>FR989978.1:266782-1466782 GCA_905404175.1 Anthocharis cardamines | reverse complement strand
TTAAACAAAGGTATTATCCATAATTTTATTTTGTGTAAATTTTCATAAGTTTTATCATTTGCCATTTGATTCACTGTAAATAAATGGAACATTGATTTTAGATTTTATTACAAGTTTAAAATACCATCAGTCATAGGTGCTGTAGATGGCACTCATGTAGCAATAATAAGGCCAAGAGAAAATGAAGAAAGGTTTTATAATAGGAAAGGTTTCCACTCCAGGAATGTAATGATTGTAAGTTATAGTATCTTCTCAATCTTTACAAATAATTTATTCAAAACTATAAAGATTGAACAGTGAAGTACTAACTAATATCGCTTGCAGATTTGTGATACAGATTTAAATATATTAAGTGTGGATTTTTCATTTGGGGCTGCCACACATGACAGTTTTGTTTTAAATCAACACTCTATTAAAACTCATTTAATGAATTTACTCTCTACAAGGGAACAAGTTTACTTACTTGGTAAGTCTGTTTGTAATCATCAGGTATATAGGTAATATATTATTACATATCAGTAACAAATTATTTGTAACATTTATATTTTTAGGTGACTATCCTCAAAGGGAATATCTAATGACACCAATAGTGAATGCTCAAATAGGATCAGCTGAAGAATATTACAGCAAAGTACACTGAGTGGCACGTAACACAGTAGAGAGAACAATTGGGGTTCTTAAGAATAGATTCCGGTGTCTTTTAGGTCACAGAGTTCTTCACTATCATCCAGACACAGCTGCTAAAATTGTGAATGCCTGTTGTGTGTTGCATAACACTTGCAATCAGGATGATAGTGAAGATAATGTGATACCCGTTCCTATACAACAACCGGATATCAATCTATCAGAAATTAACCAACAAGAGTCGTTGTTTTTGCCATAAGCACCAACGTCAACAACTGTAAATCTGTATTCATCAACTATGGCCAAGAGAACTATCGAAAAATGATTTTTATAGTTGTAGTAGAGCGATCCGCTATTGGGTGGAGCTATTATATTTATATGCTTGCCATCTATAGCACCAATGCAGTTTGGAAAATTCCACCTGTCATTAAACCCTTCTGAAATTTTTTCCCAATCTTCAGCAGTTGGCGTTGGCATAAAAACATCCATCATTTTGACAATAATAGCTCTACACACCTCCTTTATTA
The DNA here is from genome assembly GCA_905404175.1 of Anthocharis cardamines. NCBI lineage: Eukaryota > Metazoa > Arthropoda > Insecta > Lepidoptera > Pieridae > Anthocharis > Anthocharis cardamines. Next base: position 1,465,631 of record FR989978.1, on the reverse strand, counting down.
TTGACCTAATAGTCGTTTCACCTAATCGAAAGCTTGTAGATAAATTTCTGACTGAAGCGCCGCTTGTCATATATCTGTAATAAAAAGTTTTTTTAAGATAGCATTAAACAAAATAGGGTGTTACAAAAATTTGATGTAGGTAATATTTTGGGCTGGATTCTGGCTCTGACTAACCAACTAACTCAAGGAACAGCTCGGTAACTCCAGATACAAAATGGAAAAACACGTCACCCATTTTATGGGGCTCGACAACTTTTTTTTCTAAATCAAATCAAAGTCCTAAAATATTACGACACCTTTTAATACAACCTGTATAATGACTATGTCTTTTTTCAGTACCAATCTGCAAGAAAACGTAGTCCAATTTAAGGGAAGCTCATCGTAGGGCTTGTTGAAGATACAAAGCGCCTGCCTCTTTTTTTGTAAATGTGCAATTAACAGAGTGATTTCAAATATATTGATTTTGATTCTTTAAGTATTTTTTTATCTCGATACTTTGCCTAAACAGGGCTATTAAGAAAAAAACTACCAAAAGTGGTCAAGCTGCAGTCTCTAATAAAAAATGGCACTACGAGGATGAAATGAATTTTTTGAAAACCCATTATAAAGAAAGATCAACTATATCTTCACTACATAGAGATAGTGATCAGGAAAGTACTGGCAATGAAGAAGACGTCTTGTAGAAGACGGATCTTCTTCATCGTCATTGTTAATGGAATATATTTTAAAGGAAAAAGATGAAAAAAACGAGAAAGACGATATAGACAAATTATTTTCTGGTATAGCTGCAACGGTGAAGAAATTTAATGAATACAATAAAGCAATGATAAAATCTAATATTTTTAATATAGTTTCCCAAATGGAACTGCGAGAAATCAATGAAAAAGGAAATAATTACTACGGCAGTACTAATTATGAAAATTATTCAACTACAGGATCTTCTGGAAATTATTCAACTCCAGGACCTTCTGGATACAGTAGTACAACGAACTATGATACAGAAAGGAATGTGACACAGCTGGAAAAGGCGACTGTATTTGCGGACATTAGGCACTGAATTGACAAAAGAGTACGTCCAAAGAAGATCAACGATGGTAGGCCTTCCAAGAAAACTAAAAAGAAACATAAGGGAACATTTGAATATGGAGGTTGGTGCTGCTGATACAGAAGCAGTGAGTTTTGGCACATGCAGAGGAACCTGTAAAATATGTCCAGCCAAAAAGAGGAGGCAATGAAAAACGCAATGTAAGTTATGTATGAAAAATATTTGCAAAAGTCATAACACATTTATTTGCAATCAATGTTATATGGACAAAGAAACTAATTCTGATGAAAACTAAACCAACGAAACTTATTTTGTATTTTTTATAATTAGATTATATGTAAAAAGGTTTTGTGTTCCTAATTTTTATTTTGATTCAAAGATTTATGTTTATTAGTTTAATTAATGTTTCTTTTTCATAATTTTAATTACTTTTTTTGACAAATTAGACTTTAAGGACATTGATAATATATCTGAGTACAAATAAATAAACAATTATTTAATAATTAGTGCTTTATTTCATTTATTCATCCCATACGTCTTTTCGGTTACGCGCGCCCGCTCCCGTTACAAATGACCGCGCGCCCGCTTGAAGTTTAAATGTGCTCGTAATCTCATTTTTAATAATTAATTTATATTGTTAAATTGATAATACAGTTTGTTATATGTGGATTAGTTTCATTCAATACAATACCCAGTCCACATATGATTATGACCTTTATCACATGTTCCCATTACCAACACCTCATCCTAACAATCCTGCTCTTTATTCTCATATAGAGCCCTCGAAACCGCATACTACAACAAAAACAGCATAAAAGCATTACAATTTAAAATTCACAGCCACATTCTAACGCTCATTTATAGCGAATATTTAGCATGATGAACGTTGTCAAGACAACAGAGAGACCGAATGAAGATAGAGCTAAAGTCTTCAATTCTCACGGTGTGTGCTGGCTTAGCATGCGAAGACAATTACATATTACCAAATAGTGTAGTACAAAATAAGGAACTAAGGAAATTCATTCTTCACAAACTAGAAATCTTGTAGATGAAGCACATTCTTCCGAAGAAATTAATTGGAACCTATTATGTGATTTAAACAAACTCCAAGAAAGTGAAGGATTTCTATCGAACGCACCAACTAACCCGTCAAAATGCAGAATCACTATATTTTATTGTTATTACCCGACTATGGAAAAGCAAACGGTTATATTTTAAGTATTCCTCGTAGCTCCCAAACTATACATCTCATTATATTATTAGGTCTACAAATAAGTTTTAGGATACATACATTACGTGTCATAAATGTAATTCAAAATTCCAAGTTACCGCTCCCGTATAATATTGTAAAAGTAGTTGTGTAGTATCGGAACGTAAGGGATTTACGAACATAACCTATATATTTTGTGAATAAAACATGCCGACTGATAAGATATTTATAAGACACTGCATTCACTATGAATTTCATATCATATCATCGGAGGTGACTTCAATGCAAAAAATGTATACTGGGGTTCAAGATTAACCACTGTCAAGGGTAAAGAACTACACCATGCTATAAAAGAAACTAAGTCTGATGTTTTATCAACAGGTAAGCCGACCTATTGGCCTACAGACTTGAACAAAATACCAGACCTTATAGACTTCTTCATATACAAGAACATAACAAAAAAACACCTTGAAATTGAACAATGTTTCCACTTGAACTCAGATCATTCACCGTAATGAAACTAAGTCAGGACATCATTTTTAAAGAATACAACCTTGGTCTTGTTAATAAGAACACAGACTGGAGTAAATTCAAAATTATTTTAGAAAACAGTATAAAGCTCAATGTACCCCTGAAAGAAGAAAACAATTAGACTGGGAAGTAGAGAAGTTTGTAACTGATATACAGAATTCAGCTTGGCAAAGTACGCCCAGTACAAAAAGAAAAATATATGAACATAATACCTACTAAAAGAAAAATATATGATCATGAACGTACCGGGGCCTCTGTAAAGGTACACGACCATGAACTACAGGCATTGTTGGACGAAAACTCTTGTCAAACAGAAAACCAAGTTTCAGAACAGCTTCGGGTAACTCAACAATATGTTTCCAACGACTTAAAAGCAATGGGAAAATATCGAAAAGGAACAAAATGTGTGCCACACTTTTTGACTCAAGAAATTGACAATATAATATACATATATAATTGACATATGGTTAAGCATACAAGCTGCACAGGAAATCCTTTTTATGAAAAATTGTGACCGGCGATGAAGGGGAGACGACCTCCCCGCGACCACGGTTGCTGAAAAGCATCCGAAACGTCGGGATAAATAATTTAAACAATATAAATAATAAATCGCGTTTTAATCCGGTATACAGTATTTTATTTAAACATCCCAAGAATTTAAAATTCCATATAGTACTTTGTAAAAAAGATATCGCAAATCAGAACAATGAAATCCTCGTCTCGGAAGAAACGAATTCTAGCTGATCACTTAATTCACTACTTCGGATTAGATGCTACGAAATTTAGGAAAATAGCATACGAGTGTGCCGAACAATTGAGGATACCTTAAGGTGCGTACGGAATGCGCGTTCCTGTGTTACGCGTAGTTGGGAAACACTGTCCACGCATGCGTACATTGGATACGCGTACAGCTCCTGTACGGACCACCGCGAACCTGTACGCGAGGTCAATCGATCCAGAGCGCTCCGCGAGTCCCAGTCATTCGCCATGACTCCAACAAAGTTAAAGCTAATAAAATTGTCATCTTTTTTTTAATTCACCTATTGGAATTTTCAGTTTATCGTTATTGTCGTTATTTCGATAATCAACTAGTGTGCTATCCCACAAGACCCGGTGAAATTCAAAACGTTGAATCAGTCTGATAATATTTTCATTATTAAAACTCGAAGAACACGCGTGTTTATTCATTTTGCCGTCCAAATGTAGCCTGTAGAAAATTATACGCCTATTAAGGGGTAACACCACTGTAACGGCCTAAAAAAAGGCTGTTCTTACGAATTTTTTTTTGGTTGGAAGGAAAGGTGGTACAAAAATACAATTCAAGTATATTATTGAATGTATATTGAAGTATATAAAAATATTTTTTTGATCAAATAATATTTAAAAATGGCGACGCTGGAGCCATTCTCTGGAGGCATGACGATTTCAAGACGCACCGCGGCACGCAGCATAACTGATGCAATTTTCGACCTAGAATAAAAAACAAAAATTCTCCGTAATCTATATCGTTCAAGCTAGAGAAAGACGTACGGGATTTTAAAAATATTCATATTTGTAAAATCGGCGAGCAATAAAACAGAAAGTGTCTATTTTTGCAAAGAAAAAAGACAATCATTTGTTAATAAAAAATGTTTAAATGAACTTATAGAAAATTCCGTACGTAGTTCTCTTGCAAATGTTATTTTAAAGATATTGTCAAAATTTCAAATCAATAGTATGAACATTGTTCGAGTTATGCTGCGTGCCGTTTTGAAAAATGACATTTCGAGAAAAACGCGTTTAAAGTTTTGATGTGTGTTTTACATATGAATAAATGAAAAATTCGATGACTTAAATTTTTTTACCATTAATCTGCTATCCCAGGACCATAAAGCTGCCCTTCAAAGTTGGAAAATTTCTCCTCACTCGCTTTTCTCGACGATTTCATAACAGATAGCGCCTCTTTTGCTGCATCCGTCAAAGTTCGTACGGCGTGTTTAATTCGCTTTGCGTCAGTTTCGAGGCAAAAATTATAGCTGGCCAGACCTGTATCCATTTGCAGAACCTTCAAAATCTTCATTAGAAGCTTTTTATTTCTTAGCCAAAGCACTGACTCCTGTTGAATCGCTCTCAACCTCAAATCTCTTCAATAATCGTTCCATTGACATACTGTTCCAACGCCGCGTTGGAAACGATGTTTTTGTCCTTTTTTACCCTGGTATACTTATTTGTCACTCATTGTGATGCGTAAGCACTTCGAGAGATCGAAAAAAAAATTTCAAATTCTATACTACCCACAAAAACCTTGTTGAGTCGTCGCGGAAAGGTGCGAAATTTGATGGAATTTTTGTCTTTTTTACTAAAGACGAGTTCGTCCCATATTCTAAAGGGTTCAAAATATTTTTTAAAAGCATAAAAAAAAATTTTTTTTTTGGCCAAATTTACAGTGGTGTTATCCCTTAATTTAAAACCAGCGACCATCAATAATCAAACTAACAGTCACTGCTGTTTGTGCAACGAGTGCTGCTCGCGTCTATATCCTTCCCATATTCATATATCCGAGACAACGTCATTCTTCTCTTCTAGAGAAAGATGGTCCTCCAGACGCAATTTATGACTGTTCATAAAATGGATGGACTGATGAAAGTCTATTTTTTAAATAGTTACAACATTTCAAGACATTTGTAAAACCATGTGAGACCACTAAAATATTACTTATTTTAGACATCCATAAAAGTCATTTCACTTTAGAATAAATCAGTGCACGCATATTTCGTGTTATGACGATATTGCTGAGAAAATGTCGAAAATGAGCCGCAGTTGTTGATTACTTGCCTCATGCCCGATATCTTTACCGCGTATTACGTCCACCACAAGCACTATTTTATTTTATTTTTTCAATTTTGTTACCTTGTTACATACTGCCTAGTTCATCTGTGGCATGACTTCTCTGTGACCGATGCAAAGTGTCGACGCGGCAAATACGATTCCCACGATTGTGTGAGATTGTATTAAATACTAATAATTTTATGTTAGAACTGTTCTCACATCGACCCATTTACCCAATTATAATACTAATGAAAACAACAACGAAGACTAATTATACTTTTTTATTTCTGTATATTCCGCACCTTTCTTAACGTGAATAATAACTGTAATTTAGAATGTTTACAAACTAGTGTGTAAATAATAAACACATTACCACATATTAATACGGCTATGAGAAAATTTATTTGAAAGACAAAGATGTAGTTTCTACTAGCCAGTATGGTCAGAAGAGCTTTGGGTTTTTTTTAGAAGTGTTTGTTTTTAAGCACTTTTGGGAGGTATTATTTTACTAACAAACAGTTTTGGATTTATGTGTAGCTACAAATCTACAATAGTAATCGAAAAAATACATACTTTTGTGTATATTATTTCGATTATCTCCGCAAACAAGAGATATAAGAGGCTCAATTTCTATCAGCGGCAGTCTCAATGATGTAAGAGCATATATATTTTCAAAAAAGCTCCTTGGAGCCGATTACCCTACATTATCCTGCTAATTAGCGATTTAAAAACAAAGTAGAATGTTTTATTTGGGACCAGTTAAACGCTAACAGAGGTGTTAATGACTTAGGAACTTGCGTATACAAGTATCTGGAATAGTTTTCGTTACTTAATAATGACAGGAGTCTTGACATAGTCTTTTACTCAGACAATTGCGCAGGCCAGCAAAAAAACAAGACAATGATTGTAATAAATTTATTCGCATTACAAAAGTTCCCTAAACTCCAAACGATTACACATAAATTTCTCATAAAAGGGCATACCAAAAATGTGGGTGATGTAGCTCATTCACTAATAGAAAGACAGGTCAAAAATTTTGCTAAAAGCTGGACCAATGTACTCGCCAGAAGCCTTTATCGGTGTTATAGTGTGTAAGCGTCATACAATATATTGTGTCAATGTGTGTCTTAATATATAAGTAAAAATCGTAAGAATAAAGTTAGTTAGTATGCAGTCAGAGTTTAATTACGAACCAATCCCAACATCACTTTATAAATATGGCTAGAAAAAAACCTGAACCATTTCATGTGAATGAGATGTGCACAGAGGATTTTGTTGATTGGAAAGATGCATGTACCCAAATGGGAGTCAAGTAAAAATGGACATTATAGCTGAACTTTACTCAAACAAGAAATTCGGTCAATTCTGGAAAAACACCAATAAAATTAGTCATAAGCCGGGTACCCATCCATACGGGAGTCAAGTAAAAATGGACATTATAGCTGAACTTCACTCAAACAGGAAATTTGGTCAATTCTGGAAGAACACCAATAAAATTAATCATAAGCCGGGCATCCATATCAGCGTGGCGGGTGCACGATCCTAGCGAGACGATTATCGAAAAAGTATTCGAATCCTCCATCTGTCCGTTGTATGAGAAATTATTTGAAATTTCATACAAATGACAGCTCGACGATACGAATACTTTTTCGCAAGTGGTTCGTGCTAGGCCCTCAGGGTGGACTCTCCTCTGAGACTAACGCGGCAAGAGCCCGAAGCAGAGGAAGGAGGTGTGCGTAGTGTTCATTTTACTGCGAAGGAAGTGTGTGCGGTGATCAACGGCATGGTGAGGGGTAAATCCCCGGGTCACGACAGCCTTAGCATCGAGTACCTGCAGCACACAGGTGTAGGGGAGATAGGGCAATGGGAGTCAGCGGGTAATGGTAGTTACCCATGCATACACAAAACTGTAGACGCGCGCGAAGCGTCATGTGAATTATAAGGTCATCCGGAGCAAAGTTGCTTAGCTCTTGCAGTTTTCAATAGCTTATTCGATGTTCTATTCGACGTTATAATACACTATTCGCTATGGCTTCTAGTTCAAAAGCAGATGTAAAATGTTCCATAAGTGATCGTGAACATCGTCAGTTAGAGAATATTATAGGTTGTAATGCCCTTAGTAAGCGGACCGTGCAGTTTTGGTTAAAACGCTTCAACGAAGGCAATGGCAATGTTGAAGAAGAAATTATTACAAAAAACTTAATATGAAAAAAATCAACGCCAAGTGAACTTGAACCCTGCCAAAATGAAAGGAAACACTTCTTCGTGCTAATCGGCATTTTATCAGAAGAGGCTTTGCAGTGCAGACATAAAGATTTTAGGCCTATCCGTAAAGGACACATTTGAAACACTTCACGATTTAATACCAACAAGGATATCATGATGGCACTCTTACTAACATCTGATCCGGGTATTGCTAAGTATCTGAAAATAACATTTAATAACAAGAAACTGCCTACATTGAAACTGACGAAAATCACAATATTTTGCTGTCAGGTAGTTCAACGAACGAAGAAACTTCTTCTTCAGATACTGAATAAAATTTAATTTTTATTTAAAAATGGTTTGATTTTTTTTCTTAGTTTGTAACTGGGAAGAGGGGAATAGGTATAGAAAAGACTTTTATACTTTACAAATTAAAATGTGCTCTTACAATGTAGTTATGACTTTTTAATGTTTCTCCCATACATTCGTTACACTGTGCGCCGCTCGCGCCAATTTTAAAGTACAAAATTCAATTTTAAACATGCGTCAGAAATATTCGGCTTCTACCTGTAAACTGTATCTCCGCAGGTATGAAATTGAAATGTATAATGTAAATTTCGTTCCATAAAAGTTTGAACACGTTGTGTATTTTTCAGACGAGGAAGGAGATATGGATGAAAGCGCCGACATGAACGATCGGCAAGGTTTCTCGGATGCCAGCGACGACAACGCTTTCTAAATACAATCGCTTTTTTTCACGTTTATTACAAAAGGAATGAAAAATAGAGCCTGTCTACGCGCGACGACAACTCCGAGGACCTGTTTTGCCCCAGGGGGCAGGGAACGGGGGGCACAGAGAGATCGACTATATAAACGCACTTACGCGCCTTATTTCACCTTTCACTTTTTGTAATTAATTTGAATCAATATACGCTTGAATCCGTTTCCTCTTTTAATTCAAAATCCAAATATACAAAGCAAGAAATATAATATACAGAGCCTAAGTTAAAAATCGACGTATTTCACACAAAAATAACGTGATTAGAATAAGTTAGTCTGTAATTCGTATTCAGATTAAATTTAAGCATACATTAAAAAAAAATTACTCTCTATTTAAAAGTTCCAAACGCGTTTCATTTTCTCGTGCTTTATAAAAAAAATGTGATTCCATAGATTTCAGCTGGAAAGGATGGATGAAAGTAGGGAAACGAAAAAGATTTATGAAACTGGTGTGAGTGGGAGAGTCGGGAGTGGTCGACCTAGGCGAACGTACCTCGATCAGATCGGGGACGTTCTGCAAAAGGGCCAGATCAAAAGTACTCGTAACCGTCGAGTGTGTATGAAAGCATTGATGAAAGTAGAAGAAGCGAAAGTGGTATGTAAGGATCGGAGCATATGGAATTCCGTGATCTCTGCCTACCCCAATGGGAAAGAGGCGTGATGTATATGTATGTATGTATGTATACACCTAAAAATCAGTGAGCAAAATGTCTGCCAAATGTTTTTTCGTATCCACGGAGTCATAAAGAATCGAATGGGCGCAATGAGAACGTGTGCAAATAACTTAGTAGAGCTTTTTTTTTTTACATTTTTACAACTCCGTCCCATGATAATGCAGAGACCTGAATGTCCGCCTCTTCGATTTTCTTCGTTTGCAAGATGTTTGTGACCATGAACCCCAGAGGCATACATGTGCAAATGATTTAATATCCCCCTTTTTTAAGCAACTTCAATCGGCTGTAACGCGAAAACGCAGCGACGTAGGACCTTAATGGACTGAACCAAATTCATTCGTAATGACGTAAACTGCAATCTACCTCGATGTGAAACACGACACTACACACGACAACAAAAAAAAAACACTTTGTTATGTATTACCCACATTTTCATTTTGTTAACTTGTAAAAAGATTGACAGTCAGTCTTTGCTACATAGCACATTAAATCTATCACTATTATTTGTTGTTTTTCATAAAACACTTAAACTGCGATAAAACAAACAGACCACAGTGAAAATGACTGAATTTAGTTTAAAATAATTATAACATCTAAATATTTGTTTGTGACAAATAAAATAATTTAATGTTATTCTACTATTAAATTTCAAATTCAATAAAATATTGGAATTCCACTGCCATCAAGCACTATAAGAGGTGCGATTTAGCACCCATTCGTGAAATCGAATTGCCAACCCTGTGGTGTCAAATTGAAGTCCTATGGTGAGATACGATTCAATCGGAGTTTTACTTTCAGATCTCCAACATATTCTGAAAATTATCCAATTTGATTTAAAGACTGCGTTCTTATATGGAATGTAAAGGAAGATATTTACAAGAAGCTTGGAGGTCCCATAGTATGTAAACTTAATTGTTCACTCTATGGTTTGAAGCAAGCACCAAGGTGCTGGAATCAGAAATTTGATAATTTATAAAAGAAATTTGAATAATAATAAGAATACATTTATTAGGTACAAAACAAACAAACAATAAGACGAAAAAAAATACAAAATCAGTAAAAGATAAAAAAGAATAATTTGTTTGCTAGCTACCTAAATGGACACTCAGCTTGTGCTATGTCAATACTCTTGGCATAACGCTGGTTTTCAGAACCTCACTAATGTTGAGGATTTGGGTTTACTAATATAGGAAAGAGAGGGGGGTCCGACAAGGAGATCCTCTATCACCCAAGATCTTTATTGCTGTCCTGGAAGTCATATTTCAGAATCTCAAATGGAAGTCAAAAGGCATTAACCTGGAGGGCCAGTTCATAAACCATTTGAGATTTGCAGACTATGTAGTCATAGTAGCCGAAACTGCAACAGAACTAAGAGAGCTTATAAAGCAACTAGACGAAGAAAGCACCAAAGTAGGCTTACAAATGAACTCAAATAAAACCAAAATAATGACAAACAGCAAACAATTACAAATAAATATCAACGGCAACAACATAGATTATGTAGACCAATATATATATCTAGGAAAGCAACTGTCATTCACAAAAACAAACAACGAAGATGAGGTAGAAAGAAGAGCTAACATAACCTGGAGGAAATTCTGGTCACTGCAGGAAATCCTAAAAGGCAAATACAGCCTAAACCTAAAAAAGATAGTAGCGGATACATGCCTTCTACCGAGCCTGCTCTATGGGTGCCAAACATGGAAATTTACAGATAAGATAAAGAGAAAGATAAGAACCACCCAAAGAGCCATGGAAAGGAGCATACTCAACATAAAAAAGCTACAAAAAATAAAGAGTACGTCTATAACAGAAAAAACAAACCTACAAGACGCACTAACTCCAGCCCTCAAATTAAAATGGCGATGGGCAGGACATATCGCACGATATAAAGATAAAAGATGGACGATATTGGCAACAAAATGGAGAGGCCCTATTGGCACAAGGAAAGTGGGAAAGCCATATAAACGATGGCTAGATGATTTAAAAGAAATTGCAGGAAAAGACTGGCTAAACAAAGCGGAAGACAGGCAAAAATGGAGATATTTGGAGGAGGCCTACACCCGAAGAGGGGTCCAAATTATATAAATAAATAGTACATAACAAACAAAATTAACACTAACTACTAATTATGAGAAACTTACTAACCAAAAACTTCTAATGTAAAATATTTTTGGTAAATTTGGAAATAAAGGCTTTTTATTTATTTATTTTATAATATTGGAAATGTAAACCATAATAAAATTTACTTGTTGTTATCTGATCATTACCGTGAGGTGGTATCTTTAGAATAATTAGTTTTATTATTATTTTCTTATGTAGCAAAGTTCACATTTCAAGGATCGTCATGCTCGCTTAAATGTCATTACTTGTGGTGGCTGGCCATGCATCGTACTCGTGAACGGGTGCTACTTGCGGTGACCGGTCAGACTTGAATTTTTGTATGTGGTGATAAAAGTTATTTCGACTATGTGTTTTCGTATTGTTCCCACGATAATGTATAATAAGTATTATTTGATTTTTTTATGTTGACGATGAGCTTCTTATGTCTAATTCAGAAGACTCACTTAACAAAGTGATACTTGACTAAAAGATAACTGTGATCCAAAGTACTTTGTGGGAAAAGTTTGTGATCTCAAGACAATTATAAAGAATAGATTTAATTGAAAGTTTGTGATATTAATTAAAAGGCTAAATATTAAACACAATTATTTTCATTAACAACTTAGTTTTATTTAAAACCCATTTGAGTAAAATACTTATTATCAACATAGACTTATGTATAAATAATAAAAAAAACCTAAGACGCCCTAAGAAGAGATGGAGCGACAACATCACAGATATAGTTGGTAAAAAAGGCAATCCAAAGCAAGAAACAGAGAACTATGGCACAAGCTAGAGGAGGCCTTTACCCAAAATGGGGTTCATGTTCTCTAGGAGAGAAGAAAAGAAAAAATTAAGTTTTAAACATAAATTATATATTTATATTTTCCCTTAAAAAGTTAAAAAATACATATATTGTAAAAAATATTGAAATAAATAGGCTTTATTATTATTATTATTAATAAAAAAAAAACTTTATTATCTATACTAATATTAAAAAGAGGAAAGATTTGTTTGTTTGTTAAAATTTTACTCTAAAACTACTGGATCGAATTTAAAAAATCTTTCACCAATAGAAAGCTACATTATCAGCGAGTAAGGCTACTTTTTGTGTATAGTACATCTACACTGCAGCCGTGCAAAGCCGTGGAGTGTTACTAGTCTGTAATAACGTCACAAGTGATACCATATTTCAAAAAATTTGGAATTATAAGTTCTTGCATTATTACATTTTATAACTTCAGCATTTACCTAAGTCCATTTTGTTACATATTAAGTGTCCTTAGAGAAATTAATTAATAATGCTGTGTGCACCTATTATTGACGCATATGCTGGACCTATTTCGTTAAATGTTATTGGGTAATTAATTAAAAATATGCAATCGTCGGAATTCAGTAAATGTAAAATTAGAAGCATTTAATATGTATTTTTTATTGACGTTCATAAGTGTACATTGTGTTACCTAAATGAATAAATGATTTTTGAATTTGAATTGGAATTTGCATATTTTTATAGTATATAGCCGGGCGATTATCTTTTATAGTACAGGGTGTCTCACGTAAAACTTCATATTTTAAAGTAAAATATTTAAATTTCGAAACAAGCGAGGGCAGGGAGGGGGGCGTCATTCAATAGCGGGGGAACGCGGATTGGTTAGTTAGTCGCCATGCCGCAGTGGTCAGGAGCACACCGCGCGTTCGCGGTAGAAGCGTATTTTAAAGGCGCCAATTCGTTTACTCAAGCGAGGCGCGCGTTTTGTCAGCGGTTCCAAATTCGTCGATTAAGCGACGCACCAAGTATTCAACTAATCAAGTTGTGGACAGAGAAGTTCAGGCTAACTGGTTCAACAATCAACAAAGCAAATCGTCGACAGAATAAACCCGTAAGATCAGCTGAAAACATTGACCGCACCGCCGCTGCTGTACAGAATAACCCGCGGCGCTCCGTTAGAAAACTTGCGGCATCGTTGAATATTCATCACTCCAGCATTCACCGAATTTTGCGATTAGACCTTAAATTCCATCCATACAAAATTCAAATAGTCCAAAAAATCAAACCTGAAGACCTCACAAAGCGAAAAACTTACTGTGAACAAATGTTAGAGAATTTTGGACCGGAAAATGACCTGGATAAGGTTTTCTTCAGTGATGAAGCCCATTTTCACCTCGAAGGCTACGTCAATCGACAGAATTGTCGCTACTGGTTGCCGAGCAACCCACAGCAAAAGCATCAGAAGCAATTACACAGTCCTAAGGTAACCGTTTGGTGCGCGATGTCTGCGACACGAATAATCGGACCCTATTTTTTTGAAGATAATCGCGGCACCGCAGTAACTGTTACTAGCGATGTTAAACAATTTTGTTGTGCCGGAGCTCAAAGAAAATAACGGTCCTGATGAGGAAACGTGGTTTCAACAAGATGGGGCTACCGCTCATACTGCTAGGGTGTTACAACAGAAATGCTGCAACGCGTAATAGCAAATATGCGTCTACAATGGCAGGAGTGCATACGCCGTGGTGGAAGTCATCTCGACGACGTTATTTTTCGTAAATAATATCCGCATTAGTGAGCTTGGATTTTGTATTAATTAAAACAATATATATGCAACGGTTGATTTTTTTATTATTTTACTAAAGTTAAATTCTGGAATGAGACACCCTGTATAATGTTTCTATGTACTATTTTTGTTTTGATCAATTAATCAATGAATTAATCAAGAAGACATTAAATCATTTTTTGAAAGCGATGATAATAGTAGAATGGCTGCGGGTAAAAAAGAGTGCATCACGCGAAGGAAAGAAAAGAAACAGAAAAGATACTTACTTGATTCTCTTATTAACTTACATAAAAAATTTTTGGAAGAACATAAATATTCTATCAGCTACAACGATTTTTGTAAAAATAAACCTTTTTTGGTGGTCGCTCCAGTTGAGACAAATAAAGAAACCTGTATGCGCAATTATTACATGAAAATATCGATTTATTAACAAATTCACTTTGGAAGAATAAAATAAATCAAGAAAAAACATCGAGCGAAATCTTATCTAACACTGTGTGCAGTGTTTATAATTTAGCTTGTTTGGAAAGAAGATGTCTGATCTGTATCAACAAAATACCAACAATAATGGAATTTGATAATACTAATATTGTCTTTTATTAACGAGAGTATCACACATTTAAATAAAATACTGTATACCGGATTAAAACGCGATTTATTATTTAAATTATTTATCCCGACGTTTCGGATGCTTTTCAGCAACCGTGGTCGCGGGAGACTGAAAGATGACAGTTGTCTTATATTTGAAATGTCACAAAGTTGCCATATTTAATTCAATTAAATTAAAAAAATATAATCTATTAATTTAGGTAACACAATGTACACCTATGAACGTGAATAAAAAATAATACATATTAAATTACTAATATTACTAATATTAAATGCTTCTAATTTTACATTTACTACCTACTACTAGTAATACTACTGAGATATCCTACTGGATATGGGAGAATGGAACAAAAGAAATAATAACTAAAAATGGAACAAAAGAAATAAAAATCACGATTAAAAAACAGCATAAGCCCTCACCAAATTTTTTCTTGAGCTATTCATTGATTACTTGAAATTGTTTTACCCTCACTGTGCAAATATAACTAACCAACACAAATGCACAACTACAATAAAAAATCGATTGGAGCTTAATGAAGTTATTGTAAATAAATAGATAAATAAAAAAAAAAAAAAAAAAAAAAAAAATAGCATGCACTACACTACAACTAATATATTTAATCATCCCACATCTCATAGTTTATTATTGTACTGGGGGTCCAAGATACAAGCTTGCTTAGTTTGGGCCCCAAATCTATTGTATAAATAACTTGTAATTGTAAATATGATAAATAAATAAATAATTTTAGTTTTAAATAAAATATTTAAAACCGGATTAAAGGACGATTTTTATTTATATTGTTTAAATTAATTATTATTTAGTTAATACGGTTTATAGTATTTTATTTAAATGTGTGATACTTGCGTTAATAAAAAAAAGACAATATTGTGCATATGGATTTCAGTGAGAATTACTCCACGAAATATAACACTGAAATTCAGTCACTTCATTTTGGTAGCAGTCGTATTCAAATAAGTCTACACACAAGCGTTCTATATTTTCCTGGTCTACAGCCAAGTTTTTGCACATATAGCGATTGTCTACGACACGATGCCTTTGCGGTGTGGGCACATATAGTTCCCATTTTAAAATATATAGAATCCATAGCTCCGAATACAGATACAATTCATTTTATTACGGATTCTACTTGCAGTCAATACCGAAACAAAACAATTAATTACATTATAGCAAAATTACATTGGTATCTTAAGAATTTGAAATGTGTAACATAACTATACTGAAAGCTGAACACGGCAAAGGAGCCCCAGATGGCGTCGGTGCAACTTTAAGGAGGACTGCAGATCAAATTGTTCGTTTTGGAAGAGATATTCCTGATTAACACTTTTGCAAATGAAATTAAGAAAGTTGAATGTGATTCTGGATTATGTTTCAGAATACGATATTTACGAAAAAAAATATTTTATACCAATGAATCAGGAACTAAAACCTTTCAAAGGTATGATGAAAGTCCATCAAATTGTTTGGAATAAATGGTATGAGAACACTTTAGTACTCCGAAGGCAAAGTTGTATTTCCAAACTATGCAAAAACAAAGTTGAAATATATGTTCATGGGAAGCATATGGGGTTTTATTCCATACCTAATTTAGGTAACTCTCCTGAAAAAAATAAGCCTGTTATAATATCGAACGTATTAATTGCCCCAGCAAAAAATTCACTGCCATTAGAACATAGAGCTTCCACTTCATACTGGCCATCTGGAGTTGTTCCTCTCCATCGTTACCCAAAATTTATTGCCAAAAACTCGAGTTGCCTATTGAGCTACAGGATATAAACACTAATTACAACAGTAATATTATTCTGGGATCCGATTTGAATACCGCGCCACCATCGGCGTCTTTTACTAATTCTTCAATACGTACAGTACCAGTAGATGGAAATGATATTTTTGCACTAGAGTTTATGTAAGACAACTTTTCCACTGAATGTGAAAATCCAGTTGAAGAGACAATTGAAGAAACACATTTCAACTATAATCCCAATTCACCATCGATATTAACTACAGCTAATGTAGATGTAACACAAGATGTACCACTTACTTCCCAGGAAGTTATAATTAAAATTGGATCATGGGCACTAATTTCATATCATACAAAAAAAACAACTAAATTTTTCATTGGTCAGATCATTAACATTAATGAAGATGGTACTTTTGTAGTGAAGTTTCTAAGAAAAGTCAAGAATACATCTGATCGTTTTACTTGGTCAAATAATGACAATGAAGATTGTGTGTTCAAAGAATCCATCACCAAAATACTTAATGATCCGAATATCAATCGAGGAGGTCAGTTAATATTTAGCGACATTCAAGATTTTCCCATAGAGTAAGTGTAAGTGCATGTAGAATCCGACAGTAATCTAATTATGTTCTTAATTTTTTTATTGGATCTCAATGAAGCCAAATGATTTCATAAATAATTAAAATAAGATTTTGGACGAAAATAAAGACTCAGTGTAGTCTTTGTATTCAATTATTACTAATGTTATGTCAAAGATAACAATATATTTATTTTTTTAATAAATATTTAATTACAAAACAATATATTTTGTTTAAAGTGTAATAGTCATTCATTTGACAAAACCTCGTAAAGAGCTCTCATTTCCATGTTCCAATTTATCATTACCGTGTAGCCTTAAATTTCAATTGTCTATAACTTCTAAAATTGGGGGGCTTAAGGGCCTTTAGCATATTTTTCATGTGAATAACACAAACTTTCAGTATACATTTAAATAAATACAATTTAACAACATTTTTCTTTTTTTAAAATTCTTCCAAAATTGCATATTTTTTTATTAATCACCCTATTACAATTAATGTGTGTTGTTGGAGAACCTATTAAATAAATAAATAAATTATAGTAATGGTTCTAGTTTTGCATTAATACTGATAAATAAGAATATTCAACATAGTATATTTTTTTTATATTTATTGTAGTAAGGTAAGGTGGGGTAAGAGGGACACCGGGGGAAGAGGGACTAGGGACCATAACTAGTAAACCGAAGTGTTTATGACTATGAACTTTCCGTCGATAAAACAGTTAAGACGAAATAGTTTGAACGGTTTTCATAAGATGTCGCTACGTGACTCAGAAGCCACAAAAAATAAAGACATGTTTGACAGTTGCGAATTCGACTAGTACAAAGTTAGCGCGTTTTTTTGCGAACCAATAGTTTGGTGAAAAAAGAGTGCTGGAAATATTTTAAATGTAATGATACACGGAAAAAACTGTAACTATTCCTTTTCATTAATCATTTTAGTTTAAAAACAATTAATAATATGAGTTTCTTTCGCTTGAAAATCCCAACCTCCAAAAACAATAGCTGGGGTAAGAGGCTCATTATTCCCGGTGAAAGAGGGACATATGTTTCTCATTCCCCATGTCAGGGGTAACACACATTTTGAAAAATTTATAATTATAGGTAGATAAAATGTAAAGAATTGACTGACTGTTCTGTACCTACTACAATTTTAAATTATAACTAAACTAGAAATTGCTGCTGTAACTGGACTTTCCCGGAAATTGTCGTTTGATCGTATAATTTATATCCTGTGTTACCCAGGAATAATGCAGCATTCTGTGTTAAAGAATTTTCAAATCGGTCTTCTAGTTTTTGTTTTACCTAAATCATAACAAATAGATGTAAATCAAACCTTTTCTTTTTATTATATTAGTTTAGATAATTAAAGTCTCATGCGTTTTGTATATGTCCCTGTCTTTTTAATTTTAATATTTTGTTATATTATAGCACTTTTGACTGTTGCAGGATATATGATAAAACATGCCGCGAAAATATATAAGAAAATCTGATAGAAGCAGATATGATTATGATAAATTAACTGAGGCTGTCAATGCAGTAAAAAATGGAACGATATCTGCATACGCCGCATCAAAACAATATAATATCCCAAGAACAACAATTGTCAACCGTGTATACGACCGCAAAGGTTTAAAATCCAAAACTTTAGGTAGGTGTACTGCATTACCCAGGGATGTGGAAGAAACGCTTGCGGAAAATCTCCACGTAATGGAAAAATCAGGGTTTGGGTTAACGCGCAAGGAAGTGATTGAATTGGTTGGCCAATACGTTAAGAATAATATTAACCTTTAAGTACCGACGTGTGGTCTGACAGACACTTGAAGCGTTCGGATTCGTTGGTTTTATTAGTTAACAGAGGCGTAATCCCCCGTACTGTTGTGTACCCTTCAGGCAGTCGCCTGGCAACGTTCGTGGAAAGTGGCTATGTCGGCGCTTGCGTTTCTGGTGAGTTATATCTTGTATAAGTTCGCGAGTGGTCTGACAGACCACTCGTCTGTACTTACATAACTTTTTTGGGTACGACTTTTTCCAGGTTTTATTATTTGTCCCTTTTATTTTCAGCTAGTTATAAAAATGAATCGGACGCGTACATCGGGTATGAAACGTGCAGCCTCAAAAGAAAATGAGAGTGTTTCTGTCACAACGAAGAAACGTGAAACTAGGTCTCGAAATAAAGATCAAGAAGAGATGATAATGGAGTCGCTGAATGAGAGCTCCGATTCCGATTCTGATGTCATCGATCCGAATTTTATTGCCGAGAGTGACCATGATTCGGCATCTGAACAGGAAGGGTCAGATAGTAAGCGTGAAGAGCAAGAAATTGAATCCAAAGAAGCCAACCAACTCGACGTTGGTCGATGGCAATATTTTTTCGGATACTAGACCTAAGCGCCGTAAATGCAGGTATTCTGTACAATTCTTGAAGTTTCTGGCAAGATCTCTAGTGGTACAAATGCAGCGTGAGCCGAGAGAATTGCATGCGTCAATAAATCGAGTTCTAAGGGAAGATGTGAGGGAAGAAAATCAAGTAGCCGAGGGTAATCAGACAAGAAAACTCTTGTCACATTTGCCCGTCAAAACTAAAGCGTAAGACGGCTTACAAATGCGATTTTTAATGAAACATATTATATGCCTGCAATGCAGTAAGCCTGTATGTAAAGAGTATTTGTAAATTGTGATAGTTCGTGTAATGATGCCTTGCAATTTCGAAGAAATTCGTTAATTCTTTGTTAAATTTTAATATTAGTTGTTTTTTTAGTTATTAATCTTTAAGAAAAAAATATTATCTTGAAAAAAACTTACTTAGTTGATAAATGGTAATAATAAAGTTAAGAGTTAATTTTTTCTCCCAAAGAAATTGAGACTTTAAAGTTTGTGTTAATAATATGTAATAAATATTAAAACTTCTTTATTTTGTTTTATTTATACAGTAACTAAATATATTATTAATACATAGGCACATTTAAAAAATAATAATATTTTGTAATATGAAAGTTTTCCTTACTAAAGGTATAGTGGTCTAGCAGACCTCACGTCGGTACTTATGTAACTAAAATGGCATGTCGGTACTTAAAGGTTAAAACCCCGTTTAAAGATGGAATCCCTGGTGAGGACTGGTTTATTGCTTTTAAAAATAGACATGGCCTTTCTGTTAAAAAACCTCAGGCCGTTGAACACGCGCGTAGAACTGCATGCAGACCTGCCGTGATCTACGGTTACTTTGATTTATTAGAGAAAACTATTAATGAACTGGGCTTACGTGATAAACCATCACATATTTGGAATCTCGACGAGATCAGCTTCAGTAAGGACCCGAATAAATCAAATGTTGTTGGTCGTCGAGGCTATACGTCTACAAGAACCATCGCCTCTCCAGGGAAAACGAATACAACTGTGCTTTTAGCATGCAATGCCGCTGGTGACAAAGCTCCGCCGCTAATTATATACACAGGAAAAAATATCTGGAACGAATGGGTTTCTCAAGATGGGTTTCCTGGAACCGTTTATGCTGCGACTGAAAAAGGTTGGATGGAGACGACAGTATTCGAATTTTTTTTCGAAAAAGTTTTTTTGCCTACCGTTGAAAATAAACGCCCTATTCTCTTGCTTTATGATGGTCATTCCACTCATGTGGGAATTAATATAATACAAAAGGCACGAGAAAATAACGTAACGATTTTAAAAATCCCACCTCATACGAGTCATCTATTGCAGCCTCTGGATCTAGCGGTGAATAAATCGTTCAAAGACAAATGGGACATAGCGTTGGTCAAATGGCAAAGACTGAACGTCGGTAAGGTTTTACCCAAAAAAGAGTTTTCAACGATTCTTGGCCAAGTGTGGACTCAGATAGATTCCGAAGTATGTAAAGCAGGCTTCCGTAAAGCAGGGATATACCCAATAAATAAATATGTCATAGCTGAACACAAGTTTGACCCAGTTCAGTTAGCAGAATGGAAGAATGCGAAACAGCTAGAAAAATCACAAAATCAACTTGTTAAACAAATATCCCCCAAAAAATTGAGTGAAATCGCACTGACTGTTGTAAATGAAATATATATAATACAGCAGGAAGTTCCTCAGTGTGATTCAATAGAAGCGTCACCAAATTACGTTTTACACAGCGAAGAAAAAGCTGTTCCATTGCAAAATATTGAAAATGTTCAACAGGGTCCTAAAGTCCAAATTCTTGACAATCAGCGTGTATATACCAATATCACATTTGAAGAGTTGCTTCTGAAAATGATTAAGCCTGGAAAACCATCTTTGACAACCAAAAGAACAAAAATAGCAACAGGCGCAGAGGTCATCACTCATGATCATGTGTTCGAAAGATATCAAAAAATGGAAGCAGAAAAAAAAGAAAAGTTGAAAAAGCAAGAAGAAAAGAAAACAAGTAAAGAAAAAAATAAATCAACGGAAAAAAGAGCGAGCACAAATAATAACGAGGCGAAAAGGTGTGAGAACGGGGGTATTATAAGCAGACTGATATACAGGTTTCTCGAGTGGATATGTCATTACCAGGTCCATCAGGTCTTAACAAAAAGAGGAAAATTAAAAGTGAGTTAAAAAAGAGTAAAACCATAAATTCTACAAAAAAAATAGTTCGACGAAATAAAAAACTTAGAAAAATATCATCATCCTCATCTACCAGCATATCTGATTGCATGAGCGTGCATGAGGATTCTGATATTATAGACGTGACCGATGAAGAATATGATATAACAAGAGATTTATACACCAACGAATTTATACAAAATTATGAACCCTGTAATGAAGAAGAAGATAAAATGTTTAGCATAGACAAGAAAAGCAATGTGGTGAAGAAATTTGGTGAGAATCCGGACAAGCAAAGCAAGGAGACAGTGAATTTGACTGAGGAATCAGATGAAACTAATATGGTAGCAGGAGAATTTAATGGCGAATTGGATGGGCTGACAGAAGTGGAAAAGGAAGAGCATTGTGCATTTAATGACCAAGCGGTTACTGAGGGGAACAAGGTGATACATGAAATCAGTGGAATATCGGATGAGAGAAACGATGTGGTTGAAAAAGTTTGTGATAGTTCGAATGAGAAATCAGGCGGCAAAAGAAGTTAGTGAGAGATCGCATCAAAGTAACAACAATACAACAGCAAAAGAAGGAAATGAGAAATGGGATGTGAAGAAAAATATAGAAGAGAAAGAGAATTATAAAATAAATGACAATGTCTTGATTCGATACTTTATCAGGAAAAAGTGGGTGTATTATGTAGGTTACATAGAAAATATACTTTCTGGAAGCGATACTAGTTATAATATAAACTTTTACAAAACTTACAAAAAGCCTCTGAAATTTAAACTCGCTAAACAAGTAGATCGTGATACCGTTTTAGAATATTCTATAGTCAAGAAAGTTCACCTGTCTCAAAACCCTAGAAATTCCAAAGAATTTCTTTTGGATGGAGAAGATCATATATATTTTTCTTAAATATTTATGAGGCTCTGTACGGCAATTTAATTGATTCAAGTGCCTTGCTTCAACAATAATTTCACATATTTTATAACAGTTTTGAATTTTGATTTTAATTTTAATAGTTTTGTTGTTTATTTTTATAATAATTTTGGTTTTTTTTTAGAAGAATTAAAAGACTGATTCACAATATTGATCTCGTTACATAGTGCCATTGCTATTTTTAAAGAGTAACTAACTAGGTTAGGGAGAGACTGTTTATTATTACTGTTTGTATGAATAAATAAATATTGAAATATAACTGGTCGACTTGTTTTTAGTTTGCCACCCCTGATCGAACCTGTATGTCCCTCTTACCCCGTTTTGATTTATTCTTCTTTTTCATTCCAAATGATACCTTATTTAATCGATTGTAAGATCAAATTTTGACCTAAGCAGTTCTACCAACAAATTAACGAACATTTAGCAACGAATATTTTAATTCAAACTCCAAACTTAAGAAATAAAATGACTGTCCCTCTTACCCCTTACCTTAGGGGGAAGAGGAACGTTTACTTAATCCTGACATTTACCTCAATATCGTCGTAAGAACTAATAATGGCGTAATGACATTTAGCCCATGGGAAGCTAATACATAAAGGCAAGTTTTGTGTGTTTCAAAGATCTTAAAAGGCTTTAGCTGTTCTTCCTAGCGGTCAAAATATTTTACTGAAAATGAAGTATGTTCCTCTTACCCCACCTGACCTTATGCATTTTTTTTATTTATAATCTTGTAAATTTGATACCCAAAATTGCTCTTTTTGAATTATGCTAAGGCGCAAGCATCTCGCGAATGAGCGATATGATAATAATCACACTAATTCCCATCAGCTATCTATTCCTAAAACACTAAATCAAAATCCTAAATCAAAGCGATATTTACCATTTTGTTGAGAGTTAAAACGTGACTTTGACATATTATTATTTATTTCTGCCGTCTGCGCTCGAAAAATAGAAGCTTGATTAATGATAATGACAAATGACCTTTCTATAGAGTATAGAAACAATATTTGGCAGATTATATTAAAGGATTTGACATTTACATAATTTTATTATATAGCAACACCGGGTAAAGAAGCCATTTTGTGGTGTCGTTGTGGCGTTAAATAATGCTCATCAAATTTCGTCTATTTTACATGGGAGTATAACTTTTTGTTATGTTTTGAATATAATGCTCGAAAATTAAAATCAGTTAAAAGTTTAAAAACTAATAATCGGAACAGAAATGGAACCCGTGGTTAATAATTGTTATAAAGTAGTATGCAGTGGATGTTTAAGTGTGGACAGGAGTATGGTTACGTTGAATACATCATCAAATATGTTTAAAATGTTTCAAGTAATGTTAAGCGAGATTGCGGGTGATGGGGTAAGTTTTTAAATATTTGATTTGTTTCTATTAAATATATTATTTTGGTGATTGACACAAGATTCAATTACGTAACACTGTATTATAATATAAAATTCAAAGATTTATTGAAATCATTTAAGTAATACTCTTTAAAATATCTTCAACTACTCGATTTAGTAAAACTATATTTAAAAAAACCTCATGAAAATTCCAATTTAAATGTTTCGAGGGATAAATTTAAAAAAATTAATACTTTATTATTTACAATATTTTAAATTATTTCCGATAAGGATGTAAAATAATATTATTAATTATGTGAAAGTACCCAATTGGCCAAAACAACAATATTTAGAATTAAATAAACTTAGATTTCTTCAAATCTTTATATAAAACTGCTGTATCTGAGTATATGGAGAGTCGGGACCTAGTGGTCGACCTAGGCGAACGTACCTCGATCAGATCGGGGACTACTCGTAACCGTCGAGTGTGTATGAAAGCATTGATGAAAGTAGAAGAAGCGAAAATGGTATGTAAGGATCGGAGCATATGGAATTCCGTGATCTCTGCCTACCCCAATGGGAAAGAGGCGTGATGTATATGTATGTATGTATCTGAGTATATCAATGAATTTCCCTATACCGCTATACTGATTGCTATGCATTTGAGTTAGCCCTGTATGATTTAGATTAAATTACAGAACCATATGGTGCTGCAATAGGACCAGGCCTCCTCCAACTTGCTCTATTTTCCTCTGAACGGCCTGCATAGGATGACAACCATGACAATATTTTGTCGACTGTTTACTTGTGTTTTAATCAATAATCTCTTTATGTCTTCTGGGTTTAACATGACACTTAAAACACAAATTTTAATGTCAAAAGTAAAGATATTTGTTGATTGATTGAAAACAACTGTTTTGAGTTGAGTTTATTCAATTAAAGAACTGTTTCATTCACGCAAACTCTCGTGTTTGATTGGTCAAACGATGCGTCTTGCAATGCCCTATCAAATATGTAACATTATTTTTTCATAATGTGACTTCCGCAGTGTTAGAACTTAAGCAAATATCTTGTTTATTTAAATTGTATGAAGTGACAATTATAGTTTTGAATGTTATTTTGTATTTGTAAGTTGAAGGAAGACAATTTTGGATATAAGAGGTGATAAAGGAATGTGTTTGACTCTTTTTTTTCTTTTTAGTTTGATAATCCTCTATGCTTTATGGACACGTCATTGTGCTGGGAGTGTGTTGCCATGTTAAAGAAGTTTTTAAAGTTTAAACAGCAGGTTCAAAGTGCACATGAGCATTTGAAAGTGTTGGTGTTGAGCCAATGTCATGAGGTATGTTCAGTTTATTCATTTTTTAGACTTCTTGGGGTGCGATTTTGACCCATTTTAAACCCACTGTACACTAGATATTGATATTAAAACTGACCAATTATTAGTTTTTGATTTGATATCCAATCAAAAAAAAATTAAACAAATAACACTTGATTTATTACTTATATTATAACGCGTAGTAAATATTAATACATCGCGTAATTTTATCATCAAGTAAACTGAACATTGAACAGGAAATTCAGATTTTATTTTACCATTATCAGCGCCGTCTATGCGGCATTTACAACACTGCGTTGTATTTAAACTATCGGTCACGCCACGCGCATTTCTGGCTACTGTCACAAGGTGGCGCTGTACTTAATACTACATTATTCTTATTTACAAAGAATATTATAAAAAATCCTGGTTTCAAATAAATTAAGAAGTGAAGAAAATGTTTGATAATATCACAGAGGTTGTACGTTATACGAAATACTTAATACTCAAAATATATAATTTTCATCTATAGTCTAAAGAAACTTAATTTTAATTATAATAGTTTAAAATTAAAAAAACAAGCTATTATAAATAAACCAATATTAGAAAATATTAGAAAATAAATAATAGTTTAAAAAAACTAAAAAACCGAACTAAAAAAAGAATTGTTAAAAATTTCAATAAATATAATTAATAATAGTGTGAATAAAAAAAAAATATTTAAAAAAAAGCGTGTACTACTTAGTAAATACTTAGTACTACCCTCAATATGTAACTTCATTCAAGTTAACATTTCCAACTTCGTTTTTTTTAAATTATTCAATTTCTCAACCTTAATTGTATCAACGTTTCCAGGCATTCGACCACACATACATGTCTCAATCGTTATCGTCCTTAGATAATTCAATAAAAAGAGATTATGACCATGTCTACGTGGAATATGATCAGGAACAGACCGAAGCGCAGTGGTCCCAACCCTACATCACAATCACAACCTCCCAAGATGTCAAGAACGAATCGTTTGATGTTTCTCAAGCGTTACGGGAACATATTAGCTTGGCTATAGACGATCAAGTTTTGGAAGGTGAGGCTTTACATGTGAGAATTTGAATATATTTGATAGACACACGTGCACACACAAAAATGTACATACTTTTACATGTGAGAATTTGAATATATTTGATAGATACACGTACACACGAATACACCGACACACACAAACATACGTATACACACACGCAAACATGTACGTACACACATATAAACATGTACGTACACACATACAAACATGTACGTACATACTCATTAGATATGTACACACACACAAACATGTACGTACACACACATGCAAACATGTAGGTACACACACACTCTATTTTGGCCAGATTGGCGCTTTAGCCGTTTCTCTGGCGATTTATTTATTTTAAAATAATGCCGCTGTTAAAAATATATCATATCTACGTCCGCAAATAAAATATCATATAAATTCTCTATTTTGACCAAATTGGCGAATTGGCCAAATTGACGAATTATATAATTTTCAGTACCCGAGTTGGTTCTAAAGAACCCCATAACTGGCGCTTTATCGCATATAGTAGTCGGAACTGATGCTCTGGTGTCGTCGGCTGACTATAGTCAGTCAGTCAGAGAGGAGCTAGGACAGTTGGCTATTGAGTAAGTCTACGTTTTGTACTATACTATGTACTATACACAAAATAGCCTATGTTACTCGCTGATAATGTAGCTTTTTTTTTGAAAGAATTTTTAAAATCGGTCCAGTAGTTTTTGAGTTTATTCATAACATACAAAAATACAAATCTTTCTTCTTTATAATATTAGTATAGATTTAATCTTCAGTTTTCATAAGTTTTCATAAATTTTGACTGGCTCGTTGGCGCGTTCGGTAGAACACCTGCCGTGCGCATCGATGGGTCGTGGGTTCGAATCCCACCGGGACCACATGTTTATAATTTTCTGTAAGCATGTTTCCCCACGTCTGGTATTTTCGGGTGTGAGGAATATCTAAATTCCGACCGGGTAACGAACCACCGTTCATAGATGGAAAAACCGTGAAGTACCTACACATTGCGCGTTTCGGTTTCAGTCTATGGATTTCCGAATGCTCGAAGTAAAAATTGTTAGAGTACCAATGAGTTTCTCTCTACTCTTTGAAAAGAAGATATTTTTGAATATAGTATGTCATGTTCTTGTGTCATTCTAAAATGGAATTAGAATAATAAAATTCATCAACACAAAAATATGTTTTCTATTTAACTTTAATATGGTAGCAGAGATTTAAAACGATCTAAAAAGCACGAAGCTAAAGTTTAAATTCCTCAAGAATATAGTCGGATACAAAAAATTATCATGTCGACTAACATGAAAATTGAGATCGGACGGTTCGACGGAACAAACTGGCCAACCTGGAAGTATAAGGTGTTGTTGCTGCTAAAGACACATGCTGGAGCAAATGAAGCCCTAAATGGAAGTCTGCAAATGCCATCACACCCAGGTACGCAAGCTACTGCTGACGATTTAAAAACATATAAAAATAAGTGTGATGAATTCAATAAGATTGAGAGTACTGCTTTGCTTTTACTAACTACGAATATGACAGAGGAAATGCTCACCAAAGTCATGCGTTTTACGTCAGTGAAAGATATGTGGAATGAATTGAACCGCTTATACGAGCGCTCATCACAAGATCAATCTTACGACATCTGTTTAGAATTCTTTAAATATAAGAAAGAACCCCAGCATGACATGGGTTCACACTTGTCCGTTATAAAGAATTTATGGCATGATTTGAATAAAATGCTGTCATCAGATGGAAAAGAACTTCCTGAAATTCTACTCATTTGCAAAGTATTGGATACACTCCCGGAAGACTATTTCAGTTTTAAGTCAAGTTGGATGCTAATTTCAATGAGTGAAAGAACAATTGAGAATCTTACTACACAGCTATGCGCCTATGAAAGGGCATTGGCGAGTAGGAATAGTAATGATGATCAACCAGGAAGCGCAGAGACACTGACAATTCAAAAAAGTAAGCAGATAATATATAAAAAGAGAAACAAAATTTTTAAATGTAACTATTGTGGAGAAGAAGGACATGGTGTTAAAAAATGTAGTAAGTGGATAGCAGATGGAAAACCTCCTAAGCCAACGCACAAATCTACATGCAACACGACCGTGTTAATGAGCTTAGCTTTTGCTTTGCATGAGACAGAAGACAGAGACTCATGGTGGGTTGATAACGGAGCGACAAGTCACGTGACCCACAGAGGAGATATTTTTGAATCTTTTGAGTACTTTGCTGAATCTCATACAGTTATGACAGCAAATGGACATAATATTGGAGCTATCGGAAAAGGTTCAATTAGATTAGAAGCTGACATAAATGGAAAAAAGAAAGAGCTCATTACATTGTCAAATGTCTGGTATGTCCCATCCATAAAAAGAAATTTGTTCTCTGTATTGGCCACACAAGATCTAAATGAGAAAAGTCATTTTGAGTCCAGTACCAATTCTTGTATGTTGAAAGTAAATGGACAAATAAAGTTAATGGGCTTTAGAGAAAGATATGGAGGTTTGTACAAACTTAAAGTGAAGATACTTACACCTAATGTTCAAATAAATGCCTTGACTATGCCAAATCAACTTTAACTTTATCATGAACGTTTCGGCCACCAAAACAAAAGACATGTGAAGGAAGTTATTCAAAGAGAATTTGGAATAAAAATTAAATCCAAAGATGATGAACAACTTTGTCAAGGATGTGTTTATGGAAAGGCTCATAGAAACAAGTTCGGAACAAGAGAAAGAGCAACTTGCCCTGGACAACTCATAAGCACTGATGTATGTGGACCATTCCCGTACTCTATCTCAAATTATAGATACTATGTATTGTTCAAAGATGATTTTTCCCGTTTTCGTCATATTTATTTTCTTAGACAAAAATCAGAAGTCGCAGCACGATTGAAAGATTTCTTGCGTGTATGCAAAACATTTGGCCATGTCATAAAAGAAATATTAAGTGACAACGGTGGTGAGTTTGATAATGAACAAGCACGAAGCATATTAAGAGAGGAAGGGATAAAACAAAGGCTTATAATGCCGTTTACACCGGAGCAAAACGGTTCCGCAGAAAGAGATAATCGCACGATTGTGGAAATGGTAAGAACACTGATGCACGCACATAATGAGATACCAAAAGGTCTATGGGCTGAAATAGCAAATACCTCAGTATACATATTGAATCGTACGGGACCTACGATACAACAAGGAAAGTCGCCCTATGAATTGTGGTACTATAAAAAACCCAAGATTAGTCATCTCAGAATTATTGGAAGCGAATGCTTTGTACATATACCAAAACAGAGAAGAGAAAGAAAGCTAGATAGAAAAGCTCAGAAAGGTATTTTGATTGGATATGACGGTGATGATAGATATCGAGTCTACGACAAGGTGAAGTTAAAACTATTACGTTCCAGAGACGTCACTTTTCAAGAAATCCCCTTGGAGAAGCAATTTCCTGGAGAAGCGTATAGCAAGCGTCAGTAGCGCTTTCTTCAACAGAAGCCGAGATTGTGGCAGCGAGCGAAGCTTGCAGAGAAATAATTTGGCTAGAAAGACTAATGGAAAATCCACCATACGAATTTCATCGTAAGACGAAACATATACGCCTTAAACACTTCTACATTAGAGAATGTGTTACAGAAGGAAGTGTTAAAATACAACATGTGGCTACACAGGAACAACTAGCAGACCTAATGACTAAGCCTGTGTTCAAGCCTAAACTAATGAAGTTTTCTGAGATGTTTGGCTTGAAAAAAGGAGAGGGCATGTTAGAGTACCAATGAGTTTCTCTCTACTCTTTGAAAAGAAGATATTTTTGAATATAGTATGTCATGTTCTTGTGTCATTCTAAAATGGAATTAGAATAATAAAATTCATCAACACAAAAATATGTTTTCTATTTAACTTTAATAAAAATTAGGTCGACAGCGCATCTTTTACTGATGTTCTGTGGCTGAGGGATACCTCAGCCATGATGGTAGGTGATAACCTACCATCAAGTGAGCCTCATGCTCGTCTGTCGATATCTGATATAAAAAAAAAAGTTTTCTTTAATACTAACCTTTCATTGTTAGACGTTTATTTGACGGACTCGTGGGGTCACGGGTTCGATTCCTGCCGGATCTCACTTATTTATAAAAATAAATACATTTATTTTAGGCATAAAATGGGTGGGAAAAATATAAATATGACGATAAATATGGAATTTTTGAAAGTAAAAAATAGGTCGCTAGCACATCATTGACTGACTGTGGGTGCCTTACAGAGAGCTTTAAGCTCGTCTGTCAATATCTGACAAAACATTTTACGTCATCTTAGAAAATAGTGGTATTTTTATTTTCAGGTCACCAAACCCAACGCAAATAATTAAAACAGAATTAAATAAACCCGTGAAGAAAGAAGAAACCGTTGAGTTGAAGAGCGGATTTATCACCGAGTATATGTCACATGAAGATATGTTGGCTTCCAGGTATGTAGAAATATGTTTTTATAGAAGGGGGGCAAACGAACAGGAGGAGACTCATTTGCCCCCCTCCTATAAAAACAGGCTGACAGCTCATCAGATGGTAAGTAATTACCGGCATAGATATCCGTAACGCTGGTGTTACGGCAACGCATCTGCAGGCCTGGGCATATGCGTTGCCGGCCTTTTTAGAATGAGTAGACTGTTCGGAAATACTGCCGGTGACAACTATCTCCAAAAAACAAATCCATAGCCATTCGTAGTTATAGAGAGTTGAAAATTCAGATCGACTTGCGAGTAATTATTGTTATTTTTTACACCAGAGGGGCAAACGTTAAGGTGGAGGAAATCAGCAGGTGGGGCAAATGGTCAAGTAGAGCAAACTAACAAGAAGGATAAAGTTCGAAGTCTAATTCAGTCTAATGTCTATGTGGGTTATAAATAAAAGTTGTAAACTGAAAGAAACGAACCTTCGGTATACGTGGTGTTAAGTGATCACCGCCGCCCGTAATATCATAAGTCGCGTGTGTGTTGCCGGCCTTTTATATTAGTTCAGATTATTTTAATAGGGAGACAAACAAACCTTCGGGCCACGTGGTATTATGTATACATTGTCCATTAGGGTGTCCCTTATATGGGTGAAAAAAATTTTTTTTTTGATATCGAAATGCATACCCCCTAATTTTTTTCAAACTACCCAGACTTACTTAAATATAAAATTTTATCTTCCTACGTCAACATTAACCCGTGCCGACTGACCTCTGAAGATTTTGAAAATTGCTGTTTTTAACCCTTTCGGTTATATACCCTAAATCAATTGAAATATTTAAATTTTATAAAATATTTATTAAAAGAAGATAAAATAACAGATAAATAAGCATATTTTATTTTGTGAGTCTCTTTTTTAAAGTCTGGAAACAGATTTCTATGCTCCTGAACACAGCGTAGCAAACATTGATTTCGCTCTTCCTTTGCTGTGACCAAACCATGAGAATCTTACATGCTCTTTCAGCTGTATTATTAACTGCCCTTAAAGAAAGCACTTTTCTCTTTGCCTCTAAATAGAGAACATCTTCATCCCATGTAGAAACGGGTCTCTGGAGGAAATTCTTATCAATTTTTAATCGAGAAAATAAATTGGTGCTCTTGATAGACACAAAATCACTTAATGATTCTCCTGCAACAATAAATAAGGCAGTATTATTATCAATTTATTAAAAAAGTATTAAAAATAGAACGATGTATTGTATTCCCACTTACCATACAAATAATTAATATATATAGACATATATAGGTACCTTCTTCAGATGAATTGTATCTCTTCCCAGAACCATACGAACTCACTTCATTTGTAAGTTCACTAAAATGTTCATCTTGGTTTGTTCATCAACGAGTGATAAAACGGCAATTTCTTCTGACAAGTACCAAAGATGTACCTAGACTTGCTCAGGGCTGCTTGGGAGATAATTTTGTCAACATTTTCATATTCCATAAGCCTCATTAAAAATCACAAATCTTGATTTGGTGCCTTCACCACCAGACTACATTTCTTTATTGAAGTGCTCGTTTATCCTTGACGTTAATTTCGAAATGGGATTGCAAGAAACATATTATTATTATCTTTAAAGAGTTAGAGAGATTCATTCGAGATTAGAGAGAGTAAATAGCTCTTGCCATCCACTTTGCTTGATGCAGCGCTCCAGGAGGTTTATTTTTTTTTCCTTCTAAGAAAATATTAGATAGTCCAATCAGTTCCCGATAATCGTCACGTCTAATGATTTTTTGCAGTTCTTGTATCATAAATCTTCTATGTTTGTATCACAAAAATGTTTTTTACACAGTTATAGCTTTGGTAGGGATTCTATTATAGCTTTTTCCCAAAATGTAATACACTCCCGAATGACGAGATTGGCGTTATCACAAACTGTCAATTTATCTTCGCGAATGTTAAAAAAATACTATTTATTTCATTATGAGAATAAAGAATCATTAAACTGAAGTTCTGCAAAAACTTGACGATTAGAGTAATCTCTACCTAATGGTAACTTTGCGCCTGTTATTTGATAATTTACGTCACCAACTAAGAAAATATATTTTTTATTTCTTCTTAATTCCACTGCCATCTTTTAAATGTAAAACAATTCATGTTAATCGCGGGAATAATTGAGAACAAATGACAAATACCGCGAATACGCACCCCTACTACCGCGCAAAATGTATGAACATAATTCGATGCAATTCGGCACGGGTTATCGTACTCCAAATAAGGTAAAATTTTATTTCCGAGTGTTTTAGAGGCAAATGAACAAAATTAAGACCTATGCGTTAGAAATTTAAAACTTTGAAAAATAAGGGACACCCTATTGTCCATAAGCACCCGAAATATCAATAGTCGCGGGTCTGTTGCCGGCCTTATATGTGAGTGCGCTTGCATCTTAAAGCTATCAGTTCAAATTTATTTAATAGGGATACAAACGAGCCTTCTGGCTGGTGTTAAGTATTCAACGCCCGAAATATCAAAAGTTGCGAGTGTGTTGCCGGCCTAGCATGACAACCGCGACAAAATTTTGACGTCCGTTTTCTCGTGTTTTAATCGATTGTCTCTTTATTTCTTCCGGGTCTAACATGACAATTACACTTAAAACTCGACTTTTAATATCAAAAATAGATATATTTTTCGATCGAGATAACTTTTCTATAAAAATTGTCGATGTCGAGATATAATATATCTCCATATCTTACATCTTAGTTTGTCTTCTCTCGTCCGCGACATATTTCGTGGCGGTCATGCTAGGCCGGCTGTTCTGAGAAACCCTTACCGGCAGCTGATTCCATATAACGATTCTTGTAGTGTAAATGTATTTTAGGGAGGAAATGAAGACGAGAGTCCAATATGTTAGCGCCGTGTACAAATGCGAGTTATGCATCATGGACTTCTATTTGCAGCACCAGGTTGAAGACCATTTCGATGCAGCCCATAGAGAGGTAAGACTATTTCTATGTAGCCCATAGAGAGGTAAGACTATTTCTATGTAGCCCATAGAGAGGTAAGACAATTTCTATGTAGCCCATAGAGAGGTAAGACTATTTCTATGTAGCCCATAGAGAGGTAAGACTATTTCTATGTAGCCCATAGAGAGGTAAGACAATTTCTATGTAGCCCATAGAGAGGTAAGACTATTTCTATGTAGCCCATAGAGAGGTAAGACAATTTCTATGTAGCCCATAGAGAGGTAAGACTATTTCTATGTAGCCCATAGAGAGGTAAGACTATTTCTATGTAGCCCATAGAGAGGTAAGACTATTTCTATGTAGCCCATAGAGAGGTAAGACTATTTCTATGTAGCCCATAAAGAGGTAAGACTATTTCTATGTAGCCCATAGAGAGGTAAGACAATTTCTATGTAGCCCATAGAGAGGTAAGACAATTTCTATGTAGCCCATAGAGAGGTAAGACCATTTCGATGCAGCCCATAGATAGGTAAGACCATTTCGATGCAGCCCATAGATAGGTAAGACAATTTCGATACAGCCCATAGAGAGGTACATGGGCTCGTTGGTGAAGGTTTTTGGTAAGACTCGTGTTTTATGGGTCGAGAGTTCGGATAACGATGTTTTTGTTAGTAAGTTGCTAGTATTTCTTTCACATATAGTTTGTTGTGGTTGATAAAAAATGGCAGGGTTTGAACTCATTACAAATTGTGATGATTGTAAAAAATAGAGATAAGCGATTTTTGTTGATGGTATTAAATAGAAAACTGCTCGCGAACATCAAAACGACTCACTCGAAGCGCATTAAGATAAATCTAAAAATAAAATATTGATTTACAATGTCTAATTATCTGATCATGAAAAGGTAAAGTCCTATAATTGTCTTAATTTATATATTATTTAATATATATTAAAATTTGCAAGTATTTAATTGTATTTCAGCGATTTGGTCTCTTATAATCACCTCAGCCATACCCAAGACAAATTCACATATAATGGATACACCCTATATTATATTTGATCATGAAGACGTAAATACCTATAGGTGTCTTAATTTATATCTAATTTAATACTTATTAAAGTTTGCAAGTATTTAATTGTATTTCAATGTTTTGGTCTCTTCTAACCCTCAGCTCATTGTATTCAAACATAGCCAAGACAAATAAAGTCGGATATAACATATAAACCCTACATTATATTTGTTCATGAAAACGTAAATACCTATAGGTGTAATAATTTACATATTATTTAATATTATTATACATATTAAAGTTTGCAAATATTAAATTGTATTTCAGCGTTTTGGTCTCATATAACCCTCAGCTCATTGTATTCAACCATATCCAAGACAAAGTCACATAATGGATACACCCTATATTATATTTCATCATGAAGACGTAAATACCTAAAGGTGTCTTAATTTATATCTAATTTAATATTTATTAAAGTTTGCAAGTATTAAATGGTATTTCAGCGTTTTGGTCTCTTTCAGCTCATTGTATTCAACCATACCCAAAACAAAGTCGGATATAGTAGATAAACCCAATATTATATTTGATAATGAAAACGTAAATACCTATAGGTGTCTTAATTTACATCTAATTAATACATATTAAAGTTTGTAAGTATTTAAATGTATTTTCGTGTTTTGGTCTCTTCTAACCCTCAGCTCATGAAAGAAAACGTAAATACCTACAGGTGTCTTAATTTAAATATTATTTAAGACATATTAAAGTTTGCAAATATTAAATTGTATTTCAGCGTCCTGGTTGCACGTCTTGCAAAATTTGCTATATATATGTTGAATCGTCGAAAATCCAAGCGCACATAGACAAGCACTACACGCGATACATTTGCAAACTGTGTGCTAAAGTCGACTACAGTGTCAACCAGATATCACAGCATGTGCAGACGCATATGGACAAGAAAGTATCGACTAATATCATTCAGATTGGAGACAATAATGTCGTTAAAAAGGTAGGTAATTCGAATGAAATGACTTTTGTCTAATTATTCAGACGCTTTGAGTGCTTTTCAGTGAGTCTGGTTTGTTTTAATATGAAGTTTTAAAATGAAGTTTAAAAGACAATATTGAGGAAAATAATTTGTAATGTTTTATTGGTTTGGTAATTTTTTTAGGAAATATCGTTATCGTTAGTAATACAAGTCTGGAGAGGCTTTATACACACAAATAACGCTCTTAATACAGTTAGATTATCTTTTAAATACACTTCAATAACCCTCTAATACACTTTACTAAATCTGTTAATACTCTCCAATAACCATCTTAATACACTGTAATAATACACTTTACTATCTCTTAATACACTTGACTAACTTTCTTAATACACTCCAATAACCATCTTTATACACGGTAATAATCATTTTAATAATACGTTTTACTAAATCTCTTAATACACATTACTAACTTTCTTAATACACTTCAATAATACTCTTGATAAAATTTAATAAACTTCAATAATCCTGAAATAGTACACTCAAATGTAATAACCACTTTTTTATAGTAATTAACAGAAAGAGCACACTGTGCGCTCTTTTTGAGAACTGAATTGTCTTAAATAGTTTTTTTTTTAATTTTTAAAGCGACGAAAGAAAAAGAATCAAGAAACCGAAGAGATTACGTCTCCGAAGCCGGGCGATTTGAGGAAGTTGCTCTCAAAAACTACTATAGTCGGATACAAGTGTCTGGAATGCGATATGTTCTTCAAGTAAGTAACGGCTGATATTTCGGTATCAATCAATGATGCGATGTCGACCTAAGGAAGAGTTTTGAAGGCGAAATCTAAATATCTATGAAAACTTAACACCCTATAGGTGTTCATTTAATATCGATATAACACATGTAGGGATTACTATAGGTACTAGATGTTTAATTTCGCGCAAAATTATTTTTTTTATCTTTCAGAAACTCCCGCGCAAGAAAAAATCACGTTGCAAGATTTCACAGGGAGGGTTTGCAGTGTGACCACTGTAAAAAACGTTTTGTTAACAGAACAACCCTTGTCACACATTTAAGGTAATATGACACTTAATTACTTATCGAATATATCTTTTCCAATAAAGCAGTGAATTATTCAATATGGCAGTGAATTATTCAATATGGCAGTGAATTATCTTATTCAATATGGCAGTTAATTATCTTATTCAATCTGGCAGTGAATTATATTATTCAATATTGCAGTGAATTTTCTTATTCAATATGGGAGTGAATTATCTTATTCAATATGGCAGTGAATTATCTTATTCAATATGGCAGTGAATTATCTTATTCAATATGCTAGTGAATTAAATTATTCCAAATGGCAGTGAATTATGTTATTCAATATGGCAGCAAATTATCTTATTCAATATGGCAATTAATTACTTTTCCAATATGGTAGTCATCTTCCAATATTGCAGTGAATAATCTAATTTAATATGACAGTGAATAATCATAATGTAAAAAATAATTGCACAGATCTGTTTATTTATCTATAAACTATGTTTTTCTATACATTATCCAGACTCCACGAAGGTCCATTACCCCGAGAGAAGTGTCCCATCTGCCACAAGATGGTGCGAGTGGTACAGCTCAAGTACCACATACAGCGACACAACGAGAGTAGCAGGTTCGAGTGCGGGGAGTGCAACAAGGTGTTCTCCCACCTCGCCACGTACCACGCGCACTTCAAGTACTCCAGAGCGCATGCGTCGGATAGTGTGTTTAAGTGAGAACTACCCTCTTTTTAGTTATGTAGAAGCATTTCAAATATTCAACAGTCCATGTATGGGATAGAGTGCTTAAGTAGAACTACCCTCATTTTAGTTTCGATTCAAACTTTTGTAGAGACCGAGTTATTTAAAGGCATTTCAAATATGCCACAGTGCATGTGTCGAATTGTGTTTTTAAGAGAGAACTACCCTCATTTTAGTTTCGATTCAAACTTTTGTAGAGACCGGGTTATTTAAAGGCATTTCAAATATGCCACAGTGCATGTGTCGAATTGTGTTTTTAAGAGAGAACTACCCTCATTTTAGTTTCGATTCAAACTTTAGTAGAGACTGGGTTATTTATAAGCATTTCAAATATTATTCTAGAGTGAATGTGTCGAATAGTGTGTTTAAGTGAGAACTACCCTGATTTTAGTTGTGATTGAAACTTGTCGAGAACTCGTTATACATGAGTCGTATAGAATCAAGGCAGCTATCTGACTTGATAACCCCCCCTGGGGCCACAGGGGGCCTTAAGGGGGGTTATGATAGAGGACAATTTTTTTTTTCGTGTATATTTTTTATTATTATAGTTAATTACAGGGACTGAAACCGTTTAATTTTTATTTTCCAAAATACGTGTCTGACTGAGATACCATGATATTAGTTTTAAAGGGTAATACGCACTAAACTCACCACAGTAATTTTTTTCAGTAAATATGAATAAAAACGAAAGAATATTAAAAAAACCTTTATTATACCGGTATAACTCCCATAGTAAATTAACCGGTGTTCAGTCCTTGGTTAATTACTTAAAGATGTCATGTGGAACATGGTGTAATGGTTGCAGCTCCTTACAAAACATTTGTAAAACAAAAACTTGGCGATTAAAAAGAGTGGCGGCGAGTTTCTTGCCAGTTCTCGTCCGTTCTACGACCTTGATTTGTGAACTGGCAGTAAATGTAAAATTAGAAGCATTTAATATGTATTTTTATTGACGTTCATAAGTGTACATTGTGTTACCTAAATGATTTTTGAATTGAATTGAATTATCGCCCACTTTGAAAAACCATAATTTAATACAATGTCAGTCGCTATCGCAGGTTTCCCTGTCCAATGTGTCACAAAGGCTACGCAACTAAGGAAGCCATGCAGGACCACTTCAACTACCAACATCTCGGTAAAACTACCCACAAATGTCCCATCTGTAGCAAGGTGAGTTGAATTTTAAGTTGGAAAAATGAGGGTAGTTGGAAAATAATTGTAGGTATATGTCTATCTGTGGGTAATGAGTTGTTTGGTTAGGTAAGACCAGTTCAATTATCATCTCTGTATGACCCACGATTGGACGGTGTTAAGCATTACAGATTCAACTCACATGGTTGCCATTTTGAGAAAATTGAGTTTGAAGTTTTAATTAGGTTTTTCTTAAATTGTTTTTAAAAAAAACAGAAATTAAAGATTTTTTTTGTAATTATTATTATTACACTAAATATCGTTTTCATTGGTAGCAATCAAAGTAATAGAATTTAGTGCATTATTGTTAAATATTCTAAACATGTTAGCGTTTCGTGTCCGCGAGTTTTTCAATATTTTTGCTAATAAAACGATTTAAATGTTATATATCTCTTTTGAAATATGTACTCCAGCTCATAAGGAAGCGATTGGTATCAAAATTTACATTTTTATCATTTTGTGGGGTGACACTATTGCTTAACAGCGACCAATTATCCTATAGGAAGCGCGTAAAGTTGGATAGTCAAAGGGGGTAGTTGAAAAATAATCTTTCAATTGTCTCGGTGAAGATACTTTGATATTAAATATGTCGGTGAAAATAATACACATTTTTCATATGAAACATTTATTTTTTGCAATGCGTATTTGGAAAAAAATCTAGCAACTCTACGCAATATCTAAAATAATAACTTTTTTTGTAAGGCTCTAAATCGTAGGCGAAACTTCAGACTAAGGACATATGTGTCAATGATGCGCTGTGGACTTATTTTTACTGAAACCGCCATACAATTTTTCAATCGTCATAAAAAAATGACATACTAATCCATACTTATTATGGATAAGAATTAGACACAGAATAATATTGTCTGTTTGTTACTTTTACTCGTTTAAACAGCTAGAACCTTAAAGATATATAACCTTATTCATAAACGTATGAATCGTCTGTCGATATCTGACATAAAAAAAATTTTTTTATGTCAGATATCGACAGACGAGCATGAGGTTCACTTGATGGTAGATGATACCTCAGAACATCAGTCAATGATGCGCTGTCGACCTAATTTTTACTTCAAGCATTCGGAAATCCATAGACTGAAACCGAAACGCGCAATAAGCACTTCACGGTTTTTCCACCTATGAACGGTGGCAAGATATGTTTTGTTTCTTTCGTTCTGTAGTCTTTTTATATTCGATAGAGCGAGACAAAACATATTATGGATAAGGATGGTTACACACGGAATAATTTTGTATGTGTGTTAGTTTTACTCGTTTAAACACCTAGAACCTTAAAGATATAGGCTAATGAAAAAACCACGAATAACTCTAGTTGATAACATTTCAGCCGATCGCATCGAAAGCGAATGTTGAAAAACACATAATGAGGGTACATCGAGAAAAGAAAGAGAAACCCAAGAATCACATTTGTGATGTTTGCGGGAAGAAGTTTTCTGTAAGTATCTTAAATGGCTTTGAACTACTGCTACTTGCGATATTTTTCCAGGAATATTTCTGATATGCTGATGTCCGCGACTTCGTTCGTCTGGGCTTATGAATGATAATAACTTTTTTTTGACAACAGATTTTGATGAAACAAAGCCTATATGTTGGGAACTCTTTTATTGAATTATTAATTGTTGGGAATGAAAAGTAGGGAATATAAGGTACCACTATGCAAAATTTCATGTAAATCGGTCCACCAGTTTCGGAGATTAGCCCGTACAAACAGACAGAGAAACAAAAAATCAAAAAATCGGGATTTGTTATATTTCTCTTACAACCCCTGATTCGATATTAAGCATTTTTTTTCTATGTACAGACCTCTACAGTTTTATTATATACATAGATTTATGCACGTCAATATGGTGGTTTAAGATTTACAAATATTTCGAGAAAAACGAAAGTTTAGTTTAATTCTTCTTTGAATGTCACTGAACTCCTCCTTAATAGCTTTACCGATTTTGATGAAATTTTTGAGAGTTGCATGGATAGTTCTCCGATAAGGTCACAGGTCACAGGCCACACACATAAATTAAATTCTAAATAATTACTGTATTATTCCTAAATTTTACTAAATATGCTGTGTGGCGAATGAAAAGGCCGATGCTCAGCTTGTGCTGTAAACCAGTACTGGCTACAGCGGACAGGAAAGCTTTGTTTCTTTGTTACGATTTACCTCAAAAAGTACTCAACCGATTTTAAAAATTCTTTCACCAATAGAAAGCTACATTATCAGCGAGTAACAAACATTTTTTGTATAGTATATCTACATTGCAACCGTGCGAAGTCGGGGTGTATAGCTAGTAATAATTAAAAATACGCAACGTATGTGATGGTATATGTTGTTAAATTTATTTTTTACAGGATAAAAAGGCATTAAACCAGCACGAGGTAATTCATTCCGTAGAGCGCCCTCTGACTTGCGAAATTTGTTCACAAACTTTCAAACAAAAAGCCTCCTTATATACGCATAAAAAACGCGTTCATAAAGTGGTACCACCGAAACGAGTGGTCGAATTTATGGATAAAACATAATTATGCTATCGGACAAATTATGAGAATTAGCAAATGAAAATGCTAATTTATATAAAATGCTAAAAATGATTCTGTTTATTGCTTTTATTGCTATAATTATGCTGAATCGTACTGTTCGTACTATGGGGTTATATTATATTAACCTATACTTTATAGGTGAAGAAAAATCATAGGAATGATATGGAAATTTAAATGAATTGTAATTGCAAATTCATACAAATGCTGTCATTAAATGAGATCGATAATGAGAATTAGCAAATGAAAATGCTAATTTGTATAAAATGCTAAAAATGATTCTGAAGTTTATTGCTTACGTGATTATGCAGAATCGTACTGTGGAGTTATTTATATATTATTATATAATGTGAGTCGTATAGAATCAAAGTCGGCTATCTGACTTATGGCTGATTGTTAGCAATTTAAAAAAGAAAACGTTTTTCTCCTTTATTTTTGTATTAGGTATCATTCATTGTATGTTTAAGGTATCTATTAATATTAAGAATTAAAGACAAAACCAGATATATAAAAAAACATAACAGTCTAAACGACAAGAACTTATTTTTTTTTGGTAGATTTCCGGACCAAAAATGTGAGATAGCCGCCTTTGATTCTATACGACTCATGTATAAGATTATACTTTGGAGGTTAAGAAAAATCATGGGAATGATAAGGAATTTTAAACAAGTGTAATTGATAATAATTCATATCTATTTTGTCATTATATGAGAATTAGCAAATGAAAATGCTAATATGTATAAAATGATAAAATTATTCTGATTATTGCTTTTAATAATAATTCCGCTGAATCGTACTGTGGGGTGAAGTTTTATTTAACCCCACAGTACATGTTAAAAAAACCTCATCATGTGAATGATAAAGATTTATTTAACAAATGAAATTGAAAATTCATACATTTTCTGTCATTAAATGAGATTTAGCAAATGAAAATGCTAATTTGTATAAAATGCTAAAAATGATACAAATTCTATCAAAATTATCAAATTTATTATATATATATCTATCAAAATTATTATAAAAAGTCAGAGACGAGATGAAATAGTAAAAAGTTACTGTTATTTGATAAATGCTAAAAGGTATTGCAATTTAACTGCGAAAAACTCAGTATTGCTAAATATGATACTAATTATTAAAAATGGTTAAATTAATGCTTATGGGATAATGCAATTTAAATATAATGCTAATCATTAATTATATAATATCATTTTAAAGTCAAAAATATGGAAACAATTGTGAGATGAAATCTTATAACAATAGATATCATTGTACGCCTTATGTAATGTAATATGATAATAAAATATATTATTTTATTAAAATACTTGTTTTATTTTTTATCACTATTATCGTAGTTAGTGCAGTGGTTTAAACAAAGGTAATACCACTCCAATGTATGTTGTGGATTCGATTCCTGGATTGGAATTTTACAATGTCTTATATGTTAGATAAAAAATATACGTATTTACAATAAAAGCTATGTCAATTTTTGTATTTTTTATCGTATTTTTCATTCCACCCTTCGTAATATAAAATATTGTTCGTTTGTCCGTCTCCTACTCAAACTCAGTAACAGATAGACAAGATGTTTTGCACAGATAGTGTAAATAGTAACTTGAAAAAAAAATCGTAAATCTTTTGAAATTTAAATTACCTCCTTATAATACGAAACCCATAGCAAATTACTTTGCAAATCTACTTCTGAATAAC
This sequence comes from Anthocharis cardamines, assembly GCA_905404175.1. Lineage (NCBI taxonomy): Eukaryota > Metazoa > Arthropoda > Insecta > Lepidoptera > Pieridae > Anthocharis > Anthocharis cardamines. The sequence continues at coordinate 1,422,879 of FR989978.1, read as the reverse complement.
AAGAACTGAGGTACATCAATATCCCCAAACTGAAAATTATAAAATGTGGGTAGTTGTGAATTACAATGAAAATTCCGAGTACTTGAGAAAAAAATATTTTATTTAAACAGCGAACATGCTATCTGGTAAAGCCATGTATTGTATGACAGCTATCGGCAGCGAGGGTTCTTCTGAGTTGGTCTCAAGGGGACCATCATTCTTCTTTAATGTGGGTAGTTTCTTCTTTTTCATCCTTATGCTTTGATGGACCTAAAAATATTAAGAAATTAAGGTTCAAACCAGGGACTGAATTCCGGTTAATTTACTACGGGAGTTATAGCGGTATAATAAAGGTTTTTGTTAATATTCTTTCGTTTTTATTCATATTTACTGAAAAAAATTACTGTGGCAAGTTTAGTGTGTGTTACTCTTTAAAACTAATATCATGGTATCTCAGTCAGACACGGATTTTGGAAAATAAAAATTAACCGGTTTCAGTCCCTGTTTAAGACCGCCTCCTTGACCCAGTAGTAAGCGGTTGCTGGTTCGAATCCCGGGGAAAAAAGTTTTTTTTATAGTATGGGGGCAAACGGGCAGGTGGCTCACGTGATGGTAAATTTAAATAATTGTTACGTTTGTGCAGGAACAGTACACTGATCACTCCAATACTTAGGGAATTCCAAAAAGTACCAGGACATCAGAAATATGTAACAAGTATTCTATCAATGTATACTGGTTAATAATGACTAAAGAATTCTAAGAAGTACCAGGACATCAGAAATATGGAACGAGTATTCTATCAATGTATACTGGTTAATAAATAATTACTAAATAATTTTAAGAAGTACCAGGACATCAGAAATATGGAACGAGTATTCTATCAATGTATACTGGTTAATAAATAATTACTAAATAATTTTAAGAAGTACCAGGACATCAGAAATATGGAACGAGTATTCTATCAATGTATACTGGTTAATAAATAATTACTAAATAATTTTAAGAAGTACCAGGACATCAGAAATATGGAACGAGTATTCTATCAATGTATACTAGTTAATAATTACATAAGAATTCTAAAAAGTACCAGAACATCAGAAATATTGAACGAGTATTCTATCAATCTAAACTGGTTAAACTAAAGAATTCTAAAAAGTACAAGGGCATCAAATTGTGGAACAAGAATTCTAACAATGTATACTGGTTAATAATTATTATTAAATAATTTTAAAAAGTACCAGGACATTAGAAATATGAACAAGTATTCTATCAATGTATACTGGTTAATCATTACTGAAGAATACACTAGCATTATTAATAAGCGATGATCAGTGAAACAGACACAGAAATGTGTCCGCCTTTGACTAACTTACCTGCCGATGGTGTTTGTATAGATTGGACTGCTGTGAGAAGGTGGTAGGGCAGTATTCGCATATGAAGGGCCGCTCGCCTGTGTGCGTGCGGATATGAGACTCCAGTTGGACTTTGGTCTGAAGAATATAATAAGGTCAAATGCGTGTCGAATTTACGTGTAATTGGTTCCGTATTCCACGAAAAAATATTTTTAAGTGTTTTTTTAATGGCGCTGCAATTCAAGTCAATCATATCGTGATATTTCTTAAACTATTCATCCAAATTACTTAGTGTAAAAAACAAAGTTCATCTTTTAAAGCGAAAAATGTATCAATTTTGATAAGAATTAGCTAAATACTCTAAAAAGTGCAATTGAAAAAATGAATCAAATTTAAATGTATTTATGGCTCATAGTTTAGGGTATATATTTTCGTAACTCCAACGGTTTAGGCAGCGCACGCCAATAATGGCCAATATACAAAAACTCTTTATAAATTGTAGCCTATGTGTTATTCTGATATATAAGCTACATTACTGTAAAGTTTCATCAAAATCTGTTCGGTAGTTTTTGCGTGAAAGAGTAACAAACATCCATCCATCCTCACAAACTTTTTGCCGTTTTGCAGATCCGCCGTTGTTCTACGATCATGACGATATTTACAGTGAACCAACTAGCTCTTTATGAAACGCCCATGTCCGTCAAAATCTCATATTAAAGAAAATACATACACATCATGTCTCTAAAAAAAATAATTACCGGAAATCCTTTACCGCAATGATGGCACATCTTATTATTGGGTCTCCCCTTGTGCACATTACGGATGTGCTGCTCCAAGCCCACGCGGTTCTTGGAAGTCTAGAATAATACATAATTGAAATTACCAAGGAGGTTTTGGAGGTCCATAACCTTATCCAAAACTATCGGATATAACAATATCTGAAACCGTAACCGAATCCTCTATAAAAGTTTCGAATAATTTCGGATAGAGGCGGAATCTAAATGATATGTCACAAACGGACGTTTTTTGTATCCGATATTCAGCGACTGTGAAACCATCGACAGCTACCATGAAACCTATGCTGAAAAATCAAGCAGACATATTCGTCGTAAAATTTCATCAGCTTTCAGAATCCGTGGTCATAATATGCCAACCGACAAAAATGTTTGTTTATTTAAAAAAAACGCGTTTTTAGCTGGATTTTTTTTCAATTGACCTTGACGCCTCTGGCAGGTCAAGATATCGCGTCCACCCTAATCTATAAAATATATTGGTGAAAATTTTCAAATTCAATACGCATAGGTGATGCTAGGAACAGCCGCTGAAAATCGGATACAAAAAGCATCCGTTTGGGACTTTGGTTAAGACAGGTGTTATGTTTTTCCCAGTCGAGACGATACACTAGCCACGCGTGTCCCTTGCATATTATTTCTCCGACATTCAAAGTGGGATTACGTTACAATTAGTGATGAGCCGTATCCATATCCGCGGTTATTCGATATATGAAAGATCCGTTACTTTCTTGACAGATCTTTTCCGAATCATTTACCTTAATTATTAATTGTATACCAATATATATATATGAAATTCTATACATGTTCAATGAAAAACTATTAAATACCATTCAGATTATTTTTTTATTTTTTCCATCAATTATTTGGCGCCGTGAAGGGAGCGTTACGAACGGTGTGATCGGCCGAGGCGTACGAAAGTTGTTATTTCCTTGATTCATCTGATATGAAAATGTTTGCGGTAACAATGTACAATTTTAAGAAGAATGTACGAAAAAAAATCGTATTTTGCTATTTAAAAAATTGTGAATGAAAATAGTAAATTAAAAAAAATATCTGCACACTCAATTTTTTTATTCAAATTAAAATACTCAATACTCCAAATAAGCTATTATTAAATTGAAAAAACGAACAGAAAATGGTCATAGACCTTACCTTATCGCAAATGTAGCACTTGTACGTTCTATTCAAGTGTTTATCTTCGATATGATCCCGAAGTTTGGTTTTATCCGCAAAACGACGTTTGCAATGGTCGCATATGTACCTGGAATTACATTGTGGCTCAATAGTTAGTGCTTTGAGTTTAGCACTGGGGTTCCTGGGTTCGATTCGAAGGGAAATAAGATTTATAAAAAAAAGATTCTGTCGGGTAGGGCATAGAAATGTGTCTGCCCCGATTTTGTCGGGTAGGGCTCAGAAATGTGTCTGCCCCGATTTTGTCGGGTAGGGCACAGAAATGTGTCTGCCCCGATTTTGTCGGATAGGGCACAGAAATGTGTCTGCCCCATGCCCCACTCGGGAATTCTAAGAAGTACCAGGACATCAGAAATAGAAGATGTCAAGACTTAACAAGAATAGGAGATTAATTTATATGACTTCCCGGGTGCAAACAGATTCCAGACTTTCAAGGTACCGATAGTAAGATTCCAGACTTTCAAGGTACTGTTAGTAAGATTCCAGACTTTCAAGGTACTGATAGTAAGATTCCAGACTTTCAAGGTACTGATAGTAAAATTCCAGACTTTCAAGGTACTGATAGTAAGATTCCAGACTATCAAGGTACTGATAGTAAGATTCCAGACTTTCAAGGTACTGATAGTAAGATTCCAGACTTTCAAGGTTATGATAGATTCCAGACTCTACTAGTATATGAGATGTTATTTATCAAACTTCCCGGGTACAAATAAATTCCTGACTTTCGAAGTACATATAGTAAGTTTCCAGACTTTAGATTTATACGAAGTTTTCAGGGGTTTAATTGAATTTTCGTTTTTTAAGTAAAAGATTAATTATTTAGTTATAGCTTAAGAGCTAGCTGAAGTTTTTTAGTGAAACATACTCACTTGAGTTGATCTGGAGTGACATGTTTCAAGCTGTTCCTGAGATGTCGCTGTAGCGAGGCCACGCTGCCAAAACCGATGCCACACGTCGAACAAAACGCTTCAGGGGTTTGCTGAAATTTTATTTATAGAACTTATGTTTAAATAAAATTATTTTGAAACAAAAACCGACTTCAAAACTATAACTATGTATTGTATGTACAAACTTAACGTCATAGATGGAAAAACCGTGAAATGCATATTGCGCGTTTCGGTTTCAGTCTATGGATTTCCGAATGCTCGAAGTAAAAATTAGGTCGACAGCGCATCATTGACCGATGTTCTGTGGCTGAGGTATCACCTACCATCAAGTTAACCTCATGCTCGTCTGTCGATATCTGACATAAAAAAAAAAACGTAAAACATAATATTTTAATTACTTCAAAGCAACAGCCTTAAAGTACCAAACCAATTTCGTTAAAATTTATATGGACCACCTCTGAAATATTACCTACCAAACAAAACCAGAATCATCCCAAAAATAATAACATACAGACGAATTGAAAACCTACTCCTTTTTTGAAGTCAAACATACTAAAAAACAAGAGGACACCGTTAGTCAATATTGTCATAATATAGAAAATTACAGTAAATATCAACTCCGTAGCAATAGATGGCGTTAATATGGCAACTTTGTGACATTTCAAATCAGACAACTGTCACCTTTCAGTCTGCCGTGACCACGGTTGCTGAAAAGCATCCGAAAATTTTGTCCACCGTTTTCTCGTGTTTTAATCGATTATCGCTCTATTTCTTTCGTGTTTAACATGACAATTACACTTAAAACTCGACTTTTAATATCAAAAATAGATATATTTGTCGATCGAGATATCTTTTCTAACAAAATTGTCGATGTCGAGATATAATATATATCCATATCTTACAACTTAGTTTGTCTTCTCTCGTCCGCGAGATATCTCGTGGCGGTCATGCTAGGCCGGCTGAAAGCATTTTGCTAGTTTATTATACTCAAATACTCACAGTATTCGAAGCGTGTTTCTCAAGATGCCGCTTGAGACTGGTCTTCCAACGAAACACCTTTTTACACAGCTTACATGGAAACTCGTTCTGCGCTTCATGCACAGATCTGAAAACAATTAGAGTATAGCTGCCAGTAGATCAGTGTTGTCATTTTTGCGGATTTGTCGCTAGATCTAGTACAATTCTAGAGTTATAACGACTTTATTCTCATAATTAGGTACGTGCTAAAAAATATAATAATAATTAGGGATGTAACGATACCGATACCGATACCGATATATCGGCCGATATAATCGGCAGGCCGATATATCGGCATCGCCGATACAACACGGCCGATATCAACCAGTTCTAAAAGCGCGCGAAACGAACGACGCGTGCGACGTTGCCGCTCTTACGTCGCGTCGTCTCAGCGGTCGCTTCGGCTGGCCGACGCGCTGCCCCCGCCCCGGCCCCGGTCCCAGTGCTTGCTTAGCTTTGGTTGAGAAATGTCATGTTTAGCGCTATATTTACGTAATTTCGTCGCTTTTATTTCGTGATTCATTCTGTTTTATTATTGACACTGACTAGTGAAGACTGTATAGTGTTTTATTTTATATAAAAGAAAATGGCAACGCCATTAAAACGTACAAGTTCCATCTGGAATCATTTTCAAATAAAACAGGATGATGATACAAAAGCAACTTGTTTATACTGCAATGTCAGCGTTTCTCGTGGTAGTAAGGCAGTTTCATCGAAGGGCTTCACGACATCTAACATGTGGACACACGTGAAGCGTTACCATGAAAAGGAGTTAAAAAACGACACCCCATCTACCTCGAAGACTGAGGCTCGTCCGCCACTCAAAAAGCAAGCTACTTTGGAACACATTCTGGACAAAAATATTATGTACGATACTGATGACCCCAGAGCAAAAGCGATCACGCAAACGATAGCTGAACAAATATGTGTAGACATGGAGCCGTTCGATATAGTAAATAAACAGGGGTTTCAACGCACCATTAAGCAGTTGTGCCCGAAATACAAAATGGTTTCCCGTCCACATATGTCTGAAAATGTGATACCAGACATTTACTGTCGTGTGAAAACGAAAATAAAAGAACTTTTGCAAGAACTTCCGCACATAATTGTAACGACTGACTTATGGACTAGCGACGCTTCTTCATTCGTGAACGACTTTATAAGTCTAACTGCTCATGGAGTGAATAACAATTTTGAGCTAAAGAACTATTGCCTAGCAGTATTTCCTTTTGAAGGCGAAAGACATAGCGGTGAAAACATAGCTGAAAACTTACGTCAGTTATTTCAAGATTGGGCTATCGACGAACAGGTACGAGCTGTGGTAACAGATAATGCACCGAATATGGGACTTGCTGTAACACAAGTGGGTGTGGAACGTATTAGATGTATGGCACACTCTTTACAATTAGTGCTGAAGGATGCGTTTTCAGGAGAAGAGAAAATAAATGAAATTATTACAAAGGCGAGGTCTTTAATTGGTCACTTCAGTCATTCTACGTCAGGTCGTAAAATCCTTACTGAAATGCAGAAACAACATAATGTTCCTTGTCATGTGCTCATCCAGGATGTCAGCACTCGCTGGGATTCTACCCTTCACGCGCTTAGGAGACTTCTTGAGCAGCGAGTTGCAGTTCAAGCATCTATACCCCACGTGAAATGTAGAACTGAATTGGCTACAGAAGAGTGGGTACTAATGGAACACGTTGTCTCAGTCTTGACTTATTTTGAAGAAGCTACAAAGTCAATTAGTCAAGAGTTTGCTTGCTTGTCTGACGCCATACCGCTGATCAACAGTTTGCGAAAAGTCTTAGAACGTATCAAGAACACCACAGCCATGGATGATAATGCTTATAGCCCCGAATATAATTCTTTTGTACTGAATTTGATAGCTGGGGTCAATGATAGATTTGATTATTTAGAGAGTGATGAAACATTTATTTTAGCAACAGCACTAGATCCGCGCTATAAATTGCGTACCTTCAATCTGCAATCTACAAGCATGAATGCGAGAAGAAATCTAATTTCATTAATTACAAATGATACACACAGAGAGAGTCCTAATTCTATAGAGGTGCCGCAACAAAATCAAAATGAGATTTTCTCGGGTATCTGGTCTGCTTGTGACAGTTTGATAAAAGAAGCAGAAGACGACGAGCCTTTATTAAACATGTCCATTCAGCCTGAACAAGAAGAGGTAGAATCTTATTTAAGATTTCAAAATACTCCAATCAAACAAGATCCAAGGATCTATTGGCGCCAGGAAGACAAATATCCTAAATTAAAAAAGCTTGCACAAAAATACTTGTCTTATCCAATGAGCTCAGTTGCTTCAGAACGGCTCTTCTCAACTGCAGGCCTGATACAAAATGACTTGCGGAACAGATTATCTGCGGATAATTTGAATAAACTTTGTTTTCTTAACAAAAATCTACCAAAAGTAAACTTTAATTACTGACTTTATGTATCTTTTTTAATAACCATGTGATTGATTTTGTTTGAAACCAATAAATGTTTTTTTTTTCATTTGCTTTACTGAATTTTTATTAATTAAGTGTTTTTCCTTCACAGTCTTTAGGACCTAAATACATACATATCGGATTTTGGTTAGTTAAAGAGTTTTTAAAAAGATCATGACCGTTGACTCCTTGAGAGCCATCGGTCATGTTGTCTCTATCCATTCTTAATTATCAAAATGAAATAATAAAATCAATTAAATAATTTATTACATTTAAAATTTTCAACATAATTTCACTTATTTATTATTTCACTTATTTATTATTTCACTTATTTATTATTTCACATATTTATTATTTATAATTTCACATATTTATAATTTATAATTTCACATATTTATAATTTATAATTTCACATATTTATAATTTATAATTTCACATAATTATAATTTATAATTTCACATATTTATAATTTACAACTTTACATATTTACAACTTTACATATTTACAACTTTACATATTTACAACTTTACCTATTTACAACTTTACATATTTACAACTTTACATATTTATCATAGCATGCGAATATAATTGAGAAGACCTTACCGCTCGAGCGCTCGACCCAAAAAAGTGTCTAGCGCTGTTGCGTTCGGCCTTTTAAATAAATGAGTCGCAAGCAGTTCACCAATCCCCACTCTCGTAACTTGGAGGTGGCAAAGTTGATTCGTTATCGCACTTATTTATTTTCACAATATTTTCTAAGTAGCTTAATAATTTAAATTACAATGCAATAATTCATTACAAAATACGAAATGATTTTATAAGGGTCTAAAAACAGTTGAGAAATGATATTGAATAAAATGGGAACTCACTTATTTCCTGCGTCAAAATGTTAAAATTATTTAAATCTAAAACATTGCAACAACATGTTAACCTTAAATCATTTATTGTTATCCAAAGTTATAATGAAAGGTTGAGAATGTAAGGTAATAATAGAGAAGTTATTTTGGATAACAATATTACAATAAAATAATCAAGCCGTACGAGCCAACTTATTTACATCAAGGTGCAAGTTTCACGCCGTGGCATATCCGCGGCGACACGGCCATACTGATGTGCGGTGCGTGCTCTGCACCGTGTGTCTGTAATGAAACCATTTTATTTCAATATAGCTAGGTACTTTCACAGTAAACCCAGATTATATATTCGTTATTAATTTGTTAATTTTTGTAAGTTAATAAATAATATTTCTTACATAGGTGAATTGTTATTCTTATGAGAAATAAAGACATCTCGAACCTTTGTTGTTCAAATTGTAAATGCATGAGTTATCGGCTTAATATTCAAGTATTACAAAAACCAGTACATACGAAATGTAGGTATTTGATTATTATAATACTTGGACTTTTAATTTTGGTTATGGGTCGCCTAAACGAAGCATAACATCTTTTTGGCTTTGGGGCATCACTCGAACACTCATACCATATCTTTGATTTGTCATAGAACGTCTCCACCCGTCTACAACATAATATTTGCCCAACAGTAGGGTTGTTCTTTTAGTAATATTCCATATCTTTGATTTGTCATAGTACGTCTCCACCCGTCTACAACATATTTTTTTTTCTTTTTTTTTTTTTTTTTTTTGTGGTTATGGGTCGGATCCGCACGCCAAATGCATCTTTTGAAATATAACTATTTACACACCACCATGTGTAAATAGCTTAATAAGCACGATAACTTGCATAGAAATAAAACTATAAGTACACCATGTGTTGAATAGTTAGTAAAGAGCAAATAATATGAAAAGGTTTCACCAGATTAAAATGGTTCGACCACGCAGCTGAAGACAACTAGTCATCTTGAGAAGAATCGTTAGTATCCGCTGGGCGGGTCCATGGTCCAGTGCAGAGACCTGACGGTCCAGCTTCCAGTTCGTTTGGTTCAGCTTCTTCCTGTACAGATTCAAGTTTGTTAGATGGCGACATGTGCAGAGACCCGACGGTCCAGCTTCCACTTCGTTTGGTTCAGCTTCTACCTGTACAGATTCAAGTTTGTTAGATGGCGACACGGTCATCAACCTTTCACTACAGAAGCCCAGCTGTGGTGCTCGACGCAGTTGGTCTTGAGCTACTTTTCGAGGACATCCGTGGTGGCCAATAACTTTCTTTTCGATGTTACTTTATGGATTTCATAAGGCATGCTGAACTTGGGAGCAAGTGAAGTTGGGTTCCTTGAGTTATTCTTCATCAGAACACCAAAATTTAGTAGGTTCAGTAGTTTTCAATGTGGTCATCATACGAATAGGTCCATCTCTTGCTTCATCCCGAGGCAAGCCCTTGACTGGAATCCCCAAGAAAAAGGAAAGCGTGGTTGTCCTAAACTGACTGTCATTGCAAAAGTGAAGTTCATTGGGAAGACTTGGAGTGAAATGAAAAGGGTTGCTCAAGACAGAGCAGGCTGGCGGAACACTCTGGATGCCCTCTGCCCCATTTAGGGGATATAGGACCTTAAGTCAAGTAAGTCACTTGCTTCAGAGCTCCAAGGGCGCTATGCTGGCTTTTATCATTAGCGTAACTAAGCAACACGTGTTTGGTGTATGCATGGACTGTGACCACGACACATTTCCAATCCTGTGGTGTCCCAAGCTTCCCAGCAATGTCCATGTGGATCACCTCAAACGGTACTGTTGGCTTCGGTATAAAATGCAACTGCACCTGCGTTGCCCCAGAAGACCGCTTAGGTGTCGTATCGACGAATTCGCGGACAATTGTGTTCATACTTTCAATGGAATAGGTTCCTCCCATCCTATCAAGAGCTTTCTCCCAGCCTGCATGCTTAAGAGCGGTATGAAAGGCGCTTATCAGGCTCCATTGGAAGGATTTAGGGACCACAACAAGCTTCTGTACACCAAATACCTGGTCCGTCCCCTCATACTTAAGAGCGCCATCCTCTAGAATATATCCAGGCACCGCTTCACCGCTTGGAGGGCATCTAAGATTGGTCCAAGCTGAGGGTCTCTCTCTCCATGAAAAGCCTTTCCAAGTTCCCTGTCATCACGCTGACAGCAAAAGAGTTCGGATTACGGCTGAAGAAATCAACATAATGCATTCGCTCGCCCTTCCTGCACTCGATTTGGAACTCAAAACTCTAGGCAAGCCCACCATCTATGAATCGCTGATAGAAGATCCTCCTTGTGCTCTGAAGCTTTTAGGGCACCACAATTTGTAATAACTTTGAAACCACGCCCGCAGAGACAGTGTCTAAGGTGCCCGGATGCTCGCACAACGGCCAGCGTCTCCAGCTCGCAGGAGGGATATCTGCCTTGGATGTCAGTCACCTGCATACAGAAGTAAACCACGGATTGTTGACTGTCGATCACTTGCAAGAGAACCGCTCCGAATCTAAGACAGCTGGCGTCGATGTGACGTTCAATTGGTTTGCCTTCCCTGAATATTGTTAGTACAGGACTAGAAATCAAACAATGAATGACCTCTTGACGTACCCTTTCATGATCATTTGTCCAGGACCACCCAACTCCCTGCTAGGCCAAGTTGTACAAGGTAACCATTGTGCGTGCAAAGTCTGGAATAAATCTCCGGAAACAACTCGCGAGGCCATTAAATTGCCGAACTTGCCCTATGGGGGCTGGAATGGGAGCCTTTAGAAGGGCCTCAATCCTTTTGGGACTAGGGAAAACCTTACAGTCTTCTTATTCAACATCACCAAGGTACTCAATAGATCGCTCAAAAATGAATATTTTCCAATTCTAATTGAGAATCCCGAAGGAAAGTCATAACTCTTACAAATGACATCATCCTGCGCGATGCCATCTATACCATTGTCAGCACTACCAGGGTTAAGAAGTAGTCCCAACGCACGATCAATACATCTTTGGTACACTGAGGGTGCACTACAAATGGCATAGTTAAGTATTCGTATAACCCGTCGGGTGCGATGAATACTGCTCCTTCCATAGATTCAGGGACAACTGGGATTTGGCGGAATCCAGATGCCATATTAAGTGTATGGAAGCCACCACCCGGTAATTGGTCCATTTGGTCTCCTATAAGGGGCAGTGGATAATGGTCACGAATGGTGCTGGAGTTCAACTCTCGGTAATCAACACATTGGACCGGAATAGGATATCTACTTTGCTTCCACCCATGTTGCTCGCGATCAACCCTGAAACGATAGACCCAACTTTCCGGCGTTCAATGGGGGTTAATCGGTGTGGTTCACGTATTTGTCCGGATTCTTCAAACGAATTCAATTTAAGCTGTCCAGTATAACAAGGGTTCCTGCGAAACCATTAGTAAAGAGATACGAATATCGGTTAAGTAGTGACAGCAATTGATCAATCTCCGATTGGTCGGATAAGTCATGGTCTAAGGTACTGAAAATGGGACTGTTAGATATGTTGGGCACCGAACCCAAACCATGTAAATAACTTATTACCCGCCACCTACGCCTCGGAATCTTATTAGAGATAGTCTCTCGTATTACCGAATACTCCGCACCGCTGTAAACAAAAACTGTACCAATTTCTAAGCTCCCAACATAGTACTCAACTTATCTTTGTTACCGTTAGTTATGGAGCCTATGTTGGAGACAACCTGCTTTTCATGACGAAGTATTAAAAATGTGAACAGGTTTAGCACAAAATGAGTAACACTTACTTGCATTGACAGCGTAGATTGGGGCCGCGCTGTTAGATGGAGTAGTTGGCTTGATTTGATGGCTAGATGCCACTGAAATTTATTAATTCTATTCTCAGACGTTGCATCGTCGTTGTCCAACTTATCCTTGGCAATTCGCCTCCACAGCAACCAACCTTTGAACAAAAATTCTGAAATATCCCGACTGGGATCACAGATATGTTCCCTTTTGAGGACATCGCGTGAGCACGCATTTTCTGGTTCAAAAGTCGCCATTATGGTCTCACGGAGCTTCTCCCAAGTAGAGGCAGCGACCAGTTAGCCCACACATGAGCACGTCCTTTGAGTAAGCCACTCACTTTCATCTGGATGTCTCAATCAGTAAGCTGGTAGGTACACACAGGTAACATATAGCCACGGAGACGTGATTGCACCATACACGGATACCAACAGCGCCATCTGGGACAAAAGACTGAAAAAATATGTCGGTAATCCCTCCCCTTTCACTTGGCATCTGTAGAACACGATCGCCCATGCTCTGCATCATAGTCATCATCTGCATAAAGAACTGGGGAAGTATAACGTTACCAGTCGATGCCAATGTAGGTGAAGTTTGACCGCTTTGTTGAGTCGTAGTTGTTGCAGAAACCTCTGCACCAGAAGGTCCTGGGATGAAGTCAGGATCTGTAACATAATGACCGGCAGAAAGGGATCGCTGGAGCTATCCCACTTCTGATATCGGATTTTGGTTAGTTAAAGAGTTTTTAAAAAGATCATGACCGTTGACTCCTTGAGAGCCATCGGTCATGTTGTCTCTATCCATTCTTAATTATCAAAATGAAATAATAAAATCAATTAAATAATTTATTACATTTAAAATTTTCAACATAATTTCACTTATTTATTATTTCACTTATTTATTATTTCACTTATTTATTATTTCACTTATTTATTATTTCACATATTTATTATTTATAATTTCACATATTTATAATTTATAATTTCACATATTTATAATTTATAATTTCACATATTTATAATTTATAATTTCACATAATTATAATTTATAATTTCACATATTTATAATTTACAACTTTACATATTTACAACTTTACATATTTACAACTTTACATATTTACAACTTTACCTATTTACAACTTTACATATTTACAACTTTACATATTTATCATAGCATGCGAATATAATTGAGAAGACCTTACCGCTCGAGCGCTCGACCCAAAAAAGTGTCTAGCGCTGTTGCGTTCGGCCTTTTAAATAAATGAGTCGCAAGCAGTTCACCAATCCCCACTCTCGTAACTTGGAGGTGGCAAAGTTGATTCGTTATCGCACTTATTTATTTTCACAATATTTTCTAAGTAGCTTAATAATTTAAATTACAATGCAATAATTCATTACAAAATACGAAATGATTTTATAAGGGTCTAAAAACAGTTGAGAAATGATATTGAATAAAATGGGAACTCACTTATTTCCTGCGTCAAAATGTTAAAATTATTTAAATCTAAAACATTGCAACAACATGTTAACCTTAAATCATTTATTGTTATCCAAAGTTATAATGAAAGGTTGAGAATGTAAGGTAATAATAGAGAAGTTATTTTGGATAACAATATTACAATAAAATAATCAAGCCGTACGAGCCAACTTATTTACATCAAGGTGCAAGTTTCACGCCGTGGCATATCCGCGGCGACATACATAATAATATGGTGTTTCATATATATGAAATAACTTTGAAGGGAGATAGTTGTATGTCTATGTCTAGAATGTGGTGTCAATATCTTAATAACTTCCTTCAAATTTGTTTAACATACATGAAGCACTTATCTACTAAGCCATCAATATCGGTATCTGTATCGGCATCGCCGATTATTTTCGTTTATAATCGGTATCGGTATCGTATCGGGAAAAACATGTATCGTTACATCCCTAATAATAATAATATGATCTTTATTGTCACAACTCACAAGTACATACACAATAAGCTTAAATACTATACTAGACTCGTGACAAAAGGCAGCAGGCTCAGCATAAAGCTGACAAACCGGGGTCTGTACAGCGCTGATTTTCAGCCAGTCCTTATTCCACATTTTTAAAATCAATTTTTACCGCATATCGTTAAAAAAATGAAAGAAAAAAAAAACAGTGCAGCAATGAAACACTAAAAATGTGACTATTGGTAAAACAAGCTGAATTTGAAATTAAAGTTAATTAAACAAAAAATAATATAAACTTTGACAAACGAGTATGTGGCGACAGTGTAAAAATATAAATATATATAAAAAAAAAGTATGTTATTATATATATCTAGTAGAATCTGGCGTAAACGAGATATTAGTTAGCAACCAAGACGAATTGCGCATTAATACTATTGATAGTGTGTCGGACGCCTTTTTTCGAGGTGAATGCGTTTGCGCACTGGGTACCCCCCCGCGAGATATTATGCGGGAGGAGTGTGGGAATCAACCACTAAACCCCGCTAGACCCTCAGGTCTCGTCTTGGGGCCCACGTCAACTTTCGTCCCGGCAGTGTGTCGGACGCCTAAACCAGCCTTTCCCAAGTGATAGCCCCGTTGTGGGCGCTGCAGGTCTAAAGGGGGTAAGACTCGACTCTCGACTACAACTTGTGAACATCAACTAATATTAATAACTAGCGACCCGCCCCGGCTTCGCACGGGTGCAATGCTGATACTAAATACACTGCAGAAAAACTGTTATTACTATACATATAAACCTTCCTCTTCAATCACTCTATCTATTAAAAAAAACCGCATCAAAATCCGTTGCGTAGTTTTAAAGATTTAAGCATACATAGGGACAGAGAAAGCGACTTTGTTTTATACTATGTAGTGAAGAGATTGCTCAAACTCGGTTCGATATTTCTCTATGCAAAGTTCATGTATCTGTCCTTTTTTTATTCAATAAATAAAAAAAATCATGTCAACCGGTCGGGTTATAGTAAGTCTCGTATAGAATGATTATTTAATTTCCGCTAATATAGCTCACAATAATCAATTAATCTAATTTGAAATTATAGTGGTTTGTAGGTGAAAAAATGGGGGCGCTAAAAAATAATTTATTCTCAAAGTGGGCAGTAGACAAAATAAGTTTGGGAACCCCTGGCCTAAACTATAGAGAAAAGTAGCGAGTCGATTTCCTTTGGGTATTTCCCGAAAATTTTGCTGATGCGTTTAATGTTTCATCTCCCTTTTTCATTATGGTATTATATACCTGTCTCACTTTAATATTATCATAGCGTAACTAACCCAGATGAACCGGAGCCTTAGACAAACGGCATTATTAATAGCGATAACTATTGTAGACATAAATAATATCGTGGCTTAGTTAACAAACTTCGTATCTCCATTTGGTCAAACTTTACAGGAGGAGGAAAATACTACAAACAGCTCAAACATTCCGTGGACATGCGTAGTTTTATTTTTTGTAAAAACTAAAAACAATTAGTAGATACGAGTGATTCCATCGTATTCGTTACGGTATTTTACACAAGATGGCGTCAAAAAGCATTGATGAAAGTAGAAGAAGCGAAAGTGGTATGTAAGGATCGGAGCATATGGAATTCCGTGATCTCTGCCTACCGCAATGGGAAAGTATGGCATCAAGAAACAAAAATCGGAAATTTTGGAGTTACGAAGTTTGATAATTAGGCCAGCGATAATATTGTCTTTTATTAACGCGAGTATCACACATTTAAATAAAATACTGTATACCGGATTAAAACGCGATTTATTACTTATATTGTTTAAATTATTTATCCCGACGTTTCGGATGCTTTACAGCAACCGTGGTCGCGGGGTAGACATGGGTAACTCAGCGAAATTCCCTGCGCCAACTCAGCAACTCAGGTGCAGTGTAGTGCGTCGGCTCCTTGAGTCAACTCAAAATTGCGCCACGACGCAACAAAATGGGACGCGCAAAGCGAGCAGTGAAACCTCCGAAACGCACGCAACTCCACGCTCATAGTTCACTCAGTGAGTGGGTACTGCGCCGTGCGCCGACACATTATAAATGTGTGAGCTGACCCACCCTGCGCAGTGAAGCGTGCCGGCGCAATTGCGCGGCGCAGCGCGGTGTTACCCATGTCTATCGCGGGGAGACAGACCTTCACTTCAGACAGACGTTTTAATCCGGTATACAGTATTTTATTTAAATAGGCCAGCGATATTTGAAAACGTCTTAATTTTATAGTTTTTAAACCTACCCACCTATTTTTATATTTACAAATCGTTTTGCGGAAACTAGGGCATTTTAGAAGCCGGATATTCGTAAGATATAGCGATTAATTACTATAAATATTCAAATTCAAATTTTCAAATTCAAAAATCATCTATTCATTTAGGTAACACAATGTACACTTATGAACGTCAATAAAAAATACATATTAAATGCTTCTAATTTTACATTTACTGCCAGTTCTCAAATATTTATTATATATTAACAGAAGATATACTTCATCATTATTTAGGTTACTTACATCCGATGATTCATGAGCCCAGCTCGATGGCTGAATGTCTTTTCACACTCACCGCATTGGACACGCTTCTTCTGAAACTCTGTTTCATGGCTGTTCTTCTCCAACCTCAAAATAATTCATTTTTCTTACAAAATAGCGGGCAAATGGGCAGGTGGCTCATGTTATGATAAGTGATCTCCGCCGCCCATAGTTAGTGAACGCCAGAGGTCTTGCAGATGCATTTTTTTATGTTTTTTTTTTGGGTAAAAATATCTCAGCCACAAAACATCAGTCAATGATGCGCTGTCGACCAATGTTTTTTATGTTAGATATCGACAGACGAGCATGAGGTTCACTTGATGGTAGGTGATATCTCAGCCACAGAACATCAGTCAATGATGCGCTGTCGACCTATGTTTTTAATGTTAGATATCGACAGACGAGCATGAGGTTCACTTGATGGTAGGTGATATCTCAGCCACAGAACATCAGTCAATGATGCGCTGTCGACCTATGTTTTTTATGTTAGATATCGACAGACGAGCATGAGGTTCACATGATGGTAGGTGATACTAGTGAATATGTGGAGGAAGGGAGGTGTGGTCTTCCTCCAACCTAAAGGGAGGATCCTCGACCAGTCGAACCACTGACTGGCCGGCCCTAAGGCCCCAGTGGTTGATGTCGAGATGTTGTATATATACTGAGCGCTCGGAAACATTTATATAGCGCGATTCAGGATTAGACGTCTTTGTATTGATTCTTGTAGCAGATCGTCGCTACAAATATACTGAAAAGCAAGACACTTAGGCTTAGCCACAAGACAATCAATGATGCGCTGCCGACCTATTTTCACTACAAGTATCCCACAATAGGAACACTCACCTGGTTAATTTCCCGCGCACTCCTCGCTTATATTCTTTGAGGCAACGATTGTGGGTAGTTTCATAGTGACGTTGCAACGTTTTTATATCTACCCCCCGTTTCTGACATACAGTACATTCATACCTGAAATAATTTGTTTTTTGAAGTTATACTTCTTTAGGCGCGTTATGAAAAAATGATGAGAGTGAAATTTTAAGATGCGCGCGCATCTGTGACACAAAATTAACATGATGAAGTTGGCTACAGATGACCTGCGCGCGCACGATGTCCCAAAAAAACGACATGATGAAGTTGGCTACAGAATAGAATTTGATTGATTTTAACATTTTGCTTCGATATTTACTGCAGTTTTGTTTTTTAAAATTTTTCTTCAGACGCCAAAGAAGTATAACTTCTAACGCGTATACATAAGTACACATATACCTTTTATTATTACTATGTAGTTTTATGACCAATTAATTTTAATATACGGTTATTCAAATTTAAAACTATATAATGTTAAATGTTGTAACAAATCACACATTTAAATGAAATAAATTTTAGGGGATTAAAACTAGTAATAGATTTTCTAAACGGATGTACCCAAAATATACCGTGTACGTTTAGAAAATAGCACTACTAAGATTTTACAGCAATTTTCAAAAATATTGCTTCCAATGCGGGTATACGGAAAATTAATTGCGTTCACATCTCTGTTCTCTGTCAAAAAGTTACAAAAAGCTAGGAAAATACTTACTATACTGTTGTAGCGACATCTATGATCTGCTACAAGAATCAATACGAAGACGTCTAATCCTGAATCGCGCTATATAAATGTTTCTGAGCATTGCGTTTTATACAACATCTCAACATCAACCACTGGGGCCTTTGGGCCGACCACTTAGATCCTTCCTTTAGGTTGGAAAAAGTCCACACCTCCCTTCCTCCATATTGGTGACCCCGACGTGATATGAACACGCAACCTTCTGATGTTTTAGGTACTATTGTAAGAACGCACGGAAATTTTTAATTTTCATTATTAATTTTCAAATACCTTCTACCTACCAAAATTTGCGAAGGTAATAAATAATTTTTATAAGATAGCAAACGATCAAATGGCCCACGTGATGTCAAGTGATCACCGCCGCCCAAAGACAACTGCAACACCAGAGGACTTTCAGATGCGTTGCCGGATTATAAATATTAATACAGTCAAAATCTGTTATAACAACATCGAAGCGACTACTGATATTTGGTCGTAAAAATCGATAGTCGTAACAAGCGGTGATGTTTTCAAGGTACAAAGTACAATCGGGACCTTTGATTTTGGTCGATATAACCGCTATGTTGTGGAGGAAGGGAGGTGTGGTCTTCCTCCAACCTAAAGGGAGGATCCTCGACCAGTCGAACCGCTGACTGGCCGGCCCTAAGGCCCCAGTGGTTGATGTCGAGATGTTGTATATATATTGAGCGCTAGGAAACATTCATATAGCGCGATTCAGGATTAGACGTCTTTGTATTGATTCTTGTAGCAGATTATAGATTTCGCTACACCGTCATAAACTGTATTTGAATTTACATTTATTTGTTTACCTTCGCGTGTGTCTCTTGTAGTGCGCTGTGAAGGCTTCGACGGAGTTCATGATAGTTTTGCAGATGGGACATTGGTAGCTGCTAACGAGATCATCCTGTAATTAGCAGCGGCACTTTGCAGTTTTAGCATTAACACTTCGAATTCCATTAATCAAGTGTTGTTTTAGCTACATTAATCTCCCCCACCCATTGGTATTATATGGTGGGGTTTTACAACAAGGTCGGTCGAACTTTGGATGCGTTTTTGTACGAAAACGTACGAATACGCACGAATGATCCCAACTCTCCGAGTGCCTCGCACACTGGACGCCTACTAGTCGTGCGCGTACGCGCGTATAATTCGTACGTTGAATTCGATATGGATACACAAAAGTCTTGCAAAAGTTACTGTATTTAATATTGTCTTTTATTAACGCGAGTATCACACATTTAAATAAAATACTGTATACCGGATTAAAACGCGATTTATTATTTATATTGCTTAAATTATTTATCCCGACGTTTCGGATGCTTTACAGCAACCGTGGTCGCGGAGAGACAGAAATTACTGTATTTAGTTAAAGCTGATTGTAGCTAAAATATAATCATATATATCTTTATTCATGCGCAGATAACCATAAAATTGCGATGTTACCGGTTACGGAAATGGACTTTGATAATTAGTCAGATAGTTTTATCCAATAAAACTAAACCCGTAAAAAATCAGAACCGTCGTTGTTCTACGATCACGACGATATGTCGGTCACATGCTTAAAATACACTCACCGTATGCTTTGAAGACATATGGGTAGTAAAAGCCGAAGCCGTTGTGAAACTAAGTATACAACTCTCACACTTGTGAGGAGAATTCACGAAACTCTCTCTCTGCGCCAGTCCCAATCTCTCCTTCATCATTTCGTCATAACTTAATTGTATTTGTTTTATTTTGTCGTCTTTTGTTTTGTTCTAAAAAACAATATTTATTATATGCTTAAGTAATATTGTCTTTTATACGAGTAGCATATATTTAAATTCAATAACATTTACCGGATTAAAACGTGATTTATTCATTATACAATATAATGTTTTGAGACTAATTACAAAACTTCAACCCAAAGTCAAACGTACTAAGAAACAAGAGAATATTGTAGGCCTGTATTATTAAATGTCCTATTCTGATTAATACAAATGGCATGCCCCAAGGTTATGTACTGGGTACCCTACTTTTATTGATTTATAAGAATGACCTACATCATACTACAAAACGTAAATGTAGTTTTAATTATCAGAGCTATTGTAATTTGTATAAAAATATATGTATACTATTAAAAGAGTTGACTAAATTCTCTCTATATCAGTACCAATCTCTCCTGAATATATATTTAAAGTCATCTTTGGCCACTAAAATATAAACATCGAGCTAATATTACATTAAATATCGATACAATTAATCCCTTACCTTTATTTTTCTTCTCTTTTCCTCTTTGATCCTGATTCTATTCAGACTATTCTTCTTACTCTTTTCCTTTACGATAACTTCATTAATACTAACGTCATTTTGTACATATTTTGTTACATCATCATCTGTTGAAACACGTTTTTATTTTAATGTAATATAATTGCTATCATTTATAGGGCTCTGAATGTTGGTAAGTCTTACTTACTTACTTCATAAGATACGTCCATCTCTTATTAATAGTCCAAGAGCCTACTGCGGTATATCTACCCGAATCGGACTTGCGGTCAAATCATATACGATTCGATAGCAAATGTAGTGATAGGATTGCCGGACGTGATAAACCCTGCATCTTGACCGAAGGGTTGAAAAAAAGGCCCCCCGAATAAGACTTACGATTAAAAGTGCCAATCGATAGGATAGATTGAATACTTTAAGGAAATACTGGGTTGCCTACCCTCACCCTGTACGGGGTGGCGGCAGCCTACACTGTGACTCAATTTCGTAGTATACACCCGGATCTTAGGTTAAACCTTCCTGAAGATAAAAAAACAGGGTTGCCATCTCTGGCCTACTTTCCTTAAAGGCCGGCAACGCACCTGCAAGTCCTCTGGTATTGAAGATGTCTGGGCGACAGTTATTACTTCCCATCGGGAGATCCGACAGGCCCTATTCCATAAAAAAATGAGGTCTTACCGTTGTCCAATTCATTTTTTATTTCCGTACATTGCTTCAAAGAAAGACAATCTTTTTCTTCAATTTCCAGTGATGTCTGAAAGAATCAAAAATTATTATTACGCCAATCAATACAAATACTTCATACAAAAAAAATTACATATTAAAGTTGTTGATGATAAAATATTTTGTAACATAATTAATAATACTGTTTCATCTGTTTTATTTAAACTTTTAAAATAGAAGTCATAGAATGGGGTAGTAATAATATTTACAAAGCTAAACTTTTACTTTTCACAATTTCTATGAGTGTTAAAGGACACAAGATAAGAGTTATTTAGTAAGAAAGATATAATTTTGTCAGTTTGGGACAGACATAAACTATTACTAGCCTTAATTGCCAAGCTTAGTTATAAAAAAAGTTATAATTTTAACTTGTAAGTTAGAGATGTCATTTGTATGTGTGTCTAAATATTCTTAAGCAAACTAGTTATAGGTTTTGACGAAGCCAGAATTTTAACCCAAGTTTTAAAAAAATACCAAATTCGTTTCGCTGCTGCGAATTTGTTTCGTAATTCATAAATCAAATACTTACATATTCATTTTTCAGATCGCACAGTACTGTCTGTATTTCATCTGTATTCATGTCATCCGTATCAGAACTGTTGCCATTGCTATTTTTTTTGTTATAATCTAAAAAAAACTATTTATTATGTGCATGATTATAAATGTTACTCGCTGATAATGAAGCTTGGTGAAAGAATAATTAATATTGGTTGAGTTTATTCGTTACAACAATACACTTTTTTTAAATAGAATCTTGTATTTGGGCAAGTAAAGAAGATGAATGAAAGAAGGGAAACGAAAAAGGATTATGAATCTGGTGTGAGTGAAAGAGTCGGGAGTGGTGGATCTGGGCTAATGTACTTCGATCAGATCGGGGACGTTCTTCAAAAGGGCCAGGTCAAAAGTTAATTTTGAATATAAAATCAATAATATTATCCTTGAACGTGTAACTACTATTAGAGATCTCGGCTTAATAATGGACTCAAAGTTATCATTTAATCCTCACATTGATCATATTTTATGTAAAGCATTTCGTAATCTAGGATTTGTTAAGAACTTGTAAGCCGTTCAGAAAAACTACAACACTCAAAATTCTATAATTTTCATTAGTCCGTTCAATCTTAGATTTCTGTAGCGCTGCTTTGAACCCCTGTTATAATATTCATATTGAAAGAATTGAAAAAGTTCAAAAAAAAATCATTAAATCACTCAACTATCTTCAGGAACAGGTTGAAGAATCATACATTGATAACCTCAAGAGACATAATTTATTAAGCCTATCTAAAAGAAGAAAATTTTTCGATATTGTTTTTCTATTTAAACTTTTAAACTCCTTAATCGATTCTTCTGAACTGCTTGGTATGATATCCTTCTCAGCTCGGGCTCGTCTCCCCGTACGCCCCTCACGAACCTTACCACTATTTGTGTCTCCACGGTTTAACAAAAATTATACTCGTAATTCATTTCTTTATCGTTCCACCAACACATATAATAAGGAATTTAATAACATAGATCTTTTTAATACCTCTCTCAATTGCCTTAAACGTACTCTTACGCAATTATTGTCTGAAAAATGTACTTAATTCTGTAGAAATAGTTTAATTTAATTAAGTATAATTTAATTTAATTACATACTAGTTTATAGTTAAAATATCATGTAATCAACACGTTTCACGCGATTCTTTTCATAGTTTTTGTATGTTTCTTTTTTGGGCACTGTAGGTCTGCAGTTTTTAAGAAATATATTATTATTATTTATATGGTACATAACTGTTTGATGCCAAAATAAATGAAAAAAAAAAAAGTACTCGAAAACGACGAACATATTTGAAATCATTGAAAGTGGAAGAAGCGAAAGTGGTATGTAAGGATCGGAGCATATGGAAGGAGGCGTGATGTATATGTATGTAAAAACTTACCTTTATCAAACTCAATTTTGATCTCTTCATGTGGTAGTATATCTATAGTATCGTTTATGTGCATCTTTAATCTCGGCGGCCGAGAAACATCACTCAGCAGACATTCATGTAGATTCTAGAAAAGTTAATATTTTTATTGTTTTTTTTATTCTACTTTATTTCGCTATCGCACATCGGTTTTTTTTTTCGCTGTTTTATCTTTACCTACTGTATTTTGTGCAAACATGACATTATATTGTTCTTAAATATTTAAAAAAATATATTTGAAAAATAATTTGGAGTCCGGGGCGTCCATTCCTTTGTTGTCCCAAGCCCTCCACAATTCTAAATCCGGCCCTGTCCAGACCCCGTGTCATCAAAAATAAGCAAAGCAAAGACCCCTTTTCCCCTACTTACGTAATGCTTGAAGCCACCCAAATATAATAATTGCTTGGGTGACCCCACATAGACAATAAAATTATTTACCTCAACAGTATACGTCTGTAGAATTCTATACGAGTCCTTCACTTGTTCACGAAACGAAAGACATCTCTTGAGTAATGCCTCACATTCCCAGCACACAGCTGGTTCTATTCCAGACATGTTTGATAACTGAAACAACAATATCAAAATATAACTAACTGTTGTGGTGTCTGGACCAGCGTTGTGGAACAAGTCTGCGCCACAACATAACATCTGACTGAACCAGTCCGCCGTTTTACAACCACAACACACACATTGTAAATGTATGTTATGGTTGTAATTTTGGTGTGTTGTGGTTGTTATTGTGTATGGTGTGGTTGTAATTGTGTATGTTGTGGTTGTTATTGTGTATGTTGTGGTTGTTATTGTGAATGTTGTGGTTGTAATTGTGTATGTTGTGGTTATTATTGTGTATGTTGTGGTTGTTATTGTAAATGTTGTGGTTGTAATTGTGTGCACGTGTGGATTTTAACGCATTGTAATTAGTTCTTTATTTTGTCTGTCATATGTTATTTTTTGTTTTGACTATTATTTTGTGTGTTCTATATCATCCCAGCTGCCGACTTCCATCATCGCACCACACGTCAAAAACAGTCCTTTCACCCACATCACCTCGATGAATGGAAGTCGAGCACGCTAAGGTTCACGCGCAACTTTATTCCACGCACTACCAAGCTATGGAATGAATTACCACCCTCTGTATTTCCATCCGACTACGACCTCGTTGGTTTTAAAAAGCGAGCTAAAAATTCTTGAAAGGCCGACAACGCATCTGAGACTTTTAAGTCGCGGATGTCTATGGGCGGTGGTGATTACTTACCATCAGGTAACCCACCTGCTCGGTTGTCCACTCTGTTATAAAAAAAAAATATATATATTTTGTGTGTTTCGTTAGTAAAAAAATGTTACGTCTATGTCTTAATTATCTTAAGCGACTCGGTCAGAGTATGCTCGAATGATGAAGCTTAGTGAGTCAGTTCCATTATTGTTGTACAAATTAGTTATAATTATTTATTTTTGTATTTGTACACGAATACCCAGTTTTCTGCCGCCATTTCTCGACAGAAGAAACATTACGGTAGCTTTTTTTAGATAGGTTAGCGTAAATTATTGTAATGTTAATTCTGTATCTATACCTAATTGAGGGGTACAAAAGCAAAGGAACCACTGTCCATTTTTTTATCAAAACGTAACTAATGACGCCATCTATTAGATCTTTTTGAAAGCTTTAATATAGTTATGATGGTTTCAAAGCAATGTTCCCACTGTCCCATAGAAAAACACGTTTTAAAACTATGTTAAGGTGCAAAAACGCTAATGTCCTTAAACAGTCAATCACAAGAACGCCATTGTCCAATGTCCACATCAACCAATCACAGTGCGCTAACATTTCGATAATTAACCCTTAGGTGCATGATTTTTTATATTTTTGTAAAAAAAATATATATTATGAAATATAGTCTCTAAAGTACGGGAAAAATAATAAAAAAAATCATTGACATTTTTAAAGTAAATTTTTCATTGAAATAAGATTGTTATCATTTTTGATAAATTATGCAGTTAGGTCATAAAAACATAATTGTCATTTCGGTTGTCACAGAGTGATACATGGCATTTCTCACACATGATTGACGAAAGTTTTTTTTCCATTGGTTATATTAACACTGGTTCCTTTTGGAACCATAAGATTTTCATGCTCAACTCCAAGGAAACGTACATAATCAGGGGGGTTTGAGCACCCATCTTTGGCCTCTTCTGCTTGATTGCAAGGACTTCAGTTTTATTAGAACTTGGGCGGCCTCTATTATTTTCCGATGTTGTGCTGCCATATTTACACAAAGATTCCGCAAGTTCAGTTTTGTAATCAGCCAGTTGCCATTTCAATATTCTTAGGATTCATGTTCTTCTTCAGCAAAACTTTTTTGTACAAAACCCAACTATTGATTTGACTGCCATATCCAATATGTAATAAAAGAGTCTATTAGTCCATTTTTTGGATTTCATTCTAATTTTTTATCTAACCATATATATATCCATTGTACTAAGACCGCACATAGTCGCGTATAGCTTTTGGGCAGGACATGGCAACGCTCTTCTTTAGCTTTTTGTCGCATCTCACAGGTTCTGGGCCCACATACGTATAGAGCAATAACACCTATTTATTGTCCTTCCAGCTGATGGCAGAAAATTGAACACCATCAAATGTAGTAATAGTTTCACCATCAGTTTGAATTTGAATACCTAGGGACTCGTCGAAGCAAATGTATGACTGTGTAACCAAAATAAAAAAAAACAACCAAATTATGCAACCCAATACCAAAACACATATAACTTGCTTCAACAACATAGGAATAAAAAAAATTCATAATCCATAGTGTAATGAAAATCACTGGTGTACAATTCAAACATATATTTATATTTTCAATACAAACTTCACTTCTCATATATATGAATATATTCAACTTCCAACACTTCCAAATATCGATATTCACATAGTATAGACTTTAATACATCACTACAACCTTACAATTACAATAATTTCAATAATAAATCTATATCTATAAATCTATAGAACTCGACTACAGCACGACTGCAGTCAATCAAAATGATAATCAAAATTATAATTAATTCGTTTCCACAAATTAATTATGCAAGGAGTCAAGGATAAGCTAGTAGCGAGGTACAATCACTGCACCGAGCCACGCCAGAGCCAAGACTGCTCCGCAATTGTCGTTCCACCTCCTTTATACCAAACTTGTTCATAAGTTTTGTAGTGGGGAGAGTGGGGGAATCGAATGAATCATATCAATTGACCATCTGAATTAAATACACTTAAAAGCATCAAAACAATATGTAAACTCATTATAATTAATCAATCAATTATTTCATTTTTTAACACTAAAATTGATTACAATATACGATTTTGCCTTTTAAATTTACGAATCACAACACTCGGCCATCGACAAGCGTGCTATCTCCGGAGCACGCAAAATCACAACACTCATTGAGCACATTATATACAATTAATCTTACAATTATATCTTATAATTATACAATCAATACCATCTTATCCTCTATTATTACAATGAGATCTAGATAAGAACTTACTTGTGGTTTAAGAAATTTCTTAAAAAATAATAATAATAATATATCTTCTCTTACATAAGAAACAGAACAATTAAATAACATTTTTTTTTGACTTGGAAACTAGAACATACATACTATACCTAGACTATAACTAATCACAACACTATTAACATCACAACACGTCACCAATCTCAAAGATATTACTTTGTTTCACAAATTTTATTTATTATTTGAACATAGAAGATTTGTCGATACTTCAAAAATTGCTTATAATATATAACTTTGAACACTTTATTTAAAATAAATTAAATTATATGATAAATAAAATAAAAAATTCTTTAAACATTCGAGCATGGGCAATCGACATGGGCGTACTTTTAGTTAGACATGGGAACAATGTATCACTAAAAAGAAAAGATTGAAATGTATCTTTCGATCACTGGGATATGTATCACTCTTTTATATCTCTTGTATCCGCGCATGACACACAGTGACATTACTCAGCGTGATTCGATTCGCTCAATTCATGAATCAACAACTTACTCTCTATCTTGCGACAGCGCGACAGAAGACTTAACAAAAAATATCATTTGCACATGTATACACTTTTGCGACACAGATACAAAAAGACGTTGTGACTGAACGAGATGTAAAAGATATACTGAATTACTGATACATTCGGATTCGAAGTGATATAAAGAGTGATTGATATAAACGGATTGATACATATCTTTTTTTTTATCTATCTCTCGAGTTACCGATCTCTACTTTTCATAAATATTTACTGGTATTAACAAATGTGCAGCAATTTCAATCCACACAGGAATATCGATTGCCTCGGAAATAATTGATTCGTCGTATTCGTGGTGTATCCGCGACTTTTTTTTTATGTAACTTTTCGGATGCCAGATAGCCGCGCCACCACCATCATTTTACCGCTTTACTAGAGTGCCGTCAAAGTCAACTTGACACTCTTTACGACTTGAATATATCGATTGATCCCAGGGGGAGGCAACTTAAAAGTGTCTTTCACACCTCTATGTATTAGCTGAGGACCTATTTAAAACTTTGTCTTTGAAGGTGTTACCATTAAAAATACAAATAAATTTGACACAATTGATCTATCTATATGTCTAGCTTTAGTTATTTGTAATAAGTAGTTAAAAACATCAAATTTGTCATTATTATAGTCTTGATTGGAGGTTTCAGGTTTTACTCTTTCAGATTCAACACTTCTTCAAATTCATTCTATTCCTTTATTTATTTTACCGTATGATTATTAAAACCATCTATTGCTTTTTAATAAGCAAATTTTGATTTTTGGTGTATCAAACCAATCATTTTGATTTTGGAACAAATTCTCAATCTTATATTTAATTATTAATTTAATTTAAAGAATTAAAAATAAATAAATAAAAATTATCAAAGTTTCGGCATTTAAAAAAAAGAAATAAAATAAAAATCTGTGAGCTAAAATAAATATTATATATATCGTCATAACTTCAGTAATTTGCAAAAACATTTATCATCATGGGATCTCCAATAAACTACTTTTTTTTTTTTGATTGATAAATAATTCAGGAAACCAATATCGATTTCTTATTTGATCAAGACTTTACGCGAATGTTTTAATAATAATTATCAAAAAGCTTGAACACTTCGAATAACCAATTAAATCCATTCAACCAATTATATCTGTGTAATTTTTGTTCACACATTTGTTTTCTTAGTGGAGTTGATTAACAAACAAAACTCCTGACTCTAATATATTAGCTATTGGCAATAATGCAGATATAAATAAAATATTTTTCCATCATTAATTTTGTAACAGGAGAATATTATGTAAATGATAGTCTGGGTTTGGGGTCATTATCAAAATATCGCCCAACAAAGTCTTATTCCTCAAAATATGATACTAAAATTCAAAAAGCTTATAGAAGTCTAGGATTTATATACCTACAGAGTTACTAAACCTTTTCGTGATACATCAACTTTAAAAATTGTATACTTTGCGTATGTTAGATCGACTTTAGATTTCGGTAGTGTAATCTGGAATCCGAACTAGTAATCACATGAGAGAATTCAAAAAAAGTTTATTAGTTACCTTAATTATCGTGATAATCGCTATAATAATTCTTACATTAATTCTCTTAAATTTCATAATATTCTTTCTCTCTACAACAACAGAAAACAGTCTGACATCTTATTTTTTTACAAGATCACTAACTGTAAAATTTACTCTCCTAGTGTTTTAGCCAGGATTCCATTTCTTGTTAAGTTGCGCTAACATGTTCGCCTCTTACAAACGAAAAGTATATTTGTACCTCCTTCACTTAGTTAAAATTATACTCTTAACAGCTTTGCGTTTCGACCAATTACCACTTATAATAAAGAATTTCTTAACGTTGACATTTTTAATCTTTCGATTGCACAAGTTCGTAAAATAATTGATAAGGATCTATCTCAATAGCTACTGTGTATATCATTACATCTCATATATTGTCTTTAAATAACGTTTATCATAACTTCTATCTTTAGCTCTTCTCCTTTCTATCTTGTCTATACTATCGGCTTTTAGTAATGTTTTTGTAATACATACTATTTTTGGACTTTATAGGTCTGTGTACGTAAAATAAATATTACTGTAACACTGTTTAATAAAATGACTATTTGTGCCAAAATAAAATACATAAATAAAATGATTGTCAGCAATTACAATATCCTCAATAATATCGAACGTAATTAATAACTATAGGTCTAAAATTTTGGTTCGATAATATCTAATAATTGTAAATTGTATTTTAGTCAGTTAGTAGGTATTCTAGTTATGGTTATTACGATTGCTACGGAGATTATGAATGTTTTAAGAAACTTTTACTTTTGACATTAATTGTAAAATATTTTCTGTTTATTTGAGATGCAATTTCAAATTCTGATTTGTTCTACAGGATTTTTTTTTTAAACAATTTCGGAAATTAATTTTTGTTATAAATATCTTAAGTAGTTTTTGTCAATTCATTTGTACCCCTACTTTCATTTATATGAAATTTCTGTTACAGCCTTCAAGGTGGTTTATGACCTGTTCTATCATATTTATTACATTTTTATATGTATATCCCCATTCCTGACAACTAAAATATGTTGAATAATTTCCTCTAGTTGTATTTTACTTGCAAACATTAACTATGATAACAGAACCAGTCCCTTAATTGAGTTTTCTAAAAGAATTACTTTTTACCATAGCATTATTTCTAATCTGATAGAATTGCTGAGAAGCTAAATGTTTCAACAAATCTTCTGGTTCGCTACATTTAAGGGTTTGGGCTCTATTACCTACTGAACTATCAATGATTTCATAAATAATGTAGTCAACTGCCTTTCCAGAGTAATATTTCTCTTAAAATTCGGCGGGTACTTATCAAATGTTGAAGACTCACAAATGTTTTTGTACAATTTTAAACAGATATCAAGCCTTTCGATATTATCTTAGTTACTGCCTGTACATCTTTTGTCCCACTAGATAAAGATCTGAATCCTGTGCTTACTTGACTTCCGGGATGAATCCGTCTTTTCTTCTCTGGTTGGCTCTTTAGTAGACCAGCTTTTTCCTTGGATTTCCTCTTATTTGAACTCCGTGAAGTTTTATTCGGCAATCATCCTTTCGAGCAGGCGAACCTCCAGGAGTCATCGCTCATCAGTCATTCATACAAAAAAAGAAATATCATTTAAATCATGTCGGTAGTTAAATAGATTCATTATTGTTTAAAGTATTAATATAACTTGCTTTTCGTAGTATATGCAATCAAAACAAAATAATGTCTTTTTATCTTTAAAACCTCTTTAAAACAAATTAAGCTGGCTCTTACGTATAAACTCTACAACTAAGCACACATGGCTTCTCTTGGTAGGCACACATAACCAACAACTAAGCACACATGGCTTCTCTTGGTGGGCACACATAACCTCCAACAACTAAGCACACATAGCTTCTTTTGGTAGGCACACATCACCTCCAAGAACTAAGCACACTTAGCTTCTTTTGGTAGGCACACATATCCTCCAAGAACTAAGCACACATGGCTTCTTTTGGTCGGCACACGTAACCTCCAAGATCTACGCACACGTGGCTTCTTTTGGTAGTCACTCATAACCTCCAAGAACTGGCTTCCTTAGAGTTGGTCCTTATCTCGCTTCTTAACGTGGGTCCTTATCCCGCTTCTGAAATGTAATGAAAATCACTGGTGTACAATTCAAACATATATTTATATTTTCAATACAAACTTCACTTCTCATATATATGAATATATTCAACTTCCAACACTTCCAAATATCGATATTCACATAGTATAGACTTTAATACATCACTACAACCTTACAATTACAATAATTTCAATAATAAATCTATATCTATAAATCTATAGAACTCGACTACAGCACGACTGCAGTCAATCAAAATGATAATCAAAATTATAATTAATTCGTTTCCACAAATTAATTATGCAAGGAGTCAAGGATAAGCTAGTAGCGAGGTACAATCACTGCACCGAGCCACGCCAGAGCCAAGACTGCTCCGCAATTGTCGTTCCACCTCCTTTATACCAAACTTGTTCATAAGTTTTGTAGTGGGGAGAGTGGGGGAATCGAATGAATCATATCAATTGACCATCTGAATTAAATACACTTAAAAGCATCAAAACAATATGTAAACTCATTATAATTAATCAATCAATTATTTCATTTTTTAACACTAAAATTGATTACAATATACGATTTTGCCTTTTAAATTTACGAATCACAACAATAGTAAGAAAAAAATATACCGGTAATGCATAGTTTATCATTTTTGATAACAACAATCCCAAGCAAAATTAGTACCATGAAACAAATATTTTTTGTAAATTAAAACTATCATAACAAAATATAGATCTTTAGCTTTCAGAAAATATTTTTTTGAGAATAATGACACTTATTTTATAAGAAATATGAACCGATATAAATAAACAAATTCGTACCTATGCAAGCATTACGACCTTTCAGTTTGTAATGTGAAATTCAACCAGTTAATATCCAGAGAATGTTTCGTAATGTTCCCAAATTATAAGAATGATGCATAATTAAACATTCAGAAACGTAAGGTTATTTAAATATCTTTTGTTCGGAAGTTATTCTCGTCAAAAAGTTTGTTATCATTTTTGATAAACTATGCACTTAAGGGTTAATATGGCCACCGATGAGTTTTGTATGGCAAATCACTGCTGTAATTTATTTAATTTAAAGCAAATTTAATTAGAAAAACGTTTAGAAAATGGAGGAAAATGTTCAAGAGTGTTTACCGGAAAAGGCAAGAAAACGGAGAAGAGTACCGGGAACCTGGAAACGTGCGAAAGCAAAGGAAGTAAGGTGAGCATGTTTGTACCGTCATATCAAAAATTGTATTTGAAATTTTATTAGTCGTAATTCGTTAATATTTACATCAATTTAGTTTACTATAGATACAAAATAAGAGTTTCAATAATCGTATTTTAATGATTTTTTTAAACATTTTTACGCGGTAATCTCTCCGTCAATAGGTATGAACTTATTAGCCGACTTCAATAAAGGAGGAGTTTATGTTTGCCTGTATGTATGGAGGAGCTATGTTTGCCTGTATGTTTTTTTCTCTATACGCAACATACTACAACACTATTTGTACGCAAAAGGAACAGCGTCGCATTGCGCAATGACTTTTTTTGTTTGCCAGAAAACATTTGTTCACATCTTGAATATTACTGTTCAGAGAGTAAGAACTGTTTCTCGAACATTTGCCACTACAGGATCAGTTGTTAAGGAAAACTGAGGCGGCGATTATACTTCTGCAAAAAAATTGCATAAATTAAGAGCTGTCAAGCAGTTTCTTGAATCGTTTCAATGCTTAGAGTCCCATTACTGCTGCTCCTCAGTCATAAGGAAATACTTACCGTCTACTTTAAATATTAGGAAGATGTGGAAAACGTACATCGATCAGTGCAGCGACGACAGTAAAGTTCGCGAATGTTATTTCAGGGCGATATTCAATAGGTGTTATAATCTGGGTTTTGGGAGCCCCCGAACAGATACCTGTTCAAAATGCACCGAATTACAGGAAAAAATTAAGATATTTACAGACACAGCACAAAAAGCGAACCTCATGGCTGAAAAAAGATTGCATATATTAAATACGAAAGCATTTTATCGTTTATTAAAGGAAGTAGGAGACGACATGGTTGTCTTCTCGTTGGACTGCCAGAAAAACCAAGTTTTGCCGAAAATACCCGATCAGGCAGCTTACTATAGCCGCCAACTATACATATACAATTTTACAATCGTTAAATCAGTATCTGATAATACTTAAGGTAAAGACAATGTCACCTTATACTCCTGGACAGAAGACGAGCACCGTAAAGGAGCAAACGAGGTTGCATCCGCAGTCTACCACAGACTACAATTTTTAGTCAAAATGTTAATACTATAAGATTGGTAGCTGATGGGTGTGGTTCCCAGAACAAAAATTCAATTATGGTTGGTATGTCTGACACCTGGCTAAGTCACGCACCGCCCCATATTAAAAAAATTGAATTGATTTTTCCTATACCAGGCCACTCATTCATTCCACTCGACAGTGTTCGGCCTAATAGAAAAAGAAATAAAGCAGATGGAGAACATAGTAAAACCAGAGGAATATATTGAAGTCTATAAAAATTATGGGACTGTTATTCATTTTGACTATGTTTGGAACTGGAAATCAGCTTTAAATGGTGTAATACGTCCTCCAGGAAATTGGCATTTTCAATTCGCTCAAATGAAAAAAAAATTCTTGAGGAGAAATAGCAGCAATAATGTCTTTGTACAAGGGGAACCTAATTATACTGTTGAAGCAGGCTGTTACAAGTCAATTTTAAAAAGAGGAAAGTCATTTTTAGTAGTCAGACCCAATCATAAAAATAAACATAATGTATTAGTCAAACAAGCAAAACTGCATGATGTGGATAATCTATTGACGAAACACTATGGCTCAGAATTGAAAAATAGGAGTGATTTAAGCTATTATAAACAGGTGATGACAAGATCAGTTCAAATGAGAACAGAAGGAATTGAATAATATGAGGAAGAAATGTGCGAAATTGCGGTCCAGGAGTCAGAAATTTGTATTTAATTTAAATAAGCAGATTCACGTGACTTTGTATTTATTTTAAATAAAAACTATTACATTTACGGAACTTTTTTTTAAAATCTCAATTATGGCAAACAAGAGCTCCTACATGACGCCGCGCCACGAGTTGCCGCCAAAAACCGTGTCGTTGCCGTTGTCTTTCAACATATTAACAACGTTTTTGCTGACCTTACCTCCAGAATGACGTCAGACTAGTCAAGTACAAAACTGAAGATGTCCAACCCTTTAGATGAATAGTTTTAATAGTCCATTACTGTGATGCAAAGTCGCCACTGTCCTAATGGTTTTGTTTTGTTTGCGTTGAAATGCTGTATCTACATATTATGTGTAAATTACATTGCAGGATAAGATTTAAAAAACATGTAACAAAGCAAAACAAGTATAGGGCGATCCCGCGCGAGACGATTTTTTACATAAATTTTTAAATCACAGTATTTGTTACTTTTTTTATACCATTTTTTTTTCAATTTGAGGAGGGTAAGAGCGTTTGTGTTGCACGAACGTCGAAGTCTAATTTTAAAAGCAAATTAGTTTTGATAACTGCTACTAAAAAAAACGTAGACAAGTTGCAAAAAACGTTACGCAAAAGTTACGCGTTTCTGATGTTTACAGCGATTCTGAAGATGAACCTTAAGTATGATAAATCGCCGACTATTCCAAACAAATAATTTATTTTAGTTACATAAAAAAGTGCTAATTAGTGATACAGCATCTATGATCTCATATCTTTAATTTAAAGTTACATGGAAATGTTTATATTCACTACAATGAGACGTGTTGCACCCGCGATAGTTTTACGTTGCACCCGCGACTGGATAAAAAGTGAATAATTTATAATATTTATTTCTTTTAATAATTTTATTTAAATTAATAATTAGTTTGTTTTGTATTCTTTTAAATAATGTAAAAATAATTTAATAAATATTCCATAATTAACAGACTTTTTAGATTCCAGCTTAATGACCTTTAATGGTGGGCCGATTTCGTTGCACCCGCGATATCACTTTGAACCTCTCTTGTGACTATTTAGACATTTTATTAAATGTATTTTATATTAATTTTTGAAAAACAGATGATAATGTAATTCTGCGACCAGTCATTTCCTTAAAAAGAGTTTTTATTTTCTTAGTAAGCCTTGAGTGAGTCTAAATGTTGCACCCGCGAGTACGGAATCACCCTATAGATATATTGATAATTTGCAAACCCGAAACACAACTAAAAATTATTTATTTGCCCCTCCTACTCCATGGATAGTGCTGCCTTTGCTTTTATACCCCTCAATTATAATAATAATCGTAACGAGAAAAAAACAATATACTTACAAATATAAAAAATTAAAATGGACATCATTAATTGGTTAGTCCGAATATGATATAATAAAGAATTTACTAGCTATTAGATGAAATAATAAGGATTATACCAAATCCATTATCACGAGGAAGTCCATCAACGAATTCGAGAGAGGATGACTATCAAAATCTATGAAAAAAAATCAAGTCGGACTCAGATAACCAGAGCGGTGAGCCAAGATCCAAAGCTGAACTTAGATATAGTAATAATTCACACACTCATTTTTTGGCGGAAGACATCAGAGAACTTCAAATATTAAACAACCATAGGGAAATTAAAAAAATTATTTTCAAATTAATACCCCTCTACCATCTTCTGCGCCTGTGGAAAGAATGTTTTGTACGCAACAATAATCAATAGTCCGAAAGCAACACTGTCTGACGAAATGTGAGAAAAGAGTTATATTAAAAGTTAATTTAAATCAGAAAAGGAAAAAAATATATAAAATCAATCAATGGTGAAAATTATAAAAGATTGTCAAATTATACATTGATTGATAGATGATTAAAAAATATTGTATACTTATTAATATGTCGCATCCTGGTCATGAGTACGTATCGTCAACATCATGATTACAAACGTCAAAGTGGGAAAACCAGGGGGAGTCTTAGGATTGGTTGGCTCATTTAGTAGGTTTTTATAAAGGGATACCAATATAAGCCATAAAACGCTTTGCTCTAAGCACTTCCCGAAAAGTGCTTTTGTTATAGATCATCTGTTAAGGGAGAGGCTGCATAGATATGCTATTCCTCTCTCTCTCTTAACATTAACACAAACTTCTCAAGGTGAGATGGCCTGAACACATGTGAAACCTGGCATCAATCAACAGCCTGGAACTTCAAGTGCATTGGAAAGAGTTGTAGATATTACACAGGTACTTAACTCCTTGTGTAAAGTTAAAAGTCTATCTTGAAAATTCTATTTGAATTAAAATTTGGCTTAGATTATTTTTAGTTTCCGTACAAAGTAAACCATTTTTCATCTGCTAAGTACAGTATTTGTGTGACATAATGAAGAAATTAATTGATATTAATTCACATGTATTTATAATTTCAGTGTTAAGACTTGGATCAACCTTCAGGAGCATCAAATTTATATGTTAATATTTCAGTCTGTTCGACCTGAAGTTTCGACGCTTTTCCGCAGCAGCAACAGATGTCAGTATTACCAACGTCACCGATATTTACTAGTGGGGGGAACAACTTTAGCGACAACGGGCAGCCGATGATGATATAAAAGCAGAGTTCCCACCACGAAGAGGCATTCCACGCGCACTAACTAAAGTAGTAGAAACTCTGCCCAATTGTTGATAATAATTACAGTGTCAATTTAATAGAGATCTATAGTGAATTATAGCCAAAGTTATACTTTTATATCGTAGTATCTGAGTGGATATAAAGTGTGGCCATGTTACATTAAGGCTGCGTCCGCACAGACAGGCGGCTTGCTTAGCGCCTAGAGCCTAGCGAGTCACCTAGCGAGTATCTTAGTAAAACGAACGTTCTAGAATGTTCGTGACCGGCCGCACTACGCGCTTGGCGCCTAGCTAGTCGCTTAGCGTGTATCGAAGTAAGCAAACGTGTTGGTTTTTTGTCACGAGGCGCGAGGCATTTTAAAAGAAAAAAATGGATGAATTATTCATTGCATCAGTTTTTAAAAGAGAACCTCTGTAGAATCCGGCTAGTGAACTCCATAAAAATGCAGGTGTCTTAAAAAAACTATGGGAAGAGGTAGCAGTCGAAGTAGAAAAAGATGGTAAGTACTAAAAAGTTATTTATTTATGATGTGATATTTTTTTTTAGTTAATGCTGTGAATGAATATTATGGCGTTGAATTATATTTTCAGGCAACGAGTTATTCTGCCAGGTAATCGATCCAATTGCATTGAAATCTATATATATAAAAGAAAGTTGTGTTAGTTACACCACTTATAACTCAAGAACGCCTGCACCGATTTTAACGATATCTTATTTGTTGGATTCCTCTATGTCGGGAATAAGATATAGGCTATTAAAATATTGGAAAAAAACAGGGGAAAAAATATATGCATAAAATAAATTATAAAATAAATTACATTCGAAACTCCGCCATCTTGACAGCTCACGTCATGCATTCTTAGCTTTTTAACCGACTTCAAAAAAGGTGGAGGTTCTCAATTCGTCTGTATGTTGTTTTTTTTTTTTTTTTGTATGTTTGTTACGCGATAACTCCGCAAGTTATGGATGGATTTGGATGATTCTTCTTTTGTTTGGTAGGGGACATTTCAGAGGTGGTCCCATATATTATTATTTTTTATCGAAATTGGTTTTGTGCTTTTTTAGAAAATTAACAATAACAAAAAAATCTTATACGTGGATGATGTTATGGTTTGTAGTTCCTTTCACGGCGCTGTCTCATTTGAGCAGCACGTTTAGTGGTAGGTCTACTAAATTATTATGTAAGGATTAATGAACTTCAAAAATACACTTCCTACAAAAATTTTGAAAAAAAATTATTTTTAAGCAAAAAACAAAAACCGACTTCAAAACTATAACTAAAAAGTAAAAAATAATATTTTAATTACTTCAAAGCATTATTTATTAACAGTTATTTTTGGAGTCGGTGCCAGCAGAGAAGGACTGTTTAATCCTGCTTTTGCAACTTTTTGAACGGTACGGAGCGTCATCGGTTGGGTGGCACCGACTTCAAAAATAACTGTTAATAAATAATGCTTTGAAGTAATTAAAATATTATTTTTTACTTTTTAGTTATAGTTTTGAAGTCGGTTTTTGTTTTTTGCTTAATTTGAAATAACAGATGTCCACTGCAAATCAGTGACATATCAGACAATTATAGTGGGTAAATGGGCATATTCAAATTTAACAATAATAACATAATTTCGAAGCCAAAATTGTGGCAGAACAACGTCTGCGGGGTCCACTAGTAATTCAACAAAATATCTCTAGTTTGTAATGCACTGTTTGAAAATCTTTATTGAGTCCTGTTGAAACGTAGGTCGATCTTCCGTCATAATAAAATTGTGTAGAATGCATACAGCTTTGGTAATTGAAATCTCCATTCTTCACCATGAGACCCACTTTTTGGAACCGTGCAACTAGACGTTTCATAAGAGCCTGCAAAGGCCTATTTGAAATAAAAAACTTTTGATTTGATTTGATTTTGATTTGAAATAGCAGTATTGACTTTAGTTTCAATAGCTTTCTGTAAAATCCTCCATTTTGCTGCCATTATACCGAAACAGCACTCTACACTTCTGCGAGCTCTGGAGAGTCGGTAGTTGTAAATAGTTTTTATGTTTTCAATATTTCTTAGTGAAAAAGGCCTCATCAAATAATTCATTAGTGGATAATCACCATCACCAACTAAGACAAATGGTATTTTAATATTTGTATTAGGAATTTCTTTCTCCGATGGAATATTGAGGCCATTAGTTTCTAACATGTAAAATTTAACTAAACAGTTTGGTGATGATTGGATGACTGTACCAGAATTAGAATGGTATAATCGTGTAATCAATGATAGTAGAAGCAATGTCAGAGAAGTTAATGAAAATTGTGAACATAAGGATGAATGGGTAGAGTCAGTAAAATAAAATTATAAAATAAATGAAAAAATAAACAGAATAAACAATAAGGAAGTAAATGTCTGTGGCCTGGTTTTAAAGGGTTAAAGTACGTTTTTGTATGAAACGAGATTGTAATGCCAGTTTATTGAAAAAGTATGATATTTTTTGCGCTAAAGGGGCGTTAGTTTATCAACAATCTTTCAAAAGTTACTATGTAAAAAAGTTAATAACCAAAATGTTTCTTTCAGATATTACCAAGTGGAGTCATATACAACAATTTTACAAATTGGGTAATATAAATCCATTTTTTGTGTTTGCATCTGCATTAACAAAAAGCCACTTAAGTCACAACAGAAAGCAAAAAATGAAGGTGAAGTTAGCGGCGCAAGTTTTAAGTCATACAGTGTCTGCTGGAATGTATGCCAA
This sequence comes from Anthocharis cardamines, assembly GCA_905404175.1. NCBI lineage: Eukaryota > Metazoa > Arthropoda > Insecta > Lepidoptera > Pieridae > Anthocharis > Anthocharis cardamines. The sequence goes on along the minus strand of FR989978.1, from coordinate 1,383,428 downwards.
AATATCCAAAGGTATAAAATATATTAATTATGATATGTACTATCAGTCGTAAATACTTATTGAATTGTTTTCAATATATTGGAATTCAATACTTAAAATGTATGCAATATAAATAATTATTATTTGCTTTTTTTTAATAGGAGATCTTCCAACAGAAGCCTTAGCGACTGTCAACCTGATAAATAAGATTGACCAATTGTTTGATAGTCTCAATGCTAATTCTCTGAGTTTAAGAAGAGGTAAAAAATATTTCAGATTCAGAGCCCTCACTTTGAATATTTTAAGGAAATGAAAGATTTAAGTCTAGAGCACCTTCATTGGATGGATGGATTTTAACCATGACTGGAGTCGAAAGATTGTGGACAATTTAAAAAAAAATATCCTGAAATGGGCAGTTTATCCACTAGAAGACTGCAAAAATATGTCTTGGAGAATTGTTTTGGATATACCAGGAGTAATTGTGGGTCTAACTGTAACCCTACAGTATCATAATTTGTTGCAGCATTAAAACAGGAATAATTTCCAATTTATCTGCACCAATCTCAGCAACAAATTGTGAGGCAGATGATGCTGTCATACTTGAAAATTTGAACCTATTTCTGACTTACCATACCATACCATAATACCATACTTGACAATTTGTACCTATTTCTGACTTACATGAATTCTCCAACATCTACAACTGCCATAGATCAAGCAGATTTTAAGAATTTGACAATTGATAAAATAGATGAAAACACTGGAGAAATGCAAGCATGTGATTATATTTGTGGATATATCATAAAAAAATGTAAAATAAATAACTGTGATACATGCCAACAAGCACTAGCCACTTGTGGAGGAAATACAGTGTGTAATTTGTTTAACACATATAAAGAGTATAATGACAAAAAAATAAGCCTCAATTATGCTAATTTAAAAATGATTAAATCAGTAGAAACTAGTGCGAAAAATGCACACTAACGAAGGATTAAAAAAAACATTAAAGAAATGCTACAAAAGATATTGATAGATGTGAAAAGCACAAAGATGAAAATATTAATAATATAATACATGCAATATGTGGTATATGCATAAATAGATATTGCATTGTTAAAAATCGGCTGTTTGCTGTCAAAAATTATATTATTTTTAAAAAAATATATTTATTGTTTAAAGAAAAATACATTTACATTATTAATTTAGATACTGCATAAAACCACTAAGGTTTACAGTGCAACGAAATTGAGAATCATCAAATTAATAGGGCATTTTTTGTAAAGTGCTGGTGTCTCAGTACTCAGTTCACACTTCCCGACTAAAAAAAACTAATATCATGGTATCTCAGTCAGACACTTATTTTGGAAAATAAAAATTAACCGGTTCCTGGCCCTGGTTTCAGAATTCCGCGGTTAGTAAGATTTACCTTTGAACCGATTATGTCAACGTAACGAATATAAATTTATTTACAGCAGGCACGTCGTCGAAACACGTCAGATTTAAAGATCAAGGGACGGATATCAATATTAAACGACGTAGGCTAGCGTCATCAACTATAAATAAACATCTGGTATCCCCAAAACTTAAAAATACAACTCAAATACGCAGCATTCCTGGATCTTCAATGAATACTACAAAATCGATTTCGGCAAATGTTGCCTCGAAAATTCCTAAACCTACATCACAGACGAGACTTTATAAAAAGGTAAATAAATAACAGAAGAAAATAAAAGAGTGATTCCGCTGTAAATTTGAGGTAAGGGCCATATTTTAAGGACGACAACGCATCTGAGACTTGTTAAGTCGCGGATGTCTATGGGCGGTATCTCAGTCAGACACTTATTTTGGAAAATAAAAATTAACCGGTTCCTGGACCTGGTTTCAGAATTCCGCGGTTAGTAAGATTTACCTTTGAACCGATTATGTCAACGTAACGAATATAAATTTATTTACAGCAGGCACGTCGTCGAAACACGTCACATTTCAAGATCAAGGGACGGATATCAATATTAAACGACGTAGGCTCGTGTCATCAACTCTCAATAAACATTTGGTATCCCCAAAACATTTAAATTCCACTCAAATACTGCTGCATTCCTGGATCTTCAATGAATGCCACAAAATCGATTTCGGCAAATGTTGCCTCGAAAATTCCTAAACCTACATCACAGACGAGACTTTATAAAAAGGTAAATAAATAACAGAAGAAAATAGAAGAGTTCCGCTGTAAATTTGAGGTAAGGGCCATATTTTAAGGACGACAACGCATCTGAGACTTGTTAAGTCGCGGATGTCTATGGGCGGTATCTCAGTCAGACACTTATTTTGGAAAATAAAAATTAACCGGTTCCTGGCCCTGGTTTCAGAATTCCGCGGTTAGTAAGATTTACCTTTGAACCGATTATGTCAACGTAACGAATATAAATTTATTTACAGCAGGCACGTCGTCGAAACACGTCACATTTCAAGATCAAGGGACGGATATCAATATTAAACGACGTAGGCTCGTGTCATCAACTCTCAATAAACATTTGGTATCCCCAAAACATAAAAATACAACTCAAATACGCAGCATTCCTGGATATTCAATGAATGCTACAAAATCGATTTCGGCAAATGTTGCCTCGTAAATTCCTAAACCTACATCACAGACGAGACTTTATAAAAAGGTAAATAAATAACAGAAGAAAATAGAAGAGTGATTCCGCTGTAAATTTGAGGTAAGGGCCATATTTTAAGGACGACAACGCATCTCAGACTTGTTAAGTCGCGGATGTCTATGGGCGGTGGTGATTATTAACCATTAGCTATACCACCTGCTCGGTTGTCCGCTGTTATATAAAAAAATTAAATATATATACTTGTTTCGCCTGTGTTGTTGATTTGCAAAATGGAAGTAATAATTGGTGCTGGACTGGATTTACGGGTAACTGAATGAAAAAATTTTTACCAGGATATTTTCGTAAATCTCCATATAATTTAAAAAAAACACCACTTTGGCTTCGATCGGATATAAAGGGATGCACCCATAGTTTCCTTTTTTTCTTTTTCCATTTTTCTGCGACAAAATTGCAATTTCTTCTACGTCCATTCCTGACGACGGTAAACGAATGACTGTCGAGACGCCATGGCCACTCGACGTGGCGACCATCGGTTGCCAGAAGTAGCCAGACTTGCGCCGCCGGCGACGTCGCCATGGCGACCTAGTGAGGCAGAGCTCTAAGAATAATTGTATAATTTCGAGGCCAACGTCTGCCGGGTCCACTAGTATATTATATTTTTGTTTATTGTACTGAGTGAAATTAAACATTGAATGCTGATTGAGAAAAGAGCTTTCAATTTACCTCCAAATCCCAAATAATGTATATTGAAAAATTAAGAAATTACAAAGCAAAAATAAACTAACATCGCTTATACTGTCCATGACTGGTGACTTTACCTAACCCCGAAACAAATAGGTGTAGCAGATGAGTGAATCGCACTCTTGTTCAAAAGGCTAAATGTTTAATTCTGTATTCTTATCCTAGAAAAAGATTTTTGGACTGACAGCTTACATTATAAATCCCCAGAGCTCTAGACACCGTATGAAATATGGAAGATTTAGAAACCAAATATGTGCCTAAATAAAAAGGACGAAAATGGGAGTCTAAAGCAATATATAGTATATTGTTAGAAGTTTAGTGACGTGAAGGGGAGGGGAACAGCGAAACAACTATAAAAGCGGGTGCTCGTTGGGCGTGAGACACCTTTTTCGGTTTCGATTCTCTCGCGTGCGGTAACTCTGCTAGTTTGTCTGTCTGTGTGTGAACCGTGTAAGTGGCTACGTGCCTTAATCATTTATTCAGATTGGTTTGTTCTCTTTGATTATTTGTAAAACTTTGGAAATATATGTATGTGTGATGTTTTGATATATTTTTTATTCCTAAATCCCTACTGATCCTAAAAGTATTTTATAATGAAGGAAAGCTGTTTTTCTTAGACACTCCAGGTGATACAGGCATAACCTAAATGTAATGAGCCATTCTCGCCGAAATCAGGAGACATGATAAGATTGCTTCGGCGGTGACTTTTTCGGGAATTGCTGCTACATTACTTCCTGGTAGGAAAACAGCACATACAATGTTCAAAATTCCAATCAATTTAGGCATTAATGACTCATCAACTAAGCGATAACACGAAATTGTGATAAAACCAAATAAGTATTTCAGGATATTTATAAGGCAAATTTGTTTGGGATGAATGTACAATGGCAAACAAAAAAGGTGTCGTGACCGTGGATAGATCATTGCGGGATATTCGGCGAGATGAAAAGGAAATGGGAAATACTATTCCGAAACATTCAAAATTATTCCTGTCAAAGCTATATTATAGAGTTTTTATCTATGGCCTCGAATAAAAAAAGATTGACAATTAATATGCGAGCACAGTATGGAGGTCCAATTTTTTTTTAATATTTTTTCATTTGGAATCCCCCTGAATTTGTTACATGTATTCATAGTAATAAAAACATAGAAGGTGAAAAAAGGGAGCTTGCACTCTTTTAGAACGTGATATTTTGTGGCTTGCTTGTCGTCTTCACATATTTGAAATAAATTATACGAGACTGTATTATTATGAAATGAATATTTTAAGGGCGGGGACATGTCGCGGCCATAAATTCACATTGACAATCTCGAATATGAAAGCAAGCGTCATTATAATATCATACGTTAAACGAAAAACTAACGATTATTCGAATTCTCTTCTGTTAAAAGTCAATATATTATTATACACATTTTATACAAGAAACTGAAAATTTTTCTTGGTGCTACATATAGCCCAAGTAAATTTTGTAAAAGCATTTCAACAATATTTACTTGGGCCATTAATCTCTAAATCCCACTTTTCAAAAGATTCAGAGATATTTGGGAAACATTACCGAAGGAGCACTACGATTATCTTGACCACGATAAGAACGCAGAACAGTTCGCTGAAATACTTTTGATAGTCTTGCAACCACTCTATCTGGAGAGAATCAATTTCATGATGATTAGAAACAGACTGAAGAAGAACGAAAACTTAAGACTGCTAAAAAAATAACAAAGAAAAACCAAAACTGTTTGAAATCTGAGACTGATTATAGCTTTAGTATTGAAGAAAAGTCCGGAAATAGTAATAGAATGATATATCTGATGTATGTAATGATGATAAAGATAAAAAAAAACCAAACTAATTTCGATTAAAAATGGGACCACCTCTGAAATATGCCCTACCAAACAAAAAAAGAATTATTCAAATCCATCCATAACTTGCGGAGTTATCGCGTAACAAACATACAAGAAAAAAGCAACTGTATACAGACGAATTAAGAACCTCCTCCTTTTTTGAAGTCAGTTAAAAATGAGTGTGTAGAGCGAAGATTACCAGTGTATAAGTACTATTAAGCAGAGTTAATACGTAATTTTTAAGTTTCCTGGGAAGAAAAGATTTAATACATATGTTTGTATAGTCCAGAAGGTTACAAGAAAAGATAATATTGAAGTTATGGCGATGAAAACTAGTGACCAGTCTAAAACCTTATTTAAAGAAAATGATAAAGATATAATTAGAATCATAAATATTTCTCAAATAATAGTGGTTCTTGACGTACCAAAGATGATTACTATGGGACACATTTTGATTTAATTTTAGTCAATTATAGGGGTTTTTATCACAAAATATTATTTTATAAGAGCTCTATTAATTTAAAAAGTTAGTTATTTTCAGTTGCAATAAATGATTTTCCTTTTTAAGAATGAATATTGCGTCTTCCTTATACTGTCGGCTTATCAGCTCCCCCCAGCAGTGTAGCCAGCGAGCAATTATTTAGCGGAGCTGGTTTAATATATGAAGAACATCGAAATAGACTGAAAGGTGAAAAAGCGGCTAAGTTACTTTTTATTAAATATAACTTGCCGCTGTTTAATTTTGACTACTAAAGTACAAATTTAATAAAATAAAAAAATTAATGTAATACCTTTTTTTTTTTTTTCCATAGTGTTAACGCTTCCGTTTCCGTTTCCGTTTCCGCTTCCGTTAAGATTTACTTTTGACATCTGTTTCCGTTTCTGCTTCCGTTATGCCAGTTCCGTTGCATCACTACTGTCGGGCATTGGTTGATTAACTTACGTGTTTTACTTAAAATCCCGAACTTTTTGTCAGAAGCTTCCAATTCGATGAGCACCCCTGTTAGCGACGCGCTCAAATTAGTTAAGTTCGTTATTAGAAAGTAAGCATAAGATAAATTCTACGCGGCCAGCATAGTCAGCCCGCTGTAACTAGCCCGCGTAGGCGCACGGTTATTAATTTTTGTCATTAGAATTTTGTAAAATAATAAGAGTGCATTATTCGCTCACAGTAGTAACATTTTGGTGCTTCAAGCCGAATAATGTTCAACACGCCAAAAAAATGGAAACGCGAAGTGCAAAAGCACGTGCAACAAAAATCGAGGAGCACGGGGAACAATTACATCCTTCATTGCATTTAAAAAATAAAGGAAGGAATTCAAGGAAGTGTTAAATCAGAACCGGCACCTAACTATGACAAAGAAAAAAAAACTAACCTCGACGCACGTGGCAAGAACGTGCAGCAGCGTATATAATATACATATAAGGGGGCTGGAATTTTTCACACCTAATAGGAATGGTAGATGTAACAAATGAGAGGGTAGCGACACCTATATTTGAATATATAGGCCTGGACCACCCCAGAGCACAGCTTGCAGGCCATTTACACGCATAAGAATTTTCCGATGTTTTGTTAAAAATCGGAGGCATCCTGAGGAACATGGTCAAGTGACTGTTCCCGAAATACTTGGCAAAGACGTTTCCTCAGAAGATGAACTGATAAGTTCAGTATTCGAAGACATTTCAAGTGTTCCACATCATAATTCTTGGTTATGTGAACCCGAAAAAATTAACAAGCAGCTGCAATTAATGAAAAAGTTTTAAATGAAATAAATTAGGACGATGCCACCAACCCACCCACTTGAGTTTTTAAGTTCACTTACAGCGAGTGGTCTACCTGCCATAAAATCACACTTAAACCTGGCGATTCTTTAATACTTTTGAAGAATCTCACTCCACCTATATTATGCAATGGAACCACACTTAAAAGAAGTAAGCATTTTACAAAGAAATTTAATCGAAGCTGAGATTCTTACAGGATGTGGGGTGTGGATTGGTGACACTGTAATTATACCAAGAATATCACTCATTCCCAACAATTATCCATTGGAATTTAAGCGTACACAATTTCCTGTAACCGTTTGCTTCGCTATGACTATAAACAAATTTCAGGGACAGACCCTTTATGCAGTTAACTGTTGAAAAATCAAATTTTTGCGAAAGGAGTATGATGAAATGGCACCAGAGACTTGGCTATCTAAGTGAAGCCCAGACGAATGTTGCATTCGATATAATAAATTAGGGATGTTACGGAAGTGGTTTTACCGGAACCGAATTCGGAATCGGAGTTTTTAAATTTGGTTTATCGGAACCGGAATCGGAACCGAAATCGGAATCGGAGGCAGACACAAAAGAGAGATGTGTAATAAAATAAAATGACAAACATTATTCATCAGTTTCATTCATATCAGTTCAAAAAAGTAAACATCTTCCTGGGTGTGATATATAAAAATAAACTAATTTTCTTAAATTTTAAACAGAAGTTAATTAAATCAAATTGCGCTGACCGCGGCCACCGCCGCCGATGTGATTCGACCTCCGATTAAAATCTCCGATTCTAATTTATCGGAACCGAAATCGGAATCGGAGGTGCAAAATCAATCGGAAGTTCCGACTTTTCGGAACCGAAGTCGAAGCTCCGTAACATCCCTGTAATAAATGTAGATGGATAAAAAATTTATAGAAAACACCCAATTTTTTTTTATGAGACTTGTATTCAAGGAAAATATATAATGTAACAATACAATCAACCTCAAAATAAAGAACTCAAGAAGTCTTTCAGATAGTTCATAGTGACGTTTGTAGACCAATCAGTAAAATATCCTTGGGGGGAGATCCAAAATATGTTTATATACGACTATTCGAGGTACGTTAGAGTTTATATTTTGTGTTGTCGACCTCTTTGTTTTTTATATGCCTTATGTTGTCAGAATTATTGTTATATTTAAAAAAAAAAGAAGTTTGTTCAAGTAAGAAATATCTATATTTTATTTCTCATCAGACTGCAAAGCCCACTTGCACTCCATCGCTGTCATAGAAATGCAAAGTAGAAACGAAGAATAAAATTATACAATTACAAACAGATAACGGCTCTGAATATATAAATTATAAGATTAGATATAGCAGAACAAAATCGCCTAGTTGAGAGGAAAATTGAATACTACTTTACAAAGGGAGATGTTTACTTGGTTGAATCGGCCCATTCACCGAACTCTGCCTGCTGCCGACCTAGCATGACCGCCACGAGATATCTCGCGGACGAGAGAAGACAAACTAAGATGTAAGATATCTCGATATATTATATCTCGACATCGACAATTTTGATAGAAAAGATATCTCGATCGACAAATATATCTATTTTTGATATTAAAAGTTGAGTTTTAAGTGTAATTGTCATGTTAGACCCGGAAGAAATAAAGAGATAATCGATTAAAACACGAGAAAACGGTCGACAAAATTTTGTCGCGGTTGTCATGCTAGGCCGGCTGGCAATCAGTTTCGCGAAAACTTTGAAAATTAGCTTTAAAAACGTCAAAGATGATCTAATTTTGCTAGGAAACGTTTACTCCACTCCAATCCTCTAGATGCTCATTATGGAAAAGAATGTGAAAGACCTGATATGGATGCTGCAGATTATGAGCGAGGGAAGCTCCTGTTTTTAAACAATTTAAAAGCGCCATGAATTTGAGAGAGCTACTGTGTTACAAACAGAAAGCTCACTGTGGCTTGAACTTAGAAGATGCATACTCACCGCCTCCTCCTTTGGAAAAGTATGTAAAAGGCGAGCGAACCAGAACTCAGCTCCCTTGGTGAAATCCATGCTATATTCATATAACTTGAACCACATTACCTCAATAAAACATGGTAGGGACAATGAACCAAAGGTTTTGGCACAACTCGGGGTGCAAGAAAATATAAAGATTGAAAAATGTGGTATTTTTATAGATGTAGAACATTTTTATCTAGGTGCAACACCTGATTGTGAAAAGAAGGTTTAGTCGAAGTGAAATGTCCCAGCTCAGTTTTCGGAATTGATCCCGAAACTGCCATACTAACAAACAAAATTAAATGTTTTAAAGTAAATAATAACCAAGTTGAAATGAACAAAACCCATGACTGGTATTATCAGGTTCAGGGCCAGTTACACATTGCAAATAAAAACGTATGTTTATTTGCTATGTGGACTGGTCCTGAATTCCCATTAAAAGTCATAAGTATAAAAAAGGTTGACGTTTTTTGGCACGAGAAAATGCTTCCGAGGTTGACTCGATTTTACGAAGACTGTATCTTGCCTGAAGTGATTGACCCTAGAAAAGCAAGATCAATGCCTTTACGTCAAATATTTATTGTAGTCACTACCGTGGCTGGCAACACAGAATCGTTACTTGCACTTTTGTCTCTGCGCACGAGTGAACCTCCACGCTAAATATTTTTCTATTATTTAAATCTACTGATTATTTTAAGAAACTTATACAAATATATATACTATTATTACTACTGTACTAATATTTTGTTATACCCTAACAAAATAATTATTTAATTAGTTACTAAAAAGTGTAGTGATTTTATACCCCGAATTGGGTGAGTGTTGAATTCTTTTTCAATAGTTTTTAATTTTGTCTTCTATCTTATATCTTTAAACGTGCAATTCTTGTATATATATAATTGGAATCTCGGAATCGGCTCCAACGATTTTCATGAAATTTAGTATACGTGGGGTTTCGGGGGCGATAAATCGATCTAGCTAGGAATAATTCTAGAAAATGTCATTTTATTCGTGTTTTGTCAATTTTTAACTGAAAAATGACGCTTCCTGACATTTCATGTTACCGTTAATAACAGAAACATGACACACTCTAAAATGTTTGGTTTTCGGTAATTCCAGGGTGCTAAGTCTGGAGTGCAATCATCCCACCGCAGTTAGCAGTCAACACTAGTGACGGAGTGTGACAGACACCGATACGCAGGGGAGTGTTATCCTGGGAGGAATCTTGTGGCCGATGCTCAATTTTTAATAAAGACTCACGACCTCTAATTTTGTTAACCTCACTCTCAATTTCTTAAATATTTTCTACTTCTATTATTGTCCTAAAATTATAATATCTATATACCGAAATTAATATTTTTTATTCTTCTCACCTTTTTAATTATTATATTGTATTGTAACTCTAAACACAAATTTCGATACACTAAAAGATGATTATCTACTTCTGGAGCAAAAAATAAAAGACTACATACAGCTAAGTAAAACTACTAAGATTAAAACCTTGAACCCGCCACAAAGGGATTGGATAAATAAAGACCTAATAACGGAAATAAACAGACGAAATGAAATATGGACACTTTTGAAACAAAACCCAAAGAATGAAAAATTAGAAGAGGATTTTAAATCAAAAAGAAATTATGTTCGAAAACTCATACAAGATACGAGAGACTCCTTTTTCTTTAAACAAATTAATAATTGCACAAATAAGCCAAAGAAAATGTGGAATCTGATAAATAATTTAGTCAATAACAAAATAAAACAAGGCTGTGATCCTCCAAAATTGCTCGTAGATTCAATCGAAATCACCAACCCTATTACAATCTGTGAAACATTCAATAACTTTTTTGCTACTATCACAATTAGCCAGCAATATACCTATACACTATCACAATAACTCTCATTATGCCTTACAAAATTCCCGGACTGGTACAACCTCGGAATTATCTGCTTTTATTCTATGCACTAGTAAAGAAATTTTAAATAAAATTGATAATCTTAAAACAAACTGCAGTACTGGAATAGACAATATAAATACTAAATCTATGAAATGCATAAAACATCACTTAGTTAATCCCTTAACACTAAATATTAACAAATTACTACAAAACGGAATTTTTCCAGACACTCTTAAAATAGTTAAAGTCACACCCATCCATAAATCCGGACCAACGAATGACCCTGGTAACTACAGACCCATTTCTGTATTACCTGTGTTATCCAAAATTTTAGAAAAAGTATTACACAATAGACTAGAAAACTATCTCGATTCAATTAATTTTATTTCACCACGGCAATATGGGTTTAGGCCAAGAAGTAACACGCTAACAGCAACAGCAGACCTTATAACGACAATAAAACGTAACATAGACAATAAAAATATAGCCCTAGGTATCTTTATAGACCTACAAAAAGCATTTGACACTGTCAGCCACGAACTGCTTATAAAAAAACTAGAATCATTAAATATAACGGGTACTGCACTCAAAGTGTTTAAATCTTACTTAGAAAATAGATCGCAGGTAGTAAAACTCGGTAACAACTATAAAAGTGATGCTGTTGCTGTAACATGTGGTGTACCCCAAGGGTCAATATTAGGCCCTCTTCTTTTCCTAATCTATAATAATATTGAAAACATTGTACTTCAAGGTCATTTGACTCTATACGCCGACGATACAAGCCTATTTTATTTTGGACCTTTGCTTTTCGAGTCTTTTTTGTAAATTTGGTGGCTAATGACGTTTTAAGAAGCCTCTCCAAAAATCAACTTGATAAAGAATTTTCAAGAGGTAGCTCACGAATTTTGAAAATACCAAAAATGATTGAAATTCAGATTTTTTACTTCTCAATTTTTGAGGAATCGGTTAGAGCTACAAAATCGGTCTTGCAGCAACTAAAAAGCAACTATTTAGCTACAAATTCACGTGAAAATTTTAGTCGTTTTTGCTGTCTTTTCACTGCCAGCTTTATGGAGCTTTTCTAGTACTTAAATTCCTTAATTTTCTATTTCCGCATTCCCTGGTGTCTTCTGCGTCACCAACAACAAATATTAGAAAGGGGAGAAAAAATTAAACTAGAGTGGAAGAAAAAGGGTAAATAAAAAAGAATATTATGTAGCAATAAAATCAATGTCAATAACCAAGACTGATTGGGCGAGACGCAATATATCACAATAATATTATTCAGAGATAATCTAACAAAAGATTGAGAAAGCTAAAAACATTTATTTAGAAAATCGTCGCTCAAAATCTTAGACACTACGAAATTCCGCAGCATCAATTCAAAGCAATTCCCTCGTTGGCAATCATTTTTTTTGGATATCAGGCCCGATTTAACTTGTTAAATTTGTTTACGAGCCGCGCCTATTCTTTTCGTAGTGTTATCTATTAACTATGTACAATTGCTTGTGTTTTTGCTTAGGAGTAATTTAAGTTTAAAAACATGACTGTTCATTTTTCTTTGTATCTGTTTGTCGCTCACTTAATACACAAATATTTTATACGTGAGATATTTCATTATACAAAATCCTATAATCTAAATTGCAACAAACTCACGTACAAAAAATTGGGATTATGTTTTTACAAGTACATTAAAATCAGTGAAGGCCACTGATTAAAATATCAACAACCTTCCCAGAAAAACGTCATCACAGGTGTATTACTTTACAGAATTCCAAGAAGCAAAAATCTCTTAAGACTTAATTAGATTTTATTAAAATCAAAAAAAGGTGTGCAACTAAACCTTAATTTACTATGTGTTTCTTTGATCTTCAGTGTGCAACAATTGCCTTATTCAAGTTGTGTCTACAATCTTACTATTTTTGTTGGACAAAGACAAACAACACACTATTTAATTTGGAATGAGTTACATGGGAAAAGAGAGAGTCCGGAGTACCGAATTCGGCTCGATATTGTTTTGTTTTCTTACATTTCCGCCTCCCGATGTCTCAGAAATTTTGCTATTTTGTGATACATGTGGGGAATAAAATCGAAATCAACAAGTAGCTGCAATCCCGATCTACCCTGTACAAACTTTAACTAATTTGAAAACGATAGAATTCAAATTCTTAGAGTACTCTCATATGGAACGTGATTCAATGCATTGAGGCTGCAAAAAAATAGAAATCTACTTTCACTATGAAAGACTGACTGAAAGTCCTAATGATCACAAACACATAACAAATGGCGCCTACAGATTCACATGATTTGGCATCTGCCGTAGTAAAAAAAATAGAAACAAAGATGAAAATGGCGATTTAGTATCGTGGTTAAAGATAAAATGTCCAACATTTCAAAAGAATATCCAGACACAATGTATCATAGATATGACCACAATTCTGACTATGAAAATATACATACATATACATCACGCCTCTTACCCATTAGGGTATGCAGATAACTATTTAAATTAGAAAATATACATCCATCGTTGCCTAATTCTTATTTTTTATTTATTAGAAACACCGGCTTCCACAACGAGAACACCATAATTATTTCAGACGATTGCAAAGAATCAACAGCCTGTAATATTTCTAATATACCTGAATTAAATTTGGTGCCTCTTGACGAAAAAAAATAACCCACAAATAATAACATCTTTACAGTATGTTTTAGGATATTTCTTAAGACAGGACAAAAGAAATTTTTTTCAGTTCTGTACCTAATATAAATGTGTGTGATAATAATTTATTCAGCAAAAATGAAATAGAGTATATTGAATATAGAGAGTATGGAGAAAGTTGATGGCTTTGCAATCCTAGCGGTACCTAAAGCTATCTTTCCACGGTCCGCGATTCTACGGATCATCACGCACAGCCGACGACCACGGACGGCAACGCAAACAGACAGGGCTTTTTCAACTGTGCGTGTCGGTATCGGTATGCTCATAGATATCCAAGAAGAACCAAGCAACACATTCTTCAATTTTTGTAGGATGACTTCAAGTGGTTTCGAATACCTTCTGAGTAAGTCCAGTTATATCAAGGAATGATACCAACATGCGAAAATATATTCCTGTTCAAGAACGGTTTGCAATTGCACTCAGATTTTTTCACCACACCTTTGAAGTTACCGCCTCGCGACGGATACGGGCGCACCGCCACAGACGCCCTGTACTACCACGGACGAGACCCTTCCCACGGTGGGTCGTGCGAGCTGGTCCGCGTCCGTCCGCAATATCACGGACCGTGGGAAGCTAGCTTTAGTGTCACTAATTTCCAAAATCCATGACATAAACAACGAAATGTTAAAATGTCATTTGAATAATGAAAAATTAAAATAAAATGCAGAAAATTATTACCTACTTTTTATTATAATCAATTAATAATTATTAATGATGTACAAATTTTTTATCCACAAATATTGTGACAACTTAAGAAAAATTATAAACGGAAAAGGTAAAGGTGAAGATAATGAGGATATCTACCAAAACGAAGCAAAAAAATATTTGTTAAGTCCTTTAAGAGAAATAAATAAATTTTAATTGAACAATATTTTTAATTTTTTTGAGTTACGAGAACTAAATAAGTATTAACAATCCTTTGAAGATAAGCTTTACGTTGAATAGGTATATAGTATATATTACAAGAGGTAAACAACGAATGCAAAAACGTTATTAGTGCTAGCCAATAAAACATTTATATAGAAAATTTGTTTGGACTGAGATAGCCGTAAGTTATTCCTTTTTTTGTAAACGTCAGCCCTTTTAGGTGGTTTTTCCAAAGAGTACAAATAGGGATACCTGCCAATGATCACTTCATAGATTTATTAATAGGATCTTTACATAAACCATCCATAATAAATGAAAAAAAGTAGTGATGAGGTACTAACAAAATTATGTTGCGATCGATAGATGATATTTTTCAATCACGTCTTTAAAATAGTTCATCAATATAAAACAATAAAAAACCTTAATGAAAAATTAATTTCCAAGAAGCATGTATAGTCTGTCAAGAAAGTCATGAAAATAATGATTTGGGAACTACAAATTTTGCTTGTACTAGCAACACTGATTTATTGTACATTAGCTGTCACTTTATAGCTATGTTGTTCTTGTGTTGACTTTACGTTTTATAGTATTATTTTCCTTACAATCAGTCAAATATTAACCCTTAACCACCTGACGTCGGTCTCAGAGACTCTGGTGACTTTATTTTTCAAATTATTCTGTTGCTATGCACGCGGTGCAACTGTGCGTTCATGTACTTTGCCACCTCTCTTGTCAGTTTGCGCCACGCGCTTAGCGGTTTCAGATGTGCGCGCATTTGTAAATTACAGGTAATTATATTTCGCGTGCGACGTCAGGTGGTTACGTTAGTTTTCCAATATGCTATTTATTTTTTTGTAGGCTTATAATGTCGGATCCAAACATATCACGATGGCTAGAGGAAATGGATTCAGACTCCGAAAACCATCTCAATGCTCCAGAACTTCCGAATGAAGATTGCAGTGACGTAGAAGATGTTCCAGATGATCACGTCATTGATGGCGAGTGTCGTTCAGATTCAGAAGTGGAAGGTGACGAGTCTGAATTTTCAAACAATTGAAAACAACATCGTACCAGCGATGATGAAAGAATCATATTCTGATGACGATACTCCGCTGTCAAGGCATCGAAACTTCTTTGGTAAGAACATCAATCATCAGCCTGTCAATAATTACATGAACCAAGCTCAAGCCAAGATTTCAAGACTAGTCTTTATAAAAAAAAATGACACAAAACCTTATAAAGGCTCATCTGGAACGCCGTGCATGCGACTTTGGTATGCAAATGGGATCTTCAGTGCACTATTCGTCGAATCCTACAAAATATAACAAACGCCTAGTTCATCAACTTCTGAGCTTACTGAAAAAATTAAAAAACGGAAGAAATGTTCAACATGTGATCCTAAAAAGAAACGAAAACATATTATATATGTGTGTTTTGCATGCAAAAATCCAATTTTAATTGAATGTAGCCAAAAAAATGTGCCATGATTGTCGCTGCAATTTGTAAAACTTTGAAGGTTGTGATTTTATAATAATTGAGCCTTGATCATACCAAAAATGATTTTAAGTTTAAGACTATATACCGAACTAATAGTAAATAAGTAAAAATATTATGTTGACCTTAGGGTAATTAAACAGAGCTCTGATTTCCAAAGTTTCTGATTTTTTTCTAAAATGTTGTATTTTTATATTAAGTGAGGACTTTAGATAAATAAATGAAGACTTTTGCATAGTTTAAAAACTTATAATTAATAAAAATATAATGATAATACAGATGCGACTTTCAATTAAAATAAAATTTAATTAATATATTAATAAACATGGTAACTACGCAAGCTGTCTCTATGACTGACGTCAGGTGGTAGTGTAACTGAAATACACGTCAGGTGGCTAAGGGTTAAATATGAATCGAAAAGTTTATAAGAGCAGTGCGAGGCGAATCATATTTAAAGTATTTAAAGAGTGCATGGCCGAATTTCAAGCGAGGAAGTTGCTTTCGGATTTGGATGATGTTTACGGTCGAACAGCAAAAATGACTGGTGCGTATATTATATTTTATCATTATACATAATAAAGGAACTGTTTTCTCTTGAAATTTATTTGTTTTAAGTAGTAATTTATCGGTTATAAAGTGTTGTTTACATTGTGTTGAGGTTATGAAATTTACCTACGTATTTATAGTACACCTTCAACAGTTTTGATCCTTTTTTTATTTAGTTTAACGAGTTTTTTTCGGTTCGGTGCGATTTTATTGTTTTTGTTTAGATAATATGAATATCGTTACTGACAATAATTGTTAACATATTTCTCTTCGTTTTAGGTATTTCCGAAAGCACAATTCGGCACATTGTGGACGAATCACGAAGGTATGGCGAATGATGGCAATTTCACAACGCCTGGAAAACATAGGAAAGGCCGACTTAAAAAACAGTTGGATAATTTCGATATATATCGATATGTGCAATTCGCCAAATGTTGCAAAGTTAGCCAAAGAAATATTTGAGTCAGTAACATCACAGGAATGGAAAAATTGTGTTGACCATGTCATTAAAATTGAAAATGAATACTTTGTTCGTGGAGGAACTCTATATAATGACATAGAGAGACTTATCATCACAACAGAAGACAGTGAATCGGATGAGGAAGAAATGTACCTCGACTCAGATTATTTGGAATCTGATTAGTAAAATATTATATTTTTATAATTGTAATTTTCGTTATTATTTTTTGTAATCCCAGCGACTGCCTTGCGGACAAGATATATATGTAAAGATGCAAATCCTTGTCTTTTTTTTTATGAATGTACTTACTATAGGAATCATAAACATTTTATTTGAAGAACAAATAAAGTATCAACAATATTTAGTCGAAGTATACGGGGATACCCTATAAACTATGGTGGCGCCCTCCTTTTTTTTCATGACTTTCTTGACAAACTATAGATACATGTAGACTTTTCCGAAAATTATTTGTTGAAATTTTCGGCACATGTGCAGTCTTTCCATTTTGGTGGAAGTCGTCAGCAAGTATGTTTACATACTGCTGGTATATACACACACAACTTTTCTACTGGTGAAGTTATTCCAACGTCTACACCCCGCGACACTTGGGACAACCTCATACTGATTTAATGGTTAAATGCTTATAAAATACGAAAACGGCCTGCGTAATACATTCTATTTGTTACTTTGAATCTTGTACGTATGATTCACTTCTGTTTATAGACGCATACATTTTAGTGTAACGCATTTACGTAAGGGAGTGCTTATCAGCGCGTCACTAGGATAACCTCAGCAGTATTGTTTTAGCAGCCTGAGGGAGAGCGCGTATACCTAAGTGCGCAATAACAAGTAACAAATAATTTCGTTGTAATATCAATTTGAAATCCTAATATTTTTGAATGAGATTATCCAAGTGTCGCGAGATGTATGTGTACCATAAGCGATTGTTTACTACACGAGACCCCAGCTGTATGAGCCCATTTACATCCATTGATTGAACCCAGTGTACCGAGTAAAACGATTATATACGTGAAGACAACATCTCGATCGCCAATAACGCGAGTACGATTGGTGAGAGACTTGTTTTTTTGAATTTATGTAAAAATATAATAAAAATGGTTTTGTTTTTTCAGATGATATGTCCCAAGATGCCGTCGCTACGGCTCACCTGATATCTGTAATGGATAAGTTATTTGACGCAATGAATGGACAGTCCAGACCTCAAAAGGGGAAAAGAATATCTCACTAATATGTCTTCAACTAGCCCTCATTTGAAATTATTTTCAGAAATAAAAAAAATATTTAAGCTATTCAAGTTTGTTGGGGCAAGAAATATTCCTCCATCCCAAGAGGGTTGATTGAGGACCATACATGCTATTGAAAAGTTAAAGAAAATGTAAACAAGAAATATAATATTCAAACCCTTTCTGTAAGGAGGCTCAATCAAGATCCCCTTGAAAATTGTTTTGGGTGCATTAGGAGCAATTGTGGAAGTAATCCAAACCCCACATCATCTCAATTTGTTGCTGTGCTGAAGACTAGTTTAATAAAAAAAATAAACATTAATAAAAACAGAAACTGCCTGGACGATAACAATGATGTATTAGATAATTTTAAAATATTCCTTGAAGAAAGTGAAATAAATGTAAACCCTTCTATTACCAATATTTCTAATACTTTAAATATTGGAGATATAGAAGGGTTTGCCATTCCTCCGTCTTCTGGTGAAATGCAGGCATATGCATATATACACTACCGACAAAAAGTTTGGAAGCACCAGTATTTTCTGGAAAAAACATTAGCAAATTGATAAAAACCAATTTTATTGATGTTGTAATAAAATAATATATTATTTTAAATTATTTTACAGTATTATAAATTCAGTGTGTGCTTTTCTAAAATATTTTTTGTAAAAATGACAAAAACACAATTATTGCTGTCACTTTGTTAAATTTGCTTTTAACGTCATGATTTATAATTAATGATCAGTATTTATTGAGAATAGTAATAGTAATAGTGGTTAATTATTTTTTGCAGTTGAATAGGAGTTTGGCCACTTTATCTTCATCTTTTTAAAACTACCAATAACTTCAATATTTTGTGTCTAAAATGGGAAAAGGAAAATCGTTATCAATTATTGAAACACGATCGGCTGTTATTGTTTTAAATAATGAAGGTTATTCTGAAAGAGACATTGCAAGAAAACTCGGTATATCGCCTAAAGGTGTTCATTACACACTCGTAAGACATCGAGAAACTGGCAGTTTGTCAGATAGAAAACGGAGTGGAAGACCAAAAGTTACTTCTGCGGCAGAAGACAGGTTTATAGTAACAACTTCAAAGCGTAATCGTCGACTTACAGCACCGGATATTACTCGGGAGTTGAATAAAACGCGAAACAAAAAAGTGTCAATTTTTACAGTGAAGAATCGCCTTTCATCTGCTGGTCTGCATGGTTGTTTGGCAGTGAAAAAACCATTACTACGGGCAATACAATACAAATACAACTGCAAGAGAGCCATTCTTACAGACCAGAACACGGAGATAATCCATTCTTTTGTTTCCTTTAAGGAATATAATGATAATAAATCAAGTTTAAATTACGTACAGGCAGATTTCTGCGAAACGGTCGAAAGCGCAGCAAATATTGTAAATAATTATTTAATTCAAAATTCTTTTCAAAATAATTTAAAGAATAAATTAAAAGAGCTTTTGTCTCACAAATTAAATACAAATTGGTTGAAGAAATGTGGGGAGCACTATGAGAGAAATAAGAATAGTATAATTGATTGCACAATTGCCATATGCCTAAAGAGGTTTAACGACAAAACAAATCTTGATTTGGGTTTATTGAAGAAGCCTCCAAAAGGGCCCTCAAAAAAAAGATAAAAATATTGAAACATATTTAAAAAGTATTGTTTCATTTAAAACCTACAACTTGATAGAATCTATCTTTTATAAGTAAATAAAATGAGCATTCATAATTCCCGCCGTTAAAAGTTTCCGATGGCATAAACAATTACAATTTATTGGAAAAATTCTTTGCATTACCAACAAAAAATATTGAGCTGTGTAAATTTGTCGCTTGGGATTAATAATTGCAAAATCAAACATTTGGAAAAATATGCCAAATAATTACCTGAAGAAAAACAATATGTTCACTAATATTTGACGAGGTTGCTCTGACTCCAGGTTTGTATTACCAAAAAGAACCACAGTTAGTGGTTGGTTTCGAAGACAGTGGAACAAAAAAAGATAAAACGTAGCCGATCATGATGACATTAAGGTGGATGGACAAATATAAACAGCCTTTACATTTTGCCAGAGTGCTACAAAATCATATGATATAAAAATGATCATTAAATCACCATTCAAAAAATCATCAGTACTGGCTTGATATTTGTAGCGATGATATGATCACTATAAATGCGTTGATTAAGGAAACTAATGAGACGTACCTACGATAAGGAGTAGAAAATAAAAGCAAAACATTTGAAATTAATGGAAATAAAATATTTCCCATATATGCCCCACCGCAACTTTTAAAAGGTCTAAGAAATAACCGTCTCACAAACGATTTAAAATTCATTCAGAATGGCGAAATAAAAATCGCCAAATGGTAACACCTAGAAATGCTATTTGAACTGGACTGGTAGAGCCACCAGATTTTCTTTCACCACTAATTATTTACATTTTCAGGGAAATCAGAGCTAAAGAAGTCCACGCCATCACTTATTATAGCTTCAAATATCTAGAACACACATTAAAGCCTTACAAACTGAAATTAGAAGAATGCGTGAGAGATGTTCAAGGAAAAGCTGGCTAGTGCAAAAATAATTGGTAGAAACAATTTTTTTCAAATACTAACGCAAAATATGACGGAACCTGCCAAAGTTTCCAAGTTTTACCAAAATGCAGTACACCCAAACGTCGGAGAAGCGCGGCGGCCGTCGATTTACGTGGAACGAATTTTTTTTGTCACTTTCTATGTACAAAAAAGGTCCGAAAAGTTACAGTTTACTATGTAAATATTTTATATTGCCATCGGTTAAATGTATGAGGAGATTGTTATCTCAATTAGAACTAGAGGAGGGACTGAATAAATCAGTATTTTAAAGATAAAAGAAACTGTTAAGGAGTTGAGTCCACAGGACCGATATTAATGTTGGAAATATGAATGCAGCCCTGAGTGAACGCATCCATTTGTAATCTATGGTATTGTCTATGTCAATTTTTTTTTTATTCCAATATGAAATATACTACGTAACGCTCCGTCTTATAATTTCAATCCCTAGTTCAAGTCTGGTTAGTATAATTATCATCTAATTAGTTTTCATTAGGTTATGGGCCCAGTTCCACGTTCCACGTTCGAATAGTTAAGATAAGGGACAGTTTTTCAAAAAGCGAAAGTAGTTTGAAGTTAAATAACCTCAACCAGTCTCGGACGCATAGTTTTAGCATTTTCTTTTTCAGCAAAGCATTTTCTTATTCGATGAAATGGCCATAACACCCCATGTGCAATATGATACGTCCAAAGACAAATTAAAAGGGCTTGATATGGACAAAAAATCTTTAACCGACTATGTTTTAGTTTTAATGGTGAAGGGCATTAAAAGAAAATTCAATCAACCGGCATCGTATTAAATTTCGGTGCGATAAACACTTTATTAGGAAAAACCAAAGAAAAATATCTAAAAGAAAACAAACAATGGAAAGAGATAATATTGAAGGTAGATAAAGCAAAAATTATTCCCCTATACAATGTCCCCGATCTTATCAAAGGTATACGCAACAATCTTTTGACTAAAGATCTTAAATATATGGACAATCATGTCGAGAAGACTATAAAATGGTAATATTATAAAAAACTCTACGAAGCTGACAAAAGTTACGGTGAACTTAAATTACTGCATAAACTCACAAACACACACAACTCACAAAGAAAAATGAGGATGAAGGCGGCGACACAAGTATTCATATATAACATTTGACGGGTAGAGTAGATCTGCCATAA
Source organism: Anthocharis cardamines (assembly GCA_905404175.1). Lineage (NCBI taxonomy): Eukaryota > Metazoa > Arthropoda > Insecta > Lepidoptera > Pieridae > Anthocharis > Anthocharis cardamines. The sequence continues at coordinate 1,361,481 of FR989978.1, read as the reverse complement.
GAGTGCACAATATAGATATTATAAAATTTACTAAAACAATCGACAATTTATTTGATTCTTTAAACGCCAGCACTTTCCATATACCTAATGGTAAAATTTATAAAGGTTGCGTGAAAAGAAATTCACCTCACAGTTATACGACGCCATAAAAATGCTTAAATCTGTTAAAATTATTAAAACTATATAACATTTGACGGGTAGAGTTGATCTGCCAGAAGAGTGCAGAAATATTATAAAACTTACTAAAACAATCGACAATTTATTTGATTTTTTAAACGCCAGCACTTTCCATATACCTAATGGTAAAATTTATAAAGGTTGCATGAAAAGAAATTCACCTCACAATCAGTTATGGAACATTAATATGCTTAAATCTGTTAAATTTATCAAAACTATTAAAACCAAAAATAAAGTTCGGTTGGTTACCTTCTATCCAAAAAAAACAATAGAAGGTCTCAAAAATGTATGGACCATGTTATCACAAAAATATTCATTTGATTCCACGCTAAAAAGGAATTTTAATCAAGACCCACTTGAAACCTTTTTTGGGGGCGTTAGAATACTTGGGGCTAGAAATAACGCACCAGATACGGTAGCGTTCGAAGGTGCATATAAGTCTTTACTTCTAAGTAATTTCAAAATATTGCACTCCTCGAAAGAAAATTGTGAAGTAGTAGAAAATGATTACCTGCAAAATATTGATTTTTTTACACAAAACGTCAATGAACAAAAAACAGATGACGAGGTAGTTAATTTACCATCAATTAATTTGAATGATGAAAATAATGGTCAAGGAAATTATGTCTGTGGATGGGTTCTTACTAAATGTGTAAAAAATATATCAAAATCATGTTTACATTGTAGAACCCATGTTTTCGGTGACCCAAAAGACTAGTCCAAACTATTAAAACCAAAAATAAAGTTCGGTTGGTGGAAACATCCAATGTATCCAAAATTTAATAAAAACAATAGAAGGTCTCAAAAATGTATGGACCATGTTATCACAAAAATATTCATTGGATTCTACGCTAACAAGGAATTTTAATCAAGACCCACTTGAAAACATTTATCGGGGCGTTAGAAATCTTGAGGCTAGAAATAACGCACCAGATACGGTAGCGTTCGAAGGTGCATATATAAGTCTTTACTTCTTAGTAATTTCAAAATACCGCACTCCTCGAAAGCAAATTGTGAAGTAGATGAAAATGATGACCTGCAAAATATTGATTTTTTTACACAAAAAAATGCAACTTCTTCTATTCAGTAAGCAGGGGAAGTCAATGAAGAAAAAACAGATGACGATGTAGTTAATTTACCATCAATTAATTTGAATGATGACAATAATGGTCAAGGAAATTATGTCTGTGGATGGGTTCTTGCTAAATGTGTAAAAAAATATATCAAAATCATGTAAAAAATAGTAGAACCGAGGTTATCGGTGACACTAAAGACCAGTCCAATGATTATTTAAAAGCTAAAGAGTACAATAAAAACAGAAATTTGTGCTATCCATCAACGATCCCAAAAAAACAATCAGAATGTTTACGATCACATTTGTAGAATACCCACTACCACTTGTAAGAAACATAAAGAAGCAGTCAAGAATTGTTTTGAAATAACTATAATAAATCTATTAATTCATAGCTGGTGTCGCTCCATCACTCAACCTAAGAGGAACCTTAGAAAAATAATAAACGGAAATCTGATGAAAGGTGATGATAATATCTATCAAAAGCAGGCGAAAAATCTATTTGTAAAGATATTTAAGAGAAATAAATAAATATTCAATTGAACAATATTTTTTAATTTGTTGAGTTACGAGAGCTAAATAAATATTAGCTAAAAAATCCTTTGAAGATAAGCTATACGTTGAATAGGTATATAGTTTCATATTATGTATATATGTAGAGTAGATATATCGTACCTAAAACAAATTTCATTCTCAGTTGAAAGTATTAAACATTATACCCGTTTTGTACTTGAAGATATTATAGCCTCTATTTTCTATATTACAAAGTACTCTATGGACATGAGCGTAGTGTCTAAAACACTTAAATTAAAAATACATATAAGTTTAACAAGTGTTTTATTGAATTACACATGGTGTCATGTGTTTAATTTCGATTATAGAACACAACCCACCACCAAAAAAAATATCTTTGGTAAGAGATGTGGCGGTGAATCGGGAATTTTTCAAACAAGAGTTCAAGGTACATTTGGTAGCAAACCAATATGAAAAGAAGCCAGAAAATATTAAAATTTCGGTTTTATTAAATGCTGCAGCTGGAAGGAATAAGGTTATACAATACTTATTATAAAACTAATAACTCTGAAATAGAAAGACATGTGTAACACTGCGCCACTGCAGAATTTTTTTTGTATTGCCTCCTCTACTAACTCTTAGCTGAATGATTTCACAGGCGTCGTTAAAGCCAGGAATAAATTAAAGTTTATTCAAACTTTTGGAAAAAAAACTTAAAAAAATGAATGGGGCAGAGAAGTTGTGCATATTACTTTTTGATGAAGTTGCACTTACCCTTCACTTCGACTATAACAAAAGAAGTGATTGTGTTAGTAGCTTCGTTAATAATAGCACTACAGTACAAGAAACGATTGCAGACCATGCCCTGGTATTTATTGTGAGAGGTGTTCAAAAAAATTATAAACAACCGATTTCTTAGATATTTTGTATGAGCACCACATCAGCTTTTGAGTTGGCTCCATAAATAAAGCTTGTAATAAGAAGATAGCAAGCAATTGGCCTATGTGTTGTAGCAACAATATGCGACCAGGCCACCAATGTAAGCGCCATAAATTGGCTTGTAAGGAGCACAGCTGAAGAGTACCTAAGACAAATAAAAGTACAAAAAACCAAAATATTTGAGATAGATGGTCAGGAGATAGTGCCAAGTTATGATCCTCCACGCCTTATTAAAGGTATAAGAAATAATTTGCTATCAAAAATTTTTAAACAGATGGCCAAGAAAAGGTGGCCAATTGGGATCATATTATGGCCCTGTGCAATAATAATCTACAGTCTACAAGGGAATAAGGCTGGCTAAAAAAACCGACGGGAGAATGCAAGCTAATATACCCAAAAATATATTTCTGTCGCTTCTTAAGAAGCTTATGAAAGAAATAGAATGCAACGTTCATAAAAATATTATAGTTGCATTTGAAGAGTGAAAAGATAGAAATAAGGTTTTAGAAAGACAGCCAAGTACATATCCAGAAGCAAGAAATGAAAACTTTAAAGATCCAATTGATCAAACAGTTCTTTCTATGCTCAAAAAAATGAGGTATGGCACAGGTAGCTTTAAAACATCAAACAAAAAAAAAAGAAAATCGATGTTATTCCAGCAAGAAAGGTAGAAAATATAATGTCTACAGAAGAATCAGAAGATACGGAAGAAATTCAGGACAATAATTTAACAATATTGCAAGAACCTGACCCTAGCAAAGGCAAAAATGCTAATAATAAGTTAACGAAGATAAAACAAAATTCATCAGTTTCCGATGGACGAAACACTTTTTGAACTTAACGACTGTCACTATGACTGCTGCTATAAGGTTATAATTTTATTTTAGTCATTTTGCAGTGCATTAATTCGTTAATTTCTGATTGAAAACAATTTTAACACTTGAAATAATGGACGAAGATGAAACTGAAAAGGTTCTTGTTGAAGAAGCTAGCATTGGAAGTCAAACAGAAAGGCAACAGGAGGTAAAACAGCTTGAACGATTACAGAACGTGTGTATTCGTTTTATATTTGGATTTTGCAAGCACGACCACGTATCTGAATATCGCAAAAAGCTCAAATGGCTCCCTATTCGCTTGCGTCGGAATTCTCTATATATACTTATTCTTCTCTATCGTGTCCTATTTGATCCTAAAACTCCTATATATCTCAAGAAAAGCTTTCAGCCTTAAGTTCTCACGAACTAAATCTTCGTTCTGTCCATAATCTATTGTTTTGTTGTTTCAAACTTCCTTCTTTAACAATTCATTTACTGTGCAAGCTACTAAGTACTAACCTATGGAATTCTCTTCCCAATGAAATCAGAAAGGCCCAAACTCTTTTAGTACTCAAGTACTTTTTTAAACATGAAAGTGATACTTTTTTGTATGTTAAACGCTCTTCTTCTCCACCTTCCTCAACGTGTTGTGAATAGGCCGCACAAGGGCTCAACATATCGTTAAGGCGAAAAATATTGGAAATCCCATTACAGAAAAGCGAGGAGGAGACAGAATCAGTCACATATCTGTTGAAAAGAAGAATAGCGTGAGAACCTTCACAGGAGACCTAAACCTAAAACCAGAGGGAAAGAGAGCCACTATAATAGGAGGAAGACCCAAAGAATTTATCTTAATTTATCATTACTTTTTGATTAATTATTTTTATCTTATATTATTTTGTATACCTAGAAAAGACCAAAAATGGAGAAAAAAGCAGATCAAACAAAAGAGGGAGAAAGGTGAAAAGCACGTAAATCACGTAGGAAAGTTGACACCTGCAGTAGAAGTTGGACCTGATTGCAAGTAAGTGGTTTTCTGGCATTCTTTATGATAAAACTTAACTATACTAATGAGATATGTTAAACTTACTATTTTTTTATATTTTTTTTAATTTCGATGTAACTTCACTAATACTTTCCTCAAGTCATTGATAGCAGATTTCATGCGTTATAGTTTTTAGCTATGATAAATACAAAATTGTTTGCTTTAGTTCAATGATAAAGGAGTAAGGAGGGGTGGGGTGCGGGTGAAATTCTGAAAATTGACGCGTGATTTATTGGTAAAACAATCAGTGTCGCGCGTCGTATTGCAGTCCTACATACATCGAATTCTCAAGCCGAGAACGACAAAAATCCAGAGAAAATATAATTTCACAACAAACTATTTCACAAATACCAGCATTATACTTCGATGGGAGAAAATATCCAACTTTGATTATATCTGAAAAATATGGGAGAAAGTATTGGCGGCGCATACTTGAAGGGCATATTTCTTTAATAAAAGAACCTGGATCGAAGTTTTTATGTTACATTACACCTGCTTCAGGCACTGCAAAATGTATAGATCAAGAAAAATAAAAAAAATCGTTTAGGCTCTGATATGGTTTTCTATAAAAAACTCACTCTAGCTTTAAATATGGATTGCGACACTTGTTTAAACTCATCGAGCTAACCAGATATTTACCAATAACTTTAAAAGCCGTCATCGACTCAGTAATTCAAAGAATTTGCAATTTCGCACACCCGCAGGCCTATCGTAACTACATTAATAAAATTTATTATAAAACATTACATAATTTAAAACTCTTATTTTACTTTTTTGTAGGTCAGTCGAGAGTTCAACCTGAATGGGTGATGGAATTGGAGAGACACAGAGTAGAGGCGGAAAAAAATTTAGCAAATGCAGCTCTCATAATGGCGGAGGCGTCTCGTATGCAAGCTGAAGCAGCCAATGTTCAAGCCGAGAACGACAAAAATCCAGAGAAAATATAATTTCACAACAAACTATTTCACAAAAACCAGCATTATACTTCGATGGGAGAAAATATCAAACTTTGATTATATCTGAAAAATATGGGAGAAAGTATTGGCGGCGCATACTTGAAGGGCATATTTCTTTAATAAAAGAACCTGGATCGAAGTTTTTATGTTTCATTACACCTGCTTCAGGCACTGCAAAATGTATAGATCAAGAAAAATAAAAAAAATCGTTTAGGCTCTGCTATGGTTTTCTATAAAAAACTCACTCTAGCTTTAAATATGGATTGCGACACTTGTTTAAACTCATCGAGCTAACCAGATATTTACCAATAACTTTAAAAGCCGTCATCGACTCAGTAATTCAAAGAATTTGCAATTTCGCACACCCGCAGGCCTATCGTAACTACATTAAAATTTATTATAAAACATTACATAATTTAAAACTTTTATTTTACTTTTTTGTAGGTCAGTCGAGAGTTCAACCTGAATGGGTGATGGAATTGGAGAGACACAGAGTAGAGGCGGAAAAAAATTTAGCAAATGCAGCTCTCATAATGGCGGAGGCGTCTCGTATGCAAGCTGAAGCAGCTAATGTTCAAGCTGAAGCAGCTCGCATGCAGACTGACACTGTTCGCGAGCTGGTGAATCTCTTGCGCAAACAGGATGAACATATTCATGAGTTGCTTCGCTCTAATAATAGACAAAACTAATTAATTCTTTTACTCATTTCAGTTGTATATTTTTAAACATAATTTGTTTACTTTTTCAATTTATTTTCTTGTTCAATGTAATCCTAACTATATACCTTTTAAAATCTACTTCTTTCTACTAACTGTGATTCTTTTATTAGTATTAGTTTGTGAGGAGCTGTCGGGATACAGGGGCCCAGAGAAGAGTGTTGTGACATTGTCGCGCCACTACATATGCTGAGTGGAGCCTTAATTCTAAGTTATGTAAAAATATTTCAAAATAAAACTTGTATCACTTGTATTGACAGATCCTCGGCGGCACGTTCGTGAGTTAGCTGCACGTCGAATTTTGAAAGCTGCCGGCCTAGCATGACAAGTTTTCTCGTGTTTTAATCGATTATCGCTATATTTCTTTCGGGTCTAACATGACAATTACACTTAAACCTCGACTTTTAATATCAAAAATAGATATATTTGTCGATCGAGATATCTTTTCTATCAAAATTGTCGATGTCGAGATACCTTACAACTTGTTTGTCTTCTCTCGTCCGCAACATATCTCGTTGCGGTCATGCTAGGCCGGCTGATCTGAAATACCAAAAAAGTTGCGAAACGAAACGTGTTGTCTTGTTAGGTGGGCGCTTATGTTAGCGCCCTTGGACAGTCGCCGGCACGCTCCGCGGATGAAACGCGAAGCGGCAGCGGCGACAACAATTTTCGTAGAGGGCGTGGACAAACACGATCCCGTCAGGGATTTCAAGCAGCGCGCATGGACAACAAACGAAGAGTTGAAGGAGCCAAGACCATGGATAAAGTCCAGGATCTTATCAAAGCTACACTTCATCCAGGAGTAAAATCTGGAGACGATCTCCTAAACAAGATAGGAGAAAACCATACCCTGAAAGCTATAACGTTATCTATAACTACCCGAGCCATTGGGTTTGGTTTGAGCCACTTGAGCTTTATTGCCGTATCGTACCATGAAATTGTTGTCCCAAGTGTTTATGCACAATACCGCGTATTCCTCGCAGTACTCGAAGCAAAACTTGAAAGTTTGAAAACAGCGTATCCATTACCAGCACGCGACACAGAGCTGGCCTATCCAAAAAAGTTGCGTCTGTTTCGGGTACCAAATATAAACTTACATTTGGTACCTAAGATAAGCTTTCGAATTGACAAGAAAATATCACTGAGCCACAGTTATTAAAATCCGTATCTGAAGAAAATCTCCGATTATTTATTCAATAAAAAGAAGCAGGAAAATTGGACTTCTTTCACCTTCCGTGTCACACACAAGCAATAAAGCTGTGATGAATCTTCAGCTACTTTATGCAATAAAACAATGGCAGAAAGGTTTATCAAAGACCAGATAGAACCGAGAAAAGCAATGCCAAAATTCGACGGTAAAAAGGATTTTGCTACATACTAAACCCTTCACTTTAATATTTTTTTTTTTTTTATGCATAAGACAGACGTTTGACCGCGATCCCACCTGGTGGTAAGTGGTGATGTGATCTAAGGAAGGGCACGTCTGTCTAGAAGAAGTCAATTCACCCTAGCCTTAAAGATACCCAAGTTATAGTGGTCCGGAAAGATAGAAGCCGGTAGGGCGTTCCATTCATATTCTTTATTATTCTTGCTTAAAAATTTAATACTTTTTAATAAACCTATAATTACTACTGATTGAAGACATTTATTTATAAATAGTGTTCATTAGTGTAACTTTTTATGCCATGCTATTAGGCCTCTTTTAATCATATTTGTTGACAATTTCCAAATGACTCCGGAGGCAGTAGAATGATTCCGATTGCAATGAAACTTCATAATCTATCAATACTCATAATTTAGCACCGTTTTTTCACTGTGCCCATATAAAAGCAAAACTTTATTTTTCTCCATACATAAGTGCCTAATACACAAACACACCTGTGACCAAATTAAAATCTAGAAAGACAATGCTACGGATGAAAAAAAAAAAACAACTAGATATTGAAAGGAACCTTCACCTCACAAAGCTAAAAATTCTATGAATTAAAAAGGATTTGGAAACAAAGAGCTCAGGGGGGCACTGCCACAGCAATATCATTTGACTTCATGCAAAATTTGCCTCTTCCTCATATTCCGACAAACTTATTGCCGGCAGCTTTGATACTTTGCATTTGGTGTACATACACTCAGTAATGTTGCTTGTTGTTCCAACGAGAATGTGAGTTCTCCTATTTCACCATGCCTACTGCTGATAGAGGACAAATCTTTGTTTTTTTTTTTCGTTTATATATATTTTTTGATTATTATAGTTAATTACTTAAAGATGTCATGTGGAACATGGAGTAATGGTTGCAGCTCCTTACAAATATTTTGTAAAACAAAAACTTGGCGATTAAAAAGAGTGGCGGCGCACAGTGGGCTGGGATTTCAAAGTTTGGTCTTAAGAGATAAAATTTATATTTTTGGTATCTAGACATATATATAAAACGTTTTTATTCTTTGACTTTTTTTTAATTAACTACTAGTTTCGGAGATATAGCAATTTCAAATTTGTATGAAGACATGACTTTTTTAGTTTAGCAATCCATAGTAAAAGAAACTTAGATATGTATAATAAATTGACTAAAACATATAATAATAGATAATGAATACTTGTAAAAGATCTCTAAAAATGTGTAATCAATATTTGACATTTTTCATCTCGCACCACCCTATGACGTCATTTGTTTGCCACCACCACCCTAGGACGTCATTTTGTTTGACGAAAGAAAACAAAATAACCATATTGCAGGAAAAAACTGCCATTGACCAAGAAATTGCTGATTTAGTGGATACAGAAGTCGGGGAAATAAAAATTTCACACTCTTTATTAATGACAATGATAGACGGAAAAGCAACTTCAATTTTATGTGACACTTCTTCTCAGAGATGAGATATCGTCGGCTGTAATCTAAATTGGCGTAAGGGACATTTAGCCCAAAATGAGTTTTGAATGCAGTTCGATGCAGTTTTTTACGCTCTTTCGAATGGTATAGGTAACATATCTATAGCTTGTATAGGCGCCATAAAAAAATAATATTTGTTAATGAATTTTTTAACAATAATATGACGTATTGGACAAAAGTAAAAATGTGATTGATGTATGTATTGTTATTTAATATTAGACTGGCGTACAAGACACTATATTTATTAACTGTCCCTTACGTCAAATTGAATGCAATAATAATTAATATTATAATGTGATTTGTACACTGGCCAAACAAACACAGAACAATTCTGGGAATATTTCACTAATGTTTTTAAATTTGAAAACCATTCAAATAAATTACCTTTTAACTGATCATACATACATGCCGATAGACTCAATGTATGCAACTATTAAAAACTTAGAGGGCTCAAGGAAAAAGCCCGAACCATATACTGAATTACAGTGAATACTTAAATTATGATACTTATAACAAAGATACTTTTAAAAATAGAAACAAAAAACTAAGATATTTAGGGATTGTCACTTTTAAAAAGAAGAATATTGATTAAATGGCAGTAAAATATAGTATCGTTGAAATTGCTAATATGATTGAGAGTTTATTTGAATAGGAAGATATAGTAGTTAACGGAAAAGGAAGAGTGAAGAGTCTAGATGAAATAAAACAAAACAAAGAAAATAATACGGAAGGCACGTCTACTCGGGTCAATAATAAAATTTCAATTAATCACCTTTATGAATATAGACTTAAAAAATACAAAGATTTAAAAAAAGTTATATGTAGGTGGAACTTTTCCAAAATATTATCACCATGAATTTTCTTCACATTCTAAATCAATTCATGACAAGTTACTACAAAGCGACAATTATGAAAATACTAATGATGAAGAGGGATGAAAGGGAATAAATTTTTCATATATTTTGTGTACATTATTATATCGTCACTTGTTGGCTATAATAGAATCTCTTCTTGTAGTTCCTCTCCTGTCATTGGATAACATCATGGCTATTTTCACATTAGATACTGCAGTGCGGAATACGTTGTGTTCATCTGGAATTAATCTCTTAGGATTTTTAGCCAGAAATGTCTCCTTCTTCTGACGCTGCGTTTTCCGCCAATCTTCCCTTGTAGAATCAGTTGGGGAAAGCTGTATGTTTTTGAGATCTCATTATGTGACCAAAGTAGGTGAGTTTCTGTGTTTTGTCGTATTTTACACCATTCACACACACACAGCGTGCTGAGTGTTTCTTGACTCTATCCAGTTCCCTTCCCATTGGTCACTTTATCTCTCCAGGAAATTTTCTGCATATTGCGAAAGACCCACATTTCGAAAGCTTCTAATTTTTTAGTGGTTAGTTAAGTGAGATTCCACGTTTCGCCACCATATAGCAATACCGCAAGCACATAGCATTGGACCATGCGTAAGCGTAGCTCTATGTTCATGTTCCTATCACACAAGAGTTTCTGCATTTCGAAGAAGGTGTTCCTAGCCATTTCAATACGGCCTAATTTCCTGTGAGTTATGTCAAATTTTATTCAACCAACTACGTAAATATTTAAACTTAGTGACTCTTTCAACTTCTCTGTCGTTTTTTGTAAAAAGTTTTCAAGTAAAGTCTTATTTCTTAGAAATGACCATGAATTTTATTTGAGCGATGTTAATTTTAAGGCTCATAGTATTACATGCTACATTGTATCTGTCTAGAAGCAATTGGATGAATTTCACATCAGTAGAAATAAGTGCCGTATCATCAGCGTATTTTATAAGAGGTTGATCATTGTCTATGACACCTGCTGTGCCGTCTGATAATGCTAGTCTAAAAAGTTCTTCTGCATACATGTTAAATAGAAGTGGAGAGAGAAATACACCTTTCTCTAACTCCTCATTGCATTGGTGCTGTGTCGATTCTTCATTATCAACCCTTACCCTTGCTTTTTGTCCCCAGTATAGATTTCTGATGATTCTTAAGTCTCTTGAAGAGACTTGAGAATAAAAGCTCAAGCACACTTAAATTAAATATTAATCCAAAATAATTAAATTAATATTAATGCGAAAGTAACTCTGTGAGTTTGTTACGTTTTCACTCCCAAACCGCTGAAAAAATTTGGATTACTTTTTGGTATAGACATAGATGGGACCTTGAAAAATGACGTAGACGTTTTTTGTCGCTATATTTTCACGGGATATGGATTTGAGTGGCTAAAACCGCGGGCCCATCTTGTACATAATTACACACTTACGCCAAGTTAACTTTATTAATAGAATATTGAGAGTTTTAAGTCATTTTACACTCATGTGAAAAAAGAATGTAAGGTCGTAATGGACATACATATATTTTTTTTGGACGTAAGGGACAAGCTATCTTTGTAACTAAAGCTTTAATGGGTAAATGGAATATATCAAATATTAGAGGCCAAAAAGTTACACAAAATCATATAAACCACTTCAATATAACTAAAAAAATAAAAATGTTATGATCAAATTTCCAAAATAAAATGTGTTTTTTGGCTCTCCTGAAAAGTAGCAATTTGTCCCTTACGTCAAGTTAGATTACAGCCGACGATATTTGTAAAGCCACTCCAAGTGAGATGAACAATTTACCCTTAATTGCGTCAAAACAGACTGATTCAGATCTCTGTAGATACGGATTGTCATCATTGCACATATGGATACGATTTTTTTTTTTTTTTCTTTAAAACTACTGTAATCTAGCCAACAGAGGCTAATAAACAGTTATGGATACGAATGATAAAATGCATTTTGCATATAGCTTACAGATTAACAATAAAGACAGACAGACAATAAGGGAGACACCAAGTGTATCATGGAAAGCAAAAAGAAAAACATACAGGATTCTTTTAAAAATAGAATGGGCCTTCTGATTGATGTTGTCCAACAAGGTCATGGCTCCACCAATGATGGAAATACCCCTAGAAGATTTTTTGCAAATCCAAACATTACTGCTGATTGCATCGGGCTACCACATTGATGCAGTCAAATTTCACGAATATGCTCAAGCTATCATGCAACTGTATTTAGACTTATATAGTTGTTATTATATGCCTTCAAGTGTTCATAAAGTTCTAATGCATGGTGCAGCTATAATTGAAAGTTTTGGTCTAATACCAACTGGACAGCTATCTGAAGATGCTGCAGAGGCTAGAAATAAATAGGTACCGCCAACACTATTCCAGAATATGCAGCAGAAAAGCTACAAATGAACATATTTTAAACAATTTATTGACCAGCTCTGATCCACTCATTTCAATGAAACGACACAAATTTGGCAGAAAACATAAAACCTTGTCAGAAGAAGCACAGAGTTTGATCATTGAACGGGCAGAGACCTTTAATGATGACGATCAGGAAAATTTTGAAATAGCTAATGTTTGTAGTTAATGTAGTTTGTATTTTTTTTAATTTGTTTTACCCAATTTTGTTAGGCTTTAGTGGATTAGGCCTAAGAGGGATACCACTATAAATAAAAACGCGCCTAGTTCTTTACCTATAGGGTGGTGTGGAATAAAGAGCAAATGTTGAAATTGCGACCAAATCGGGCAAAATCGAGACTCGAGAATAAGCGTAGGAATAGGACAAATATACGTGTTATGCTCATGTAAAGTCAATTCCATGAGAAAATTTGAGAATTACGAGATTTTCACTGTTTTATGTTTTGTTCCATACAAAATTAACTTTGAAAATGAATAACTCCGAAAATACTAAGTTATCTGAAAGTTCGTCATAGTAATAGTTTCCTATAATCAATAGAAAAATCCACTACAATGATAAAAAATTAAAAAAAATAAACTTTTTTTTTTCAAATGCTAAGTCCACTACCGGCCCGTTTCGTTCCACTGTGCGGCGAGTTTATTGCCAGTTCTTCTCGTCCGCTCTACGCCCTTGATTTGAGAACTGGCAGTAAATGTAAAATTAGAAACATTTTATATGTATTTTTTACTGACGTTCATAAGTGTACATTGTGTTACCTAAATGAATAAATGATTTTTGAATTTGAATTTGAATGGTGATGCATCTCTGTATTGCTACCATGAAGGTATTGCTATGAAAGGGCAAAATTATGTGACTTCCTTATTATTTCACTACTTAACACAAACAGAAACAAAACCTAATAAGAGGCAGAGACCTAAACAAGATGACAAGACGAAATGGTAAACATGTATATATACAGATATATCTAATACTTACACTAGTTAAATCAAAAAAAATTATGAATTAATAAATTAAAAGAAAATAAAAATGGCCACCAAGGATTCATTTCTAGGGTCAAAAACAGACAGGTAGGAAGTAGATATGGAGGGGCCTATGAGCATAAATATAATTTTTTAATGAATCTAAATTAATTTTTGACAAATATATAACTACAGTAAGTAAATAGTTTTCCCCTTCGAATCCCACCGGGACTACATGTTTTTCCCCACGTCTGGTAACTTCGAGCATTGCTGGGGTGGGAGAAATATTGAATTTCATAGGCGGAAAAATGGTGATGTGCACATTGCGCGTTTCGGTTTCAACCTATGGATTTCGGAATGCTTGAAGTAAAAAATAGTTCGGCAGCGCATCATTGACTGATGTTCTGTGGCTGAGGTATCACCTACCATCAAATGAACCTCATGCTCGTCTGTCAATATCTAACAAAAAAAAAATATATGTATGCACACTAACTTTGTGGATACATACCCATTTTATAGTTATATCATCTTTCACGGCCTCACTCATTATGGGCTTTTCTAAACCAAAACGAGGAAAAAAATTAATTAAATAAAATTGAGTTGCAAGCACTTTGTACATTAAAACTGGAATAACAAAGAACTGGAATGTTTCGAAATTCCAACAGCTTGGAGTTATTTCTAATAATGACTTACAACCTGAACATTAGAACGACCCAAAATAAATGATTCTGAACATGAAAAGTGGCTTAAAAAAGACGCAAAAGCTCAGTTAGTGACAAGAATAGCAGAAAAAATAATCGTACATAAGTAAGGTTATTTTAATTAAGTTAAATTTTAATTGTTTTAATGTTAAGGATAAGTGTAGTTATTTATTTTTTGTTTTGCCAAATAAACAATTTTCATTCATTTCATAAATAAATTTTCACTTATCCACTCAAACGTCAGAATGTGACAAGTGTTAATGTAATAATGGTTTATACCATTTTTTAATACAGAACCTAGATTGGTTCTGTATTAAAAGTAACTTATATAAAATGTAACTTGAAATCAGATACAACAATCTATGAAACTTTTCAAAGATATTTTGTTTAAAGTGTACAAGTCAACGAGGCTGCCATAGTCGCCTTAACATTACCACCAAAACTTTCTTTGGGCACCTATGGTTGCCGGGATGCTTGAGTGATATTGTCAATTGTAAAACGGCTGAAGAAATATGGAATAAGTTGCTCAGTAACTATATAACAAGCTGGTTATGTATTGCATATCATCTATCATGGCCTTACAAATATCTACCAATTATGAATTACCTCATTAGCTTACATTTGGTAGCTAAGGGGAGAACACTAATTGGAAGCTTGATAAAAATTGTTTATTTCTCTGTGAAATCACACCCCATGTCCTAAATATGCTAAGAAATTTTCAAAGTAAAAATGTAGTATTTCTTATGTTATTGCAGTTCAGTGTGATAAGCGTTTGAGCTGACAAAATCATTAAGTTTCCTCCTATTGAATATTAAACACATTTATCTTCTGAAAACTATATTTTTCAAAACTGCTGGCACTATTTCTATAAAAGTTTTCAACTGATTTTTATGAAATTTGGCATATGTTTTCCTTATAATATCATTTTATTGAAGAAGCTAAATAAAGTTTAAATTCAAGGTAAAAAAATGGAGATTTCCCGCAAAAAATAGTAGAAATTTAATCAAAATTCACAACATTGGTGAGTTCTCCATAGATTTTATTTTTTAAAGATACAGTGATCGTGTATGGATATTAACTTCAAAAAAGAATTTGATTTATCTGTCTCAGACAATTAAAACAGCAGCCAAGATGCCAACAGTTTGAGAAGAACGGATGTGGCGTTTAACGAAGGCAATTTCACCCCCTAGACCAGACAATTTAACATACATGTGTACAAATTAAAATATTGAGTGAAAAGTGTGCAAACCTGTATAAGTACTTGTCTAAACAAGGCTTCTTATTAAAAAATCTTTTTAGAAACAGCTAAATTTTTCGTTCTCTAAATGATGTTCTACCCTTAATTTTCTAACAAATATCTATTCAGAATGTGTTAAACTATTTCATTTACTAGCTATAGATTGTTAAAGTACTTACTGGTATTTCATACAGCGCATCCATATAGAACTTGAATAAACTTTCACTTAATTTCTTTAACGTTCGGCCGATACATAAACACGAAACACACAAGGCATTGAATGTATCTTTTTCCTGCATTTTGTATGAAGTATGAACCAGACCGAAAAACACATTAATTTATCAAGTATACAGTCTAAACACTTATTTGATTTACAGTAAAGTTAGGAAAACACTTTATTTTAAAGTGAATTAGTTTTAGTTATAGTTTTTGGAGATATAAAAATGTTTCGATTCGCACTTCGAAAATAAATCACACAAAATGACAGTTACAGTACGCAGTGTCGCCAGCTGTGTCTTGGCAAAATGTGCCTAAAATGGATAAAAAAAGTAACCTTTTAGTATAAAATAACGTTATTTTATTTTGTTGTTGTTTGTATTTACTGAAAAAAATATGGATAATTTAGTAATGTTTCCCATTTTTAGTTCCATTTACCAGCAACTTTTTTTTCCATATTACTGTAATTTGCAATTGAAATTAAAATTATAGAAATGTCAGAAAATTTTGGCTACAATATCAGTGCAAGAGAAATATACTATCCGTTTCAAGGTAGTATAGTTCATGTAAGAAAAATTAATTCTGCGAATTCCGCAAAATCACCTAAAAACGGAAACGCAGGATGTATGTTCCAGTTACCAGACTAAGCTATATCTATCCTTGAAAACTGCGTGAATGATTTTCAGAATCAATGAATAACTACTCCTATAGAATTTAGAACTTTTGAAGATTAACGACATTAACAAAAATTAACACTTAAGGTTACGGGAATTTTTACCAGTGTTTAACTTTAGTCTATCACGTAATGATAAATTAATAAATTTGTTACACGTATAAAGCAAATGATTCGCATTACACAATTTGCAAACATTGTGGGTAGATCTGCGCGGTGCGCTAGCGGTCACTGCGCCGCCTTTCGATGTCGTAGCTAAACTATGAACAGTTTGTGAAATGCGTTTATTATACGGTTCATGTTGCATTTTATTATTTATATTATTATTATACGAATGCGAATTATTATGCGCCCTAATCATTTCTAAAGTATCTGCTTTATTTTTTAAAAAAGTAAGTAAATCGTTTAATGATATGACGTATTATTCGAATGCAAATCTAAATTATTTCTATAGTTTTCCCATTCTTTTTCGATTATCGAATCTAATTTTGAAACGATAATGTAAATGATTAATGTATCCCACGATTCAGTCGGTTCCTCGAGAGTTTTTAATGCACGTAAATTTTTTAGAACATTATCTATCATTTTTCTTATTTGAAAAGACGATTCTTTGTGTAACGATTGCATAGAGAATATTGCTTTGACGTGATTATGAATCAATAATTTACAATTATCATACCTATTAGTAAGCAGTTCCCAAGCTACCGTGTAGTTTTCACGAGTAAATTCCACCGCTTTGATAACTTGCACTGCATTACTTACTAAAGATGAACGCAAATAATGAAACTTTTGAATATTATCTAATTGTTCCGAATTATGTATCATGGACACGTAAGTATCTCGATATTCCAACCAGAAATCGTAGGAGCCGTCGAAAGAAGGCAACTAAATAATTGGTAATCGTACAGAAGAATGTGAATTGCATTTAGGTTCGCTACTGGGTTCGATTACATTTCTTTGTTTCAATAAAATGGCCACGTCTGTCATAACTTGAAAATATAAGTTTTCAAAAGATTCACGGCTTTCTAATTGTTGAGTTATTACTGTTTTTCAGTTAACTGTGCTCCTTCAACATAAAGCAGTAGATTTTATATTAGGATTAGGCGACTTACTACGAACAGAAACATTTTCCACACTCATTATGGTAATTCTATGAAAATAATTAAAAGTACTCACGTAAACACCACTTTGCTGCAACGAATCACGATTATTTATGGAATTTAGAACAATTAAAGTAAAATCTTACTATATGAATTGGAAAAGGAACGATTTTTTGATGATAGCCAGACCCTTTGTTCACCCGTTATTGGCAGTTGTAATCTTGCGAATATCGATGTACGAATAGGTTTCTTCTAATTATTTGACTCGAGGATCAATGTTTAGGAACGACGTTAATTAAATGACGAATTACTTTGAATCTGGCTTGTTTGATTTTGTAGACGTGTTCTTCCGTTAAAACGTATTTTCGAATGAATGTTGAATAGTAAGATGGCGGCAGCCGGAGAGTCACAGACAAAAAATTCTTGTTTATGCTTGTTGTCTTGATGACGATAGATGGCGTTAACACTTACCTTAAAATGTAAAAAACATTTATAAAATAGCAACATTAAGTATAGACGGCAGAATGTCCATTTTCAACATTTTCAAAAACAACATAATATTTTAATATAATACCTAGTTAGTAGGATTATATATTATATTATAGTTATCGGAACCGAATTCGGAATCGGAGTTTTTAAATTTGCTTTTTCGGAACCGGAATCGGAACTGGAACCGAAATCGGAACCAGAACCAGAAGCGGAGGTAGAAGCAAAAGAGAGATGTGTAATAAAATAAATCAGTTTCATTCATATCAGTTCAAAAAATAAAACACCTTCCTATTTGTTGAAAATAAAAATAACCGAATTTACTTAAATTTTATACCGTAGTAAATTAAATTATGATCGCGTATTATCTGATCGCATCCGCTGCCGCCGCTGTGCTTCGACCTCCGATTGTAACCTCCGATTGAAATTTATCGGAACCGAAATCGGAATCGGAGGTGCAAAATCAATCGGAAGTTCCGACCATAGGTTCCGACCTTTCGGAACCGGAATCGAAGCTCCGTAACATCCCTAGTACCTACCTACCTTTGGTACACACTGTTACAATATTGCTCCTCATCTATCTATATTCTATATATTACCCGATTTAGGTACACAACAAAATATTGTTGTGTTCGGAAATACATATAATATTTCGGAATACATATAGGGCAGGAGCCCCAGTTTTGGCCACTTTAAGAGAATTACTATGTTCAAAAATTCGCTACAATTACAAGAATGTGTAATGTGACGGTTTGAAATAATCAAAGTGAAGCGTATACATTTACCTTTTAAAGTTTTTATGCGATGTTTGATTTGGGTCAATATATTTTTTTTTATATGGTTTTAAATATAAAAAGTGTGATTTCATCAGTTCTGGCCACTTTTCCCCTAGTTGTGGCCATACCAATGCACCAGTTGTGGCCATTAAATTAGTAAGGGAATTTCCGGATTTTTCGACGAAAATAAAAGAAATAATTATACCTAAATATTATAGAATAAGTTATTATTTATTATTTGGCAGGTAATTAACAGTTTACAAATTCCCAATATTTTGCCATTTCAGGCACGCATTTCAAACTCACGCTTTAAAGTCTTCTGTGTTGTTTTGATTTTTTGTTTTATATCGGCTTTATTTTGTCAACAAAATGCTTAGCAACGTACAAAAAATCACAAAAACACCTATTTCATAGTAATCTATAGTTTTTTCATCTATACGAATGTTAGAATGTGTTGAATGTTAGAATGAATCAATTAGTTGTTCCTTTGATTATTTATATGTAAATAATCTAAGAGTTGTTCATTTAATTGTCCTTCTGAAGCATCTGAATCGTCCGAATCTCGTACAGAAAATCGTTCTTCTTCTTTTGACGATTCTGATTCCCATATTTGAATAGCTTGTTTCTTCACTTTAGGTTGTTTTTTTTTCACTTTTTCTCCATCATCCGATTTATTTTTCAATTTACTTTGTTTCTGTTCTTCTTTTTCTTTTCTATCTTTTTCAAACACAAACTTAAAACAAAGTGGCCAAAACTAATGCTGTATAGGAGTCAGTTGTGGCCACAAGCATGGCCACAACCAAAGCAAAGTACAAATTAGTGCATTAGTTGTGGCCACCCCCTGTTTCCAACACTAGGAATTTAAATGAGTAACAAAATAACTCAAAACTATGTTGCTAGACATTCTGTTAACAGGCTTCAATCATATCCAAAACAAAAAGTAAAAAGATTTCTGAGATATTTATTGATTACTTACCCAGTGTCTCTTAAGGTTTTCCTTAAGAAAGTACCAGAAATCATCCGATAAAACTTAAATACCCCACAAAAAATTATCTTGAAGCATAAGACGTCGCAACTGTCACTTACCAGAAGGGACAATAGACAAAGGATTTTTTAAGACAGTCTATGAAGCAAGTCTGTTTTCTATGCCTTATTTATTGACCCCTAAAGTTGCAAGTGGCCAAAACCGGGGCTCCTGCCCTATATCTAGTGTTGCCAGTGGACAGTCGGGCTTTTACGTTTCGTGTGCGGCCGAATAAGACGTTGTCCGAATAAGACATCAACAAACATCTATATAATGATAAGAAGAAACATTCGTTTGTTTGTTTGTTAAAATTTAACTCAAAAACTACTCGACCGATTTTAAAAATACATTATCAGCGAGTATAGACTATAGTTGCCGAGATGTAACTTGGCAAGCGTCGTTAGATGCGCAGAGTTCATTTTTTAGGTCTCTTTGGTTATGTAGCGAGACGCGGGGAAGAAGCTAGCATCGTTCTGAGCGGCAATTGGTTGCTCAGTCGACACTTGTATCTCGCAGTGTGTTGATGTTCCGTTCGCTCTCCAGTACACTTCCGTGCATTAGAATTTGACCCTTTTGTTTTTTGCGATTTTGTTTTCATTTTCTATATAGTATTTTTTTAACACTTAACTGTATATATTTTATTTATAACAAATAATATATTACTATACTTTGTTCAACTTTCTTCCAAATAGACATATTTAAAAATAAATTTTGGAAATAACTAAATAAATAATTTCAACTAATTATTCTAAAATATAAATAAAAATGTATATATCTGATAATAATAAATAAAAATAATAAAATCTTAATCTTAATCTTAATATATTATATAAAATGCAAATGTTCGTACGTGTGTCCACGGTTTTTTCTATCATACGCTACTTTGATCAACTTCCCCTTGGGATGGCAAATACCCCTTGGTCTCTAGGTGTGCATAAGGGAGTTTGGTCAGGGTGGGTGGAAGTGGGTGGTTGTGGGTGGCAAAAATGTGGAATAATATATATCTGTCCTTTTCTAACTAATGTAATCTTCCGTAAAATTCTGAAAATCTCGGAAATGATCTAAATAGTTCCAGAATGTGTGCAACTGATAAAATCAATCAAGAAAGTTCTAAAACTTTCTGGAAAGATCTAGAAAGTTCCAAAATGTGTTCAATCGCTAAAATTGATCCAAAATGATCCAGAAAATTCTAAAAATTTCTGAAATGATCTAGAAAGTTCTAAAATGGTTTCAATTGTTGTAATCGATTTAGAATGTCTTAGAAAGCTTTTGGAAAGATTTAGAAAGTTCCAAAATGTGTGCAATCGGTAAAATTGATCCTCAATGATCTAGAAAACTAAATATTTCTGAAATGATCTAGAAAGTTCTAAAATGGTTTCAATTGTTGTAATCGATTTAGAATGTTTTAAGAAGCTTCTGGAAAGATCTAGAAAGTTCCAAAATGTGTGCAATCAATGAAATTGATCCGAAATGATCTAGAAAATTCTAAAAATTTCTGAAATGATGTAGAAAGTTTTGAAATGGTTTTAATTGTTGTAATCGATTTAGAATGTTTTAAAAAGCTTCTGGAAAGATCTAGAAAGTTCTAAAATGTGTGCAACTGATAAAATCAATCACGAAAGTTCTAAAACTTTCTGGAAAGATCTAGAAAGTTCCAAAATGTGTGCAATCGCTAAAATTGATCCAAAATGATCTAGAAAGTTCTAAAAATTTCTGAAATGATCTAGAAAGTTCTAAAATGATTTCAATTGTTGTAATCGATCTAGAAAGCTTCTGGAAAGATCTAGAAAGTTCCAAAATGTGTGCAATCGCTAAAATTGATCAGAAATGATCTAGAAAATTCTAAAAATTTCTGAAATGATCTAGAAAGTTTTAAAATGGTTTCAATTGTTGTAATCGATTTAGAATGTCTTAGAAAGCTTATGGAAAGATCTAGAAAGTTCCAAAATGTGTGCAATCGGTAAAATTGATCCTCAATGATCTAGAAAATTCTAAATATTTCTGAAATGATCTAGAAAGTTCCAAAATGTGTGCAATCGGTGAAATTGATCCTCAATGATCTAGAAAATTCTAAAATGGTCTAGAAACTTCCAAGATGCTTACAACTTGAAGATCATTCAAAGTACGAGCGAACAGTAATTAAACAAATGCAAGTAATTTCGAGAAACGAAAACGACCGAACTATTTGAATATTCTAGAATGTTTTGTTAGTAAAAATTTCGATAATTGACGATATACATATAAACCGAAATCCAGTGACTTTTCGTCAGTTTTATCGTGTTCTTAGTCCAGTGAAGATCATTGAAAGTACGAGTGAAAAGTAATTGAACAAATTCACGTAATTTCGAGAAACGATAACAACCGAACTATTTGAATATTCTAGAAAGTTTTGTTTCTAAAAATTTCTATATTTGACGATATATAAACTGAAATCCAGTGACCTTTCGTCAGTTTTATCGTGTTCTCAGTCCAGTGAAGATCATTGAAAGTACGAGTGAACAGTAATTAAACAAATTCACGTAATTTCGAGAAACGATAACGATCGAACTATTTTAGAGAGTTTTGGAATAATAATAATATGTAATGTGGATATGTGTTTATAATATGTAATATGTATAATGCATAATATTTAATTGTGTAAATAAAATATAAATTTACTATTTATTAAACTGCATTTGGATTCGATAATTAGTTAATTAATTTGATACACTTTACACCGTATGTTAAATGGTCCAATAAGTGTCTTATTATTTAAGATAGAAATCTAAAATATTTATCTACTTTAGAAAATGTATCCTTAAATATTTCTTATACCATTAAACATGCGATGTATTTTAACCCGAGCAACGCCGGGTTTCGCTGCTAGTATATTATATAAAATGCAAATGTTCGTACGTGTGTCCACGGTTTTTTCTATCATACGCTACTTTGATCAACTTCCCCTTGGGATGGCAAATACCCCTTGGTCTCTAGGTGTGCATAAGGGAGTTTGGTCGGGGTGGGTGGAAGTGGGTGGCAAAAATGTGGAATAATATATATCTGTCCTTTTCTAACTTACATTAGTTAGAAAAGGACAGAGAAAAAAGGACAGTCAATTCCGTAAAATTCTGAAAATCTTGGAAATGATCTAAAAAGTTCCAGAATGTGTGCAACTGATAAAATCAATCTAGAAAGTTCTAAAACTTTCTGGAATGATCTAGAAAGTTCCAAAATGTGTGCAATCGCTAAAATTGATTTGAAATGATCTAGAAAATTCTAAAAATTTCTGAAATGATCTAGAAAGTTTTAAAATGGTTTCAATTGTTGTAATCGATTTAGAATGTTTTAGAAAGCTTCTGGAAAGATCTAAAAAGTTCCAAAATGTGTGCAATCGGTGAAATTGATCCGAAATAATCTAGAGAGTTCTGAAATGGTTTCGATTGTTGTAATCGATTTAGAATGTTTTAGAAAGTTTCTGGAAAGATCTAGAAAGTTCCAAAATGTGTGCAATCGATAAAATTGACCCAAAATGATCTAGAAAGTTCTAAAAAATTCTGAAATGATTTAGAAAGTTCTAAAATGGTTTCAATTGTTGTAATCGATTTAGAATGTTTTAAACGCTTCTGGAAAGATCTAGAAAGTTCCAAAATGTGTGCAATCGCTAAAATTGATCCGAAATGATCTAGAAAATTCTAAAAATTTCTGAAATAATCTAGAAAGTTTTAAAATGGTTTCAATTATTGTAATCGATTTATAATGTTTTAGAAAGCTTCTGGAAAGATCTAGAATGTTCCAAAATTTGTGCAATCGGTAAAATTGATCCTCAATGATCTAGAAAATTCTAAATATTTCTGAAATGATCTAGAAAGTTCTAAAATGGTTTCAATTGTTGTAATCGATTTAGAATGTTTTAGAAAGCTTCTGGAAAGATCTATAAAGTTCAAAAATGTGTGCAATCGGTGAAAATTTCTAAAATTGTCTAGAAACTTCCAAGATGCCTACAACTTGAAGATACTTTATACCGTATGTTAAATGGTCGATTAAGTCTTATTATTTAAGATAGAAATCTAAAATATTTATCTACTTTAGAAAATGGATTCTTAAATATTTCTTATACCATTAAACATGCGATGTATTTTAACCCGAGCAACGCCGGGTTTCGCTGCTAGTACTATATAATTATTCAACAAGCCTTTTAAAGGTGACCATTTTTTGGCACGAAGTGTCAAGTGTGAAGTGTGTTTGACATGCGCGAACTTACCCCCACTACGCCAAAACCTTGCCAAGTTACGTCTCGGCAACTATAACATACGCTATTTTTTTATTTATTTTTTAGTACATCTACATTGCACCCGTGCGAAGCCGGGGCGGATCAGTAGGTATAATTATTACTCCTACAACCTAACAAACTACCTCTTTATAATATTAGTATAGAAGTATTGATAAATAATAACAATAGAACCTTTGTATAACTTTATTTATAATAATTATAATAAAAATGAAGAATCCCATACAACACATTTCAAACAATACAAACAATTATATTCAGACAATGTTAACCCACAATGAAATGTATTGTTACTAAAATAGTTGAGTTTTATAGAATCAAAGGCGGCTATTTGACTTATGCCTGATTGTTAGCAATTTAAAAAAGAAAACGTTTTTCTCCTTTATTTTTGTATTAGGTATCATTCATTGCATGTTTAAGGTATCTATTAATATAAACAATTAAAGATAAAACCAAATATATAAAAAAAACATAACAGTCTAAACGACAAGAACTTATTTTATTTTGTAGATTGCCAGACCAAAAATGTCAGATTTTGATTCTATACGACTCAGGGTTGAATATTTCCATTTTATTATAGTACAAAGGTAAGAATAATAATTCAAAAATCGCGAGCAAATTGGTAATAATTAATATAAAAAAATAACATTTCTTTTGCTTTCCTCGAGCGTCAATATTATATTATTATATTTCATGTGACAGTTAATTTTTTATTATTTTATTTTTAAAAAAGGCAAAGGCTTCACGAATTAAAATTATCGAATACTTTTAAACAGATTCAAAATTCTCTATTTAAAAAAAATAAAATCTCATTTTTTTTTAAATTTAAAATGACCGCGACTATTAGTACTATGTTTAATATTAAAAAGTACTATAAACCTGCCCTTCTCGAATTATAGGTTAAGGGATGAAAGTAGTCCTTAATATTTAATATTCGGTGATGTAAATCAATAAAATAAAATTATTAATTTATATTTGTACAAATATAGACTATTTTCTTTTCAATAAGGGTGTTCACAAACATGGCAATATTTAACATCCTCGTGGCGACTTTAACGTAATATTTATATATATCATTACTAGCGACCCGCCCCGGCTTCGCACCGGTGCAATGCTGATACTAAATACACTACAGAAAAACTGTTATTATTATACATATAAACCATCCTCTTGAATCACTCTATCTATTAAAAAAAACCGCATCAAATTCCGTTGCGTAGTTTCAAAGATTTAAGCATACAAAGGGACAGAGAAAGCGACTTTTTTTTATACTATGTAGTGATAATTACGTTATCATATAAGTTATAAATATATGACTTAATAATTACGTTAAGGGTATTATTTTTCATTTTATTAAAAGGGCAAGCCGGGCTTTCCAGCTTGCATGGTCCTACCCGTGGTGGGTCGATTATTTTGAGGGAGTTATTTGTATTTTTGGATTGGAAATTATTTAGATATCAGCTTACTTGTCGGTATTTAACACTTAAGCCACACAACATCAGTCAATGATGCGCTATCCACCTATTTTTATTTCCAGGATTCCGAAATCAATAGACTGAAACCAAAATACGTCGGCACTTCACGAATTCTCCATCTATGTACAGAACGTTGGCGAGTTTCGTTATTTTTCCCACCTATTTAATGTTCTAAGCAACCAGACATTTGGAAGACAGGACAAAAAAAATATAAAGATGTCGTCCTGCGGGATTCGAACCAACGATCTCTAGTTAGCCATGTTTGCGGACACCGTTAAAGAGAACTTAAATCTATGCTTTAATTAAACGATTGTAAACTGTAAAAATGCTATACGTAAGGCACTTTATTGCTTGTACATTTAGTTATCACAACTCTGAATGATATACATTTAAAACTTAACATGTAATGGCCACCGTAAACACTTTTTCAAAAACGAATACCAGAAACTAATTCGTCAATCTAAGGTTATTATTAAAATCTTGTGTACGGTGACCTTAATCGGGCTATAGCTGAAACTTATGTAATTTGAATTCAATTCTAATTATAACGCTATATTTAACCACAAATCAAGTTAATAAAATAAATCATACTATATCTTTCTGTTTCTTAATGTTAGAGCGAGACAGAATGATTTTGAGTTTCATTTCATTCAATAAAACTTAAAGTATACATACAAATTAGGCCAGTTTACACATCACAACTTTACAATATGAAAATTGTTATACTTGAGATTATATTTCGGATACTATGATACTAAAGCAGTATTCACCACTTTTAATCACACTATTTCGACATTTTTTTTCGCAAATGTAAAGTTGCGTCGTATGTAAGCGGCCTATAAGATAATTATTAATGAACATAAAATCAATGAACAGTTTTAAAATAAAAATGGTTATCACATTAAAAATGCTTACGAATGAGCACCTATTTCACTAAATTATATGTTTGTAAAATATTTCATTAATCACAAGATAAAAACTTATTTAAAAAAATTATAATGAAAGTTACCATATCGTGAGCTATTATTCCTCTAAAACCGTCAATTAGATACTACTTGATAATGATGCGATCATGATCAATGATCATAAAATTTGACAGTTAAATGAAAAAAAAAAACAAATCAAATCACGATTTACATCTCGCGTGTTCCCGCGCAAACTCAACGCAAACAGGTGACAGCTGTCAGAATTCGAATCTCAAAGTTGGCATTAGCCCTCTTAACAGTGTTCGTAACCGTACGATAATTATGGTACATGTACGATAATTTCATACCTACGTACGATGTACGATATCGTACGCAGTTTGTACGATAATTTCCATTATGATTCAAAATTTGATGATTACACTGATAGCCAACAATTACAATCGTTTTTTACTGTCAGCGCTATTGGCTCATTTCTTCCTTAGGAAATTTGCTGCCGCTTCAAGTCGCAATCATTGGTTGCTAAAGTCTGCCAATCAGCGAAATGTATAGTTTTTTTTTTCGCCAACATGTCAGTTTGTAGGATTTTGAATGAGGATTTCAATGACTAGTGGATATTCTAATAAATACGATGCTTTTGATCCAAATATGTCCATATACGAATAATTTTACGGCCCTGGTACGATAGCTGCCTGGCTTCAGGTTGATAACACTGGCCCTCTATCGCTAAGGAGCTAGTATGAAAGTTTTAGTATTAGTTGCTGTAATTGCGTTTTGATCACTCTTTTTTTTTTCATTTAACTGTATTGTACTCACGTTAAGAGAGGCAGTTGTTTAATTTGGTAATTTAAAATTAATTAGTAAATTATTAATCGATAATTCAAATTTTATTCGTACATTGTAAAAAATATATATAAATGCATGTTAAGGCTCGTATCTATTGAGACATATAACGCGATATGATAATGAAGCTAATATTTCTCTGTCTATTTCAGTGACTCGCCTAAAAAAATATGCAGTGTTGCCAGTAATCTCGATTTTTAAATACGCGTATGTGAAATTTTCTTTGTAACTAGTTAATTTGTGGCGAGTTAGAAAAAAGCGGATAGCAGATACAAAACCTGAATGAAAAAATGCCATTTTCATGGCATTCAGTCAAACGCCAATGGAGTTTCATAATATATTCAAAAATCCATTTTTATAGATACAGATTAAAATATGAAACCAAGCCAATATAAGCTGCCTTATTTTCCTAAACCTTTAAACTCAATTTTAGGATATTCAAATATTCATGTATCGTGTATGCCCAATAAAATCGTCAGTACTGAATTTCGGGTAAATGCGGGCGGTAAAAGCTAAGGAGTTTTTAGTAATGTTTAAAAAAAACAGTTTGTATTTTTACAGTTAAAATTAAAAAAAAAATGAATTCCATAAACGATTTTGTTTAATAACAACATGAATATATTTACGTTTTAATCAAATATTTTTTCTCAAGCAAAATGTCTGGCAACAGAATTTTCTATGCGAATTTTAATGTTTCTTAAATTAATACTTTTAGTAATTGCAAACTACCCGCGAAATTCACATACCTAGAATGCCTCTAAAACCAAATTGGTCGTTTTCATCTAATTTTTTTTTATTTAGCTTGATATATTTAGTTTGACTGGGTCACTAAATCACTACCATCCATTTTTTTCACCAATCATTAAAAATGCCAAAAAATCGCCTAATGAATACGAGCCTTAACTAAATCACTAAATTTGTACATTCGAGCAATTAGGACAACCTTTAATTTTAACCTCCATTTGCGACAACTGCTTCTGCAGATGCATAATCGTCGCATCTTTTTGCTTTAACTGTATTTTGAGGGTAGTTATAGAATCTTCAAGGGCTCCATACACAGCCTGAACCTCTGGTTGGTAGGTGAATACCTGAGGTGGTTCGTCTAAGCAAAAAA
This sequence comes from Anthocharis cardamines, assembly GCA_905404175.1. Classification (NCBI taxonomy): domain Eukaryota; kingdom Metazoa; phylum Arthropoda; class Insecta; order Lepidoptera; family Pieridae; genus Anthocharis; species Anthocharis cardamines. The sequence continues at coordinate 1,333,295 of FR989978.1, read as the reverse complement.
ACTCCCTAACTACAGGGTGGTTAGGTAGCTTATTGACAATCGCGTTGATGAAGACTTGTAAGCCCCGAACTCTCTCTTCGAGAAATGCTGGCTCAAAGTTGTCTCTGAACCATCGTTTACCTGTAATTTCATAATAATAATATTGTAGTTGCAGGCCACAGGCGACTCTGTACATCTATTAGTCTGTAAAGAAAAAATATTAGAGAAACAGACACTGAAATATGTCTGTCCCATGCCCCAATAGGGGACTCAGGAATTCTAAGAAGTACCAGGACATCAGAAATATGTAACAAGTATTCTATCAATGTATACTGGTTAGAAAAAACTAAAGAATACACTAGCATTATAACTAGTAAGCGATGATCAATGAAACAGACACAAGTGTGTCTGCCCCATGTCGCACTTCACGCGGGAATTCACTTAAAATGCGTTTAGATTATGTATCCAGACATGTCGAGCGCTTTACAGCACGCGTGCGCACGCGCACTGAAAAGTGACGGTTATTAATAAAGTTGCTACATTAACGCCATCTATTGCTACGGAGCTGGTACTTGCTGTAGCCGATGCCATATAAAATGTTTAAAATACTAGCTTCTACCCACGACTTCGTCCGCGCAGACTTCGATTATCATGTTTTTGGGCCTTCTTTACTTACGTAAAACACTCCTATCCCACCATATATTGTTTTCGTGTGGTTTATCTACATCGTTATAATTCGGCCAATTAACTTAATATCGTTATAAATTATAGCGTGTATGTTATTCTGATTTATAAATAATAAAACTGTAAAGTTTCATCAAAATCCGTTCAGTAGTTTTGCGTGAAAGAGTAACAAACATCCATCCACACACAACGTAACTCTTGTTGGCATTTGCTGGCTACGCCTGAACTCTGAGTAAAACTCACCAGGCAGAGGAAGAATTATGGACGGTTGTTCATTTTTGATCCTATTGAAGAGCCGGACGAAATCTGTGTATCTTCGGAAAACGAGCCACGATTGATCGCGATGGTCGTCTTCCACTTTCAATTTGTATATCGTGAATCTCGCCCTTTCCTCCATCACTTCATATCTGAAAAATCATATGGTTTTTGAATGAACTGCATGAGGCTTACTTGTTTTCTTAAGCCTTTTTTTTTAATCGAGGGGAAATGCAGTTTACGCACAATGCAGTTGGGGTAGTGCAAAGACGCAGAGAGTGTGGGACTCACCCTACCAGATAATAATTAATTAAATTAAAAATTAAAAATTCTTTATTTACACCAATTCAAATACACCAAATAAATAAACCCAGACTCCCGATATAGTTGTGAACTGTGTTTCAGGAGTCTGTCTTCCCAATTGTATTCAAATTCAAATTCAAAAATCATTTTTTCATTTAGGTAACACAATGTACACTTATGAACGTCAATAAAAAATACATATTAAATGCTTCTAGTTTTACATTTACTGCCAGTTCTCAAATCAAGGGCGTAGAGCGGACGAGAAGAACTGGCAAGAAACTCGCCGCCACTCTTTTTTAATCGCCAAGTTTTTGTTTTACAAATGTTTTGTAAGGAGCTGCAACCATTACACCATGTTCCACATATGTATTGAAAACAAAGTAATTTACAAAAATATTAAATTCAGTGACTAAAAATTCTGCCTGCATGTATGTGTATGTAAAAAAAAGCCTGTATGAGCCCTCTGCTCCAGGCACTTGGAGCTACCCACTAAAACCTCTCACCCCTCAAGCCGCCATAATGGGGCCCACGGAATCGCGATAGCATACTACCGCAAGCCCCGGCGGTCAGGCCAGTGATCATTAACCATCACTTCAGCTAACATACCCATTTGCCCCCTAAAAAACTAAATACAAAGGATCACAAACTCACCCGACTATAGGTATCTGTAGCCGATCAAACTTCTTGATTTGATCACTGTGCAAGCTGAGATCCACGTTGCTGACACTGACGCTGCTCCTCTTAACATCCCGTCTGTACCCTTCATTAATATTCCCCATAGATTTATAATGATTCCGCTGTATTCTGTTCCTTGTGACATCTAATTCATTATCTGATGCGGACTCTTTATATCGCTTCTTGTATATCTTGACAGATATCTGATTCTCTTCACTGGATGTTGAAGATATCTCGTTGTTCATGGAGTCTCTCTTTTCTTTTATATTTCTTGTATTATCTAGTTTTTGTACTGCCGCCATTGTACTATACTGAAACAAAAGTATCTAATTAGTGATTTGAATTCCGTACCTAAACTTAACGTGTATACTTTTGAAATATTAACTATCGTCTCTCCAACATTAAATACACTTTTTATTATTAGTTAGAAGATTCTAACTACAAAAATAAGATTTATTCTTTACTATTTATTTTTATTTTTAATTTATAAATTCTCTTTGTTTGGCAATCAATTGTTTACAATTGTCATACACCACTAGTGTACATTAAAAGCCTAGTGAGTACAATAATTAAACTATTCGTTTTACAAGTAAACAAAACTTATACAAAACATTACACACATATTCTTTACTAGCGAACCGACCTTTCTTCGCACAGGTATCATATATACACATTATTACATATTATGCCTAAGTACATGTTTTGTCTGTTGTGTATTCACTTTCTAAAAAAATTTTGCGATAACTCCTAAGTTATTCATTCAATTTGATTATGATTCTAAACTCAAAAATTGTCATTCATACAAACCAAAATTCACTCCAATGTATTTTTTATTTAATCCCAATTATTAGTAGTCAAGTAGTGTTTAAAATCTTCAATAAATATTTTCATGAAGTATTAAATCTAGATTCAAACCTAAGTCAAGTCTAGAATATATGCCTTGTATTGAAATATAGCACAAAAATGGCTTTAACCGTTCATACTGTTATCTTAAACTCTTAATACCTCTTCAGTTATACAATTTACTGCAATAGTAATCTATTCAAGAAGTCATATTGTATGGCTTCAAAACAATTGTATTAAGTTAGCACAATATATTCATATTGTTGGGGTTCCTCATGACAATTGTTAAAAAATCATACTGATCATATTTATATCATTTGTAAAAACAATTTTTTTTATGTTAGATATTGATATTGACAGACAAGCATGAGGTTCATGGTTCATGTTTGATGGTAGGTGATACCTCAGCCACAGAACATCAGCCAATGATGCGGTCAGCCTGTTTTTTTACTTCAAGCATTCTGAAATTCATAGACTGAAACCGAAACGCGCAATATGCACTTCACGTGATTTGTTACCCAGTTGAAAGTTTGATATTCCTCCCATTCAATGACCGAAGTTACCAGGTGTGGTGAAGACATGCTTACAGAAAATTAAAATCATGTCGTCCCGGTGGGATCCGAACCCACGACCCGTCGATCTGCACGGCAGGTGTTTTCTCATCAACTACTTTTGTGACAGTAAAGAGTATTGTGTCTATCAACCTATTTCTTCTATTAATGAATGGCAACTTTCATCAAAGACAATTTCTACCAATGTCCAGTACTATTTGGAGAATACTTTAAAATTTAAAGACAGTATGAAGAAATAAATAAGTAAGTTATTTGATGATACATTATGAAATACAAAATAAGAAATAAATTATCATACAATCACTGGAGCAGAGTGTAAAATATTGATTACATCCCTAATTTAGAACTGTATTTTATTACTTTGATTTTGATTTTTTTAAACAGGCATACAAGTGTTAAGTTAATTTAAATGGCTAAATGGGGGCGTATGCAGTTATCTGTTCAGACAATATTACAACAAATTATAAAATAATGAAAAGCCCATGCAAGAGAAAAGCATCGAAGAGAACTTCTTCCAAAACAAAAGGCTTTCTTTATCTTTCAAAATGATTACACGGCTGTAGGCATGACGAATGAATTCAAAATTCTTTCTTTTTATAATATGTATTTTATACCCCACGTATCTCGATACAAAATCATGCCCATGCTAGAATTACAGAAGGTAGAGGGCTTTTGAAATATATAATACTTTAGTATAAAGAAAATGTGGTAAAACTTACAATTTTTAATTCTTATATCAATATGTTGATGTTTTGATATTCAAACGATAATGTCAGAGCGATTCCTTCATAATATACACATCGTAAAAGTGACGATAAAGAGGGAGTAAATTCTAGTAAACTTATTTTGTAGATGAAAGCAATAAAATCCTCAATCTCTTTATTTTTCATAAACTCAAAATAATTTTATTTAACTCAAGAAGAAAAACAAAATATTGTTAATTGGTAAATGGTATGTATGAACTTGGAATAGTCTTGTGTAGTTCGCGAACGAACTAGTTCGTAAGAGCGCTCCCACAGATGAACTACGCGAACTAGTTCCTTCATTTCTCGCTCCATAGTTAGTTCGTGACCGAAAGAGCGAAAATGGCGTTAACCGAAACAATGTCGTTAAATTTTGTTTGGTTTATGTCATGTGTTATTCTGTCAAGGAATAGAATTTCAAAACTTCATTATAAATATAAGCTAATCCAAAAATTTAAGGTAAAAGTACACTGTACAGCATTCCATAATCATATCGCATGATGAAAACGATCAAACGATTTGCTTTGCACTTGTGGCGACAGCTATGCGACAGCTATGCGACAGCCATGCGTCAGCGCGTAACAAGAGCTCGCTGGCTGTTTAATTATCATTTAATAATCAAATATTCGAATTTTCAAATTACGTTTGAAATATTCTTTGTCAATTTAGATTTTTAAAATATTTTAGAATTAGTTTGAAATTGTATATATAGGCTCGAAATCACAAATAAAATAATCAGTTACAAATATTCAGTCTTTGAATTAACATCTCAGTGATATCTAGTAGCAGTCCTACTAAATTGGTGACCCCGACGTGATAAATAAACAAATTTGAAATGGAAGAACAACTCGCACCTTCGGAAACATGATTCATCACAACCTTACATCAAACAGTCTCACATTAGACTTCAATCAATTATCAATATCAACAAAATGACGTCGTATCACAAAAGTACAAGGAGAAACCCTAGCCTCAGGATCACGGACATCGTGCTTCCTGGCATTTCGTACTCAACCACGTGAAAAGCATCATCTACGCATATTCAATCTTACCTTCCAGCTGCTTATCGTCTTGTTGCATTCAAAGCACAACACGAATTAAGTCTACATGGAATAAGAAGAAAAATATGACAACAAAATTACTATGGCCTTCAATAAAAACGCAAATTGATCGACAAGAACATGCAATGGAACAACGCTACGCATTCCGTCAGATTTATTTCGTGCCGATAAAGCCGAACAATGAAGACGCCGAATATCAAGGCTCACTGAATCCATAGCATCACTATCATCAAGCGCGCGAAGACATTCAAAAACAAGCACGTTCATACACAGCGATCTCTCAACTTGTTCTCATGTTTGTGCGTAACGACACAGTTCGCGCTCCTCTAGTTCCTCCCTACGATGGTCCATACAGAGTCTTAGCAAGAAATTCAAGTGGTAAACAATTTACGATACAACTACCGCTACGCACTGCTGTTATATCAATTGACAGACTTAAACCAGCCTACGTTTTCTTCGAAGAGTCAACAAATATAGCGAACGAGAAAACTTCAAAAGAACCAACAGCCTCAACTTCACTGACTAAGGACACGCCATGCCCGTCAGCTCCGCAGAGTTCAACATGCGACGGCTATACAACAAGATCGGGCCGCACGGTGAAGAAGAATGTACGCTTCGCTTAGGGGGGAGTGATGTGGCGACAGCTATGCGACAGCTATGCGACAGCTATGCGACAGCCATGCGTCAGCGCGTAACAAGAGCTCGCTGGCTGTTTAATTATCATTTAATAATCAAATATTCGAATTTTCAAATTACGTTTGAAATATTCTTTGTCAATTTAGATTTTTAAAATATTTTAGAATTAGTTTGAAATTGTATATATAGGCTCGAAATCACAAATAAAATAATCAGTTACAAATATTCAGTCTTTGAATTAACATCTCAGTGATATCTAGTAGCAGTCCTACTAAACACTGATTCAAGCTGGGAGCTGACGAACTAGAAGAGCGAACTAGTTCGCTTAGGAGCGGCGAACTAAACTGAGCGATCTCAGTTGCGAACTACTATGCCCAAGACTAACTTGGAAGTTGAAATGGAAATGGAACGCGTCAGATGTCAATTGACTGTTGACAATACAATATTAGTTTTCTTAACAGGTCTGTGGTAAAGCTGGAGGACCTATCAAGTATCATAAGGTGTAGGAATATTAAAAATGGACAATAGGTCTTACTCTTATTTTTGATTCGTCTCTAACAATAATTATAAAAGTATTACAATAGTAATAGATTTTCTACTACATTTTTATACTTTCGTGGAAGATACTCTGCTCATTGCTGACATTTGACAATAACACATTGCTTAAGCAAATAAGCAGTATTCATATTCTGTATAAACGTAGTGATTACTTGCTCTGTGATTCTGTAGTCATCAGCTGTGAAAACTGAAATGTTATGTTTTGGAAACACGACAGGTTTCTATTTAACTATTGTTTCTTTATTTCAACTAGTTAAATTATGACTGAAACTGTGCAACTGTCAACATTAACTACTTTACAATGCAAACAGCAAGTCGTTCGAGCGGTAAGATTCAACGTTGATGGAAGCTATTGTCTTACCTGTGGCGCGGATAAAAAGATAAAACTATGGAATCCTCACAAAGATTTGTTATTGAAAACATATGGAGGCCACGCCAATGAAGTGTTAGATGTAGCTGGTTCAAGTGATAGCAGTCAAATAATATCTTGTAGTACCGATAAATCAGTTATCCTATGGGACGTAACAACAGGACAACCTTTACGTAGGTACAGGGCGCATGCAAGTTCTGTAACTTGTATTAAATTTAACGAAGAATCAACTATGGCCATATCTGGATCCATAGACAACACTGTAGCTTTTTGGGATGTCGTTAGTCGAAGACAAGAGCCAGTACAGACGCTTAAAGATGCCAAAGACAGTATAACATCCATACAGGTTACAGACCATGAAGTTTTAACTACATCAGTAGATTGCCATACTCGCCTCTATGATTTAAGAGTTGGGAAAATGATATCTGACTACATCGGTGAAATTATTACGCATGGCTCTATTACACATGACGGACAATGTTATGTTTTAAGTTGCTCCGATGGAACCATAAAGTTGATCGATAAAGACTCTGGGGAGCTGTTGAATACGTTTTCTGGACATGAAAGCAAAGACTTAATGCTAGAGAATTGTGTGAATGAAAAAGATAATCATATTATCTCTGGTTCGGCTACTGGAGAGATTTTTTATTGGGACTTAATAAGTAGTAAAGTTACAAATAAGTTAGTTCATAGGATAAATAAACCTGTGGTGTCTGTAAGTCATCATCCAACTGATTGTGCTTTGTTAACTGCATGCGAAGATGAAATTAAATTGTGGGGTGTTACTGACAAGGAATAGATTATTTAAAAATATGAACTGTTGTTTGATCTGTGAGGATCAGAGCACATGGAATTCCGTGATCTCTGCCCACCCCAACGGGAAAGAGGCATGATGTATATGTATGTATGTATGATCTGTGTGTTATGTTATTCATAAACATATTATTACAAGCTTGATATAGTTAAAGTATGTTTTTTTTCTTTCTTTCTGTAGTCATTTTATATTCGATAGACCAAGTCAAATCATATTTTAAACTATATCAAGCTTAAAATATGTTTATGATTAATACCATAAAGGAAAAAGGATAAAGGCATTGATGAAAGTGGAAGTAGTGAAAGTGGTATGTAAGGATCGGAGCATATGGAATTCCATGATCTCTGCCTACCCCAAAGGACAGAGGTGTGATGTTTATGAATGTATGAATAATACCATTAGTCTCAAAAATATTTTTATTTATAAAAAATTAAGTTAAGAAGCACTAATGAATTGCCAAAAAAACTATCACTGGGTCAAAGCGCATCAAGAGTCATCAGATCACTGGAAAGAACTGGACAATGGAGGATCCTTAACCAGTCGAACCACTGACTGGCCAGCCCTAAGGCCCCAGTATTTGATGTCCAGATATTGTATATATACTCAGCACTCATGAACTTTTATACAGCACAATTCAGGATCAGACGTCTTCATATAGATGTCGAATAGATAGTATAACAGGAACTATATTTTCCAAATTCACATTAAAGGTACATAAAATTAATACTTGCTTTGTGATTATCAAGGGAAACACTGACTATACTCTGAACTGCACTGCTTTTCAGGCAGTTCCTTCATAGGAAGATTCAATGGAGTGAATGTACGCATACATTCGTTTTTGAGGATATAGTGCAAAATAAGTATGAAAATCAGTGATCCCAACTTGGGGGTTTTCCCCCCAAATTTAGGGGGAATTAAGATGTCCAGGGGTTAGGTGTTACTTTATGGAAGAATTATTTATTAAAAATGCATGATTCTACGCAATTTAGATTAAGCCTCGTACCTCAAATTTCATTGTTATCAGGTCATTAATTAATGTATGTAAATATGTAAAATGCATCCACATAAATACAACAGCTATTTTATACTACTTGAATGTATTTTCATTTAAATAATATTTGAAATTACCTCTCAAACTGAGTGTACAACAAAAACTTTAAGGGTTTTTAATCAATATTTAGGGGTATTTGAAGTAGGTCCTAGGGGGAACATTTTGTAGGAGTTGGCATCACTGATGAAAATATAAGCTATTCAGTTTTAAAAGTTTAGGGACAAATATAACACAACCACACAAAATAACCTATGTTACTCGCAGATAATGTAGTGTTCTAATAAGTATGAAAATCAGTGATCCCAACTTGGGGGTTTTCCCCCCAAATTTAGGGGGAATTAAGATGTCCAGGGGTTAGGTGTTACTTTATGGAAGAATTATTTATTAAAAATGCATGATTCTACGCAATTTATATTAAGCCTCGTACCTCAAATTTCATTGTTATCAGGTCATTAATTAATGTATGTAAATATGTAAAATGCATCCACATAAATACAACAGCTATTTTATACTACTTGAATGTATTTTCATTTAAATAATATTTGAAATTACCTCTCAAACTGAGTGTACAACAAAAACTTTAAGGGTTTTTAATCAATATTTAGGGGTATTTGAAGTAGGTCCTAGGGGGAACATTTTGTAGGAGTTGGCATCACTGATGAAAATATAAGCTATTCAGTTTTAAAAGTTTAGGGACAAATATAACACAACCACACAAAATAACCTATGTTACTCGCAGATAATGTAGTGTTCTAATGGTAAAAGAATGTTTTTTAAATTGGTTCAGTAGTGTTTGCATTTATTTGTTACAAACACATTTATTCATTATGGCCATATTCTCTGTATATTAAAGATAATTTTGTATCTAAAACTGTTTAAATTGAATTTATCTTAAAACCAAAATTTCATACTTATTGATTGGTTTGATAAGACAGAAGAGGTCACTGGATACTAAGGACTGATAGATTATTATTATGTTTATACTACAGCAGACAGAAATTAATTTCTAATGTCCATTTACCTTAATAGACTGTAGTAGATATTCTTGCATAAAAATTAATTTCTGTAAATAAATAAAAAAAAACACAAAAACGCCATACTGACGCGCGATATGATTTAACATTTAAATATTTGTCCAGGAGAAGAGTTTCAATAGCGTGCTGTCTTTCGTTTATTCATCCTCGACCATCCTTATTTTCCATACATCCATTTTCCTTACAGTCTTACTCAAAATTTAATTACATACTTGGCGCGTCCGGATACCTGTATCATTGAATGCATTTGTAGTTTGTACCCTTTATACTGGAATAATAAAAACTTGAATATCGCTTTTGCTTATCAATCTTATCATGATTGTGTTTGGATACAGATAGCGATCAAATATTTATTGGCAACCGGCAAAGATGTTAAATACAAAAAGATTATTACTACATAAAATCGGTTATTCATGCAACGTTTAGAAATTAGAAAAAGGTCAAGTTTTCAATCAAGTTAAAATAAAAAACAATTTTAGGACTACGTCCTTGTCATAAATTGCCAACGCAAAAATAAATTCTTGTCCGTTGTAAAATTTGTCCCTACGGCGAAGTCTAAAATTATTTTATATGACATCAATACTAATGACCAATTTTAAGGTAATGAAGTTTTTGAATATTTCATTTAGATTATAACAATATTTATATTTTATAGCATAAAACAAAGTTCAACGCTAAAATTATAAGAATATGGAATCCATATTTAAGAATATTCAACGACAACACTTAGATGACATCTGAGCACGAAAACAATATGGCGAACTAATTTGTATAAGCTGAAAGGAGTTTTTTGAGTGTTGTTTTACCGTTTTGCGCGTTCGTATTAATATTTTGAAGTTGTAAAATGGTTAGAACTTGCAGTGTGAAAGGTTGCAATAGTGAATCATATTTAAGATGCGGTGTATCTTTTCATATGTAAGTCTTTTTAATTTTCTAGTATAGCAGTAGGGTTACCAAACTTCATTTTTTTATGAGATTTTTTATGCTTACTTTAGATTTCCAAGAAATGAAGATATGAGGAAAAAATGGATCGATGTTGTGCCTGGAATTAAAACTAAAAATTCTGTGGTGTGTGGTTTACATTTTCAAGACCATGATTTCGTCACTAATTCCTCTGGATTCAAGAAAATTTTAAAAACGGATGCCATACCTTCAATTTTTCCAAAGGTTAGTTTTCATATTTCTGAATAACTATTTACTGCCGCGTGTTCGTCCATCCATATACATGGGTAACTCGGCGAAATTCCTTGTGTTAACTCAGTAACTGAGACGCAGTGTAATGCAAACGCATGCCAAGCCACGAACCTAGTTCACTCAGTGAGGTTTTGCGCAGTGCGCCAACACATTCTGAATGTTTGAGTTGACTCACCCGGTGTAGAAAAGTATGTTGATGCAATTGCGCGGCGCAGCGTCGTGTTATACATGTCTACGTCCATGTTTTTTTTTTCCTACGCAGAAGAGTGGAGAGTATTACCCTGGATAAAAAGTAACTTAAGTCAAAACACCTACTAGTTAAAATTGATTTGAATCTGTAATTTACGTAATATATTAAAAAATAAACAAGCCACATATTAGAAGAATTCATAATATTTACCCATAGATTATTATTTACAATATGTACAACATTAAACCTTAAGATAATCATATTTTTAAAGGTAATAAATGTAACGTTATCAACAAGAATTAATGTTCTCTATAGACTTACAGCCTCATTCATAAACGTATTATAAGCTTGATATAGTTAAAATATGTTTTGTCTCGCTCTATTAAATATAAAAACACTACATAACGAAAAAACAAAACATATTACATTTATGAATAAGGCCATTAATGTAAAAATCCTAAAATATAAAAAATTGTTGCCACAATGTATACAGGGGCTATCTACTATTCTATAATTCTCTCTTGTTCGAGATCACGTTTGGCGTAAGTGCACAATCTTGCTGTATTATTATAAATTACTAGTGGACCCCGCAGACGTTGTTCTGCCACAATTTTGGCTCCGAAATTATATAATTATTCTTAAATTAATACCCTCATAAGAGTATGAAGAAAGGGATTTCTTAAGATTTTTCAAAAATTTTTTTACATACAAACCTTCTCCTAAAAATTCTGAAGACAACAAAAAAAAATTTAACTTAATCTATCCACCCGTTCTCAAGTGATGCGAGTACATACATGCGGCATTTTATTTTTATTTATATAGAAGATAATATCTTTGGGTATGTACTATGCGTTTACTTCGAGGATGCCGCCGTCGACTGTTATTATGTCGCAGATAACGGAATTATAGACAAAAATATACTAGAATAGAGAAATATAAAAAACAGCTTTATTTTACTGTCTGAATATTAAAAAATATTGTTTTAATTATTTACGAAGTCACAAACAAATCATTGTAGGTATTTTATTTAACCATAACTGAAATACCAGTTATTTCATCAAAATCTGTACCGGATTAAAGGGCGATTTATTATTTATCCCGACGTTTCGGATTCTTTTCAGAAACCATGGTCATCGAAATCGGTTATTTCTATACCACTATCATCACTCCATTCTGTCATATATTTGACTGATTGATTTATTATCACTTTCACGCCCACTGAAATAAGAATTTGTTCGAAGAATGTCATTAACTTGTATAAATAGTTAATAATAATTACGTTCATCACTCTGTAGAACCATTATAGCATCACAATTATTACCGTATACATACGTTCGTAGTAAATAACAAACCAACAAAAGAAAAACGCAACGAAAATAAAAATCACAACAAAATCGAAATACGGCAACGTTGCTATCCGTACTCACCGCGCGACACTTGGTGAGGAGTATGAAGAAGCAAGAAGAGGGGAAGCGGCATTCACGAAGTGAACGACTAGTGAAGTTTATTATTATACTGACGGAAATGTAGGCAGGTAGATTCTATCTCAGATGAAGAACATAATGGAACAATAAAATATTAAAGCGCGACAGCAAATTATAATGTTTATGTAAAAAAGAAGGATAAAACATTGTTTTTTTTTGTCCCTGTCATCACTCATCATGGTCGGATTTTATTTGTCAAAATCGGTTCATGACAAACGAATTTCGGCGGCAGTTTAGCATACGCGAGTTTTGGTGGTTGTTGTGATTTAAAGTGAATTTTGATTATTTTTGAGAAGAGACTGTGATTTCTTTAGTGTGAAAACAATGGTAGGTTGTTGTATTTTAGGCTGCCAAAGCCGAAGTGAACGTAATGCAAGAGGAATAACATTTCATTCGTAAGTATATGATAATCTCTTTAATTTGGCAAAATATTACAATGTTATGGTTGTACTGATTTAATTCTTAAGCGTATGTAATTTTTATGTAAATAATGGTTATTTCTCAATATTTAAATGAATATAACCTATATGTATGATAGATTCTGTGTCGCCACTGTACACATTTTGTTTTCCCATATTGTGCCAAGATATCCGAAGTAATTATTAACTATGCCATATTTTAACTTTTAGGTTTCCCGTTAACAAGGAAATAAGAACAATTTGGTTGCATACGACGGGACGTAAAGATTGGCAACCTACCAAATATTCAAAAATTTGCTCTGTACATTTTGATGCATATTGCTTTCTTTATAAAAAAATGAGGGTTGAGTTAAAGCCAAACTCTGTACCAAAACATCAAATACACGTACGTATATATTTTTTACTAGTTCAATAGTTAGTAGGAGTAAAAATGTAAACATATCGTGTATGATGACTTTCCCTACGCTTGGTTTGTATCTTAACTTATTTTTAATAAATCTTATTTTTATTAAATCTGGATCTTCTTTTGTAAGTGATCCCTTTTATTATATAACTATTAAACTATCTCACTATGCACAAAGTACTAATCTTCTACATCCTCGTTAAAAAAATGTAGAATGAAAGATATACCATAATCATGTAAATAATTATATTTTGTAATGAGAAATCTATGGTTATTATACTATTAATTATAATGTATCTGAATACAATGATATATCACTGAAGACATGGATTTATTATTAAACATAAAAACATTTATTGCAGTTGTTTAGAATAGATCTTAAAGAAAATTGTCCCCGGAAATATTCAAAATCACTTAGAATGTTTGTATTATATAAGACCTAAAGGTTATGGGTATGTTAGGAAGCTTTTGATAAACATTAACGTTGTGTATGGTTTTCAACCAGGTTTTACTTAGTAATTTTTTCTATTAAATTAATTAAAAGATAATCACATGAAAAATTACTGAGCTGTGTTAGTGTTGATGAACTCTGGATTACCAACATGAAACATCTTCAGTGGAATGGCGAATCAAACCATTGAATATGTATATATGTGGGACAAAATATAGACATAGTTCATGATTAAAATTGCGTTTGGAAATTACAAGTAGGGTACACCCTTAAAGAAGTGGTATCGGAGAGCAAGGTAGTGAGTGCTATGTTACAAAATTGTTTATATTTATTACAACAATGTGTTGTCAGTGTTTCATGGATTTCCCTCGAATGTTTCTATGGACAAAAACTATATACTTTTTTTTCTATGGACAATTATTTGTAAAATTGTCAAGTACTGGTAATTGGTAAATAAATGACTAGTGAATATTATATTAATATTTTTGTGTACATATAGATATATAATAGATTGTTATTTATTAAATAGACTAGCAAATAATTATTTCTACCCGTGGCACAGAATGTAAGGTTTAATTAAATTCATTCCTATAAGAACTTAAATATATATTATTATATCCATTTTATTACAAAACTATCACACAAAAATCTAAGTTTATTATTTAATTTAAGATTAATCCACAAATAGGTTCACGATTTAAACATTTTACATGATCACACGACAATTTTACCCATATTTACCATAATATGAAAACATTGTCTACCTCCCTAGGTACCTATAATATTTTTTGTAGTAGGTACTATGTTTCATGTGAGCCCTTTGCTCTATATATAGGTACATAATCTGAGGTTTTAACTGTATCGATTAAGTTAATCTATGTTCGATTCTAAGAAAATGCATTTTTCGTATGTCAATACTAAAAGATAAATACTTATTAAATTACAAATAAATATCATTATTAGCCTAGAATATAATTTATTGAGCTAAATTAATAATGGCAACACAGACAATATGATGTGAAGTGTGCCGCCATCTTGGGAGATGTTCAATAATATGAACCTAAAGATATTGAAATAAAAATACCGAGGGTGAACGAGATATCCGTATATTACAAACACCAAGAGTGACGAAGACAGAAATAGCGTTTTGTAGTTATCTCCTGAGTGTCACTTTCAGTCTTCAGAATTCATTTTGGCCTGAGCGTTGTTTCGTGTTTGTGCACAACAATCTTGAGATTCTTCAATTATTATTGTGAATTTATTCCGCATTCGATAGTTAAATCTGTGATTTATTGTTAACGTGAAACTACGTGTTAAACATGGTACATTGCAGTATACTTAACTGTAGGAGCCGTAGTGAGCGGAAAGAGGAAAACGTAACATTTCATTCGTAAGTATTGAGTTTACATTTATGTTTTTTTTATTGTATATTTGTACGAGAACATAAAAAGTATGAATTAACTATAATATTTAGATTCATAAACATGTAAATATGTGTATATTTGCTAAAATAAATGAGTAATTTTTCGGCAATAAACCACCCAAATTCAGAAGTAAGCAGCATTCTATGGTCATTAATGTTATGCCTCTATTTAATATACGTCACTTGAACTTGTTAGGATAATACAGCTTTTAGTAATACCGGTTGCTAATTAAAATTAACCTATAATTTGGGAAACAAAAATATAATGGAAACTGTCTCATATCTAAAAAATTGTTTATCACTTACTTGTGTTTTTATAAATTTCTTACATTCCTGGTTTCTTAATCCCGTGTAGATTTAGGTGTTGAGTAACAATGTACAGTATAGTATGTCCTAACTAATTTTATTGATATAATCTTTTCAAATCTTTAATCTTAACTATGTTGGGAATTCATAACGAGTTGTCTATTATTCAAGATATTCTTTTTCAGTTTTCCAAAAGACCGAGAAATTCGTAAATTTTGGATATTTGCAACCGGACGTTTAAAATGGACTCCTAAAAAATATGATCGCATCTGTTCCAAGCATTTTTTAGAAAACTGTTTTCAAAAGACCCTTCTTAAGGTTTACTTGAAGGCATTTTCCATTCCAACTCTAGTAAGTAAATTAAACTGAACAAAGTACTAACATATCAAATTATTAATGTTTTTAATGTCAATACATTTTATGAATTATATTTAGTATATTTCAGGAACATTATACGAAACATACTGTGAGATAAATTCTGTAGGAATGACCATATTTCATTTAAAAATATGGCTCAAAACTTTACAACAGTTTAAATGTTTTAGAAAAAGATAAAGTTCACCAAGGATAATCACCACTATACCCAAAAATTCACATTATATTTTAAGGAGATATAGTAGAAATAAAAAACTATAATAATAAATTTTCTGTAAAAAGAAATGAAAAATATATACGTCCGGAATGATAACCATTCAAAGTGATTATAACTTTGGGTGATCCCAAAGATATAATGTTTTATACGTGTATTATTCTTATACTCTGTCTACGCCTTATTGTCTATGTGCTACATTTTGTTTAGTGGCTTTTATGGTAGTTACGATTTAACAAGCCGGTGACAGCAACTGTTCGCATGGGCTTTACTTTAAGATGAGCTTCTAAACAAGCTATTTAATTGAAGATAATCGATTTCGAAGAAACAAGATTTGATGTTGTCTTAGAGTCTATACTAAGCCAATCTATGTGTCAATGCTAGATGAAAATCAGTTCAGTATTTTTGGAGATATGCATGAACAAACAGACAAAAATAGTTTGAGAACAGTCTGTACATAAAAAGATCTAAGGTTTTTGATCATCCCCAATCTCGATTACTGCTGATTTGTTTTGCAGTGTACATATAATGTGTGTATATATCCTACCGTTTTTTTTTATTATATTATTGCTAATTTAAATTAGTGCAGCCAAATCAACAAGGAAACAGGGCAGGTACAAGATATCAGTACAGCCATATCACGGGTATATCCAGCTGCAGTTATTATGACTTGTTGGTTTCCCACCTAAAATTTATTAAAATTGTGATTTTTAGTGAACAGTTGTTTTTAAGGCTAGAGTAAGATCTTGCTTACTTTCAAAATACACTATTATTTCTTTAATAAAATGAAATGATGAATTGAATCGGCGTTTTATTTTATGAACTCATCTTTAAAATCATGGACGGAAGAACACATGAATTTAGGGAAAATTGTAGAAGTTGGTAACACTGCTCTGTGACTTTCGGTGACATTTTTACTTTCCTACAATTGTATATATTTTTCCCTCGATTTATTTATTCTAATGAAATTAAAAATGTAATTATTAAATTTTAACATAAATATTGTTTAAAGGCTATTGGGGATAGCAAGAAGTTATATAAATGTAATATGTGCATACGGACTTACTCATCTAAAGAGGCTTTGGAGCGACACAAGATTATGCATAGCAAAAAGATGAAGCTTGCCAAACTAAGAGCTACAAGGAATCTTAGGCCGCCGGCACAAGCCGCTGAAAAGGAGGACAAGGTGGAACAAAGAAATTTGTCAGTGGATTCTAGAAATTTTGTGTGCCCAGTTTGTACGAAAACCTTCCCGTCTGAGTTCGTTGCACAAAAACACATCGATGTTTATCACCAAAAAGTTAAGTAAGTAAGCAAGTTTCTCGATCTGACTGTATGAAAATCATTTGAAATTGTTTTCGAAAAATTTCTCGCGAGTTTTTTGTATGTTGGGCCTCTGTACATCTAAATCGTGTCTATTTTACACAAACCTTAATTTTTTGAACATATACACATATTTTTGTATGAGCCTGGACAAATATATATATTTTTGTATGATTCTTATTTTGCTTTTGAGTAAATCTTTGTATCGGGAAGCATAGTTTTGTTTTGTTGTTTTTGAAAACTGAACCTCTTAATATTTGAACTCACATACTAGAAAACAATTAAACAACAATTGATATATTTTCATAGAAATTATTTAGACTATGGTTGAGATGCTACAGCTTGAGATTGCTAAAAGGCGTATACTATGACAGCTTTGAACTATAATACGTGATGATGCATAAAAAAAAATACGAGATTTTTGAATTTAAAAATCTAAATCAATTATTTCCAGCTTTTCTAAAGTGAACATCATTTTAGTAATTAGATTATTAATTATTATTTGGCTTTCTCAGTCCGCCTTACACCGCATTTATGAAACCTAATAAGATTTAGTGGACAATAATTTTTTTCTTTTGAATCAGTCTTTATTTTTTATAATTTAAATTCAAATATAACTTTATTTGAGTAAATTTTAAAGGGTAATTTTGAATCTTCAATTAAAGCTACCAGCGGTTTGGAATGTTGCTTAGTATTTTCTTTAATGTTCTGATATCTAATGATATCTAACTTGATGGTTTTAGGTTATACCTCAGAAATGAGAACCTTTACAAAATAAGAGCAGTAGAATTTTATAATGTTTTTATTTCAGATTCTTAAAGGAACACACGCTAATACAATTCATAGAATGTCGGAAGTGCAATCAGAAGATCAAAAATTTTCAACCGCACTTGTGTCAAGAAGTTAAACCTAATAAGAAAAGCACATATATGTGCTCGGCTTGTAATCAAAAGTTTCATAATATCAAACTATTTGATAATCACACAGTTCTGGACCATAGTGACAAGGTGGAAAGCCTGTTTTTTCCTACTTTACGAGGTATTTACTATTCTTGATTTTATCTAATTAAAGTTTCATACAATGTTCTAAAGAAAACAACAACGGCTTGTTGTTGTAAACAACGAACAAAGTTGTGCAACTGTAAAATGACATCAGAGAATTCTATATTAACTTATTTTAGTTGTACAAATTGAATATGACTCTGAATTCTTAGCTAGGAGATTGTGTTAAAACATTAAGGTTCTATGATACAATAAAACAGCTAATATAAGCGCCCACCACAATGACTGCCCTATTTTTATAGGGCGCGACCCCGCATTCCCCTGCATGCCATTCTCTGGCGAAAACAGGGTTCCGTTTTTGAAGAAATACACGTTTCGTTATATGAACATTGAACATTTTTAGCAGAAATAGAAAGGGGATGGGAACGGTATATATAAAAATTGTTTTGAATGTATGTCCGACTATTTAATTCAGTGTTAGATACTGAACTGATTTCATGTACACATAGATTCAGTTTAGTCTCCGGAAACATAACTTTGTTTCATCAAAATCGGATGTTGGTAAAAAGTTATTGTCATTTAAATAGCGTAGAAGCTTAGTTTAAGATGAACCATAGATAATATTGGCTAATGTTAACAATAATTTCATTAAACGTCATTCAATGCTTATGCACAAAAATGTATCAGAGTTAAAGGGTTACATCTAGTCGGAAGCCGAAAAAAAGTCTAAATTTCGGTTAAAACATCACTTCATTTTCCTTGACATTAAAAAAAGTATGCAAAATTTAAAGTAAATCGGCCCACTCGTTTTTGAGATATTGTGGTCACCGAGTTTGAAAAAGTTGTTTCGACAAAACGCGTTTTTGAGTATTTATAGATAAAATGTAATTTATTGCCTCTCAATTGGATTATCAATGCCTGGCCAGTACATCAATTCTTTTGCAGATGTAGCTGCCTATAAAATTCTAGACTCCGTGTAAAACAAAAAATGGATTTTTTCGAAAACTGACAAGATGTAACCCCTTTAAAAGTATTCATATTATTATGTGGAAGCAAGGATAATATTTAATTTTAAATCAATGTTTATTACAGATTTTGCGAATTGGAAGGAATCAATGGAAAAAGCCACATCTACTGCATACACAGAAATCGAGGAACATGACGGTAAAAAATACTATCACTGCAGTCAAAATGTTGGAGAAGAGAATGAAATTGATCGATGTCCCTCCATGATCTTAGTAGAATTATACCCTAAAGGTGTCCAAGCTAATTTCTATAGACAACACTTTAAACACAGTTGCACAGAATATAAATTAACAAGTGCATATAAGAAATATTGCATTACGAGTTTATTGAAGCCATCAGATAGTATACCGAATATTGACGGAGATCCATACCTTCATTTAAAAACTTTAATGGATAATATAGTTATAGAAGCGGCTAAGATCAATATAGATTCTCTTAAACAGCTCATGGGCAAAGCACTAGAAATGACGCTCATATTAAACAACTACGATGAGGAAAAAGAGGAAACAAGACCAAATAAATTTTTGTCAGATGCAGAAATAACTCATGTACTACAAAACAATTCGACCACCATTAAAAGAGTTAGAATTGAACCAAACATATCTCTAGAACCCGAAATCAAAAAACCTAAATTGAGTTCAGAGGAAATGGCACCGAAAATAGTTAACACGTTTTCCTTAGCCGGAGAAGTTTTTCCCAATTCAGATACGGACAGCGGAGATGACATAGATAATGAAATATTGAAGAGTAATAGTACACCTGTCAGTAAAATGAAAGAAGCACTTATATCTGTACGTAAAATTGACGATCTGAAAGAGAAAGAATTCACGAGTTTCAACGATACATACAAGGACTTTGTCAGCAAAAACTTTGTTGATACCAAATCTACAACACCGTCTAACAGAATGTATGGATATCAAGTGAGGAATAATATTTATCAAACTCTACCTGAAGACGCTGATTCTGCAACTCCTAAAGCTAATTCTGCAGCAATTAATAATACAAAACCTAATTCAGAAGCAACTGATACAAAACCTATTCAAAACACTGCTATTAAGAAAACGCCAACGATTAAAGTTAGGGATGACATAATCAAAACACCCAGTAAAGAACAGTCATTGCAGAATATCAAAAATGAAGGAAAGCCAACCACAAATAAAGGATCGCCTCAGTTAAAAAACAAAGACACAAAAACCTCAACCTCAAAACCTCAAATTAAAAAACCTTTGCAGGAAAAAATAAAAAGCAACATTATTAGGCCGTCTAAAGAGAAATTGAAAACACAAAAGACGGAGAAAGTCGATGAGAAAACGGACAATTTGAGGATGTCAAAAAGTAAAACACCTCCTATAAGAGTGACGTCTGAACCGTCTAAGGTTATAGCTTCACCAAAAAAAATTGATTATGAGTACGAAGTGATCGAACAAGAAACTGGTTGTAATATATTAGTGTTGAAATTGTAAAGTGTGAGGACAGTAAAGTGTAGTGGAACTCCAGTGGTGTTATATTAAGGACAAAAACTAAAGTTTAAAACATTGTGTGACATTTTGTAATGGACTGTTCATAAATAGTTTTAATTTTGTAATTAGGAGAAGCACCAATGCTTTAGTATTGTGTATTATCTTTTGTAAACGGATCATTTATGTCTAGAAGTGAAAAATTTACAACATATAGTTGGTTCAAAGGTAAGTATAATTTTGAACAAAAATAAATTTGTCTATTATTGCTTGGTATAAGCGTACATCTACAATAAGAACAATTAATAAGTGCATATATATATATATATATATACTAGCAATTGCCCCCGCAACCCCCCTTGTGGGTTGAATTTCGTAAAATCCGTTCTTAGCTGACCTCTACTCGGCGAAAGGAATATTCCTACCATATTTCAAGTCGCTACGCCTTATGGTTCCAGAGATATCGTGATGAGTGACTATATAGGTGGAAATCTCTTTTATATATATAGATATATATATATATAGTGCTTCATAGTTTTGTTATGGATCACAATATGCAATTAGTGCTTTGTTATTAGCCGCGTACTGACCAAGCGAGCGGCTTCGCGAGGCAGCCTCGGACATTTGCCGCGCGAGGCGGCCTCGGTCTGTAAGTTTTCTAATCCGAGGCTGCCTCGCGCGGCATGGCCGAGCCACCGTGAGCATCGACGCTCAGTTTAACTTGAAGTCTAATAACTAACACGCAACGAATAAGCGAGGCAAAACACTACCGTCTTGAGTGAGCGCGGCAAACGTACTGAGGCGCCTTTAAGCATCGACAAAAACCGACAACGCTCGGCTCGGGCCGCGGCACGCTCGGGTGAGGCAGCGCGTGCGTTTGCCTCGGGCGAGGCAAGTCTTGACCGACCGAGGATTTGCCTCGCGAGGCTGCTCGCTCAATCAGTACGCGGCTATTAGGTTTACGCTTAAAATAAGCAATAGTACTAAAAATATTTTTATTCAAAATGGCACTTAGTGAGTTTTACTTTTGAAACAACTATATTAAAACACGATAGATTGAAATATTCTGTCGGCTTTACAGCAACTGTGGTTCAGTGTTGCCAACTGAGTATCAAGATTTGGGTTAAATCAAACGAATCGAATTTAATTAAGGGATTTACTCATAGATTTATAAATGAGCTTTAAATTGTGTATTTTTTTTAACATTAGTATATATTTTTAATTAACTTAAGAACTTCTGATTAAATTATATGTAAAATACAGAGTTTTTTACAGTATATTATTTAACAGCTCTTAACGTAAACAATACCATAGACATTTTTATAGTTTTGTTTTAGGTTAGGTTAAGGCAGAGGTCTTAATTTACTATTAACTTTGTAACTAGGAAGAGAATGGCTATATTTTGCCCCAAAGGGGGTATTTTAGGTCGACAGCGCATCATTGACTGATGTTCTGTGGCTGAGGTGTCACCTACCATCAAGTGAACCTCGTGCTTGTCTGTCGATATCTGACATAAAAAAAATTACTGCTGTAGTTACAGGTACATTAGAGGCCATCTTTAAATCCCCCCTACCGTCTTTGTCACATTTATAGCTCCCCCCCCCACCTCTCTGATGTTTGAAGATAGAGTATGAAATATTTGAGATTTTCGTTATACATCCAAAGTTACGTGATTCAATACTTTACATGTTCAAATTCAAAATCATTTATTCATTTAGGTAACACAATGTACACTTATGAACGTCAATAAAAATACATATTAAATGCTTCTAATTTTACATTTACTGCCAGTTCTCAAATCAAGGGCGTAGAACGGACGAGAAGAACTGGCAAGAAACTCGCCGCCACTCTTTTTAACCGCCAAGTTTTTTGTTTTCCAAAAGGTTTGTAAGGAGATGCAACCATTACTCTATGTTCCACATGATCTAAATCTATAATAATAAAAAAAATGGTGTCATGTGACGTCACGGAACTAAGGACTTGTTACACAATGTCAAAAATCGGTGACTCTCATTTACCCTTAACGTGTAACGTCATTTATGAATGGACCCTTATTCCAAGTGCATGGAGTACATTTCAAAGTGAGTTGTTTTCCATTCATTCTGAGAAGATCTACATTTATTGGAATAATTCATCAGTCTGCCTGTGACCATATTTGCTGTAAAGCACTCAAAAACCCTGTATTTATTTTTATTATAAAATATCAATCATTGTATGTAGCCATAGTAAAGTATGTATTATCAAATAGAGATGTTGATAATAGAGTATTACAAATTCGGTTAAATGGTTTCAATTATTTCAATGTCTTTGATTGAAAGAGAAACTTGACTTGCTAATTAAGTCTAAAAATACAATGTACATATTCGTCTCCATGAAAATTTGATAATAATTTATTTGCTCAGTAGAAGCAAAAACGATTTTTTTCTTTTTTAAATCTTGTTATGTAGAAGTAAGTTAATAGATTATGTCAAGTAGTGTAAATAATCTGTCTTTTATGATTTTTTTATTTTATTATTAATGTTGTAAGTAGTAATTAAAATTTCAACAATTTATGGTCTTTAATTTTTTGAAGTGATTAAGTAAGATTGTCTCTGGCAACTCCGTAAAAAGGGTGCGTTCGGTAGAACACCTGCCGTGCGCATCGATGGGTCGTGGGTTCGAATCCCACCGGGACAAGATGTTTATAATTTTCTGTAAGCATGGTTTCCCTACGTCTGGTAAATTCGGGCATGGATCGGGTGGGAGGAATATCAAAATGCCGATCGAGTAACGAACCACCGTTCATGGAAAATTCGTGAAGTGCCCACTGCGCGTTTCGGTTTTAGTCTATGGATTTCCGAATGCGCGAATTAAAAAAATAGAAGTAGGTCGACAGCGCATCATTGACTGTTGTTCTGTGGCTTAGGTATCACCTACCATCAAGTGAATCTCATGCTCGTCTGTTGATCATCAAACAGTGTTTGTACGTTTCACAAATTATAAAGATGCGTCAAATTTTGGAGTTCTTAAGTGGACTCGCTGCACACAGGTTGCGGCCACAGACGTTGTTTCACCTCGCCCCATATGTAATTAGTTATTAGTGGCCGCGTTAAATAAAATATCACAAAATACCAAGCATACATATTAAATTCTTCCTCTAATTACTATTATATGTACCTATATAACATTGTGTGTTAAAAAGCATTAGTGAAAACCATTTTGAATTTTGTTTTTATGGAAGTTTTTGTGTATAAAGTCTGACGTCTGTATAGTTTTAATGGGAGTTTTAGGATTAGAGCGAGCCGTTAGATCAGGGCACATGAACAAAACTTCCTCAGTTCCTCACTGCGTTTATTTAAAGAAAAAACTGATAATACACGGGGAATGTCTCTATAATATATCGAAGTAGGTGAGGAAACTACAATTACTGTGGGTGAAATTGTAGAATTTGTTAAGTAAATAACTTCAACATACAAAAAAGCAAATAAGCATAACTGAAAGGTGAATAATGCTTGGATTACTGATATAAAATATTGTATTGAATATCCACTTCCCTATATAAGGTATACTCTATGATATCCACACAGCACACTCCATTTCATAGACAATAAAATTAGTCCATAGACTATATATAGAAAACATGTTATGGTCTATGGAACAGTTGGCGTATAGATGACACTTGTCAGATTACGATTTGAATTTTGAAATGATATCAACGGACGTGCCATGTAAACTATAATTATTTATTTCGTTTAATTATTAATCTTAAGGAAAACTTATTTCCTAGTTCCTAGTAATTCAAATGTAATCTAATTGATCAGTAAAAATCTGGCGCATCAAATCGATATTCTGTCTTATCAACAAAAATTTTTTGTGTATATTTTGATAAAAACTGTAAACTATGCAGCGCGTTTCAAAAAACAGTAAGTACATTTTTATATTATTTTAAGAAAATATATAGATAAATGAAGACTTACAGAATGCAAAATAATGTTTATTACATGTTCTAAATGCTGATCTTTCAACTCAACACTTGCAGAAATTGTTGTCAGTATCTTTTTAAACTCTAAAGGGAGCCACTAAATATAATATAATATATTCTAAGTATCGTCGCCAAATCCTTTTCCTGTATTCAGACTCAATATTAAATAATATCAATATTTACATTTAATGTACAAAAACACAAGATGATATAGTTGGTTCAAAGATAAAACTCACAGTGTTGTTTTGAATAAAAATAATTGTTGCTACTATTGCTTATTTTAAGAGTAAACTTTATTATTTAATCAAAACAGAAATACAACTTTAACATCCACGACCTTTTTAATGTAAAGTGGGAGCAAACCGTGATCCATGTAGTACTAATTTATTTCAGAATAATTAATATTATTATTGTTTTCTTATGTAGCCAAGTTCACATTTCAAGGATCGTCATGCTCGCCTTAATGTCATTGCTTGTGGCGGCGTCCATGCGTCGGGTTATCTCTCTCCCTAAAATATGGCGAGGGGGTCGATGGCTGGCCATGCGTCATACTCGTGAACGGGTGCTACTTGTGGTGACTGGTCGAACTTGAATTCGTGTATGCGGTGATATTAGTTATTTCGTCTATGTATTTGCGTGTTGTTCCCACGAGAATGTAAGTGAGTGCTCCTATTTCACCATACATTCTGCTGATAGAGGACAAATCTTTGTTTTTATTTATTTTTATTTTTTCGATTATTATAGTTAAATACTTAAAGATGTCATGTGGAACATGGTGTAATGGTTGCAGCTGCTTACAAAAAATTTGTAAAACAAAAACTTGGCGATTAAAAAAGAGTGGCGGCGAGTTTCTTGCCAGTTCTTCTCGTCCGCTCTACGCCCTTGATTTGAGAACTGGCAGTAAATGTAAAATTAGAAGCATTTAATATGTATTTTTTATTGACATTCATAAGTGTACATTGTGTTACCTAAATGAATAAATGATTTTTGAATTTGAATTTGAATTTTAATTTATGTGGCCCGCGGCTTCAATTTTGCAGGCCACATAAATTAAAGCTTGATTTGGACAGTTCTGGTTTTGTATATTGAATTTGAATAAGGTATGATTATTCAGAAAAGCACTACACAAACATTAAATAACATACAAATAAGATATTCAATCTATTATAATGTTACAGCTTTATATTGTAACTTGATATAGTTAAAATATGTTTTATTTCTTTTGTTCTGAAGTCTTTATATTTGATACAGCAAAACAAAACATCTTATAACTATATCAAGTGTATAATACGTTTATGAATAAGCCCGTTAGAATATTATTTTCAATTTCAGAAATAACTGAACTTAAAACCATACTAACAAAAATGTCACTTGAAGTATGTTGCGCTCTGGCACTACCTGAATTTGAATTGAGTTGGCGGGATGTTACCAAGGCTGTACGTAATTCCAAACTTCAAATGGTGCCGGCGAGCATCGCCAGAATACTGTGTCGATATGCCTCTTCAACTATGAGTCCCGAGGAATTGTCAGATTTAGTGGCAAGACTACGACTTAAATGTAAGTGTTTTGTCTTATTTTAAACAACTCTTCTATACCTAATACATTAATAGATTTTTTTTCATGTTAGATATCGACTAGCGTGAGGTTCAGTTGTACTCTTTAGTTTGTTTGTTACGATTGCATGCCAAAACTACTCAACTGATCATCATGAAACTTTGTACACATATTCTTAGAGGTATAAGATAGGACATATTTAAGCAATAATGCACCCATGCGAAGCCGGGGTGTTTTGCTAGTCTAAATATAAATACAAAGTTGAACCTAGCATGTCACTGCATTGTTTTTCAAATTTCAATCTGGTATCCTGAATTTTGGAGATTTGATTGGGCATGCATTACCAATGTCTCCAAAAATATACATATTTATCATATTTGCATCGTTCCGCAAATTTGTATCTTCCATATTGCATCCGCCATTTTGAAAACCCCAGAGAAAAGTAAGAAAAAAGGAAGGATTAAAAAATTAAAAACCTTTCTCTACTATACAAAAACTTTATTAGAAAGTATATTGGTACCTAACTACATACTTATGTATCATAAGAAAATTTCTAAAAGACAGTGAAAAATATATGAAAATTCATTACATAGTTATTAAGACTTAAGAAGTATGCGGAGAAACAGAATGCATATAGCAACTGTTTCATAGTATGCCAGTTCTTCTCGTCCGTTCTACGCCCATGATTTGAGAACTGGCAGTAAATGTAAAATTAGAAGCATTTAATATGTACTTTTTTATTGACATTCATAACTGTACATTGTTACCTAAATGAAATAAATGAATTTGTATTTTATAAATTATGTATTGTTTTTTATTTCAGTGATAGCAACACAGACTCGAATGTGGCATGTCATAAGGCTAACAGATCCTATAGATGAACCAGTAGATACATTATCAAGGGATTTGCCCACTCGCTTGCTGCAAACTATCAGAAGTTCTAAGGGATACAGGAACATGAGACCTGAGGTATGTATATGTACTCGTAATATAAAAACAAGAGACAGACAAACACATACACTGGCGTATTGCCATATTTTTTGCATGTAAAATATCTGGCTAACGAATACGAATACTGAAAAGAAATACTCTTCGATGGGTCGCGTGTTTGATTCCCGTCGGGGCGACATGTTTATAATTTTCTATAATCAGGTCTTCCCCACGTCTGGTCACTTCAGACATTGAATGTCTGGGAGGAATATCGAAATTCCGACCGGGTAACGACCCACCGTTCATAGATGGAAAAACCGTGAGGTGAAAATTGCGCGTTTCATCTCAGTCTATGGATTTTCGAATGCTTGAAGTAAAAAGTAGGCCGACAGCGCATCATTGGATGTTCTGAGGATGAGGTTTCACCAGCCATCAAGTGAACCTCATGCTCATCTGTTGATATCTAACACTAAAAATATATATATATCGAAAGAAGAGCATAAGTAGCACTTGATGGTAGGTCAATTATGTGCTGTCAATCTATTTTTTAACTTCATACTGTAATACATAGCCTGAATCCAAACCGTGTAACATGCACTATATGATACCTACATACCTAATACTTACTTTAAGACTAAAAGTCAATCAATCATACCTGATACTTACTTTATTACTCTTAAAGTCCATCAGTTATACCTAATACTTATTTAAGACTCTAAAAGTCAGTCAATCATACCTGATACTTACTTTGAGACTCTAAAAGGCAATCAATCATACCTAATACTTACTTTTAAACTCTAAAAGTCAATCAATTATGACTAATACCTACTTTAAGACTAAAAGTCAATCAATCATACCTAATACTTACTTTAAGACTAAAAGTCAATCAATCATACGTAATATTCAATCAATCAATCGATATTCACTTTTGTTTTTCAGGTACAAATAGTGAAATTAAGTGATTTGATATATATAAGTGTGCAAATGTTATCGGATGTGAAAGACGGCACGGTGCTATATATGGCAGTGCCACACGGACAGCAAGTGGCCTTGGTTAGCGCTGTACGATCGGGACTTTTGAAGATATGTGTTAGAGGTATGTTTTTATTTATTTAAAGGTAATCAAACAGGAACTTTAATACAAATAAATAGAAATTATAGTATTATGGTATATACATAAACCAAAAAAGTTTTTACAATCAGATAAATATACTAGCATCACGCCCCGACTTCACACGGGTACAGTGTAGTACTATACACAAAAAAATGTCTATCTTACTCGCTGATAGCTAAAAAACGGTCCAGTAGTTTTTGAGTTTATTTGTTAAACATTCAAAATACAAATCTTTCCCCCTCTATTAGTGTAAATACTAGTCAAATTCGGTTTAAAAAATCATATTATAATCTCTTGTTCTAACTTTACATATAAAAAATCTTTAAAAAAATCAAACTTAAAATATAATAAATCTAATACAAAACGAAATAAAACTAAGAAAAATTTTGTTTCGTTTTTGGCTAACAAAATTATGAAGATATGTCCTTAAATAAAAATTATTAATGAAAAATTGAACATAAATTACTGATTAATAATATTTTGACGTACTTCACCAAGACTTGGCTATAAAAATTATGTTGACCAGGACTTGGCTTTTATTAACGCAAGTATCACACATTTAAATAAAATACTGTATACCGGATTAAAACGCGGTTTATTATTTATATAAATAAATATAAATCAAACATACTAAAAAACAAGAGGACACCGTTAGTCAATATTGTCATAATATAGAAAATTACAGTAAATATCAACTCCGTAGCAATAGATGGCGTTTGTATGGCAACTTTGTGACATTTCAAAAATCAGACAACTGTCATCTTTCTGTCTCCCCGCGACCACGGTTGCTGTAAAGCATCCGAAACGTCGGGATAAATAATTTAAACAATATAAATAATAAATCGAGTTTTAATCCGGTATACAGTATTTTATTTAAACAGGACTTGGCTATAAAAATGTTGATAATGTGTCCTTAAATATAAAGTATTGATGAAAAATTCTCTCCTTAAACATACATTACTGATTAATAATATTGTGAATTATTTCACCAGGACTTGGCTATCAAAATTATGAAGACGTATCATTAAACGGCCGCGACATTGATTCCCTTCTCCGTATTTACAATACTGGCAACACTGGCCGCGCCGACCACCTCTCGGGGTTGCCAGAGTATAAAGTGATGCCTGTCATCACTAAATCAGGCATTGACTACACTGGCAAGACATACGATGAGAAATATGTCCAAGAAGTGATTGGACCCAACCCGCCTGTCTTGACTAAATTGACTTTGACATCGGAGAAGGAATTTTTTGATCCGGAGAGGTAAGTTAGTTGGGAGTTTTGTTTGAATAGCAGCTTTTGTAGCATTTTTTGGGAAAAAAGGGTAAACGTTTTGATAAAATTTTCGTATAATATGGACTTTGTGATCTGGGCATACTTTGTGAATTTAGATGTTTTACAGAGATAGGCCTTATTAGTATACAATCTGGATATACTTTATGAATTTAGAGATTTTATATAGACTGAATGTAAATTACTAGTCTAAAGTCGAATGTTAATTCTTGATATAACTTATCAATTAGAGATTTTTCATAGGTGCACTTTGGGATTAGGGTATATTTTGTAAATTCCCGTTCATATTCTGATGGAAAAATTTTGCATTGCTAATCAGTTTGTCTATGGACTTTCAAATGCTCGAAATAAAAATAGGTCGACAGCACATCATTGATATCTTCCTGCTGAGGTATCAGTGGTGGGATCATACAAGACCAAAAGCCCGACTTGTCCTATTAATGCAACCACAAAAAGAATAACGTATTTATATAAATCACATATTTTATAACTTATATCATTACGTAATTTTATAAGTAATGTTTAAACACGTATTACGTTAAACTCGGCAAGCCGGGCTTTTGGGCTTGTTTGGTGGTCCCGCCACTGTGAGGTACCTGCCGTCAAGTAAGCTTTACACTCGTCTGTCGATATTTGATAACAAAAAATGCTTTATTAATCAAATCTAGTAGATATAATGAAAATGGGCTTAAGGTTTTATTTTAGAGGTCCTCTATTTATATAAATGAAAAACTCAAAAATATTTTATATTAAATTTTTAAGAAAACACTCGAAAATGGGAAAAAATTAAAAATTGCGTTACGTAATACTTGAACGCCTCATTATGGGTGTCGGTGGTAACTTAATTGAATATTTATGTATATTTACCGACATATATTAACTTTAGTAAACAGAATTAAGCACGTGTCAGGGCTATTTGGCAGTTCACTTGCACTTTACACTATGTTCCCAGTTGTATTATTATTTGTACTGGACTTGGCTATAAAAATTATAATGATGTGTCCTTTAACATAAATTATTGATGAAAAATTAAACATAAATTACTGATTAATAATATTTTGACTTATTTGACCAGGACTTGGCTATAAAAAATTATGATGTTTCCTTAAATATAAATTATTGTTACTATTATTAGTTGTGGTTTATAAGTACATTAGGACTTATGCGTTTATTTAATTTCAGGTTGAATAAGAAAATGAAGTTGACAGTAAATTTGAAGAGTGACGACGTGGCCAAGTCCTTATGTAGTTGGGCCAAGTTGGGCGCCATTCCGCCAACCTCCGAGCTGTTTCATATATTTCATAAGATCAAGTCAAATAAATTCAGTTACACGGCTGACGAGAATGATTTATAATAAATATTATTTTATTCATGTTGTTTTCTTTTAATGTCCAAATATGTTTCTGTAAAATATGTAAAAATGGTTTTCAGCAACCGTGGTCGCGGCAGACTGACAAATGACAGTTGTGTGATTTGAAATGACACAAAGTTGCCATATTAACGCCATCTATTGCTACGGAGTTGATATTTATTGTAATGTAATAAATAGCGTTTTAATACGATATAAAGTATTTTATTTAAATGTGTGATAGTCGCGTTAATAAAAGACAATATTATATGTAAAAATATGTTGTTTAATTTACACTAATGATAATATAACAAGTGCTTTATAACAACTTAGTAACAACCAACTCGTATCCGCAGTGCTTATTTGCCCTATCGACCCAATTTATCGAAATTTTATTTTAAATCCATTATTATATCGACACTCGATATGAATAACATTGTAACTATTTTTACACTATTATCTAATTATCTCGACAATGAATAAAGAAAACAAAGAAGCGTATTTTGGACTTACTCCCATATTTCTATGACCATTAGGTTAATTTTTACATAAAACTTTTTTCATTGTAACTAACAAAAAAATATGTATTTCATGAATAACAAAATGGTAGATTGGCTTACGATAATACAAAATAAAATCCTAAAACATTTTAAGTCATTAAATAATAGTAAATATTTTTCATTACAAAATGTGAGAAAAAACACAATAAACAGCATTGTAACTGTGCAACTCTTTCTAATGCATGTTATCTCTCATTAATCTATGAGCCGATTTTTTTTCTTAAATATAAAAAAAAACTATAGTAGGTAGGTAATTATAATATGGAACCATAATATGGATCCGAACAAGCTGCTCAAATTGTAGCATTGGTGCGGGAGGGCTTGGATCAACAAACGATTGGTAGAAATTTAAATCAGTCTACGGTTTCTAGAATATACAGTAGGTTTGTGGAGACAGGTTCTTACAAAAGGAGACGTGGTACAGGCAGAACTCGAGCAACCACCGGTCGTGATGCGGTCATCACGACCGGTGGATAAATCGGTATTTATTGTTACAACTTCCCTGCGAAATAGTTTCCTCACGTCAGTTAACATCAAAACAGAGCTTAATGAAGTGCGTGGAGTAAACGTTAGTGCACGAACAATAAGAAGAAGGTTAAAGGAAGCGGATATCACTCCTTTTAGACCAGCAAATTGTCCAAAGTTGTCTGTAGCTCACAGACAAGCTCGCTTAAGATTTACGCGTGATCACCTAAATTGGACAGATGAGCAATGGGCCTCCGTTTTGTTCACAGACGAGTGTCCATGTCCTAACATGTTTATATGGTGCAGATGGTCGCAGAAGAGTATATCGTCGACGTGGGGAGCGATATGCTCAAAGTTGCATTGAGGAACGTGTTCCTTTTGGAGGCGGTTCTTGCATGGTCTGGGGTGGCATATCGATGAACGGGCGAACAGAACTTGTGTTCATTGACATGGTCCGTCAAAATGGTAGTAGAGGGGGTTTGACTGCACATCGCTACATAACAGAGATTTTAGAAGATCACGTGGTGCCTTACATGGGATTTATAGGCAAAAATTTTACTTTAATGCAGGATTATGCCCGGCCGCACGCTGCTGCACAAGTTCGACAATATTGCGAAGAGGCTGGGATACGTACAATGAATTGGCCAGCACGCAGCCCGGATCTTAATCCCATTGAGCATCTTTGGGACAATTTAAAAAGAGCTGTATATGCGAGAAATCCTGTGCCTACGACAGTGGCACAACTAAGAACAGCACTTTCAGAAGAATGAGACAATATTCCGCTAGATGTTTTAATAACCCTAATCAAATCTATGCGGAACCGAATAGAATCCATAATAAGGGCACGTGGAGGTAATACACCTTATTAAAACATAAAAAAACCCTTGCATAAAGCTATTGTTAAAACCAATTTTTTAATTTAACCAATTTTCTTTAAATTTCTGTTTCTCTTCAAAAGTTTTAAGGTCCTTTCCAGTACACAAACTTAAACTTAAGGATATGACCCTACGCTGTTTTAAAGTTAACAAACCAATCTAGACGTTTCAATTTAAATCTGTGTAGAAAGTTTGCATACCTACTTGGTTAAAATATTTATTTCAAAGTCGTTTTTTACTTTGATGCAGTCTATGAGTCCGTCAGTGTATATACTCTGATACAGAAAATTAAAAATTGATTGTCAACTTTCACGAATATAAAAAAATAATTATAAATTCCGTTGCTTCTGTTTTTTTTTTCATTTTATTTACTGTTATTTTGTACTTCAACAATATAACTAATCATTATAAATGCGAAAGTTTGTGAAGATGAACTGATGGATGAATCGATGGATGTTTGTTGCTCTTTCACGCCAATATTTTGATGAAACTTTACAGTAATAACCTTATACATCAGAATAACACATAGACTACAATTTATAAAGATTTTGTGTAATTTGACCATATTACGATAAGTATCGTCTACTTTACTACGCACGCACTAATTCTACGCAGTCGAAGTCGCGAGCAGAAGCTATTTTAATGTAAAGTATAACTAAATTAAAGTATATTTTAATGTTATAACCACATCCGTGGTTAATGGTTTACCCGTGTGCCTGGGTTCTGATCATGGGGAAACCAATGAATGTTTCGGTTTGGTAGGCATAGAAGGCTGATCACATACTTGCCTTTAAAAAAAATGATCAGTGAAACAGGCACAGAAACGAGTCTGCTCCATGGGCAGACACATAGGGGTTACGGGTTCACTTTCTTTTTTTTTAACAATGATTTACAATTCAAATAATCATATACAAAGACTGATATGTATAAAACTTAAGTCTGTAAAAGGAATTACGATGATATTCATTAAAAAATATACGTGTTTTAAAAGCAAGAACTATTGTAACTTCAAATACAATGTTTTTCATTTCATGGATAGATTAAAACTATACATTGTAACTATAGCAAAATCAGGCTTCTATTGGTTTTAATACAACGAGACCCTCAGCACGTTAAATAATGAATAAAAATAGACAACAAAATCCTTAGTTTGTTCAAATAGGCTTAAAACTTTCGCGGAAAAGTTGATTATAACATAATAAATTTCTTAAAATGGCTCCTCTGAAAACCACCCAAATATCAGTTACAATGTTATTCATATCGAGTGTCGATATTGTCTTTTATTAACGCGAGTATCACACATTTAAATAAAATACTGTATACCGGATTAAAACGCGATTTATTATTTATATTGTTTAAATTATTTATCCCGTCGTATCGGATGCTTTTCAGCAACCGTGGTCGCGGGAGACTGAAAGATGACAGTTGTCTTATATTTGAAATGTCACAAAGTTGCCATATTTAATTCAATTAAATTAAAAAATAATCTATTAATTTAGGTAACACAATGTACATCTATGAACGTCAATAAAAAATAATACATATTAAATGCTTCTAATTTTACATTTACTACCAGTTCACAAATCAAGGGCGTAGAGCGGACGAGAAGAACTGGCAAGAAACTCGCCGCCACTCTTTTTAATCGCCAAGTTTTGACCACGGTTGCTGAAAAGCATCCGAAACGTCGGGATAAATAATTTAAACAATATAAATAATAAATCGCGTTTTAATCCGTTATACAGTATTTTATTTAAATCCATTATTATTAAGACTGGTTCAGATTTTTTTTGCTCTAATACAAAAAGTCATATAACGTCGCTGCGCCTGACAAGTTCCATATGTGATTTTTGTATAGTTTTGGGAGACTACGAAAAACGTATTATTGATTCACATACGGAGCTTTTCTAACCGGTCAAAACATATATGGAATTAGTTAAACTCATATCCAGTTCGAATATCACAAAAATGATTTTAGTAACACATAGAGAATAAAACGAAGAGTATTTTTTGTGCGAAAACCAAAAATCAAAAAAAATCACATGGAATTTGGCAGGCGCAACGACGATAAATTATTTACAATTTTCAATAACTCAGTATATTATATTTTATTGCTGTGAATTAAATACATATTAACACATTTTAAAGAAGTCTTAAGTCGGTTAGACTTCAAATGAAATTACATTATTAAAAAGATCTTTTATAGTTCTCAAATGAAACTTCTTAATTTCTAAGGTCTTTTAGTTCTCAAATACATGTTTTAGTTCTTAAATGAAACTACATAATTTAAAATGTATTTTATAGTTCTCAAATGAAACTTCTTAATTTCTAAGGTCTTTTAGTTCTCAAATACATAAGTAAAGATTTTTTTAGTTCTTAAATGAAACTACATAATTTAAAATGTATTTTATAGTTCTCAAATGAAACTTCTTAATTTCTAAGGTCTTTTAGTTCTCAAATACATAAATAAAGACATTTTTTAGTTCTTAAATGAAACTACATAATTTAAAATGTATTTTATAGTTCTCAAATGAAACTACATAATTTAAAAGGCCTTTTAAAGTTATCAAATGAAACTACCTAATATAAAATGTATTTTATAGTTCTCAAATGAAACTACATAATTTAAAAGGCCTTTTAAAGGTCTCAAATGAAACTACCTAATATAAAATGTATTTTATAGTTCTCAAATGAAACTACATAATTTAAAAGGCCTTTTAAAGTTCTCAAATGAAACTAAATAATTTAAAAATTCAAATGAAACTGCATCATTTTAAAATACAATTTATTTGTATTATATACAAAACTTTAAAATACAACTTATTTGTATAGGTATACTGGATAAGTACATATATACAGACTGTAACATATGTTTTTTAGTATTGATACTACACCTATTTCAAGGACTAAATATATAATCAGCCGGGCTAGCATGACAAGCGCGACAAAATTTTGTCTACCGTTTTCTCGTGTTTTAATCGACTATCGCTTTATTTCTTTCGGGTCTAACATGACAATTACACTTAAAACTCGACTTTTAATATCAAAAAAAGATATATTTGTCGATCGAGATATCTTTTCTATCAAAATTGTCGATGTCGAGACATAATATTTGGAGATATCTTACATCTTAGTTTGTCTTCTCTCGTCCGCGACATATCTCGTGGCGGCCATGCTAGCCCGGCATGACGTATATTTTAGTTGGGGAATATATATTAAAAGTTATACAAAAACATATATAGACATCAAAAATCCTAAGATAATATACAAGGTACATTTTCTATTATGGTTCATGCATATGCTAACATAGTATGCCTTAAATATTTCATTCTTAATCATTAAAAAAAACTTTATTAGGATAAAATCAGTCTAAATATGTATATAATTTAATTCATGTATCGACTAAGAAAGGATTTTTAGAATGTTCAATTCATGTTTCCAAACTTCCGGTATAGCTGCTCTCTTGCTTTTAGAAATAAAATCAAAATTATGAAAAATACATGGGGTACATAAAAAAATATTTGTTTTTTTGATCATATAAACTTGAAACTCATACGAAGCCTTTTTGCCGCATTTTAGTAAATAAAACAATAAATTGTTTTTATTAAAGAAATTAAACTTCAGGCGTTTTGAGTTTGAAGAAATTCTCAATGGATGTCTGTTTTAAATTATCAGTAGTTTTCTCTTTTCTCAAATATTTCCGTTTCGACGGCGAAACATCCCCGGGCGCCATTATTATGCTATTTCTAGACCTCTCTAAGACATATTGTTTTAAAAATTTCTGTTTTTTCTTCTTAGAATTAGTAATTTTCAATTTCAACTGTTCTTTTTTCCATTTAATGTTAACGCGGATGTTTTGATCGCGTATAGAAAATTCGGTTTCGCGCTTTTTCTTACGTTTTTTATTTTTACTGGCAACATCGGAGGTAAATTTGAATACTAAATCGTCATCATTTTTGACATTACTATCACGATATTTTTTATCTGTGCTTGAATTTTTAAATTTATATTTATTATCTGTGGTCGAATTAATATATTTTTGATCTGTGGCGCAATTTCTATATTTTTTATCTGCGATGGATTTTGACTTCTTCTTTTTATTTTTTTTTATTTTCGTCGAGGCACAGGCCGTTTTAAAATTTGAATTCGATTGTTGAATCGATTCTGGATTAAAATCGATTCTACTGATTTTAGCCTCACGATCGACTTCACTCAAATAGTGATTTTTGAAGCTCTCCAAATCGACATCGACTATTTTTTTTTCCAAAACCTCTTTAATCGGACTGAATTTTAATGCGATTTTGTTCGCTTCTTGTTTGATATTAACAAAATTGATATCGATTTTTTCATTGTATTCGGATATTTCCATGGCGGAATCGTTTTGAATAGTGACCGATTTTGATTTTGGACTTATTATGGGAAGATTTTTGTCTAAGAACTCTTCTGTTAGAATATTCGAGGTATTTCTGGTTGAATCTACTTGAATTTCAAGATTGACACTCTGGAGACCTTCATGACAATCGTCTTTCAATTCTTCGGTAGCTAAGGTTTCTTCTGCGTTATTCTGAAAAAAAAAAAAAAACTTGGTTCTAACAATATATATTATAGAATTACTGAACAGATTTTGATAAAATGCATTATGTTAGACTAGTAACTCGACCTGGATTATATCTTGGATACACAAATCGCCTATATTACTCGCTGATAATGTACCTTTCTATTGGTGAAAGAATTTTTAAAATCTGTTCAGTATATCCAGAGATTACTCCCTACAACCTTTTTTTACACCTTGGGTTACATTATTCAAGTTTTAGTAGGGATCCCTAATTATTTCTGGAAATGAATGTCTATGTTACTCAGTGAAGTAGTAGCTTTCAATTGGTGAAAGAATTATTAAAATCGGTCGAGTAGTTTTTGAGTGAAATAGTAACAAACAAAAAAATTTTTCCTTATTATAATATTAGTATAGATATCGACAGACGAGATTTTTTTGATGGTAGGTGACAGCCACAGAACATCAGTCAATGATGGGTTTAGGCGCGTAAGCCGCGTAATAACTCAGTTTATCCGCCAATTAATTAGTTAGTTAATTATTTAAGTGTTTGTGTTTTTTATAAAAGTGTTCTACTAAAAATAAAAGTATTATATAGTGATACACGACAAGGAAAAACAATAATTTAAAACGTGTATCTTGGATGACAAAACTTAATACAAAAATCATAACAGTGCTGTGAAATAAAAAGGAAGTTTTATATTGCTAGTTTAAATTAGTGAAATGATAATTATTACCTAAAATAATTTAAAAACTAAACACATTATAATAATACGCAAGAAAAAATAAAAACAGAAACATAATATCAGTTTAACAAAGTTAAGAACGTGTGGGTAATTTTGGAAAACGAATCATAGAAATAATAAGTTCGGATATAATATATTAAATATATTACATTTATATTTTTTTTTGGAGAAAACTTGTTGGATTACAATATTGCATTTAAATAAATATGTCATCAGCACGTAAGACACGTAATATAACTATAAATGCTGATGATTATACCTTAACCTGCTTCACTTGCAAAAAGGAATACGACTTGGATTGCGCGAATGTTTCTCCCAGGCGCTTTAATTTGATGCAACGTGAACATAAACTGAAGTGGAATTGCGATGTATGTAAGAATAAAGAAAACAATATTTCTGAAAACACTTTGATACAACGTAATATCGACCAAAATACACAACGTAAGTCGCTAAGTCTCTCACCAATGCAAAGTATAAATCTACATCCAAAAAACACGGCGTCACAAAATATTAATGATAGCCCCCGATCTTTTTACGATATTTCAATGGAAGATCAAAACCAACACGACATTTGTACAAAGCTGCATTATCTTACAGAAGAATTAGATTATTTGAGATCAAAAGTAAACTTTTTAACGTCCGAAAATATATTGTTAAAACAAGACATTGCAACACTAAAAGAAAGTATTACCAATAGTGAGAACTACCAAATTCATCCTGAAAATGTTGCCAATAGTGAAAAAAATGAATATTTGACTTTTCCAAGAAAGAACCTACCTTTACTGTCCCAACCAAGCAAGGAAGTTGATACCAGCGGAGAAACTCATAAACCAAGTACGGAAAATAAAAGCATTTCTCAAACAGCAACTAATAAAAAAATCAAAAAAAGATTATGCCTTCTCAGTTGTGATAACTCTAATAAGTTACAAGAATTATTAGATGAAAGGATTGGTAACTCTTTTGAAATTTGTCATTATTCTAAGCCAAACGCTGGCATGCAGGAACTCTTGCGTGGTATTACACAAAAGGTGGGGAGTTTTACCAAGGATGACTACTGCATAATAATGATTGGTAAAAGCGATTTTCAAAAAATTGAAAACTTTCATAATCTCATAGGTATAATACGAAAATCGCTCGAGCTTTTGACCAACACAAACATTATTATATGCTTTCCAACGTACGTGACAGGTGCTCCTATACATAATTATAAAATAGAAATGTTCGTAAATATGTTGCAAATAGATATAGAAGCCTATAAATATGCATACTATCTGGATTCTAACAGGAATTTAACTCACAGTATGTTCTCTCCTTGGACTGGACTAATTAATGGTCTTGGAATACAAAATATAATAACAAATTTATGTGAATTTGTTAGAGATCTGCAAAGAGATCTTACATGTAAGCTTCCCAGCAGAGAAATCGTTCAGGACACCTCACAACATAGTAAAACAAACAATTTTTTTCGGATGTAACTTTCTTC
Organism: Anthocharis cardamines; assembly: GCA_905404175.1. Lineage (NCBI taxonomy): Eukaryota > Metazoa > Arthropoda > Insecta > Lepidoptera > Pieridae > Anthocharis > Anthocharis cardamines. The sequence continues at coordinate 1,293,573 of FR989978.1, read as the reverse complement.
ACATATTACACCAGAACATCGCAGGCATTATAAATAAATTCGAAACATTAACTATACATTTGGAAAATCTAGAAATTGAAAGAAAAAAGATAGATATCATCTGTCTCACCGAACATTTCATGCTGCAGGAGGATACGGAATTACTTACTATACCTAATTTTACCATAGGAAGCTGCTATTCAAGGGAAATACGTCGTGGTGGTGTCTGTATATTACTTAGATTAGATTTAAAATTTAAAGAAATTGTTTTTGTGAAAGAACTATCTGTTAGTAAATTTTTTGAATGTTGTGGAGTAGAGATAATTGAAGAAAATACTATTGTTATATGTATATACCGGGTACCAGGTACTGACATAGATATATTCTTTAAAAATCTTGAGCTACTTTTATACAAAATTTGTAAAATAAATAATAAAAAAATTATACTTTGCGGAGATTATAATATCAATATCTTACAGAAAAGTAAAGCATCATTAGACTTTGAAAATTTACTTTTAGGATTCGGTTTACATATAGAAATAAAGAAACCAACTAGAATCGCAAGCATGACATGTATAGATAATTTTGCGCATAATGTCACAAACTCTAAAGGTTATGTTATGGAACTGGGTCTCTCTGACCACACCTGTCAAATTTTTAAATTTCCCGCCGAAAAAATATGTAGACTTAAACAATGGGTAATAAAACGACGTAATTACAACCAAGAAAATCTGTCTAAGTTTAGAGATTGTTTAAGTAGTCTATCATTTTCAAACGTGTATGAAAACGATGATGCTGACGTAGCTTATGAATTGTTTATAAATGAAATAAGCAGCTTCTACGATATCTGTTTTCCCTACAAAAAAATTTTCATTAAAAGGAACAAAAAGCCAAAGTGGATTTCTAAGGGGTTAAAAAGATGCAGCCGGAAAAAAATATCTTTACTTTGGCAATACAGATTGTCACCAAATTCAAACAATAAAAATCTATTACTGAATTATACAAAAACTTTTAAAAAAATTATTAAATTAACACAACGCGCCCAAAATTCATACTATATACAATCATCTACTAATAAATCAAAAGCCACGTGGGATGTTATAAATTCAAATAAAACAAATAAATTGCATTTAAATAATATTACTAAAATTAAACTAAATAATACTATTATTACAAATCCTTTAACAATAGCTAATTCTTTCAATAATTATTTTATTGACCGTATTAGAATATATAAAAAATCTGATACTAGTTTGCAGAGTAACTATACATCTCACAATTTCCATTCTGATTCTTTCTTTATGCCCCCGTCTATTCTACAGGACATTTCAAATATAATAAAATCTCTAAAAAACAAAAAAAGCATTGGTTATGATGGGATATCAACCAAAGTTGTAAAGTTTGTGGCTCAAGAAATTTCTTCCCCACTTAGCCATATACTTAACCTTTGCATCACAAATGGAGTATTTCCTAATCGCCTTAAAACTGCAGTAATAATACCACTCCACAAAAAAGGCCGTTTAGATAATATGGAGAACTACAGGCCAATCTCTCTACTTTCAGTCTTTTCCAAAATTTTCGAGAAGTTCATTTATCGACAACTTTATACATATATAGAAAAATATAAAATACTTAGTGATGCCCAAAAGGGCTTTAGACAAAACCAAACTACTAATATGGCTATATATGAGTTTATTGGTAATATAATTAAAAAAATGGACGGTAAAAAGCCTACCTGTGCTATTTTTATGGATATTCAAAAAGCATTCGACTATGTAGATCACTCCATACTACTTCAAAAATTAGAGGCCTATGGCATACGTGGTAAGATCTTAGCTCTTTTTGAATCTTATCTCAAAAATCGGAATCAGTTTATAGAATTAAAAAGAATTTGTACAACTTCAGCCCGTGAAAAAATCACACGCTCTAAACTACGTAATATTACATATGGAGTACCTCAAGGAAGTGTTCTAGGGCCTTTATTATTCCTGATATATATAAACGATCTTCCGAAGTACATTAACCATCCAATTGTATTGTTTGCAGATGATAGCACTATAAGTATAACTAGCACAAATCGTATTTCAATGGAAAACGAAATTATTTCAACGTTAGATAGAGTTATTGGATGGTTGGAAAATAATAACTTAGTAATAAATCTACAGAAAACACACGTGATGTTTTTTTCAAATCGAGTCCTAAAAAAAAAAGAAATAAAACTTAAATATAAGAGCTCAGAAGTAACAGAAGTTAAAATTGCAAAATTTCTAGGAATATCCATTGAGAATAATCTGTCTTGGAAAACTCATTCTGAAAATATAATTAAAAAACTACATCAAAGTGCATATGCACTCTACAAACTGTCTAAAATATCCGTAATGAAAACTACTATAACGGCGTACTATGCAACTGTTGCTAGTGTGTTGCGGTATGGAATTATATTCTGGGGTAATTCTAGTTTAAGAGAATCAGTATTTAAAGCACAAAAACGATGCATAAGAGCTATGGTAGGTATATCTTCAAGAGACAGTTGTAAACCCTATTTTAAGAAACTTAAAATATTAACTTTTCCTTGTATTTTTATATTAGAAGCAGCTGTCTTCGTTAAAAATAATTTGGACAAATTTGAAATAACTTTGAATAATCGTCCAGCTCGAGACCCCTACCGATTACAGTTACCATATTGTAGAACTACTCTTAAACATAAAAGCATTTTTTTTCTAGCGCCTAAAATATATAACAAATTACCTTATACCATTAAGTCCCTTCCTTTAAAACTATTCAAAAAGAAACTCAACAATATATTTAGTGATAAGTGTTATTATAGTATAACTGATTTTTTCTCCGATGAATGTATTATATAATTTAGTTGTGATATTTATTATTTTAAACTCAATATAATAGATTCATTTTTTTGTTTATTTTAGAAATAAGTATGTATGACTAGCTTTAATTATTAGTTAGTTAAATTAATATTTGCATGCCATAGCACTTGGCGGAAAATCATGGATCCAATATATATAATAGTTAACACCACATGTACTGATTTTCGCAAATAAAGAATGATTTGATTTGATTTGATTTGATGCGCTGTCGACCTATTTATTACAACGAGCATTCGTAAAATGCACAGTAGTTACTTAATCCTTGGGGCATAGATGAATTTTCGCCCCTAATGGCGACAGACATATTTCTGTGTCTTTTTCTCTGTCAGTTTTTCATATTTCACACAAAAATTAAAAAATAACACATTTACAATGTACCTTCATTCCTCCGTCGAACAAAATATATGAAGTATCACAAGCTTCCGAATTCGAAATTCGAAGATTTTCCGAATGTTCGAAGTAAAAAGTAGGTCGACAGCGCATCATTGACTAATGTTCTGTGGCTGAGGTATCACCTACCATCAAGTGGACCTCATGCTCGTCTGTCGATATCTAACATAAAAAACATAGGTCGACAGCGCATCATTGACTGATGTTCTGTGGCTGAGGTATCACCTACCATCAAGTGAACCTCATGCTCGTCTGTCGATACCTAACATAAAAAACATAGGTCGACAGCGCATCATCGACTGATGTTCTGTGGCTGAGGTATCGCCTACCATCAAGTGAACCTCACGCTCGTCTGTCGATATCTGACATAAAAAAAAATGTGCAGTGCGGGTAGTTTGAGAAACTCACCTTTCCATCAGAAATTTCACAGCTTTTTTTTTGAGAATTCCAATCGCTGATGGGTTCTTTGATTCTAGTTTTTCCTTTCAATATGTTATTTAAAACATTGTCTATAATCGTGCTGAAACAAACATTGTCTGGTTTGAATGGATAAATTTTATGGTGTAATGGTGTAATAATTAGCTCCTTAAAAAAAAAATTGTAAACCAAAAAACTTGTCGATTAAAAAGAGTGTCGGCGAGTTTATTGCCAGTTCTCGTCCGCTCTACGTCCTTGATTTGAGAACTGGCAGTAAATGTAAAATTAGAAGCATTTCATATGTATTTTTACTGACGTTCATAAGTGTACATTGTGTTACCTAAATTAATAAATGATTTTGAATTTGAATTTAAAGGTCTCGTTACCTGACCATAAAATCTTCAAAAAAAAAAAAAAAAATTGTCTATGAATTGATGACACGACAACAAAGGAGGTAAGTTTCCAATAAATATTTGGCCTGAATGACTTCTAAAATCATATTTTCAATCATTTGGGGAGAATAAGGAATTTTGTCATACAAAAGACCTTGAAGTAGATATTTCTTTATTTTTATTTTATACTAGTGGACCCCGCAGACGTTGTTCTGACACAATTTTGGCTTCGAAATTATATAATTAAATTGACTCTAGAAAACGTTTGTATGGGAAATAGAAAAGGGCTGTTTTTAGGGTTTTGGTGGGGCCCCGGGGTCTTCATAACATATGAATTTTTGTGGAGGCCCCAGGGCCTTAAAAAAATAGGAACTTTTTGCTCTATTTATTCTGTTATGTAAGTCCTTATATATTTATAATGCAATAAAGTTGTTAAATAAATAAACCTTTTGTGGAGGTGGGGCCACGGGGCCTTCATAAAATAGGAACCTTTTGTGGAGGTGGGGCCCCGGGCATTCATAAAATAGGAACCCTTTGTGGAGGTGGGGCCCGGGACATTCATAAAGTAGGAACCTTTTGAGGAGGTGGGGCCCCGGGGCCTTCATAGAATATGAACCTTATGTAGAGGCCCCCGGGCCTCTAAATCTGGTCCAGTTATTAAACATTTCAGTCAGTTTTGAACAACTCACTTCACAATCTTCTTTCTCACAGCCAACGGCTTCGGTTTCGTCAGCTTCTCCCTCATGAGACCGATCACTTCAGCTGAATCCAATACAAAACTGTCCAGCAATTTCATCTCCCCCAGCCTCTCACACAGACGCTGCTCGAGGAGTTTCATCGGAGACAGCAATCGATTATCAACATTTCTCAAGTTGGCTCCGAGGAACAGCCGTTTGGGAGGTTTCAAATTCAACTCTTCACGGCTTTGTATCGTGTTTTGGGATTGTTCTGAAAACAATGTAAGACAAATGGACGGTGTTAATCAATACAGTGTCACCCACAAAATGATAAAAATGTAAATTTCGTTTGGGAGGTTTCAAATTTAACTTTCGACGGCTTTGTATCGTGTTTTGGGATTGTTCTGAAAACAGTTGTAAGACAAATGGACGGTGTTAAGCAATACAGTGTCAACAAACAAAATGATAAAAATGTAAATTTTGATACCAATCGCTTCCTTATGAGCTGGAATACATTTTTCAAAAGAGTAGATATCAGGGACATTTCACGTGAAGCGGACAGGGAAAAAAAAGTGAGGTTCTGAAAATCGACCACATTCGGCCCATTTGTACTTCTAGTAGGTATGAATGTGTACGCAAAATATTTTTTTTGTATAGTGTATATTTACCAAGTTATAGGTTTCAAAAGAATTGTCGTTGATTGGTACTACAATTTTTCGAAAGTAATTTTTCGAATATAACAAATCTACTATAAAATATTTTACATAGCGATACATATTAAAAATATACTGTTCTTTTTGACAGTAAAAAAAACTTAAAAAATTAAAAAAAAATTAATGGCCAAAACCGGAAGTAAACTTTTCAAACCAGAATTACAGTCACTTCGACCAATTTTTTTTAAATTTTTTTTCTTTCAAAATATAGCTTAAATGATAATTAAAGTACACTAGAAAATTTAAAATGGGATCTCTATTAGTTTAGGAGATACGTTGAATAATATACACCCGCGTCGCAAGGGGCGTCATATGTAGCACTTGCTTAGATCGGTTGGTGTGCGTCAAATAAAATGGCTTGTATAAATTACTGTCATAAAATAGTTCAAACATAATAAAACAACATTGGTACAACACAAGAACTGTTTATTTTGTAATTTTAACAATTTTACAATGGGAATCTATGGCAGAACTAGTCCTCTTTACATGAAGGCCTGTGGTTGTTGGAATGAAGCTGTGAATTGGGTGCTATTGTTAATATCATAGTCTTCATAGAAGTAGAAGTAGAAGGATGATTGAATTTCTCTTTTAGCTGCTTTAAAATTTCTTCGTTTTCTATGGATGTGTCGGTTTGGGTGGAAATATGTTTAAACTTATCTTCGGGAATAAACAGTTCATCTTCAATGTTTTGCGAAGGTTCACTAGATGTTTGACTGCATTTCACAATGTCTTCATTAGCTACTGGAGGAGATTCAGTCAAAAGTCGTTTCCTGCAGGAGGCACATACGTAAAGATCTTGTGAAAAACTCCACTTTTGAGCTAAACATTTAGATATTTTCCTTAAATTTTTAAATTTTCGATGAAGTACCAAGTGAAATATGTTAAAACATCGATCACCGTACGGTGCCATTATGCATTAATACTAAACAACTGTCACAGATTAAAACGTGCACAAGTCGCTGAGCGGTTAAAGCAACACTAAAGTTTAAGTTACGAAACCGCTAGGCGTCATATTTCTATCTCTTTCTTGTAGATAGGTTTTTGACCGTTTGACTCTATCTGAGACAAAAAAAAGTACTACACGTTACTAACAGATGGCGCTATTAGTCACGTTTCGCAAATAATAAAACTTTTCTACTGCTCCAAAAACGTTTTTTCTTTATAATATATTATTAACTTATCATTGTATTATGTAGTTATATTTATATTATATTAATAAAACTTATTTCATATCATTAAATGAGGTTAAATATACGCTAAAACGATATAAAATATTAATAAAGTTGCAATATCGCGCAAACTGCTCAACCTTGCAAGCGCTACATATGACGCCCCTTGCGACGCGGGTGTATATTATTCAACGTATCTCCTAAACTAATAGAGATCCCATTTTAAATTTTCTAGTGTACTTTCATTATCATTTAAGCTATATTTTGAAAGAAAAAAAAATAAAAAAAAATTGGTCGAAGTGACTGTAATTCTGGTTTGAAAAGTTTACTTCCGGTTTTGGCCATTAATTTTTTTTTAATTTTTTTATTTTTTTTTACTGTCAAAGAGAACAGTATATTTTTAATATGTATCGCTATATAAAATATTTTATAGTAGATTTGTTATATTCGAAAAATTACTTTCGAAAAATTGTAGTACCAATCAACAACAATTCTTTTAAAACCTATAACTTGGTAAATATACACTATACAAAAAAAATATTTTGCGTACACATTCATACCTACTAGAAGTACAAATGGGCCGAATGTGGTCGATTTTCAGAACCTCACTTTTTTTTCCCTGTCCGCTTCACGTGAAATGTCCCATCATTTAAATCGTTTTAATAGCAAAAATATTGAAAATAGTGGACACGAAATCCTAACATGTTTAGAATATTTAATAATGCACTAAATTCTATTACTTTGATTGCTACCAAGAAAAACGATATACATTTAGTGTAATAATAATAATAATTAAAAAATAATCTATTATTTCTATTGTTTTTAAAAGAAATTAAATAAAACCTAATTAAAAATTCAAACTCAATTTACTCAAAATGGCAACCGTGTGGGTATTACTTATCAGCGTTCATTAATATAAATGTCCGAAGTTACCAGACGTGGGGAAGACATGCTTACAGAAAATTATAAACTTGTCGTTCCGACGGGATTCGAACCCACGACCCTTTGAAGCGCAAGGTAGGTCTATATATATAAAACCGAATACTAAATAGTAATTACCTGTTTCTATAATTTTCGTTTCATCTTGTTGTAATGCGTTAGAACTCGAGGGACTGAAACAAAAAAAATATTTTAATTTATCTAAAAACGATATCTTTTGAATGTCCTTGTAAAATTGATAAATGACAAGAAATTATTTGTGTAGTAAGTTCTGGAAGAAAATACTAAGTGATAAGAAGAATTCACTAAATAACTAGAAGAAACTGCTAAGTGACAAAAAGAAATTGATAAGTGACAAGAAGAAATTGCGAAGTGACAAGTAGAAATTGATAAGTGACAAGAATAAATTACTAAGAGACAAGAAGAATTTTAACAAGTGACAAGAAATTTCTAAGTAACAAGAAGAAATTTCGAAGTGATAACAATAATTACTAAGTGAGAAGAAGAATTTTGACAAGTGACAAGAATAAATAACTAAGTGACAAGAATAAATTACTAAGTGACAAGAATAAATTACTAAGTGACAAGAAGAAATTACTTAGTGACAAGAAGAAATTACTAAGTGACAAGAAGACTTTTAACATGTGATATTAAGTTTCCAAGTAACTAGAAGTAATTGCTGATTGACAAGAAGAATTGTTATAAGTAACAAGAAGAAATTTGTAAGTGACAAAAAGAATTTTAACAAGTCACAAGAAGAAACTGCTAAGTGACAAGAACTAAAATCTAAGTGAATCGATGAAATTGCTGAATAAGAAGAGAATTTTAATAAGACGTGAAGAAGACATTTCTAAAAGACAAAACGAAATTTCTAAGTGTGATATTGCTACCTAACAAAAATAATTCACTAAGTACTAGAAGAATTCATTAAGTGACAAGAAGAAATAGCTTGATATAACTTATCATTTAAATGAAAATGACTTATATAACTCACTCATTCCGGCTCTTAATCCTGGGTTTAGTTCGTCTCAGCGACATTCGACTGGGCATTATGGGTCCATGGCGAGGCCTGTTCACGTTTTGATTTGGGTCGGGGAGAGTCACTGTAATTAATATACAGTTTTAAGAACATCAGTCGATGATGGGTTGTCGACTTATGATTTTTTTTGTTTGACATCGACAAACGAGCATGAAGTTCACTTGATGGTAGGTGATACCCCAGCCACAGAACATCAGTCAATGATGCGCTGTCGACCTATGTTTTTTATGTGAGATATCGACAAACGAGCATGAGGTTCACTTGATTGTAGGTGATATCCCAGCCACAGAACATCAGTCAATGATGCGCTGTCGACCTATGTTCTTCATGTTAGATATCGACAGACGAGCATGAGGTTCACTTGATGGTAGGTGATACCCCAGCCACAGAACATCAGTCAATGATGCGCTGTCGACCTTTGTTTTTTATGTTAGATATCGATAGTAGAGCATGAGGCTCAGTAAATGGTAGGTGATATTTCATCCTTAGGACATCAGTCAATGATGCGCTGTCGACCTACTTTTTACTTCGAGAATCCAGTTACCCTGCCATCAAGTAAACCCCATCCTCATCAGTCGATATCTTACAAAAAATAAACACATTATAGCCTAAATGTTATTTTATGCATAAACAATAACACTGTAAATTTTCATCAAAATCTGTTCAGTAGTTTTTGCGTGAAATAGCAACAAACATCCTCAAAAATCACATTAATATTAGTAAAATTTTACAATCAAATTACGGGCAAAATTAAAAAAATCATACACGCAAAACGGCTAAGCCAAAAATGATGAAACTCACGCGCATCGATCGCTGCCAAATACTCGGGGTCGTCGGGCGCGGCCGGGCGGCACACGGCGCAGACATATATATGTCCGTGTGTGCCCGCACAGCGGGCGTGCGCGCCCACGCTGCCGCACAGCAGGCACAGTTTTATGTCCCACGGGCTAAAACGGACATATATGTATAACTGGAGTGTGTATGTTTTTTATTTTCAAGCCAAAACGGATGAACAAATTAACAAGACTTTTGCACAGTGGCCACAAGGGGGTTATTCCAATATATATGCTTGTTTGTTGTTTTACTTTTGAAGCCAAAACGGAGTAACAAATTAACATGACTTTTGCAGTGATCACAACGGGGTTATTCCATTTTTATTTGCCTTATATGTCTCCCACTTATGTCTTACGGGCTAAAACGGACATATATGTGTGACTGGAGTATTCCACTGTGTGTGCGTATGTTTTATACTTTTATAGTCAAAATGGCGTAACAAATTAACACGACTTTTGCACAGTGGCCACAAGGGGGTTATTCCAATATATATGCTTGTTTGTTGTTTTACTTTTGAAGCCAAAACGGAGTAACAAATTAACATGACTTTTGCAGTGATCACAACGGGGTTATTCCATTTTTATTTGCCTTATATGTCTCCCACTTATGTCTTACGGGCTAAAACGGACATATATGTGTGACTGGAGTATTGCACTGTGTGTGCGTATGTTTTATACTTTTATAGTCAAAATGGCGTAACAAATTAACATGACTTTTGCACAGTGGCCACAAGGGGGTTATTCCAATATATATGCTTGTTTGTTGTTTTACTTTTGAAGCCAAAACGGAGTAACAAATTAACACGACTTTTGCACAGTGACACATTAACCCAAATTTTGCACAGTGACTACAAGGGGGTTATTTCACTGTGTGCTTGTATGTTTTTCACTTTTAAAGCCAACACGGAGTAACAAATTAACACGACTTTTGCAGTGACATACCCCTACTGGGTCACGGGGGTTATTTTATTATTTTTTGGCTTATATGACACCCACCTATCAAGGCGAAACGGAGTAACATATTAACATACATTTTGTACAGTACAGACAGTAGACACATCTTTTTTAACGATCGAAACGATTTTTTTAAAACTTTTTTCCCCAGATTTCGAACATGGGACTTCTGGTACTCAACGCAACGCATAAGACAAGCGGTTGGGGTAATATATGTTATAGGTACTCATTAACAGTGTAATAAAACAATTCATATATTTTTTATTTATAATCTATATTCACTCCTATGAAACGGCTCGACCAATTTCTATGAATTTTTTTGTGTATATTAGATAGCTTTAAAAAAAGACAATTCAAAAGCTTGTAAAAATCAAAGTAGAATTTACCTATTATCCAAATCGTATTCCCGGCCGTTAGGACACTCACACATCGGCGCATCGCATACAACTGTCCGTTCATATATCTCAGCGAACGCGTTCTGCTCCAACTCCCATGCTGCGTCTCTGTTAAAAAAAAAGGAAACACTATTATTTTTTTCATTAAAAAATTTTGTTTAATATAAAAAAAAACATTAAAAATTTTATTGAATTTTGAAGTGATAATAATCTATAACGAAGTGAATATAGCGAAACTTAAAGTCAAAATATTATATTTTAAAGTCAAAATAGTATGTTACAATGTGCCAACAGGAGTATTGTACATTTAAATGTAAAAAACTTTTAATGAATTATAACATTAGGATAATATTGTTAAGTGCTTAATTAAAAATTTAAATGAATTATAACATTGGGATGATATTGTTTAGTCTTTAATTTCCAACTCTAAAAGCCCGAGGTGTAATGAAATTCACTTAAACTATATCTTAGAAAGGCAAAACGACTTAAACACCAAAATGATACTTGTGGGAAATGAGGTTTAAAAAATTGTGTGTGTGTACCAGAGTACACAGGTAAGAAGTGAAACTTCTTTACGACATATCATTTTTGTACTATTTGCAACTTCACGAAAATGGGGTAGATAAGGCTTAAGCCTAAGAAAAAAGATTTTATCACTTTCAAATTAATATATTGTTATTCTTATTTTAAACCAAACTTCAAAACGAATATATTGTTGTTATTATTATAATATATTACATTATATTCTTTACGTCACTATACTAAACTTTGATAAAAAAAGCAATATGGCGCGTAACCGAAAAACGTGACGATACTTACAAAATTTCTCCCATACGTCGATAAAGAAGTTTCACTTCAAAAATTATTAATAAATTGAACACATAGTATTTTATAGTGAAAATAATTTAATGAGAGAACATGTTATAGTATTATTTGCAAGGGAAAATACTTTAGTACAGTGAACACATAGTATTAAGTGAAAATAGTCTATTGAAATTGTACATATTATAGAATTTTAAAGTGATAATAATTATTTTTTTTTTAAGGAAAAATAGTTTAGTAAAGAGAATGTTTTATAGTTTTAAGTGAAAATAGTATATTTTAATTGAACATAATATAGTGCTTTATAGTGAAAAGTGTGTATATTGAAATAGTGAAAAAAACATTTAGTGATTTAAAGTTAAAACATACTACATTAAGTGAAAATATAGTATTTTTAAGTGAAAATTGTCAAAATATGTATGATTACCTGTCGGGTACGTAATACCCCTGGCTCAGCAAAGCCCGATAGAACTGCTCCTTATCATTGCACAGGGGACACTTCAAATAGTGGACACCAGCACTTAACGACATACGCTGTAAACATATTATAAATTACTTTGCTGGACAAGGTTTTCCCCACGTCTGGTAACTTCGAGCATGAGGTTCACTTGATGGTAGGTGATACCATACAACCTCAGCCACAGAACATCAATAGATGATGCGCTGTCGGCCTACTTTTTACCGAAACGCGCAATATGCACTTCACGGTTTTTCCATCTATGTAGTATCTATTTTGTGCAGTTTATATGGGGGAGGGTGTCGGATTATTGAAGTGCCGGATTAGTGAGATTCTATTGAATTTTTAATACCTGTAGATAATAAAAAACCACATTTTTATTACCTGTAGGCAAGACCTATGGAACCAGGCGTCTCTCGCGCAACACGGCGGCCAGAATGTATGGAGAGTAGGGAACGCGTCCACCCGCTCATAACATATAACGCACACCATCTCTTGCGAATCTATAGAAATATACAGGATTTTTTTATTAAACCGAGATAAGGAAACCTGTTGGTAAGGAATCACCGTCTATATACATCCGACATTCAAATGTCTCAGATGCGTTGTTGGCTTTTTATCCATTTGTTAACATTAACAGGAATTCTTTTTTGTTCAACCAAAGCCGGTGTCTTGTTGAAATGGCTCTTCTCACTGATTTACCGGAGGTACATGTGTTCGATTCCCGGCGTAAAAAAAATGTATCAGTCAGGCAGGGCAGACAGTATCACCTATTTTACCGCAAAAAAATTTTTTCAGTAAAACGGACACAGAAATATGTCTGCCCCATGCCCCACTAGGGGACTCGGGGATTATAAGAAGTACTAGGACATCAGAAATATGGAACAAGTGTTCTATCAATGTATACTGGTTAATAATTACTGAAGAATTATTAGTTAGTGATGATCAGTGAAACAGACACAGAAATGTGTCTGCCCCATGCCCCCCACTCCTCTAGTGAATTCAAAGTACCAGGATATCAGAAATATGGAACAAGTTTTCTTCTATCAATGGACATATTTCTGTGTCTGTTCTAGGGAAATTACCTTCACATATTTCATTTTTTGCAGCCTCCATTCTCAATTTCCTCTCCCTGTGTTTTCTCTCCTTTATTTTCTCCTGAATATTATTCGGAATCTTTTGTTTCGGAGCGTGTTGTTGACAGTACGATCTGTAAAAATTCAATTGATGATTTTAAAGGCCGCTACTGTCGGTGCGGTAGCTAACAAGCTATTTCGACTATGTGTTTGCGTGTTGTTCCCACGAGAATGTAAGTGCGTGCTCCTATTTAATCATGCCTACTGCTGATAGAGGACTAATCTTTGTTTTTTATTTTATTTTTTCGTTTATATATATATTTAATTACTTAAAGATGTCATGTGGAACATGGTGTAATGGTTGCAGCTCCTTACAAACATTTGTAAAACAAAAACTTGGCGATTAAAAAAGAGTGGCGGCGAGTTTATTGCCAGTTCTCGTCCGCTCTACGCCCTTGATTTGAGAACTGGCAGTAAATGTATAATTAGTAGCGTTTAATATGTGTTTTATTGACGTTCATAAGTGTACATTGTGTTACCTAAATGAATAAATTATTCTGAATTTGAATTTGTCTGTATATCTGAGTTGGATTTTCACAAAAGCTTACAAAAACATATAATTTATTTACTTATGCATTAAGATGACGAAAAAAAATTAACAGAAAAATTATAAGGAGAAGAACCAAGGTGAAAGATGTTCTGCTCAAAATAGATGAGCAGAAATGGAGATGGACAGGACACCTTCTAAGATCCGGGATTGAAAAGTGGGGAAAGAGGGTAACAGTTTGGTACCCAAGGGATGGCAAACGCCGGAGAGGTCGCCAAATAAGAAGATGGGAGGACGACTTCAAACAAACTTTGGGACCATTATGGACCAGGATAGCAAGGGACAGGAAGGAATGGCGAAGATTGGAGGAGGCCTTTGCCAATAGGGACATTTCACGTGAAGCGGACAGGGAAAAAAAAGTGAGGTTCTGAAAATCGACCACATTCGGCCCATTTGTACTTCTAGTAGGTATGAATGTGTACGCAAAATATTTTTTTTGTATAGTGTATATTTACCAAGTTATAGGTTTCAAAAGAATTGTCGTTGATTGGTACTACAATTTTTCGAAAGTAATTTTTCGAATATAACAAATCTACTATAAAATATTTTACATAGCGATACATATTAAAAATATACTGTTCTTTTGGACAGTAAAAAAAAATTAAAAAATTAAAAAAAAATTAATGGCCAAAACCGGAAGTAAACTTTTCAAACCAGAATTACAGTCACTTCGAACAATTTTTTTTTATTTTTTTTTCTTTCAAAATATAGCTCAAATAATAATGAAAGTACACTAGAAAATTTAAAATGGGATCTCTATTAGTTTACGAGATACGTTGAATAATATACACCCGCGTCGCAAGGGGCGTCATATGTAGCGCTTGCTTAGATCGGTTGGTGTGCGTCAAATAAAATGACTTGTATAAATTACTGTCATAAAATGGTTCAAACATAATAAAACAACATTGGTACAACACAAGAACTGTTTATTTTGTTATTTTAACAATTTTACAATGGGAATCTATGGCAGAACTGGTCCTCTTTACAAGAAGGCCTGTGGTTGTTGGAATGAAGCTGTGAATTGGGTGCTATTGTTAATATCATAGTCTTCATAGAAGTAGAGTTAGAAGGATGATTGAATTTCTCTTTTAGCTGCTTTAAAATTTCTTCGTTTTCTATGGATGTGTCGGTTTGGGTGGAAATATGTTTAAACTTATCTTCGGGAATAAACGGTTCATCTTCAATGTTTTGCGAAGGTTCACTAGATGTTTGACTGCATTGCACAATGTCTTCATTAGCTACTGGAGGAGATTCAGTCAAAAGTCGTTTCCTGCAGGAGGCACATACGTAAAGATCTTGTGAAAAACTCCACTTTTGAGCTAAACATTTAGATATTTTCCTAAAATTTTTAAATTTTCGATGAAGTACCAAGTGAAAAGGGGTAAAACATCGATCACCGTACGGCGCCATTAATAATAACAACTGTCACAGATTAAAACGTGCACAAGTCGCTGAGCGGTTAAAGCAACACTAAAGTTTAAGTTACGAAACCGCTAGGCGTCATATTTATATCTCTTTCTTGTAGATAGGTTTTTGACCGTTTGACTCTATCTGAGACAAAAAAGTACTACACGTTACTAACAGATGGCGCTATTAGTCACGTTTCGCAAATAATAAAACTTTTCTACTGCTCCAAAAACGTTTTTTCTTTATAATATATTATTAACTTATATTTGTATTATGTAGTTATATTTATATTATATTAGTAAAACTTATTTCATATCATTAAATGAGGTTAAATATACGCTAAAACGATATAAAATATTAATAGAGTTGCAATATCGCGCAAACTACTCAACCTTGCAAGCGCTACATATGACGCCCCTTGCGACGCGGGTGTATATTATTCAACGTATCTCGTAAACTAATAGAGATCCCATTTTAAATTTTCTAGTGTACTTTCATTATTATTTGAGCTATATTTTGAAAGAAAAAAAAATAAAAAAAAATTGGTCGAAGTGACTGTAATTCTGGTTTGAAAAGTTTACTTCCGGTTTTGGCCATTATTTTTTTTTAAATTTTTTTATTTTTTTTTACTGTCAAAAAGAACAGTATATTTTTAATATGTATCGCTATGTAAAATATTTAATAGTAGATTTGTTATATTCGAAAAATTACTTTCGAAAAATTGTAGTACCAATCAACGACAATTCTTTTGAAACCTATAACTTGGTAAATATACACTATACAAAAAAAATATTTTGCGTATACATTCATACCTACTAGAAGTACAAATGGGCCGAATGTGGTCGATTTTCAGAACCTCACTTTTTTTTCCCTGTCCGCTTCACGTGAAATGTCCCATTAGGCACACAGAAGTGCGGGATATTATTTAAATATATAGATTATAAGTAAATGTATATTAAAAAGTAAATGTAAAAAACTCAAAACTGAATTCAAGCACTCTGTACAATAAAGGCTATTTTTATTTATTTATTTATTTATTTAAGATGACAAATATAATAAAAAATGGTTAAATAAAATTATTTAAACTGGATGCAAACGCGAATTATTTTCCTTAGACTAAAACCGACTATACGGTATTTCCATCTATGAACGGTGGTTCGGAATTTCGATATTCCTCCCACCAGTTCAATGCCCGAAGTTACCAGACATGGGGAAAAATGCCTACAGAAAATTAAATACATGTCACGGTGGAAACGAACCCACGACCTATCGGTGCGCATGGCAGGTGTTTTACCGAACGCGCTAACGATCCTGATAAAATCCAGGTGTGTTGCTATATTTGCGATATATTCCTTAAGTTGATACAAAATTAGCTGATGCCAGCAACTTCATTTTAAGCTGAGCTTTTGAGCAAGGTTTCTCATCTTTACTTTATACTAATATCTATTATATATATAAAATTGGAGGTGTGTGTCCCTATATTTCACTTTGCAGCCAAATCTACGCATTGCAGACGAAAAGTGTTTGTATGTGGCAATAGGTTCAAGGTTCCCATTGTGCACTATGGTGGTTGCAAGTCGATAATTATAAGGGTGTAAAAGATACGGGGGTTGAAAGATGTTAACTTTGAAAATGTGACTATTATTGATCTAAAATGGTCTGGATTGTTCAGGAAACTTCTGGAATGTTCTAGAAAGCTTTAATATGTATACCAATGTTCTGATCGATCGAAAATGTTCTAGGAAATTCTAGAATGATCTAGAAAATTCCAAAATGATCTGGGAAGTTCTAAAATGATATGAGAAGTTCTAAAATCGACGTTTAGATTCTGATTAAATAAGAATGTTCTAGAAAATTCTAAAATGATCCAGAAATGTTTAGAATCATCTGGGAAATTCTGGAATGATGTAGGGAGTTCTAAAATCTACGTTTAGATTCTGATTAAATAAGAATGTTCTAGAAAATTCTAAAATGATCTGGGAAGTTCTAAAATCTACATTTAGATTCTAATTAAAAATGACCCAGCGAAGCGGGTATTCATAGCTAGTTAATTTAAATTGGTGAAAGAATTTTTAAAAGACAAATTTTAAAAATTCTTTCACCAATATAAAGCTACATTATCAGCGAGTAACATATGCTACTATTTGTATATAGTACATTTACAATGTGAAAACTAGTAACACAACCCATGCGAAGCTGGGGTGTGTTACTCGTCCAGCCGGGCTAGCATGACCGCCACGAGATATGTCGCGGACGAGAGAAGACAAACTAAGATGTTAGATATCTCAATATATTATATCTCGACATCCACAATTTTGATAGAAAAGATATCTCGATCGACAAATGTATCTATTTTTGATATTAAAATTCGAGTTTTAAGTGTAATTGTCATGTTAGACCCGAAAGAAATAAAGCGATAGTCGATTGAAACACGAGAAAACGGTATACAAAATTTTGTCGCGCTTGTCATGCTAGGGCGGCAGTTTATTTTATTGTATACTCACTTATAATTTCCATGAAACATGGAGACTGCATTTTTCCTTCTCCCGCACGGTAAATGGAACTGCTTCTTACATTGCGTCACCGAACACCCAAGAGTTGCTCCTTCTCGGCTACAGTATGAACAGCGCTGCAAATAAATACATACATACATACTAGGGATGTTACGAAGCTTCGATTCCGGTTCCGAAAGGTCGGAACTTTCGATTGATTTTGCACCTCCGATTCCGATTTCGGTTCCGATAAATTTCAATCGGAGGTTATAATCGGAGGTCGAGGCACAGCGGCGGCGGCCGCGATCAGCGCCATTTGATTTAATTTACTACGGTATAAAATTTAAGTCAATTCGTTCATTTTTATTTTCAACAACTAGGAAGGTGTTTCATTTTTTGAACTGATATAAATGAAACTGATTTATTTTATTACACATCTCTCTTTTGCTTCTGCCTCCGATTCTGGTTTCGGTTCCGATTCCGGTTCCGGTTCCGATTTCGGTTCCGACAAACCAAATTTAAAAACTCCGATTCCGAATTCGGTTCCGATAAAACCACTTCTGTTACATCCCTAATACATACATATACATCACGCCTCTTTCCCATCGCGGTAGGCAGAGATCACGGAATTCCATATGCTCCGATCCTTACATACCACTCTCGCTTCTTCTACTTTCATCAATGCTTTCATACACACTCGACGGTTACGAGTACTTTTGACCTGGCCCTTTTGCAGAACGTCCCCGATCTGCAGGGTTATTCACAATCAATCGAAACCGTCTTTCCGAACCGATATTATACGATTCCTTTAAATCTCAATTCACGAATCCGTATCGGAAAAAAATTGACGTTTTAAAACTGGATTTTCACGGAAAGTTATCCGAGACCAATTAGCTGTCGGAAGCAAGCAAGTTCTGTAGGGTTATTCACAATCAATCGAAACCGTCTTTCCGAACCGATATTATACGATTCCTTTAAATCTCAATTCACGAATCCGTATCGGAAAAAAATTGACGTTTTAAAACTGTATTTTCACGGAAAGTTATCCGAGACCAATTTGCTGTCGGAAGCAAGCAAGTTCCGAGATCAATTAGTATTGTGATAACCTTAAATATTCATGACTGCTTTGATTATTTATATTTTATATTGATGAAGCTAAACATAAAGGCAGTAGTGTTTGTTTACTTCGTTTTAGGTTGATTCTCTTTAGTATTCACAGTCTTTTTGTATTAGTAAAATAATAATTGACGGTGAGTAATCGAAAAGAGTTTGTGTCCATCTTAAGTTAATCATAATATATTATATTAATAATACAATAAATAATAATATTAAACCTTTAGTTTTAAGCGGAACATATCGACGTAACGTTGGAAAACAAAACAACAAACCACAACAAACTAATTGTTGTAACTTCACATTACTCATAAGAAAGTGAAAAAGGCAGCCCTTCATTTTAATGCTCAATAGCAGAAACCTGATGGAAGGGATTCTTTTAAGTCAAGCTTCTGTATCAAATACTATATCTCAAGCTATAAATAGCCTTATTATATCCACATTTCTGTAAGTATTTCCACATTCTGCACAATAAAGGCAAGTTTGTATATTTTTATTTTTGTAAATGAAATTAAAAAGGAAAACATGATTAAAACATAATATTTAGAGTTTTACTTTAAAATATAAATTTTTGTAGAAACAATAGTAATTTATAAAATAATTTTCTTGGTACGCTGAGTTTTGTATTAGATACAATGATATCTAAATAAAAATACCAGTGCATTGTGAAAAACTTTACATCAATAGAAAATGCCAACATTCCCTGAATGTACAAGTGATAAAGCCTTATTCTTCTTCAAAGTTCTAAAAATTAAATAGTAATTGAACTATTTATTGTTTGACAATATACATTTATTGTAAAGATATCCAATTTTAATATACCTAATATAAATGCTATTTAAAATATAGGTATCTGACTCTGACTGAAGAATCATAAATATATTGAATAAACTTAAGTCTATTTATTGTAGGTACAGAATGCTGTTGAGAAATGCTTTGTTGTGTGGCCTTCGTAAGCATGAATATCATGAGCAATATATTTTGCATTAGTGATTTAAAAGTGCTGCTGGATGAAGAAACACATGATATCAGCTGCAGCGATCCACCAGACACACCTGCACAGCAAGTGCCAGTGGCCCTTTATAGAGGACATTGGACTTTAGAACCTCAGTAATAAATAAATAGCCTTTTTATTTGAACTGTTTTTATTTTATTTTTAAAAATGAATATAAATTATAATATTCCATAAGATTCATCAACATTATCAGTTTTTAATATAAACAGTTTTACAAAAACAATATCTTGGATTAATATTAATAGTATATCTATGAAAATTTAAACTTTAATTAACAAATATAGCATTTTACTACCTATGACAAATTATGATATAACTATCATAGGAACTATAAAAATCTATCAGTTTGAAATATAAAGTTTTGTATCTATTAAGAGAACTAGTTACTTTATAATTAACAAAATAGGAAAACTTAATTATAATCTATACTAATATTGTATGTTATGAATAAACACAAAACTACTTGACCTATTTTAAAAACCCTTTCACCAATAGAAAGCTACATCATCAGCAAGTAACGTATGCTATTTTTCTACCACTATGCTACCCGTTTGAAGCCGAGGAGGATTGCTAGTATTATATAAAGTCTTGATCTTTGGATGCAAAAATTAAACTATTTAAAACATAATAATAATTTATTTACTAAATAATACAAACTATTAAATTATACTAGTGGGTCCAAACCTAGGATAATCCTGAATCTTGGTCACCTTTACAAATGAGTTGATAGAATGTAAATTACATGTACCAAATCACTTGAGTAGACAATTATTTGATATTTACTGTCTAACAATTATAAATACTATATGCACACATTTAGACTTATGTATATAAACATATTAAGAGGTACCAAAACAAATAAAATAAAAATCAATTAGTGATTATAAGTATAAAATTAAATATCTTAATTCATAGAGAACAGCAACTTGTAATTCTTATTGATAGTGTGTAGTGCACTGATGAGGATAAGGAGGTTTTCTCTTTCTGTTAGTATGTAATTCAGTGATTGCTGCAATTTTTTCGTCAGCATTTTGCCTCGAACAGATTAGGGGCGATTCCAATTTCTTTGTTGACTTTGTTAAATATAAATGGATGCATGAAACATGGGAATCGATAACCAAAGGCGGTTCTATCTTTCGGTAAATATACCCCATGGATTCTATGTATTCTAGCTCCTTGATTCCAACTTGAAGGGTTTCTGTATGAAGCTAAACGAGTTACAGTTGTTGAACTCGAAATACACTAGCTGTAGCCTTGCAGAGTTGAAGACTTTATCGGTGGGGTAGTGGCGAGGTTTGCGGAGAAATGTCTTGACTTATTGAGTACATAGAGTTGGCGTATTTTCATTATTATATTATTATTTAACTTTAATTTATTTTTTTATTATGACAGGCACTGTGACAGATGACAAGTAGCGGTTGTGACATATATGCTTCGTGCATTTACAGAGTCTATTTATTTTCACAAAAAAGATTTTGTTATCCGTAATATATTTAAATATACACAAAACTCAAGAAATTATAACTAGAACTAAGAAATTAAACTATAAATAAACCATACAATCTTAAATTAACTTATGTAGTATCTTAGGATATTCATTTTTAGTATAGACCATAGACCATCAATTCACTAGCGTTCTTCATGAACGATTTGTACCATTTTCCCAAGACTCTTATCGGAAACTCCCGAAGATTGCCGATGTTCAGTTCTATCGGAATTGTGAATACCATTTTCATATCGGGTAGGATACAAAACATTTTCCGTGGCTTTCGGAGCGCTTTCGATCAGTATTGTGATAACCTTAAATATTCATGACTGCTTTGATTATTTATATTTTATATTGATGAAGCTAAAAATAATGGCCGTAGTGTTTGTTTACTTCGTTTTAGGTTGTTTCATTTTAGTATTCGCAGTCTTTTTGTATTAGTAAAATAATTGATGGTGAGTGTCGAGTGATCGAAAAGAAATTGTGTCCGTCTTAAGTTAATCATAATATATAATATTAATAATACAATAAATAATAATATTAAACATTTAGTTTTAAGCGGAACATATCGACGTAACGTTGGATAACAAAACAACAAACTAATTGTTGTAACTTCAAATTTCTCATAAGAAAGTAAAAAAGGCAGCCCTTTATTTTAATGTTCAATGGCAGAAACCTGATGGAAGGGATTCTTTTAAGTCAAGCAGCAAGCTGTATCAAATACTATATCTCAAGCTATACATAGCCTTATTATATCCACATTTCTGTAAGTGGGTATAGTTTCCACATTCTGTACAATAAAGGCAACTTAGATAGTTCAAGTTTGTATATTTTTATTTTTGTAAATGAAATTAAAAAGGAAAACATGATTAAAACATAATATTGAGAGTTTTACTTTAATATACACAATTTTGTAGAAACAATAGTTAATTATAAAATAATTTTCTTGGTATGCTGAGTTTTGTATTAGATACAACGATATCTAAATAAAAATACCAGTGGATTGTGAAAAACTTTACATCAATAGAAAATGCTAACATTCCCTGAATGTACAAGTGATAAAACCTTATTCATCTTCAAAGTTCTAAAAATTCAATAGTAATTGAACTATTCATTGTTTGACAATATACATTTATTGTAAAGATATCCAATTTTAATATACCTAATATAAATGATATTTAAAATATAGGTATCTGACTCTGACTGAAGAATCATAAATGTATTGCAATAAACTTAGTTTATTTATTGTAGGTACAGAATGCTGTTGAGAAATGCTTTGTTGTGTGGCCTTCGTAAGCATGAATATGATCATGAGCAATATATTTTGCATTAGTGATTTAGAAGTGCTGCTGGATCAAGAAACACATGATATCAGCTGCAGCGATCCACCAGACACACCTGCACAGCAAGTGCCAGTGCTCCTTTATAGAGGACATTAGACTTTAGAACCTCAGTAATAAATAAATAGCCTTTTTATTGAACTGTTTTTATTTTATTTTTAATAGGTATATAATCTATATCTATTGTCTATCAAACCTTTAAAAATGAATATAAATTATAATATTCCATAAGATTCATCAACATTATCAGTTTTTAATATAAACAGTTTTACAAAAACAATATCTTGGATTAATATTATCTATGAAAACTTTAATAAACAAATATATAATTTTACTACCTATGACAAATTATGATATAACTATCATAGGAACTATAAAAATCTATCAGTTTTAAATATAAAGTTTTACAATCATATTTTAATATGATTTGTATCTATTAAAAGAACTAGTTACTTTATAATTAACAAAATAGGAAAACTTAATTATAATCTATACTAATATTATTGAGGAAAGATTTATATTTTTGTATGTTATGAATAAACTTAAAAAGTACTTGACATATTTTAAAAACCCTTTCACCAATAGAAAGCTACATCATCAGCAAGTAACATATGCTATTTTTCTACCACTATGCTACCCGTTCAAAGCTGTGGAGGATTGCTAGTATTATATAAAGTCTTGATCTTTGGATGCAAAAATTAAACTATTTAAAACATAATAATAATTTATTTACTAAATAATACAAACTATTAAATTATACTAGTCCCAAACTAGGATAATCCTGAATCATTGTCACCTTACAAATGAGTTGATAGAATGTAAATTACATGTAACAAAATCACTTGAGTAGACAATTATTTGATATTTACTGTCTAACAATTATAAATACTATATGCACACATTTAGACTTATGTATACAAACATATTAAGAGGTACCAAAACAAATAAAATAAAAATCAATTAGTGATTATAAGTATAAAATTAAATATCTTAATTCATAGAGAACAGCAACTTGTAATTCTTATTGATAGTGTGTAGTGCACTGATGATGATAAGGAGGTTTTCTGTTTGTATGTAATTCAGTGATTGCTGCAATTTTGTCTTCAGCATTTTGCCTCGAACAGATTAGGGGCGATTCCAATTTCTTTGTTGACTTTGTTAAATATGTATAAATGGATGCATGAAACATGGGAATCGATAACCAAAGGGGTTCTAACTTTCGGTAAAAATACCCTATGGATTCTGTGTATTCTAGCTCCTTGATGCCAACTTGAAGGGTTTCTGTATGCAGCTAAACGAGTTACAGCTGTTGTTGAACTCGAAATACACTCGCTGTAGCCTTGCAGAGTTGTAGACTTTATCGGTGGAGTAGCTGCGAGGTTTACGGAGAAATGTCTTGACTTATTGAGTACACATAGTTGGCATATATTCATGATTATATTATTATTTAACTTTATTTTTTATTATGACAGGCACTGTGACAGTTGACAAGTAGTGCTGTGACATATATGCTTCGTGCATTTACAGAGTCTATTTATTGGCACAAAAAAGATTTTGTTATCCGTAATATATTTAAATATACACAAAACTCATGAAATTATAACTATAACTTAGAAATCAAACTATAAATAAACCA
Source organism: Anthocharis cardamines (assembly GCA_905404175.1). NCBI lineage: Eukaryota > Metazoa > Arthropoda > Insecta > Lepidoptera > Pieridae > Anthocharis > Anthocharis cardamines. Next base: position 1,269,340 of record FR989978.1, on the reverse strand, counting down.
TATAATCTTAAATTAACTTTATGTAGTATCTTAGGTTATTCATTTTTAGTATAGACCATAGAGTTCAATTCACTAGCGTTCTTCATGAACGATTTCTACCATTTTTAGCAAGACTCTTATCGGCAACTCCCGAAGATTGCCGATGCTCAGTTCTATCGGAATTGTGAATACCATTTTCATATCGGGTAGGATACAAAACATTTTCCGTGGCTTTCGGGTCGGAACGCTTTCGATCGATCGTGAATACAGGCACTGATCGAGGTACGTTCGCCTAGGTCGACCACTCCCGACTCTACCACTCACACCAGTTTCATAAATCTTTTTCGTTTCCCTACTTCTACATGCTGCAAATACGTACGTATTATAAAATATATATATATATATATATATATATATATAGCAACTTCATTCGCATGGGCTTCATCTTAAGCTGAGCTTTTGAGCAAGGTTTATTCATATCCACTATTCCACAAATACATATTGAAAGTGGCGAAATAATTAAACTATTTCATTTACATATCAAACTGTTATTGACATTTGATAATTCGAAAAAGTTATTTTAAAATAATCTTTAAATGATTATAACTTTTCTTTCCGACAACCGATTTCATTGAAACATAGAAAGCCTATATGTTGCGCCGGGCTTTGCTTAATACATTTGTCGGTTCGGTTCAGTATGATTAGCCCGCATAACAGACAGGCATAGAAACAAAAAATTTAAAAATAATCTGGGTTTGTTCTATTTCTCTTCTTACATCTCCCCGACTCTGTTTTTAGCAATTTATTCTATGTACAGACATTTGACCTCTACAGTTTTATTATATGTATAGATTTAAAGTATAATAAATAAATAAAGTAAGAAATGGAACACATGTTTAGTGCATATTTTAATTTTAAGCAAACATTTTGGTGAAAATCTTTAAATGAACTTACATGTTTCTTACTTCTCTCTATTTCAGCTAATATATCTGGGTATAAAAAGCCGAACAGTCCTTCATCATCTCTGCCTTTTTGTATTAAGCAACACGATAATAACTGCAATAAAGAAACAGTGTTATTGTTTATATCAGTCATATTATAAACTAATTGCCCTATAAACATGAGACAAAACACAAGTAGCTGGCAAAAAAACATAATGTGTTAATATATGAGTTTCTTTCAGTTATCAACCTAGCTTTTGTTGTTAGAATTTAAAGACATACATAGATTATATTGTAACAAACATTGATTGAATCAATGTGAAAACTTAAACCTCATTTGTTCCTTTTATTGGTCTTAAGTTACTACATTCTCTTTTATGATGGAATTATGATATTTCTGTTACCTTTAATGTTCTAGAAATTAAAACGTGTCAAATTAAGTTACCAGTTTATCACAAAAAAAAAAGTGTATTCTTTAAAGAAAAGCTTCAGGAGGATAAATCACAGACTCCTGAAACATATTATGGCCAAATTCATGGGCCAGTTTCAGTTATAGGAAGCTGGAGAATATAATATTGTTGATAGAGTTAACTGAAATAAAACACTTACCACACAAAAATAATGACAATGAATACCGCCAATAGCATAAAGCTTTCCATACATAATTTCGTCGTCTACATCGCTTCTACAGAAGCCGCAAGGAGCACTCTTCGTAGCGACTCGGGCCAGAAGATGCTTACTTTTCCGAACATAGGGCTTTGACGCCATGGTAACTATTTTTTATCCTAAAAACAAAATATCACAACGAACAAAAACTTACTGGATTGATTTACTAAATGGATTGATTTAAACCTATATTGAATTAAATAACATTAAACTAGAAAGTAAAAAGTATAATTTCATCGAACTTCTACATCTAACATTTCATTATCTTGTCAGACAATATGACAGTTAATTATTGAAGCCATTCAATATTTGGCGGGAAAAATGACAATCGATTGTAAGAAGGTTGTTGCCATATACACAAAAAAATAAAAAAAGTAAAATTGAAATTTAATAAATTGTCTATGGAATAAAAATGAAAACGGAAAAGTTCTTAAACTAGTTAATTTAATCCATATTTAAGTGAACTTCTTTTTAAATTATATTCGGTCTTAATTCAAGACTAAAGTTTCTGAAATTTATATGTTTTATCATGATTTTAATAAACTGTAATTATTATTTTTTGAAGATTTTATGACCTGGTAAAGAGACCTACCTAGCTAATAATAAACTAGATGTAATAATGAGGATCAGTAAAGTTATAGCAAATTCAAATAAATTAGTATCCACGTTATTCTTTATGACATAAGAATGATATATCTTTTTGAATTATCCAAATCGGACCATTATTTACGAAGATATTAAGTGATAAACGTGTGCCGTTCCTGCCGCGAAAAGTAAATGTACGCGGGAGCGTGTGACGTCACTGTGACGGAACGGAGCGCGGCCTAGTACCGGCACTCTTACTTCTCGATTTAACGAAGCTGTTAGAATGTAATTTTGTGATATTTTAAGTATAAAACATGCATAAATAATATGAGTACTAATAAATTAGACGGTGGTTTTGTGCAAGCTCAATCAGATAACCTTCCAAAAGTGGATTCTTTCATGGTATTTGACCACCTAGAATGGGTTGAAACCTCAAAGGTTGCTGTTATGTTATGTTATGTTGCTTATTATTTACGAACGTAGGTACTTATTAGTAATATTTAAGTCTAAGTGGACGTATGTAGGTGTAAGAAATAATGAATGTAAGTGTATAGGTACAGGGACGTATTCAGAACTTATAGAATCTTGATAAACGAATGATGGGGTTTAGTGGTTCCCTATACTTGCTGATCTATGACAGAAACCTTAATATTGTTTGCAATGATTTTTTTGCCATTTTTACAAATATTTCGTTCAGTATATATTTAGGTAGGTGACTTCAATATAAAGCAAAAAATATTTATATATTTTGTTCTTTATGTATGTACACTTCTGTTAATTTAATTTTTTGAGACTTGTCATTCAATCTTCAGTTTAAGCTTCCTTCCAAGCAACCTAAACTTTACGTAATTTTCTATATCTTCTTCCAACTGAAATATATATTAATTTATTTGCTTCTGACAATAAGGCAAATCTGATGCTCATAAAATATTGTTATTCACTCTTTGGTTTTTACCCGAGTACGTCCCTGTGTCATTTATTTTGACTCTGGAATATTACCTACATAGAAATGGTAATAGGTAGGTACGAACGTAGGTTTATCCACAAAACTCAGAAAAACTAAGTAGTTATGTTTTTATTGGTTTTTATTAATACAGCAGGCTTAAAATAAGATAATACTTAGGTACACTACACGTAACAGTAGGTATCAACTTATTTCCATATCAACTAAATAATATATAGTTATAGTTATGTAGGTACGTAAATCGAAACTATCTTCACACCAATGTCTTGCAGCCTGGGCAGAGGGTAGAGTTTTATCATATTTTCTTACAACGGAATACCATTTTTACGAAATTTTGGGTTTTTCGGCACGTTAAAAAGTAGTTTTTACGGTGTTTTAATAGAAGTGTTTGTACATTTCAGACCTATACAATATTTACACATAGTTTAAAGGTGAATTAAACAAAAATCGGACACAAAATTAATGTTTTAGTGACAATTAACCAAAGAAAATACTGCGCGCCATACGCCTAACAGGCCGCGACCGTCACAGTGACGTCATAGCAACCGCGGCGGACACTCATTGAACTTCGCTAGTAATTTGGTCATAACTTCGTCAATTATTATCGTAGAACAAAAATTTTTGCACTGTATGTTAAGGATTTCTTAGCTCTTTAAATCTGCATTCTCAACTAAAAACGTTACGGATCCTCATTATTAAACTTATAGCGAGATGCGTAAAATGTTACCATGTCGTGACAACCTTGACTTTGACGTAATTACTAAAAATAGAAATGTTAGAGCCTCGTGATGTTTATGGTAGGAAATACTTTTTCAATATAATTTATGAGCAATTAGTGTCAAGCAACACTAAATTGAAAACGTCAAAAAAATATAAAAAAAGCCGCAAAGGCGATAGTAGGTAGATTTTTAATTTTGTTTTATAAAATGTTGTGTTTTTATTGTTTAAAACACTCTTAAAGAGTGAATATTGCTCATTCTAGTCTTAAATTTATTTCTGTGCTTTCAAAATGGAACTCTTGATCCACTGACAATAGTAATTGTGCCATAAAATATTGGTGTTGTTATTCTTTGTTTTGAAAATAGTGAATCCATGAATGGTAGTGCTTCGTTTTGGTACTAAAAGGTGATACAAATGAAATAAGAACATGTAATACATATTCAGCTCATTAATTAATTGATATCATCGTCTTAAAACGCAAATAATAATATCCCGCCATTTTGTCTTTATGAAAACTTCATTAAATTGTTTCTATCAGTATCTCTGTACATTTACCATGTAAAAAAAACCCCAGTGAATTGAAAAAAAAATCCAATAAGAATCTTATCGGAAAATTTTAACATGTCGACGCTGCACAGTCAAACTGATTGGACTAAAATAAACACAGAGACTTTGGACTCAAAATATGAGAAATGTAGGAATATCACTGAGGAGATATATAAGAGGATAAATATTACGTTTCAAGTGAAGAAATTGGAGAATCCTGCTCAGAGTGAGCTGTCTGATCAAAGGTAATTTATGACATTCTAATTATAACTGTAGAAACATTTTTATTGCTCCCTTATCAGATTTCAAAAGGTAGGACAACTTATTGTTAACTTTTATTACCAACTTAACAATCGTTATCTGTTATACTTCCTAGTAAATTTGATGCTTTAAGAACCTTCAAACAAATCACCAATTAGGGGTATTCATGTGCTTATATCCATCATATAAATATATGAGCAGTGAGGTAGCTATCATAGGGCAAATTGGTGCAGGGCCCTGAAGCTGAGAGGGCCCCTTGAGCTTTGGAAAGAGGGGGAGGCAGCTCTTGAAGCTAGAAAAATCTCACAAGAATTTTAATTTTTTTCAAGATTTTAAATGAGAATTTATAACGCCGAAGCGCCTTTGATTAGTAATCATTTGCAATTAATTTTGTGTAGTTACAAAAAAAAATTGCCGGAGGGGAGGGGATTGCGATTATTTCTTTCCACCAGGGCCTTTGTCCACCTAATTACGCCACTGTTTATGAGCAGAGCTAATCTTTTACCATTAGATAACCTGTCAGGTATTATTTGTGTAATAGGTATACTGTGGCACATTTGACAGAACCTTGCGCTCCAATAGGAAACGGGTTTGAATCCTACCAGGACAGCATGTTTATAATTTTCTATAAGCATGTCTTCCTCACATCCTGACACTTTGGGAATTAAACGGGTGGGAGTCATGTCGAATAACGACCATGTTACAAAGACAAACCACCATTCATAGATGAAAAAACTGTGAATGCATATAGTGTGTTTCGGTTTCAGTGTATGGAATTCTGAATGTTCAAAGTAAGGAATATGTCGACATCATATCATTGACTGAAGTTCTGTGACTGCGGTACCACCTACCATCAAGTGAACTTCATGCTTGTCTGTCGATATCTAACATAAAAAAACTTATGTTTCAGTGAGCAGATCGACAGCAATGATCTCAGTAATGAAACAGACTTGTTTGCGTGCGACAAAAGCTCCGTCTCGAGTAGCACCGAGCTGGACTGTCTGGAACAGGGCAGCATCGCCTGCGAAAAGTACATTAATATCAATAATAATGAAGAGAGAGTGAAAGAGACGCGGCAACATAAGAGACCTAAGAAGAGGTGAATATCTTAGTCCCACTGATGCTTGGCAGATATATTTGTTTGTCTGTTTCACCAATTGTTAAAAGGCAACTAGGAATTCATGATATATATGAACATAGGCCACACAGTTTTCACAACTATACAAAAACAAAAATTTGATAATTTTTTTGTACGTTTTGTTTCTCCATTCTGTAGTGTTCTTATATTTGACTAGCAACGCGCCCCGGCTTCACACGGGTGCAATGTAGATGTACTATACACAAAACATAGCCTATGTTACTCGCTGATAATGTAGCTTTCTATTGGTGAAAGAATTATCAAAATCAGTCCAGTAGTTTTTGAGTTTATTCATAACATACTAAAATACAAAAATTCAAAAATACAAATCATAAAAAAATATATTAGTATAGATAGAGCGAGACTACATATTTATTTGAACTATATCAAGCTTATAATACGTTTATAAGTAAGACTAAGACGAAAAAAAATAACGATATATTAACCAAAAGTATAACTATAAATTACAATATGTAATAGAGAGAAGAGAGACTAAGTTCTGTTCTAATTATTTGTTTTTATTTATTTTTTTATCATAATTCTAATCTATATGTCTGTTCTTATTTTTAAGTTTGGTTTTGTAGTAGGTTAGTAATATACTCAGATTAAGTACCTGTAATATACTATAATTTGACTCAGACGAGGTGTCACCCTTGAGGTAGTGCGTCACGAGGGGGCCACAGAATATCAGCGTTGCAACACGTCTGTGTTGTAACACATGCTGAGTGGCTTCCTTTTTAGACACCACATGTATATTTTAATTTTGTTTCTTATTTTTTTTTTTGTAAATTGTGTGTGTGTTTTTAATAAATGTTTTTTCTTTCTTTCTTTCTTAATACATATACATATATATTTTGCAGATTCAGGAAACGGATCAAAAAGCAACAGAAGCAAACGAAGCAATCAGACGGATCAAGCGATGAGTGTTTGCCTCTCAGCCGGGTGGGTGACATGGATGTACGCCGGAGTGCGTCGCCGAATCGGTCAGATGACGTCATGGGGGTGCCTAATATCGTTATCATTACTAGCGGTGAATACCCCTTTCTATATATCGAACATGAGCTTGAGGTTCACTTGATGGTAGCCAACATCAGTCGAGGATGTGGTGTCGACCTATATTTTTTTATGTTAGATATTGACAGAGGAGCTTGAGGTTCACTTGATGGTACGTGATACCCCAGCCACAGAACATCAGTCGATGATGCGCTGTCGACCTATGTTTTTGTATGTTAGATATCGACAGACAAGGTTGAGGTTCACTTGATGGTAGGTGATACCCCAGCCACAGAACATCAGTCGATGATGCGCTGTCGACCTATGTTTTTGTATGTTAGATATCGACAGAGGAGTTTGAGGTTCACTTGATGGTAGGTGATACCCCAGTCACAGAACATCAGTCGATGATGCGCTGTCGACCTATGTTTTTTTATTTAAGGTATCGACAGACGAGCTTGTGGTTCACTTGAAGGTAGGTGATACCCCAGCCACAGAACATCAGCTGATGATGCGCTGTCGACCTATGTTTTTTTATTTAAGGTATCGACAGACAGGCTTGAGGTTCACTTGATGGTAGGTGATACCCCAGTCACAAAATATCAGTCGATTAAGCGCTGTCGACCTATTTACTTCGTTCATTCGGAAATCGATATACTGACCGAAAGGCGCAATGTACACTTCACGGTTTTTCCATCCAACGGCGGTTCAATGCCCGACGTAGGGAACGACTAGACGTAGGGAAGATATGCGTATAGAAAATTATAAACATGTCGGGATTCGAATCTGCGACCCATCGGAGTGTTTGAAATCGGTGGTGTGTTCCTGGGTTCGAAGTGCTACGTTTTATACCTAATATATTCTCAATTAATGTTTTTATTACTAAAAAGATAAAAATCCATTTTTTTCGTTATCATAAATTATAAACATATTTTTTTTTTCAGATCTCAAATACAAGATCAAATCGCCATCACCGCTCAAAGACAAAAAATCTAAACCCGAATTAAAACCAGAGACAACAGAGCAGAGCATAGACAATTCAGAGACGTCAGAGTTGTCACTGAAGGATAAATATGGAGGGAGAGTCTGTAAGATTTGCAACGTCACGTGTCGAGGGGAGAGAGGGCTTAGGTGAGTGAGTTATAATTTTTTTTTTTTGTTTTTTTTTTTTTACATTTTTCTAAAATATCATTTAATTTAAAAAAAATTAATAATAAAATAAAATTTAAAAGTAACTAACGAATAGGCCATATTATGTCGGAGCACGGATTGCTGAAAGAAAAATTGGTAAATTAATAATTGTGTCATAAGATTTTTGACCTTTACGCTTTACAATTGCAATAACAAATAAATTTTATTTGTTTAATAACTAGCTTGTGTCCGTGACTCGAACTTCTAAGCAATAACTTTTTTCCCGACATCCGAATTTGATTAAAAAAAGTTTAGATGTTGCCCCAAACTAAGTCAAAGCCACATGAAAATCAATTCAGTATCTTCGGAGATTCGCGTGTACAAACAGACAAGAAATTCCCCTTGTTTAACTGTCCTTCCCCATTTCTGGTATTTTTTTCAATGTAGGTACAAAATGATTCTACTGTTTTATTAGCAACACGCCCCGGCTTCGCACGGGTGCAATGGTTATGTATAATACACAAAAAAAAAATTAAAATCGGTTGAGTAGTTTTTGAGTTAAATACTAGCTGATGCCCGCGACTTCGTTCGCGTGGGCTTCATCTTAACTGATCTTTTCAGCAAGCTTCTCTCTGCTAATTTTTTTTTTTTAATAAAACCCTATGTCCTTTCTAATACCTCTAAGAATATGTGTACAAAGTTTCATGATCATCGGAGTAGTTTTGGCGTGAAAGCGTAACAAACAAACTAACATTCACATTTATAATATTAAGTAGGGATTATTTCACCAAAAAGGATCCCCTTATAGGATCATTTCGTTGTCTGTCTGTCTGTCTGTCAAGACCCTTTTTCTCAGGAACGCGTGCAGTTATCACGTCTAAGTCTAATTCGATCCAATCAAAAGGTTTTATGGTTTTATGCACCGTTTATGCCGCATATTTTGACATTCCCCCCACATGTTACTTCCCGTTGATTTAGAATCATGAAATTGGACATGAATCAATGTCATGCACAAGTAAAGGAAAAAAATCCGAAAACGATATTTTGTAGCTTTTTTTTATTGGGAAATTCTTAACTTGACTAAGTTTGTTTATTTTTCTTTCTTTTTTTTTCTTTTTTTTTCTTCTTTATTCGTCTCTTTTAACTGTTTATACAATTATTTTAGACGGCACATCAAAATGAGCCACACTGAACACGAGGATATCATAACTACGGAACAACGAAGTTCACAATAGAGACAGTTATATACAGGATGATTATGGCTACTCTGTTATTTTTTTAATATGGTTTTAAATATCGATGGTTTCCACGACAAAGGGCGTATGTCCATTAAGCATACTTTTGGCAATGAGCAAAAAATGTTTAAAAAAAAATTATATTGTTTTTTCCTTATACTTTTAAAAACTTGAATTTTCACCGTAGCGTAATTTTAAATAAAAGGTTCGATAGAGCTTCGAAAACTGAACAATACTGCAATAAAAATTCATTTTAGCCAAAATGGTTTATACGCCCTTTGTTACGGAAATCATCGATATGAACTATGTGGGTAGTTTAAGAATTTTTTTTTGAAAAATGCATTTTTTGCTTTGCATATGGGAGGCAGGTCGACTCTTATATTGTAAGGTGGATTTTTTGTTGTTTTTATGCATATATTAAACCAGTGTTTCAAAAACTAAATTAGATTTTCCAAAATGTGGGTAATTTAAAAAAAAGATTTCTGTGTGTACATTATTTTCGAACAGTCTGTATATTCAATTAATATTTAAGTGTTTATACAGAATAAAGTATAAAACTGTATGAAATATATTTGAATTTACATATAAATATGTATTTTCAAAATAATATAGTTATTTTTTGTTATCGAATTGGAAGGTTTTGCTATTTTTAGGCATGGTTTTTAGAAATTCGTTTATTTTTTCTGTTTGAAATTGTATATAGGTTTTAAAGCGTTCCATTGTTTAAAAGTTTGGGCTTAATATAATTAAAGCCCAGTAAACAAGTCATATTACTTCTTAAAGTAACGTGTTTACGACTTGCTTTTGCTTCAAAAGTAAAACAATACAAACCCAAAAGCCCCGAGCGGCTTTACGATATTTGTAAATTTAGGCGGTTAAAAATGCATTTTTCGTTATTAACGGTAAAATACGCATTTTATGCTTGTTACGATTACGTTATATAACTTTTATAACAACAATGTTTAAAAACACGATTGCACGATAGGAAAGTAAAGAAGGAAAGCCAAAAAAGAGAAAATAAATGTGTTTTGTCAAAAATGGCGGTAACTCCTTTTTGGCTTTTAGCCATCGTATATGAACTACATTTTTTACTGTATTTTTTTGCTACGAGATATGTTTTGCCAGTGCCGGTGTTAGGGCCACTGATGCCCTGGGCAAGAATATTGTGGCGCCCACTTAAGGAAATCAATATCGAATGTTAATTTTCTTCTTAATTCTTTTATATACGGAGTTAATAAGAAAAATCTAATTTGCCAGCGATTACATTTTCAATCGACAGAGTAGCCAAGGTTACGATATCCATAGAGCACAGAAAGTAAAACATAGGTATCGAGGGTGTGCAGCACGGGAGGCAGGAGAGTCCAGACCTCGGCGCCCCCCAAAATTTGGCGCCCTGGTCCGTCGCCCCACCGCGCGCCCCTCTATCACCGGCACTGTGTTTTGCGATGGGTAACGGTCTATATCTCGAAACAGTTCGATTCAGTTTGTCATTCTGTTACGACATATGGGCCGTTACCCATCGATTGGAATAAAAGTTGACTTTTATGATATGATAGTTCTATGGGCGAAGTAGTATTGTAACTTTTTTACTGGCTTGTGGACAAGAGCGTCGCTAGGGGAGGGAGGGGTAAGTTGATATATACAGGATGGATTGTATTTTATAATTTGTAGTGACAAAGAGTTTTAACTTTCACCACCGTACCTCGCGACAAAACTCCAAGTTCCACCCGTACCATCTTGACGCATGGAAATCTAGCACTGTGCGCTTTATGCGCAATTTTTTACCACGCACAACGCTATTGTGGAAAGAGTTGTCGCCAGCGATTATTCCGAACCGGTACGACTTGGGGACCTTCAAGAAGAGAGCCTATTCCTACCTTAAATGCCGGCAACGCATCTGCAAGTCCTCTGGTGTTGCAGATGTTCATGGGCGGCGGTGTTCACTTTCCATCAGGTGAGCCGCAGGCTCGTTTGCCCCCTATAGTATATAAAAAAAAATCAAGAGTTTCTGAAACTACACTGTTAGCACAAGTCTTTGTTGCTTCTACAGCGCGGCGATTTTAACCCTTAACAACTGACGTGTCATTTTGTTACACTAACACTGACGTACGTATGTCATACGTACATAATATTGAAGACGTTCTGATGCATTAATAGGGTGTAATTCTAGTGATTATTGTAATGCGTTTGTTAAAACATATTTAAATGAAATAGGGATTATAAAAAAGTAGTTATAATATTCATAAAAATATTTGCCTTTGAGGTAATGTAATTTTTATAGACATTTTTTAAAAATCAATACAAAAATATTCTCTTACAATAGGAACTTGCTTTTTGGTTAGTTCCCGCGCAAAATAATGTTTAAATGAAAAACCGTTTGGATGACGTACCACATACGTACGTCAGTGGTTAAGGGTTAATAAGAATTAGTCATGGGCGTTTTCGATCATATCCGTCATCGATGCTCACATGTGTTGCGCTAGCGGTATAAATGTTGACATCGGTTTTTGGCAACGGTGACGGCCATGTTGCCGTTGCGGATGCGGGTAGGGCGCTGTCGGTTTCAGTCTATGGATTTCCGAATGCTCGAAGTAAAAATTAGGTCGACAGCGCATCATTGACTGATGTTCTGCGGCTGAGGTATCGCCTACCATCAAGTGAACCTCATGCTCGTCTGTCGATATCTGACATAAAAATAAAATCTTGGGGGAGTAGCTGATCTTCCTTGGCGACGCGCTTGTTTGTAGAAATTTTAAAATAACTTAGATAGGGGACAATTTTAAGGTGTTTTGGCATAAATGGTGGTGGATTGGAAAGGGAGGGTTGTTGAGGTGGTAGAATTAAAATTTATATGTAAATAGACGTGTAATTATTTAAAACATGAAGGCCAATAATATAAAATATTAAAAAAGGTCCGTGACATTAAAAGCAGTAATAATGTTTAACATTACAAAAAGCTAATAATATAAATCAGAGCTGTCCAAATCTGCGGGAGATTGAATTTATTTTTATTTTTTGTGATGTTTACAACAAGATTAAGAAAAATTGCTTTTTACATGTTTTTGTTACATCTTATTCTGTTAGTATTTGTAACTGAGTGAGTGTTCCGTAATAAAAAACCTTTTTATTATATAAACCATTATATTTATCACGCTAGTGATCCTCGTCACTGCGCCAAGATCACTGGGAAATATACAATACTAGCCGTCCCCGCCCGCCCGTTTCTTCGCTCAGCGAATTGTAAAGGATAGACGAATATGAACTATCCACATAAATTTGAAAAAAAATGGTAAAGGGTTGATGGAATTAAAAAAATGAATAGCCTAAAACCTTCTACAATTAATTCCGCGTCGAATGGTCATGGTATCATGCCGATCGGTCCAGTAGTTTTCAAGTTTATCGATGACAAAGAAAAAAAAGTTGCTTATATATATGTATATAGATAAATGTCGAGACACACACATTGTCACACATGTCCCCGCATTTTATTCGATTATTTGTAAATTTTAAATATTTTGCGGCCCCCTCAATGTCATTTTTATTGGCCCATCCTATCTAATTTGGACAGCCCTGAAAAAAATCATTAATGAATGCCAATAATATGTATAATTAAAAAAAAACTTGTATAGAAGTATTTTATGAGCTAACTGGGACAGCCTGTACATATGATTTTATTTCTACCCTCAATAACTCGACAATGGTCAGGGTTACTATCTGTGATTGGATGTGATGTAAGTTAGGTATGGTCTTACCATAGATTAAAAATACGACTTGTCTATGTGCTTACCTAAACATCAACTTAAGGTGACACGTGTCGACATTTTTTCCATAGAAATTTCGGGGGGGGGGGGGGGGGGTATTACTCCACTATTTAGCACTGTACATGCAAAGTTAAACATGATATCGTTTTGTCTCATTATTAATTTTGTCTGTGCGGAAACAGAATGGAAAAATAAAAAACCATTAAAAAGTTACGAGCTACCAAAGATTCGTTTATATTGCCATTTTTAATACAACTTTGGGCTTAAATTAGTAATAAAAGAAGTATCAAATTTTCAAAACAAAGTCGGTACCGACAAAGCACGATTATCGAAGAATATAATAACTTTTATTTGTGATTGATTTATGCAATGGTTTTTTCATAAAACTCGATTTTCCAAAGGCTTTTTCGTATTTTTTTAGACGCCCCTTTTACTATGAATTATCGTGCATCTCACTTAATAATGATTGCCCCAGTGCGGTGCGGGAGAATAGCATGCTTTTTGGCCTCGCCAACAGTGAGTTCGAGCCCGCGACTTGTGCTACATTAAGAACTAAGTAGCTCTGTTTTTGTCTTTTAGATGACGGTAGAAAGAGACACGTATTTAAACGAATTATAAATTGTCATGATTTTGACTTTCGCGTTACATTTGGTGTTGCCATTGAAATAATCCGGGGGTTTTAGTTGTAGCGAGTATAGACAACATCGGCAAAAAAAGTCCATATATAAAAACTTTTTATGAGACATTTTTAATCTATGGTAAAGCAAAAAGAAAAAAATTATGAATCGGCCGATTTTGAGTACAAAATTTTATGATAAGTGTTTTTAAAAATATTAAGTATTCTAATAAAAATCTCTTCTTCGTAGATTGTATTATTTAGGTTAAGCGGGGTTGCCATTTTAGCAACGTAATTGTAAACAATTCGGTGAATTTTTGGGTGATATTGCTCTATATTGCAATTTATGTAAGGTATATTGTATTTTATTGTTATGTTGCAATTTTCAAAAATTTTTAGTTATCAACGCTTTGAGAGTTTTTAAGAGAACGTAGGTTAAGTTTTTTTTTAAATTGAGGTGCTAAAATGTTGCCATGTAATATTTGTTCAGTGTCAGTAAAACATTACAGAGAAATGTTTTATATTAGCTATTATTTTGAACAGCGTTTCTTAACTTTTTTCAATCCTCGGACTTAATAAAAAAATAAAAAAACAGCAATAAATTTCGGACCATTTATTATATGTATATAGTACTACAAATAAAAAAAACAATACTTTTTCATAAAAATACGTCAATGTGAAGGTTGGTGCTACTTTTTGGCACCCAGTGGCACTTGTGACACTTGGTAGCATTTATTTATTATTGTTAAAAGGTCTATAGATGAGACTCACAGACCCCTAGGGGTCAGTGGACCACAGATTAAAAAACACTGGTCTAGAATATTCGGGGCCGTACCACGATCATAAGAGCAGTATTTTAAAAATAATACTGTGCGAGTGAGAGGGCACGATAAGCCGCCATTTTAGATTTGGTTCTGTATTGGCACGGGTCATATTAGTAGCATTCAATTGGCTCACGCTGAACAAATATGCGATGGGCAGAAATGCTTTCGCCATCCCAAAATTACGTCACATGAGTTTTATATTTTTTTCACCTAACCCCCCCCCCCCATCACAAGTGGTGGGCACTATGTTTAGGCTTATACCCCCTGTGGTGGGCATAAGCCTAAATATAGGGTAGGTAATATGAAGTTTTTTATTATAACTCCATTCATTTAACACTCCAACACTTGTTACACAATTCGTTGGCATCATTCCTCTCCACTGAAGGGGGCTAGGCAGCGTAAATAGGCCGAAAGTGGGGAAAAATAGTTCTTTTAATGCATAGAATACTGTTCTGGTAATATTTTTTTGGTAAAAGTGAAAGGCAAGTTTTCCCAAAACAAAATTTTCCTATATTACCTAAATTGTTATATTTTACAATGTATCAAGTCAGTAAGTCATATGGATTCAGAGGAGAAGGCATAGAGATGTCAAAATCAATTTATTTTAGTTTTTTTTTCATCGAATAAAATGTAAGTCATGAAAAATCTGTCATTGCGCTTTGCTACAGAATGAAATATAAAATAAGATATACAAGTATAACCGCGGAATACTGCAACGATAATCAAAATTTGAGGGCTTCTTAAAATGTTTCTGTCTTTCATTTTACCTTCGTAATGAAAGGGTTAGAGATACTTTTAAGTACAACTCAATGTTGATTAGCGTTCGAGAATTCGGCCATAAGATTCATCGGTTTCGTATTAGAACAGCAGTAGTGTCTCAGAGTTCCCAGAAATTTTGATTTTTTTCGAGATTGTGTAGCCTTAACGTGTGACGTAATTCATGGATGGCCTATGAGGTAACGCGCGGTGTAACCGCAAAATATAATGTTATTTGTTTTACTTTTGTGCTGTTGTATTAATTTTCGTGGATAATTTTAGACTAGTCAACTAGTTGTTAAAATGTGTAATGTTACTATTGATATATATCGTTGGGGGTAAATGGTTTGTGGGCAAAATGCGCAAAAGAAAATTTTTCACGGACTTGTTGGCGTGTTTGGTTCTGTATTTCGACGGGACGACATTTTTATAATTTTCTATAAACATGTCTTCCTACGTCTGGTCACTTTGAGCACAAAACGGGTGGGAGGAATAGACAAATTCCGACCGGGTAACGAATCACCGTCCATAGATGGAAAATCGTGAAGTGCACATAGTGTTTGGGTCTCAGTCTATGGATTTCCGAATGGTCGAAGGAAAGATAGGTCGACAGCGCATCATTGACTGTCGATATATTTTCTTTCTTTCCTGATCTAACATTTAACCGTAGATGTGTTGCCGCCCTCTGGTAGATGAGAATGTCTTCATTTTTAACGGATATATTAATAGTAATATTATAGAATATGATTAATGGTTTCTGTTGATTTATGTGAAATTTTCTGAATGTTACGAAAAACGCACCAAAGCATTGTTGTAAGTTGAATTGTAGCGACATCTATTATCTGCGACTAGAATCAATACGAAGACGTCTATTAGTTCAATTGTTTAGACATGGGTAACTCAGCGAAATTCCCCGCGCCAACTCAGCAACTCCGGCGCAGTGTAGTGCGTCGGCTCCTTGAGTCAACTCAAAATTGCGCCACGACGCAATAAAATGGGACGCGCAAAGCGAGCAGTGAAACCTCCGAAACGCACGCAACGCCACGCTCATAGTTCACTCAGTGAGTGAGTACTGCGCCGTGCGCCGACACATTATGAATGTGTGAGCTGACTCACCCTGCGCACTGAAGCGTGCCGGCGCAATTACGCGGCGCAGCGCAGTGTTACACATGTCTACAATTTTTTGAGAATTTTTTATTGCCATTCAGCCCGCCTAGCATGACCATCAAGAGATATCTCGCGGACGAGTGAAGACAAACTAAGATATAAGATATCTCGATATATTAAATCTCGATTTCGACAATTTTGATAGACAAGATAACTCGATCGACAAATATCTCTACTTTTGACATTAGAAGTCGAATTTTCAGTGTAAGTGTTAGACCCGGAAGACATGAAGAGATAATCGATTAAAACGCGAGAAAACGGTCGATTTTTTTTTGTCGTGGTTGTCATGCTAGGCTGGACTAAAAATCATCTGTTTTGAATCAATTTTTCATTTGACCTAGGTGATTCCACTGGGCTAATTGTTCAACTGTTCCGAACCGGTTCTTTAATTGCCACTCTGAACTAAAAAAACTGATTTGGATCAATTTTTCATTTGACCTTGGTGATTTCACTGGGTTAATTGTTCAACTGTTCCGAACCGGTTCTTTAATTGCCACTCTGAACTAAAAAAACTGATTTGGATCAATTTTTCATTTGACCTTGGTGATTTCACTGGGTTAATAGTTCAAAAGTTCCAAACCGATTCTCTTATTGCCACTCTGGACTAAAAAACTGTTTTTGGTTCGATTTCGCAACTGCTTTGGTGCGTCGGAGTAGCGTTTGAATATATATATATATTATGTTTCCTATCTATTCGAATGATCTCTCGTGTCATGCGTGCAATGGCCCGCCATATTATTTTTTAGAATAATCACTTTTAGTTAGAAATAAATGCTTTTATTGTTAAACTAGTTTTATTTGACCTGTGAAACCCTTAGCTACATACTTCTACAAAAATATGTATGGAGACGTCAATTATTCTTATTAGAAGATCCTTTCTTATTGCATGTATGTTAACAATTGTTTCCTCAATACGATGCACTGAACAAAACTGCATATATTGGTGCAGTTTTGATAACAAACTTAGCTGGAAAACTTTTAAGTTAATAAAATTTCCTTGATGACGAGGTTATTTATTTCTATATAGACCGACTAGTAAAACGCCCCGGCTTCGCACGGGTGCAATGTAGATGTACTATACACCAAAAATGTAGCTTTCTATTGGTGAAATATTTTTTAAAATCGGTTCTGTAGATCCAGAGATTACTCCCTACAACCTTTTTTTTATACCTTAGGTTACATTATTCAAGTTTTAGTAGAGATCCCTAATTATTTCTGGAAATAAATATAGCCTATGTAATTCGCTGATAATGTAGCTTTCTATTAGTGAAAGAATTTTTGAAATAGGTCCAGTAGTTTTTGAGTTTATTCATAACATACAAAAAACAAATCTTTCCTCTTTGTAATATTAGTATAGATATGATTATGATACGTATTCGCTTTTTTTATATTTATAAGGCTGAACTGACCTATATAAATTACTATAATAGTAAAATCAAAATTTTAAAACACATGTTTTCCAAGATAGCAGTCGATAAGTTCATTTGTCCAAAGAATAAGGTCAAATTGTCCAAAGAATAAGGTCAAATTGACGGGCTCGTTGGCGCGTTCGGTAGAACACCTGCCGTGCGCATCGATGGGTCGTGGGTTCGAATCCCACCGGGAGCACATGCTTATAATTTTCTGTAGGCATGTTTTCCCCACGTCTGGTAACTTCGGGCATTGATCGGGTGGGAGGAATATCTAAATTCCGACCGGGTAACGAACCACCGTTCATAGATGGAAAAGCCGTGAAGTGCATATTGCGCGTTTCGGTTTCAATCTATGGATTTCCGAATGCTCGAAGTAAAAATTAGGTCGACAGCGCATCATTGACTGATGTTCTGTGGCTGAGGTATCACCTACCATCAAGTGAACCTCATGCTCGTCTGTCGATATCTGACATAAAAAAAAAAAAAAAAAAAAAAAAATAAAATTTAAAGTAACTCAGTTCTACGAACACGTCGAAATATTGACGATAATTGCACTACCTTTTTTTATTTAACAATGCATGATAATATCGATTTTATGTTATCTGCAATGAATCATTGGCGCTTAGTGGTTACTCAGTGTTCGCTGATAAGATACCTGTGCCGTGTTACAAGGAACACATGTAAAAAAATAAAATTAGAATATTTAAATTTAGAACAACAAAAGTAAAACTAAAACCTCCTTCGTTTATCTGATTGAAACATAGACTAAGATTTTTGAAAATGGAACATCCGGCTTTCGCGGAAGCGGGAGCTGAACCGGGAATTGAAATTTGGACAATTGACGTAAGTACTTTTTAAATTTTGATTTATGTCAACACTAGCACATTTTAATTCTAGTATCTAATATATAAAATTCTCGTGTCAGAGTTTTCGTTGCCATACTCCTCCGAAACGGCTTGACCGATTTTGATGAAATTTTTTGTGCTTATCCGGTATCTATGAGAATCGGCCAACATCTATTTTTCACCCCTAGGTAGTCCACCCCTAAATTTTTTTTTTAATTTTTGGACGAAATTTTTTGTTTTTATTTTTTTATAATGTGGCATTAAAAAATACATACAACCCCTGCTTTTTTTGTCAAAAAATCTTGACCCGTGCGAAGCCGGGGCGGGTCGCTAGTAGTCATAAAAAACAAGTGTATTTAGTGTTTTTTTTTAATAAGTAAGCACTAAAAACACATGCAATTTTTATTTCTATCCTAAACTAACTAGATTTCTTTAACACTTTTCTTGTCTCTATCATAGGGGGACACTTTTTTATTGTGTTTCTTACATAAGTGTTTAAATACTTTGGTAGAAGACCTATGGTGTGCTCCGATGGATCGCGGGTTCGAATCCCGCCGGGATGACATGCTAATAATTGTCTGTAAGCATGTCTTCCCCATGTCTGTTCACTTCAGGAATTAATTAGGTGGGAGGAATATTAAAATAACCACCGTTCATAGATGGAAAAACTGAAGTGCATATTGCGCGTTTCGGTCTCAGTCTATGGATTGCCGAATGCTCGAAGTAAAAATTAGGTCGACAGCGCATCATTTACTGGTTGTTCTGTCGCTTGCATATAAATGACAGATTGACGATACGAATACTATCTCGCAAGCGTTCTAAGGCCTCCGTTCGAGCTAAGGACTCCGTTCGAGCTAGGGCCTCTGTTTAAGCTAGGGCCTCTGTTCGAGCTAGGGCCTCCGTTCGAGCTAGGGCCTCCGTTCGAGCTAGGGCTTCTGTTCGTGTTCGGGCCTCTGTTCGAGCTAGGGCCTCCTTTCGAGCTAGGGCCTCTGTTCGTGTTGGGGCCTCATTTATAATGTCATACGGTGGTTTGTTTTATATCGCCTTTTTGATGCGAGTATTAACTTATTTGCAGAAAAGATAATATAATAATATTGTTATCATTGATTGATCTGGTTATCGGATATGGAGTTCGCGATAAGACTAATTAGTTACAATTAACATGCAACAAGCTTATCCATTTTTATACATCGAGTAGGTAGATAGATAGATGAACCATTTATTCACAAAACACAGTACAAAATACAAATGCGTGACATCAGCTTATAATAACTATAACTAGTGTTGAGCAGCCGGGCTAGCATGACCATGACCGCCACGAGATATATCTCGCGCGAGAGAAGACAAACTAAGATGTTAAATATCTCGATATATTATATCTCGACATCGACAATTTTGATAGAAAAGATATCTCGATCGACAAATGTATCTATTTTTGATATTAAAAGTCGAGTTTTAAGTGTAATTGTCATGTTAGACCACAAAGAAATAAAGCGATAGTCGATTGCAACACGAGAAAACGGTAGACATAGTTTTGTCGCGCTTGTCATGCTAGCCCGGCTGTACTACCCAACACTAACTATAACTAAATCTATTCTGGTAGGTACAGTCAAGTCGCAGCGCGCACTGCGGTTGCGAATAAGAACTGGCTCAGCATATGCTGTGACACTTTCGTGCCACAACGCTGTTAATTCTGCCAGCCCCTTTACACTTTACAGGTACACTTATCTATAATAATCTATACTAATATTATAGAGATAAAATTTGATTTTTTTTTATGTTTGACTAGCAATCCGCCCTGTCTTCGCACGGGTGCAATATTCATATACTATACACAAAAAATGGCATATGTGACTCGCTGATAATGTAGCTTTCTTTTGATGAAATAATTTTTAAAATCGATCAAGTAGTTTTTGAGTTAAATCGTAACAAACAAACAAATGTTTCCTCTTTATAATATAAGTATAGATATCGATAGACGAGCATGAGGTTCACTTGATGGTAGGTGACACCTCAGCCACAGAACATCAGTCAATGATGCGCTGTCGACCTACTTTTTACTTCGAGCGTTCCATAGACTGAAACAAAAACGTGGACTACACGAATCGGAATTTCGATATTCCTCCCACCCGTTCAATGCCCGAAGTTACTCGTACCAGATGTGGGGAATGCTTACAGAAAATTATAAACATTTCGTCCCAGTGGAATTCGAACCCACGACCAATCGATGCTCGCGGCAGGTATTTGTAATTTTGTTTGTTTTCGCTGATCGTATGTGCAACGTGGGATACGATCAATATATAATAATAAAAAATAAACGATTGACAAAGAAACAAAGATATATCCTCTATCAGCCGGGCTAGTATGACCGCCACGAGATATATCTCGCGCGAGAGAAGACAAACTAAGATGTTAAATATCTCGATATATTATATCTCGACATCGACAATTTTGATAGAAAAGATATCTCGATCGACAAATGTATCTATTTTTGATATTAAAAGTCGAGTTTTAAGTGTAATTGTCATGTTAGACCCGAAAGAAATAAAGCGATAGTCGATTGAAACACGAGAAAACGGTAGACAAAATTTTGTCGCGCTTGTCATGCTAGCCCGGCAGCAGTAGGCATGGTGAAATAGGAGCACGCACTTACATTCTCGTGGGAACAACACGCAAACACATAGTCGAAATAGCTAACATCACCGCATACACGTATTCAAGTCAACGAAGTTTTCGCCAGTCCACGTTCGTTTTCATAAAAGGCAAAGGGGGCAATTTTTTGCATTGGGGCCCGAAAATACTAGTTACGCAACTGTATCTAACTTACTCTTTCTATTATACTTCACAGAAATTTGAGCCAGTACCAATTGATCATGGAAAATATGGGAAATTCTACAACGGAGACGCGTACATCGTACTAAAGGTAAGGTAAACTTTTTACGTAATAGGCCTCCTGTAGGGCTATTCACGATCATTCGAAATCGATCCGCCTGGAAAGCTACGCTCTCCCACTGCAAGTTGTTTCGTATTTACCGGATATGAAAATGGTATTCACAATTCCCATAGGATTGAGCATCGGCATTCTTCGGGAGTTTCCGATTAGAATCTTAGTATAAAATGATAGAAAGCTCGATATATCGGTACGAAATCTTGTAATATCGGAACGGAAAGTTTTCGAATGATCGTGAATAACCCTACTGCTCTCGCCGGCGGTTTTTCCGAACCGATACGACTTGGTAACCTTCAAGAAACGAGCATATACTCATCTTAAAGGCCGGCAACGAATCCTCAAGACCCCTGCCGGCCTAGCATGACAACCGCGACAAAATTTTCTCCACCGTTTTCTCATGTTTTAATCGATTATCTCTTTATTTCTTCCGGGTCTAACATGACAATTACGCTTAAAACTCGACTTTTAATATAAAACATATATATATTTGTCGATCGAGATATCTTTTCTATCAAAATTGTCGATGTTGAGATAAAATTTATCTCCATATCTTACATCTTAGTTTGTCTTCTCACGTCCGCGACATATCTCGTGGCGGTCATGCTAGCCCGGCAGGTGTTGCGGATGTCTATGGGCGGCGGTAGTCACTTACCATCAGGTGAGCCGCCTGCCCGTTTGCCTCCTCCATAAAAAAAAGAAAGTAAACAGATTTTTTTCCATAAAAACTGAAAGGATAATCGGGGGATTATCCTTTTAACCGCTTGACTATATCAATTGCCGTACTTCTAGCGCCCGACTACGAACTATTGAATAATAATTTTAGTTGTACAACGCAGTTCATAGCCTCATAGGACAAAAATATAACAAAAAACATGCATGTTCCGTAAGGCCCAGCACACATGGTGAAACGCAACTGCAACGAAACTGCAACTACTAGTTACTTTTGAGTTTCATTTGAGTTTATGCCATAGATACCTTTGAGAGACAACACACGTCGCAACTAGTTTGAAACCGTTTTGAAACGCGTTGCAGATCAGTTGCTTTGAAATCAGCGTGCAGGAAACTCGTGTCGAATTTGGCGTCTTTTCTGTTCTTTTCTCTTATTTCAACAAGCTCAAGGTATGTCTTTTTGTTCATACGATAACAATCCATGAATTTTCTGTCAGTTTGTTGAAATTCTTTAGCAGCCACAAACATACGGCAGTTGATATTCTTCTCAATGTAGGGATGTAACCACATACTTCTTCTTTTACGCCTCCTTCTTTGTCGAAGATACAAATACAGAACCACAACTTCTTCATCACTTGAACTAGACATTTTGGAGACGTCTGTCTGGTCATAAAATCGGAATGATTGTGACTAATTTCATCATATTTAGGTTGCGGCGTGTGTGGAAAACATTTGAAACTGGTTTCAAACCTATAATTTCAAAAGGGTTTCGTTGCAGTTGCGTTTCACCATGTGTGCTGGGCCTAAGATTTACGCGCAACTTCATTCCACGTACAACAAAATTGTGGAATAAATTGTCGCCTTCAGTTTTTCTAATTGATTATGACCTCGCTGGCTTCAAAAAACGAGCCTACTGATTTTTAAAAGGCCGACAACGCACCTGAGACCTTCAAGTCGTAGATGTCCATGGGCGGTGGTGATTACTTACAATCAGGTAACCCACCTGCTCGGTTCTCTGTCGCTGAAAAACGAAACAGGCGGTAGAGGCATGGAAATACAAGTCGCATAAATACGACATAAGCGGTCAAAAGGATAATTATACAATAATATTATTATTTAAGAAATAAATTATAATTAACGAGTAAAAGCCCATTTATATGACGCCATTTTGTTGTATATACGAGAGCAATAATGTAAGGGCAATAATTGACATCCAAGAATTGTAAGCAACTGTTTACACGCGGATGTTATGTCCTGTTTACACCAAGAAAAGTATTGAAGCAAAACTTGTATGACATATCAAGAATGTACGTGTTGATTAGACTAGGGATGTTACGGAAGTGGTTTTATCGGAACCGGAATCGGAACCGGAACCGGAATCGGAAGCAGAGTCAAAAGAGAGATATGTAATAAATAAAATTACATACATTATTTATCAATTTCATTCATATCAGTTCAAAAATTAAAACATCTTCCTGAGTGGTGAAAATAAAAATAAACGAATTTTCTTAAATTTTATAAAGTAGTACATTAAATCAAATACTGCTGACCGCCGCCGCCGCTGCGCTTCGACTTCAGATTATAACCTCCGATTCTAATTTATCGGAACCGAAATCGGAATCGGAGGTGCAAAATCGATCGGAAGTTCCGACCTTTCGGAACCGGAACCGAAGCTCGTAACATCCCTGGTTTAGACCATTCAAGTCATTTATTGCTTCCATTTAATTGTATGCTACAGGCAAGAAACTTGCATCTTGTAAAATTGAACTGACGCAATGTGTCTGCCCCATGCCCCACTAGGGGACGGGGAAATTCTAAGAAATACCAGGACACACGTGTAACATTGTAGTACATTGTAATTTTAGTAGTGTAATTGTTTTTACAGTTCTACTGAATAAATAAATAAATAAATCAGAAGTATGGAACAAGTATTCTAGTATCAAGGTATACTGGTTAATAATAACTAAAAAACTAGCGTTATTAGGAAGCGATGATCAGTGAAACAGACACAGAAATGTGTCTGCCCGATGACACTCGGGAAAACACTTTTTTTTCTACGAAATATGTTTGATTTAATTTTCTAGACATCTGGCGATGATGGCTCCACGCTTTACTATGACGTCCACTTCTGGTTAGGAAACAAATCCACCCAAGACAAGAGGGGTTCAGCAGCCATCCTCACCGTGACCCTGGATGACCAGCTCGGAGGTAGAGCCGTGCAGCACCGGGAAGTCCAGGGTCATGAATCTAGCCAGTTTATGGGGTATTTTAAACCAGGTGAAGTTATACATCTGTCCCTCTGTACGCTTAGATTTTTTTTTAAATATTTAAATAGGAAAGCGTTTGTTTGCGATCACACCTGAGGGGTGAGCACGAACAACAGCTACCGAAAAAGTATTCGAATCGTCGAACTGTCATTTGTATGAAATTTCCAAGGACTTTTGTATATATAACTATAAAGTCCTTGGTTTCAAATGATTTCTCATACAACTGACAGATGGACGATAAGAATACTTTATCGATAGTCGTTCCTGCTAGGCCTCTGATCTTAAGTGTTGATGCAAACTAAGGTGGTAAATCACGCTTGCCTATGAAAAGCCTATTTACCCTTGACTTAAAGAGCCCAATCTTCTATATATATAAAAGAGATTTCCACCTATATATTGACTCATCACGATATCTCTGGAACCATAAGGCGTAGCGACTTGAAATATGGTAGGAATATTCCTTTCGCCGAGTAGAGGTCAGCTAAGAACGGATTTTACGAAATTCCACCCACAAGGGGGGTTGCGGGGGCAATTGCTAGTATTAATATAAGTCTCTGGAAAAACAGATGACGCGGACGGTAGTGAATTCCAGTCCTTGGCTGTTCGCACTATAAAAGAGGAGGCAAAGCGTCCTGTACGAGCTTTCGGTAGATCGACCAAGTAAAGATGGTACCCCTCCGTACGTCTCGATGTCCGATGAAAAAAAGGAGACGGTGAAATGAGATCTTTTAAACTACGCAACGGATTTTAATGCTCTTTTAATCAGATAAGGCGATTCACGAGGAAGGTTTTGGTATATAATTTGTCAAGGTTTTGTGTAAATTGGTTGAAATATGGGTGAGGCCGTCAAATTGGCCTTATATAACATAAAAGTAACTTAAAAAATTAAGTTACCGGATAACATAAAGGTAACACAAAAGTTCTTAGGGCATGTCTACAAATGGGAATCACAAGTTTTTCAAAACTTTATTACATTATACATTCTTTTCAACTTAAGTAAAAGTCAGTTTTATTCTTTAAACTTTATTTTGTGCATGTATAAAACATTTTTTCAGTTTTACACAATTTTTTCCTGTTATAAAATGATTTTTTTTTTCTTTTTTGTTTTTTTTCTCTCTATTTTTTCTTATATTAGATTTGAGTACCAGTGTGTGTTTTAGTTTATCTTTTAATTTGTATTCCTTTAGTGAATATTTTTTTTTACAATCTTCTTTTCCGTTCCAGCATATTTCTTGTCTTCTTCCTTTAACGATTCTAAGAAAACATTGTGCTTCTTTTCACTGTTTCTTCCATTCATCAATATTCTTTAAATTTTACTGTTTTCAATGTGCATTAGGGTTTACATCACTTTTATGTTACGTAACTTAAAAAACCAAACCAACAATGGTAACATAAGTAACATAAAACTTAATCTCTTTTCAAAATACGCTCAATCTACGGCACTATTATGAATAATTAACAACTTTTAAAGCTTAGCTCTAATTCAAACAATATATTTACTAAAAAAATTGTCGATTTATGCAAAATGATAGAAACTTACCTTAAAATCGCGTAACATATATATATTCGGAGAACGAAACCACGATTTGGACCAAACTAACTGATGCAGTGCCTCAATACGGCCGACATTTAATTGAAATATAACATTAACAAGTTAGATACTGGTTTTGCCAATTATTAAAAATGAATTCTACTGCTCAATTGCTTTGTGATACACAAATTATGGTAACTTAAAATTGGTAACTTAAATGTATAAAATACTAGGACATAATGTAATTATTCAAAATTATTATAATTTTAATAACTAAACTGTTGTATAGTAAAAAAATATTATCTTAAATAGGTGGTGCTTCAAAGAAAATATTGTAATTTCCAGTAGAATGCACAGAAATTTAATTATTAATACCAATTGTATATGGGAGATCATTTGGGACACTTTTTTTTGTTCTACCAGTTATGTATTCCTCGCAAAAAAATAATTTTAAAAAATAGAAAAAGTTGTTTCAAAGTCATTCACATATTTAAAATACTAATATAAATTATACTTTTTACGAGGAAAACTATAACATTTGGTTTTTTTTAATATTTATTCCAAAAAAGTTGCTGGACGCTAAGTCATTTATCAAAATGGTCATTTTTTGGCGGCCTCACCCATATAACGATAATTGTTGGAAGTGTCGGATAGTCAAGCCGCTTGGGAGCTTACATCTTGAACGCTGCCTTATCCCTTTGAGATATAACAAATCAATGTATGGTGGGATATTCCTCTTATATAGATCTACAAAAAAGTCCTCGTTGTCATATATCTATCTTTTAAGAATAGCTTACGATACGGATATATTCGTACATCACGCCTTTGGTACATCTTTCCCATTGGGGTAGGCAGAGATCACGGAATTCCATATTATGCTCTGCCTAGCATGACAACCGCCACAAAATTGTCGACCGTTTTCTCGTGTTTTAATCGATTATCTCCAGTGGCGGCGTAAGACCTAAATTTGATGTGGGCAAGATTTATTTTGCAGGGCCCTCTGCCAGCGCAAAATATGTTTTTTTTTGGATTTTTTTTTGCGCGTTCGTGACTTTTAAGTAATTCAGAAATTTTCGGGGCGCGAGGCCCCCTGGGTCGCGAGGCCGTAGGCGGTGGCCCACGTCGCCCACGCCTTACGCCGCTTCTGATTATCTCTATATGTATTTCGGGTTTAACATGACACTTACACTTAAAACTCGATTTTAATGTCAAATATAGAGGTATTTGTCGATCGAGATATCTTGTCTATCAAAGTTGTCGATGTCGAGGTATCGATATATCTTATATCTTAGTTTGTCTTCACTCGTCCGTGAAATATCTCTTGATGGTCATGCTAGGCCATAATACGATACAATTTTTAGTTTTTTATAATTATTTTTCTCATAAAATAGTTTTTTTATTTCATCCTACAGCTATCAGATACCTGGAAGGTGGCAATGAGTCTGGCTTCAACGAAGTGGAAACAAATGCGGGCGCCGAAAAGCGACTGCTCAGGCTATCTGGCTGCGAGAGTATGAGAATTGATGAGGTACGAGTCGTAAACCATAGACAATTCTTTTTTTTATCGATGAATTAGGAAAGAGGTTTGCTTAAAAAATTATTTGCTCTTTTTTATTAAAATATAAAAATATATAACAGGGTCGGATTTGAAGGCCTTGGGGCAACAAAGTAGTGGAGATATCAAACACATAGGTCATTATAAGTCAGCAGTATGTGAACACACTCTAGACAAGCCAAACTACTACATACGTTTCGACCAACCGAAAA
This sequence comes from Anthocharis cardamines, assembly GCA_905404175.1. Classification (NCBI taxonomy): domain Eukaryota; kingdom Metazoa; phylum Arthropoda; class Insecta; order Lepidoptera; family Pieridae; genus Anthocharis; species Anthocharis cardamines. The sequence continues at coordinate 1,241,616 of FR989978.1, read as the reverse complement.
TCCTTGCAAGAGAAAGTAGATTCTTTCCCAGACTAGTACGTGAGGCTATTGAAATTAAAAAACATCCTAACTTCAATAGAGAAGATGGTTTGAGACTTTCCAACACCTGGGATCCAGTAATTAAAAATCTGAAACCCCAAATCAAACATACTAAAAAACAAGAGGACACCATTAGTCAATATTGTCATAATATAGACAATTACAGTAAATATCAACTCCGTAGGCTTAGATTATTTATAAATAATCAAAGTCCGTAGGAATAGATGGCGTTAATATGGCAACTTTGTGATATTTTATTAACACGCTATGTATGTAACTATGTATTTTAAAAACACGCTTTTTATAAAAAACCGAACTAAAAAATAGAAAATAAATTTAAATTTAAAATATATTTAATTAAAAAAAAAGCGTGGGGTGAGTTACGTAGCTGTAACCCAGCTAGCCCGGACACATTAACATTCCATAGTTTCCCATTACATCTAAAGATAAGCCCACCACTGTAACATTATAGTTATAAGACTCTTTGCTCTGTATATTTAACTTGAATTAAATCAGTCATGTATTAACACTTGGATGGAGCAGTAGCTCCGAAGTTTCATTTTAAAAACTCTTCTGCCATCGCTCCCAACAAAACTGGTGCTAATAAAATATTTATAACTATTGACACCATGCACTCCACGCTTTTTTTAAAATAAAATATATTTTAAATTTAAATTTATTTTCTATTTTTTAGTTGGGTTTTTTATAAATTTGTTTTTTAGTTTTTTTTAAACTATTATTTATTTAAATAAGACAACTCAGACTGCCGCGACCACGATTGCTGAAATGCATCCGAAACTTCGGCATTAATAATAAATCGTATTTAAATCTGATACAAAGTATTTTATTTAAAAGACGAGCATGAGGTTCACCTATGGTAGGTGATACCCCAACCACAGAACATCAGTCAATAATGCGCTATCGACCTAGTTATTATTTTTTATTTGAAAGTCGATAGACTGAGCTTAAACGCGCAATTTGTACTTAACTTTGCAAGTATTATATTTTATACGCTAAATATGATTGTATTTCTTATCTTTAAGCAAATACGGTTCGTTTTCCTATGCAAGTATTTTACTTTTTCTCGCTCGTACCAGGGCGCCCAACTTCCAAGTGGCCTGGTATTTAAACCTGGTATCATACGTCTTATCTTCACTTTCGTTACCAGGTACCAGCCGATGCCTCATCTCTGACCAAGCAGCACTGCTTCATCCTCGAAGTGGAGCACGACATCTTCGTGTTGGTGCCAGAGGGTGCCAGAGCGACTCAGAGACGCAAGATCATCAGTTTCGCGAATACCCTTCGTGATGAAGAACATAATGGAAGAGCTACTATTGAAATTATTGGTGAGTAACTGAGAGACAGTGGTGTAGTATAGGTAACTTGCACCCAAATTCGCCGCCCATTTATTTTTGCAATTGATTATAAAAAAATGGGGCTCTTATTGAATAACACTAACCTAATATTGTCTTTTATTAACGCGAGTATCACACATTTAAATAAAATATTGTATACCGAATTAAAACGCGATTTATTATTTATATTGTTTAAATTATTTATCCCGACGTTTCGGATGCTTTTCAGCAACCTGTCTCCCGCGACCACGGTTGCTGAAAAGCATCTGAAACGTCGGGATAAATAATTTAAACAATATAAATAATAAATCGCGTTTTAATCCGGTATACAGTATTTTATTTAAACAATAACCTAAAGAGAAACTCTGTTATTCAAATTCAAAATTCAAATTCAAAATTCAAATTCAAAATTCAAAATTCTTTTATTTCTTCTTAACATTGTACACTAAATTTATACAGGGTTTAGAGTGTCCTTTTAAGTGAAAATCACCTGTCACAGGATACTCTGCTCTTCCGTAACAAATATGGTTTTATACAAATAGATAAGAATAACAAAATAATATAAAATAAAGAAAAACAAGCGTGTTATTTACTATTGTACTTATTAATCTACTGCCTTATACATAGATGCAAGAGCATGATTGTTTATCTGTGTGCGTGTGTGAGTTAGTGTGTGTGTGTGTGTATGATTGAGAGTTCGAGTTCGTGTTATTACTGTGATGTAGTAACAAAAAATTAAAAAAAAAACGAAGGAAGTCATTTTTTACCGTCACCTGTCAAAATGCCGCCCCCGTCATGTGGCGGTTCGCATCAATCATTTTAATAAGGGGATAGCACGCGCTGGTTTCGCGGCTATCCCCTTATTAAAATGATGATGAAAACACTTTGATAGCGCGATTCAGGATTATTCATCTTCGTACTTCTTGTAGCCGTAGATTATACATGTCGCTACAGCTGCTACTAATTCTGTCGTTTTTTTCAGACGAATTCTCATCAAATTCTGATTATAACCAATTCTTTGAAGCACTCGGCTCTGGTTCCAGAGACGAACTCCTTGATGATGACACCGAATCCATTACCGTATGTATTCAAGAATATAGATGTACATAGAAGCACAGGCCTTATAGACCGCGCTTGTCACGGTTTCTCTGGGGTAAGAGTAGTTCTCCCCCCAGCCGCCGCGGGCTGCTAGTGTCCGTGTGGACGACACTCTGACTGGAGTCATAGCGCGCACTCTCTCGCACCCAGCCGCGTGTAGAGCGGTATGGCCGTTCGCTCGTGAGAGCGAGCGAGACAACGCGAGGGGAGGAGTCAGCAGACTGCTGATGTGTGTGTCACACCGATACATTGCCGCGCGCTCTACAGTTCAAATGTAGTACTACATTTTCTGTGCCAAAAGTTTGTATGGGCTTGTGCTTCTATGTAAATCTGTTATTGGGTATTATGAATGAATTAACGTTGATTCATATATGCCACTTGATTGGAAAACGAACAAGACCCTTATTTAAAGGCCGACAACGCATCTGCAAGTCCGCTGGTGTTGCGGGTGTTTACTTTCAAGCAGGTGAACCGCAGTCTCGTTTCCCCTTACACTATTTTGACGTGCTTGCTGGCGCGAGTTCGAATCCCGCCGGGACGACTTGCTTGTAAGTTTCTTTATGCATGTCTTTCCCATGTCTGGTCACTTCGGACATTAAAAGAGTATCGTAATTCCGACCGGCTATCGAACCACTATTCAAACACGCAAAAACCGTGAAGTGCATATTGCGCGTTTCGGTCTCAGTCTATGAATTTCCGAATGTTTTAAGTAAAAAGTAGGTCGACAGAGCATCATTGACCTCAGTGAACCTCATGCTTGTCTGTCGATATCTAACATAAAAAATATATTTCAGGGCTACTCAAGGGATAGTGTAGCAACAGTGTACCTATATAGGGTGCTGTACGATGAAGACGTGGAACTAGACTCTCTCAGTAAACCATTTAAGCAGGGCCAGTTGGAATCTGATGTAAGTTATATCCTATGGAAAGTATTTAGTACTGGCCATAGCGTCGTTGCGCCTGCCAAATTCCATATGTGCATTTTTGTATAGTTTTGGGAAACAACGAAAAACGTATTATTGACTCACATACGGAGTTTTTCTTAATGGTCAAAACACATATGGAATTAGTTAAAGACTTTTCCAGTTCGAATATCACAAAAAGGATTTTAGTAACACAGTAGAGAATAAAACGAAGATTATTTTTTGTGCAAAAACCAAAAATCAAAAAAATGCACATATGGAATTTGGCAGGCGCAACGACGATAGGTAACTAGTACTTGGTGCGGATCCCTTTGCCGCCCCTTTATTTTTGCAATCTATATCTATACTTCTATACTATCTATACTAATACTAATATACTATTATAATACTAATATACTAATTACTAATAATAATAATTAATATTATAAAGAGGAAAGATTTTTGAATTTTTGTACGTTATGAATAAAGTCAAAAACTACTGGACCGATTTTGAAAATTATTTCACCAATAATTTTATCAGCTACGTTTATAAGTAAGACCGTAGATGTTTTAGCTAATGTTTAATTCACCAAACACTGTTTAGCTAAATGAGAATTGAAACTGTTTATTTCTGTTGTGGTTACCGTAAATGTTTATAGGGCATCTACATATTGGACACACCAGACTCAGGCGTATACATCTGGGTCGGTAAGGAAGTTGATGGTGAAGTGAAAAGGAATTACAACGATATGTTACTGAAATATCTGGATGTTAAGGAATATCCTGTTTGGGTAAGTTTAGTATATTTTCATGATAAATAACTATAAACTAGTTAGAACGGTGTTCTCAGTTGACATGTAGCGTTGTATGCAGGGACTGAAACCGGTTAATTTTTATTTTCCAAAATACGTGTCTGACTGAGATATCATGATAGTTTTAAAGAGTAATACACACTAAACTTACCACAGTATTTTTTTTCAGTAAATATGAATAAAAATGATAGAATATTAACAAAAACCTTTATTATACCGGTATAACTCCCATAGTAAATTAACCGGTATTCAGTCCCTGGTTGTATGTCATGATAACAGGTCAAACATAGTATCTGTTATACCTGTTACTGTTATGCAATAATAACAGATGTAAATATCTGTTATTAAATAACAGTCTGTTATTTAGATACTAAAGGAATTACATATAATACGATCTAATTTAAGAGTGACTTTTCAAGATTTCCTTCCTGTGAAACGTCCATTTGTATTATTTTCAATAATAAATACTAGGTGCATCTCGTTTTATCACACGACAATCATAGATGTTTAACTGAGACAGGTAACAATCACAGTTGTTTTGTAATGGCTTGGCTGTTACTAGTATTTGTTGAACAGTTGTTATTTAGTATTGCATGATATTGTCAATAACAGATATATCACAACCGCTGGAACAACTGTTATTTTTGAATACCTGTTATATATATCTATTACGATAAATACGCCTCACTCCTATTGTGTTGTCGATCCATTTTATTTTATATTCTGTTGCTGACTGTACACCACAAACAACTTCGTATTCGCCCCATAGACGAAATTCCATTGCGTGCTTCAAATACGGCCACAAAATAGAGGCCCCAAATATAGATACTTTGGAATAAAATCTTTTCAAATTCCGACCAGTATACACGAGTAAACAACTTTTAAATATTTATTCGCTGTTTTACCTGTACCTGTACTTTCTACAAACATGATTATATTGCTCTTAAATAATAAAAAAAAATGTTCATTTTATTTGGAAACTAATTTGAGGCCAGACCTTCTACCCTCACGATGGGCTCGTTGGCGTGTTCGGTAGAACACCTGCCGTGCCCACTGGGACGACATGTTTATAATTGTCTGTAAATATATTTTCCCCACGTCTGGTAACTTTGGGCAATGAACGGGTGGGAGGAATATCGAAATTCCGTCCGGGTAACAAACCATCGCGCAATTCGCGCGTTTCGGTTTCAGTCTATGGATTTCCGAATGCTCGAAGTAAAAAGTAGGTCGACAGCGCATCATTGACTGATGTTCTGTGGCTGAGGTATCACTGTGTATATAACATAAAAAAAACTCTTTTGTTCACTTCCAAACCTCTAAATCCTGTGTTTTGGTTTGAGGTTGGCATTTATATATTTTTTATTTTAAGGTTAACGTAACCCGCGTATCGGAAGGCGCTGAGAGCAACGCGTTTAAGCAATACTTCCACAACTGGCAGACAATATCCACCTTCTCATCAGTCAGGGACAGGATTTCCGAGTTTGGTAAGTGGTAGCTGTGAAATAGGGGTGATGAGGAATTAGTTGTGAGCAAGAGGATAAGGATGAGGATTTTCTAAGATTTTTTTTAGCGGATGCGGAAAAGGATGTGTTATGAGGAAGAGGATAAGGATGTATTATGAGGAAGAGGATGAGGAAGAGGAGAGTTAAATTACACCTTACTTACATAAAATGTATTTCAGATAATGGCTACTTCTCCGGTGATGCTGAAGAATCGGCCAGTGTTGCCAAGTACATTGGCAAAAGTGCCACCGCCCGGGGCTATATGCCGGACGATGGAACAGGTCAACTCACTGTCTTTAGGTGAGTTTTTTTTATGTCAGATATCGACAGACGAGCATGAGGTTCACTTGATGGTAGGTGATACCTCAGCCACAGAACATCAGTCAATGATGCGCTGTCGACCTATGTTTATTTTATGTTTAATATCGACAGACGAGCATGAGGTTCACTTGATGGTAGGTGATACCTCAGCCACAGAACATCAGACAATGATTCGCTGTCGACCTATTTTTTGCTTACTTCGATCTATGAGTTTTTGGCAAATGTCAACACTATAGTATTTTTAGGATAAACTTCCGAATAGCCTATACCTCCGATTCGCCGCGTTGATTAGGAATATAACAGAATAGCGACCCGCCCCAGTTTTTTAAGAATTTTTAAAATCGGTCTAGTAGTTTTTGAGTTAAATTGTAACAAACATACCAACAAATCTTTCCTCTTTATAATATTAGTATATAGACAAAATGGCCGCATATTTCATTTTCAAAGCTGAATCTTGAAAAAAACATGATGTTTCGAATATTTGTTACGAAAATATTGTTTTAAAAGACAAATGTTTCAAACAAAAGTTGTAAGCTATAAAAAGAAAATCATTTTTTTTACAAGGTTTAACAGAAATGCTTTACAGAATTGATATTTGCTGAAATTTTCTATATTATGGCAACATTGACTAACGGTGTCCTCTTGTTTTTTAGTATGTTTGATTTGGGGTTTCAGATTTTTAATTACTGGATCCCAGGTGTTGGAAAGTCTCAAACCATCTTCTCTATTGAAGTAAGGTTGTTTTTGAATTTCAATCACGTACTAGTCTGGGAAATAATTATTCTATATTATGGCAATATTGGTATTATGTGACTAAACTACCTAGTAACACTACGTGCCTGACCAGTATACCAAGTTTTACCAATAACGGTTCGTTAGTTTATATTGTACAGTTATTCTGTACGTTTCGATTTTATTGTACCTACAGTAATCCTCCTGTGGAGGAAGGGAGGCGTGGTCTTCCTCCAACCTAAAGGAGGATCCTCGACCAGTCGAACCACTGACTGGCCGGCCCTAAGGCCCCAGTGGTTGATGTCGAGATGTTGTATATATGTATACTGAGCGCACAGAAACTTTGATAGCGCGATTCAGGATTAGACGTCGTTGTATTGATTCTTGTAGCGGATCATAGATGTCGCTACAATACGTTTATGAATTACGTAACTATTTTAATAAGGAATAATCTTTTAAAATATGCTTGGCTAGCTCAGTCTTAAACATACCAAAAGATTTAGCATTTTTAATATTTATTGGTAATTTATTGAAAAGCTGTGCTCCCTCGAAAGTTATATTTTTTCCGTTTTCTTCAGAGTATCAGCTGACGACCCAGAGGAAGTAACAGAGAGGCTGTCGGAGTTTCCGATTCTCTATCAAAGCGAAGTGTATGTGATCGTGTACCAATACGAGGCTGATGGAGAAGCGTATATCCTGTATAACTGGATTGTAAGTAAACATGTACAGCATACAGTGGCGGGATCACCATACAAGCCCAAAAGCCTGGCTTCCCCTATTAATGCAACTAAAAAAGAACAACGATAATACCATAGAATATAGAAAAAAACATACAAATTTTGACCTGTAGAGCGCGCGCAATGTATCGGTGTGACACACACATCAGCAGTCCGCTGACTCCTCCCCTCGCGTCGTCTCGCTCGCTCTCACGAGCGTACGGCAATAACGCTCTACAAGCGGCTGGGTGCGAGAGAGTGCGCGCTATGACTTCACGTCAGAGTGTCGTCCACACGGACACTAGCAGCCCGCGGTGGCTGGGGGGAGAACTACTCTTACCCCAGAGAAACCGTGACAAGCGCGGTCCATAAGGCCTTTGCTTCTATGTACATCTATGTTCTTTGATCATACTTATCATCCTAACATACAATAAGATTTTTTTATCAAATATGGAATTTTAATATCTGAATTAAATGTTTATTATTTTAGGGTGAAAGTTCGGACGCAGAGTCCAAGGTGGCTGGAATAGAGTTGTCCGCGAAGTTGGAAGAGGATTTAGAGGGAGACGTCAACGTGGTCACAGTACCGCAGGGGAAAGAGATAAAACACTTCTTGAAAATATTCAAAGGTTTATTTTTTGAGTATATTTTTTTCTGTACGCCATTTTTTTAATTGTTTTAAATTGATTTCATTATATTTGTGTCTTTCACTGATAATAAAATTCTTATTAATCTTTTTTATGTTAGGTATTCACATACAAGAATGAGGTTCACTTGATGGTAGGTGATACCTCAGCCGCAGTTCATCAGTCAATGATGCGCTGTCAACCTATTGTTTTATGTTAGATATCGACAGACGAGCATGAGGTTTACTTGGTGGTGATATCTAACATAAAAAACATAGATCGACAGCGCTTCATCGACTTATATTCTGTGGCTGAGAGATACCTCTGTGATTCGAGCATGAGGTTCACTTGATGATAGGTGATAACCAAGTGAACCTCATGCTCGTCTGTCGATATCTAACGTAAAAAAAATGATTTATTATAATCTGTTATTTCTTCTAAAATTTTAAGGACAACTCGGCATTTTGTACGGTAATAAGGACGATGGCTACAAGGCAGATAATTTCAAGAATTCCTATGAAGAAGATGGTACTAGGCTGTTCAAGGTAATAATATTTAGTAGGTTGTGAGGTGTGTATGCAGGTATTTAGGGGCCCCGGGGCCTCCGCAAAAGAGGGGCCCATTGGCTTAGCAAAGGATTGAGTCTAGGAGGGGCAGCCGGTCCAGCTGAACTAACAGTCATTTAATGCGATATTTTAATATTCACGATGGTGGGCAAAGTAGATTCTAGGGTGGGCATTGCCTACCCTTGCCCTCTACCCCCAGGCTTCACCTATGAGGGGCCCCTACAGTAGAGATTTCGGAAAAAATATTTAAAATTACGTCAAGTAAACACTATAGTAAACAACTTTTCCCTTGATATTTTTTTTCGCTGTTTTACCTTCACCTACTTGTTGTACAAACATGATTATATTGTTCTTAAATATTAAAAAAAAATCATATTATTTAAAAAATAATTTGGGGCCATGGGGCCTCTACTCCTTTTTTTCCCTAAGGCCTTCAAACTTCTAAATTCAGCCCTGTAATGTACTGGAGAGTTATTGGCAGGGATGGATTTAGGATTTTTTAACATTAAAAATAATGGCAATGTCATTTAATTCACAGGTAGAAGGTATAGATTTTGAAGACATAAGAATCATCCAAGTGCCGGAGACCGCGGAATCGCTTCAAAACGATAACGTGTTTATATTCGAAACCCCAAGTGTCGTGTACGTTTGGAATGGAAAGGTATGGATTCAGGAAATTTGGGGCCCCGTGTTTTTCGGGGCCTCTATGTTGGATAAATTAAATTTTAAGTCACATAAACGGTAAATTGTTTGTATTGTATTTTAACAGGTATTATCTATATATTAAACGTTTAATAATGGTAATTAGGTTTATTTTTGTATAGATTTTATGTATTTTTTCTGTAATTATTTTGCAAGAAATATAAGGCTTTTTTATTTTATCTATACTTATATACAAATCGTGTCACTGAGATTGTGGTCGCAATCCTCCGAAACGGCTCAACCGATTTTTATGAAATTTTCTATGTATATTTGTTAGGTGTCAGAACAGATCGTTAAGTATATTTCATACCGCTAGGTGATTAGGGTGTTCCTATCCAAATTTTTTTTGACAAAATTTAATTTGGTCTCATTTTCTTCAATAGTATAGCCGTGCAAAGCCGGGTGGGGCAAGTAGTTATCTATAAGTCTTATTTTTTCGATAAACACACTTGTATTAAATATCAAACCTTAAAAATCTGGCATACAAGTTGATTCTTACTGTTTTACGATGAAAGTAACCTTTAACATAAAAAAAAACATATTTTGTTCAGTCTAAGGAAAATATAGGTCCCCAGCGCATCGTTGATTCATTCATTGCCAATAGTTTCCAATTATAAATTATTGCAGGAATCGAACGAGAAAGAACAAGCTGTAGCGTTAGAGTTTACAAAGCAGGTGGTCGGTTCCGAACGCGAAGTGACCGCGATCGAACAGGGGGAAGAACCTGAAGAGTTCTATGAAGCTTTAGGTAAGGTCATCCAAGCGATCGCACACTTAACCTATTTTTTTATGTTAGACTAGCAAAGCGCCCCGGCTTCCCACGGGTGCAATGTAGATGTACATACATATTGTACATACATATACATCACGCCTCTTTCCCATTGCGGTAGACAGAGATCACGGAATTCCGTATGCTCCGATCCTTACATACCACTTTCGCTTCTTCTACTTTCATCAATGCTTTCATACACACTCGACGGTTACGAGTACTTTTGATCTGGCCCTTTTGCAGAACGTCCCCGATCTGATCGAGGTACGTTCGCCTAGGTCGACCACTCCCGACTCTCCCACTCACACCAGTTTCATAAATCTTTATTTATCTTTATTTTTGTGTGTAGATGTACTATACACAAAACATAGCCTATGTTACTCGCTGATAATGTAGCTTTCTATTTTCCGTCGGGGTTTTTGGCAGCATGCTCTGCGATCCCAGAAACCTCATAACGGTTGAACGGTTAGAGTCCCGCCATAAAACAAATTTTAGTTCGTTTGTGGTGAGAGTGCCGACTAATGGATTGACGACATTTATGAAGGAGGACTTCTGGCCGCAGGGTGTCGTATTTCGGAGATTTCGAGGTCGGCTACCTGCTGACACCGCGCGCAACACGTCGTCGATGTTTTGTGTTACTTAGGATATAAGTTTTATTTATATATATATATATATATATATGTTAGTTATCTTCTTTTTATATATATAAAAGAGATTTCCACCTATATAGTCACTCATCACGATATCTCTGGAACCATAAGGCGTAGCGACTTGAAATATGGTAGGAATATTCCTTTCGCCGAGTAGAGGTCAGCTAAGAACGGATTTTACGAAATTCAACCCACAAGGGGGGTTGCGGGGGCAATTGCTAGTAAGGTATATATAATATGGGCCAACATTTTATGTAATGTAAATTTTGATGCCTGATTTAAATAAAATAAATAAATAAAAATATCGGCGGACCTGAGGGTCAAGAGGGGTTTAGTGGGTATTACTCACCCGGCTTTCTGATTAGCAGAGAGATTCACCGGGTGAGCTCGAGTCCTACACTCCCCCCGCATAACATCCCGCGGGGGGGTACCTAGTGCGCAAATGCATTCCCCTCTATAAAAAAAAAAAAAGCTTTCTATTGGTGAAATAATTTTCAAAATCTGTCCAGTAGTTTTTGAGTTTATTCATAACATACAAAAATACAAATCTTTATAATATTAGTATAGAAGTAAGTGACACTCGTTATAATTTGTCTAATTAACTCAATATCGGTATATATTGTAGCCTATATGTTATTCTGATGGATAAACAATGATACGGTAAAGTTTCATCAATATCTGTTCAGTAGTTTTTGTGTGAAAAAGTAACAAACATTCATCCATCCATCCTCACAAACTTTAGCATTTATAATAGGTGTTAGTAGGTAGTATAAGATATCGACAGACGAGCATGAGATTCACTTGATGGTAGGTGATACCTCAGCCACAGAACATCAGTCGATGATGCGCTGTCGAGCTACTTTTTATTTCGAGCATTCGGAAATCCAGAATGAGACCGAAACACGCAATGAACGGTGGATCGTTACCCGATCGGAATTTGCTGAATAATGTTTGTAACTTTGTTTTATTACATATCTCTCTTTTGCCTCTGCCTCCAATTCCGGATCCGGTTCCGATAAAAACACCTCCGTAACATCCCTAATATGTAACACATATCCGTTATAGACATGGGTGATCACAGGTCAAACATATCTGTTCTACCTGTGATTGTTACTCAATAATAACAGATGAAAATATCTGTTCTTAAATAACAGTCTGTTATTTACACAGATACTAAAGGAATTACGGATAATACGATCTAATTTAGGAGTAACCTTTCAATGTGATTTGCTTCCTGTGAAATGTCCAATTGTATTTTGTTGGATAATAAATACTAGGTGCATCTCGTTTTATCACGCGACAATCATATATGTTTAACTGAGACAGGTAACATTCACAGTTGTTTTGTATTGGCTTGACCATTACTAGTATTTGTTGAACAGTTGTTATTTAGTATTCTTGTTGTTGAATACCTGTGATTAATATCTATACATACATACATATACATCACGCCTCTTTCCCATTGCGGTAGGCAGAGATCATGGAATTCCATATGCTCTGATCCTTACATACCACTTTCGCTTCTTCTACTTTCATCAATGCTTTCATACACACTCGACGGTTACGAGTACTTTTGATCTGGCCCTTTTGCTGAACGTCCCCGATCTGATCGAGGTACGTTCGCCTAGGTCGACCACTCCCGACTCTCCCACTCACACCAGTTTCATAAATCTTTTTCGTTTCCCTACTTTCATCCATCCTTTCTACATGCCCAAACCACCTCAACATACCTTTCTCAATTCTCGTCACTACATCGTCTTTTACTCCACAACGCTCTCGAATTTCGCCATTTCTTAATCTATCTTTCAGAGTTACACCACACATACTTCTCAAGGCCCTCATTTCCACAGCATTTATTCTACTTTCATGTTTCTTCTGCCATACCCAACATTCACTTCCGTACATCAAGGTTGGGACTAATACACCCTTATGCACTGCTAACCGTAATATATTGATGAATATCTGTGACGATAAATACGCCTCACTCCTAATCTGTCAAATTTTTCGTCTTGGTATATCTATGTCTACAATTGACTATCCAGATGGGGCCCCAGAAGAAATAGAATGCCGTTCTGGATGGAAGCTCGCTCTCAACCGTCGCGTGACGACGCCCATGACTCTCACTTCTGTTAACGTATCTTGCAGCGGGAAGGTTAAGTTCGAAGAGTTGCCGCCGGACTTCTCGCAAAAGGTATTTAAATAAAATTGTTAATTAATGAGAACGCAGCCATTATATTATTTATGTTGGCTTTATATTTGCACTTCTATGTATTTGCGTGTTGTTCCCACGAGAATGTAAGTGCGTTCAACTATTTAATAATAACAGAATAACTATTAAAATATCGCAAAATTTCATGAAAAAAATTGCATATTTATCAAATAAAGAAATATATTTGTAGCGACATCTATGAACCGCTACTAGAATCAATACGAAGACGTCTTATCCTGAATCGCGCTATATAAATGTTTCCCGACCGAACTTTATGCGAATTATTTTATTTTCAGGACCTTTCGGACGATGGCGTCTACATCTTGGATGGTGGAGAGGAGTTATATTTGTGGAGGGGAAACAAGATTCCTATGAGAATGAGGGTAGCGAAGGATAAAATTATTGAGGTACTTACTTTACGTTAGCGTAGCTATCGTTTTTCGTATTAGCCAAATTTCCTTAACAATAATTGTAAGAGTAAGTAAGTCGTTCTTGTTGTTTCATCCTTATGTTCGAAATATTTGCTTTGTTTTTTTTTATGTCAGATATTGACAGACGAGCATGAGGTTCACCACCTAGGTGATACCTCAGCCACAGAGCATCAGTCAATGATGCGCTGTCGACCTACTTTTTACTTCGAGAAAACTGAAATCGAAAGGCGCAATATGCACTTCATTCGTTACCCGGTCGGAATTTCGATATTCCTCCCACCTGTTCAATGCCCGAAGTTACCAGACGTGGGGAAGACATGCTTCCAGATAATTTTCATCAAGTGAACCTCATGCTCGTCTGTTGATATCTACCATAAAAAAACATAGGTCGACAGCGCATGATTGACTGATGTTCTGTGGCTGAGGTATCACCTACCATCAAGTGAACCTCATGCTCGTCTGTCGGTATCTAACAACAAAATATATATATATCTTTCTATGCTTTAGAAATATATAGAAGACGATGGTTTAGACCGCACTGTGGACAATGCGGTGGTGGTGACCGTCAGGCAAGGCAGGGAACCAGATAACTTCAAGAAGTTGTTCCCGGACTGGGAAGACGATATGTGGGAGGTGGGTAGTTGGTTTTTGTACTCTGGGAAGTGGGTAGTTGGTTTTTGTACTCTGGGAGGTGGGTAGTTGGTTTTTTACTCTGGGAGGTGGTTAGTTCGTTTTTTACTCTGGGAGGTGGGTAGTTGGTTTTTTACTCTGGGAGGTGGGTAGTTGGTTTTTTACTCTGGGAGGTGGTTAGTTCGTTTTTTACTCTGGGAGGTGGGTAGTTGGTTTTGTTACTCTAGGAGGTGGGTAGTTGGTTATTTTTAGCAGGATGTGTCCCCAGAGCCAAATCTAATGAAATATGGAATTATGGAGGTTCTCAATTTGACTTTTTTTAATGTTTGTTACGCGATAACTCCGCCAATTATACGCGGTAATCTTTATATAATTATTCGGTGTACCGATACTCCAAAATTTCTGGACCGATTATTATGATGATGATTATGATGAAATTGTTTGTGAGTGTCCCACACAAACACGACCCTGACTGATTCACAATTGGAGCCGATAGGTGGCGCTACGATAGTGTTCTAGAATATTTTACAAACTTTCCTAATATGAAAGTTAGGGCATGTCATATTATCTTACGGATTTATTTCAAACTAGCTGTACTTGGGCCAGAAACCTGCGAATGTAGAACAACTCACCAAAATTACATCATATTCGGATGAATAGTTTCGGAGTACATAGAGAAACAGACATACATTGATTTGTATTTATTTTAATACGTATATACTTGTTTATTTCAGAATCAGACGTCGTATGATGACCTGAAGAACGAAACCATGGCGGCTAACTCCAGAGAATAGAAACTAATGTGTTATATATGACTTCCAGGGCCGGATTCAGGGGCCCCGGGCCTCCACAACAGAGGGGCCCGGGCCCCACAATAGATTTCGGAAAAAAAAATTCAAATTCCGACGAGTAAACTCTAATAAATAACTTTTCCTTATCTATTTTCGTTGTTTTTTTGTAATTTGGGGCCCCACTCTTTTCATGACCAAGGCGTCCAGACTTCCAAATTCGGCCCTGTTTGCCTTTTGTCTTGTTTTTAATGATAAATAAAAACAATATATTTTCTGAATTGATATTTATTTACAAGTTTCTAATTTCAGTACAAATATATAAATATTACATTACATGCATTGCAACTTGGTTTTTTTTACAATTTATATTTTTGATAACATACACTATTTCTCTTATACCTGATCAACGTGACTGCATATAGTTTAATATCTGGGTTTAAAGGCTGGCAACACATATCTTATGTTGCGGATGTCTATGGTTGGCGGTTATCACTTACCATCAGGCGAGCCCATAGACTAAAAAAATATATTTTTTGACTACTTAGTTGTACTACAAAGCCATAAAATTGAATATAATAATATATATAATAAAATAATATATTTTTTTACGTAAAATAAGTATTGAAAAATATAATATCACTAGTTGCTCGACCCGGCATCGCACGGCTATACTATACTATTGAAGAAAATGAGACTAAATTTTTGACAAAAAAAAATTAGAAAAAGAATCATCAACTAGCCCCTATAAAAATTACTTTACGATCTTTTCTCATAGTAGATATGAGAATTTTTGCTATATATATAAAAAAAACATAACCAACAAAAACCTCACAAGTTGGCGTTGATAGTTGAAAATCATCAGTTTTCGTTTAGTGACTTGTAGTGTTTGTAGAATTACACACTGACACAGTCATATAATACACATATATAGAGTTACCACAAAGTCTATATATACACTGTCTCTGGCGCACCACGTCAGGATCACGAGAGCCGTGAGCGAGAGTGGACGTGTTGTGTGCGTGCCGAGCCTGTGACACCATGCTGTTGGATACCATGCTGTTGGACACAACCAGCAAACACTACAAATGGCGACGAGGATAAAGGCCAGTAAAACAGATTCATTAATTTTTTAAAAAGGAAAGGATAAAAAGTGGTTTTGTTATAAAACTCATACAAGTTATTTCCATATTATTCATTCACTCATTCTGTTTACTGGGTGCACTCAATAGCTTAGTATTATAATTTGCTAGATCGAAAGGCATTGCTTTGCTAAGAAAAGTCGTTCAAGAGAGGCAAAACTCAAATCTACCCTCTTTTTAATAACATTGAGGTTAATAGAATAGTAATTGATATCGACTGTCAGTATTATTGTTTCATAGCAACTAATTAAATTATTTGTCGTGTTTATGCAATAAAAAATATTGGGGCGCCGGATCGGACGCGGTTACGGAACGGTCGTTACGGATCTTAATGGTTCTATTCAGTTGTTGTCGGTGCATTAGTAACACGACCTTTTGACCTACATGGCAAAAAATAATAATAATAATAATATGTTGCTTATAGTTGAGGTGTTATCTTATTATAACAATGGTTAGATAGTTTAATTAGCTAACATCAGATAGTAATTCACATACATGCGCTGCGTAATTGAATCTCAATTATGCAAGATATCCGTTCCGATTTTTACTATTAAATCACATCAGGATTGCATTCGACAATATATTTTGTACAGTTTCTTCCTTGTAACCTTTTAATACTATGTTGTTTGTTGGTTATGCCACTTGTAAAACAAGAAAGGCTACACCGATAGTTTAGTGATACTTATTTGTTGGATTGGTATACGTCGTGAATAATGGAATAACTATTAAAATGTCGAAAAATTCAGGAAGAATATATGCAGAAAAAGTTAGTTTCGGAATGGATTGGATTCGGAATTCCGCCATCTTGCACAATAATTGACGGCTCGCGTGCTTGTAGCTTATTTGTAATAATTGATGTCCAATCCAAATCAGTGTCAGTGTCACATACTAGACAAAGAAAAGAATAAGGAAAATGGTATATTCAAATCTAGAAATATTTTCACAAAATATAGTCAATATTCTAGCAGGAAAACGTATACCGCTAGTATTTAGACATGAGTCTGACATCAGTCGAGCGTAATATCTGTTATACCTGTTACTGTGCTAAAAAAATAACAAGATATAAATGTCTATTAATAATAAGAGTGTTAGTGATATACTAAAAGAATTACAGATAATACGATCTAATTTAGTAGTGACTTTTCAAGGTTAGTTCCTTCCTGTGAAACGTCAAATTGTGTTTTGTTGGATAATAAATACGTGCAACCCGTTTAGCACGCGACAATCGTAGATTGAGTCTGGTAACAATCACAGTTGTTTGAAAATGGCTTGGCTGTTAATAGTAGTTGGTAAACAGTTGTTTAAATGAAATGAAGTATATCTTTGTTGCAAAAAATTCAATAAAACATGAATAGAAATTAGACATGAGTTTGATATATCAAAGCGTGGCTTATGGCGGTTATGTGTTACATGCCATACCGTATCGATATACTTATTAAAATAACCGTTATCACGAAAACTTGTCAAAGCCGTAACTGGCGCGCGAAAACATGATAATGGGTTGTATTAGAACTCAAAGACCGCCATAACGAACAAAACACAAACGATATAAGGCTTCCATATTCGTTATATATCTTTCTAATTGCGTATTGGTGTACTGGCGTACAAGAGATGAAGCGAATATGTCATGGCTTGCAAGGTTGTGAATAAGGTTTAGTTTCTTTGACAAGTTTGCCACGTTTAAAAATATTATCAGGAAATATATTAAATTGTTATTTTACTGATAATGATTGGGATGCTAAAGAGTGCGCTTAACAATTTTTTTATGATAAAATTGTTTATTGACTAACAAATAATTTCAATTGTGTCAAATTGATTTATGGTAGCAGGGACAGAGTTCTAAATGGTTGGTCAGGCGATCGATAGGTGGAGTGAAAGACGATTTGAGTTTGTTTCTGGTTTGCCCATATCATGTTAACGTTTGCAAACCTTAGTAATTTATATGGATATCTGAAAACGGTTTTCGATATCAATATGAAAACTGTATATCGGTTACATGGCCGTTTGTGAATAAAAGCGAAAACGCCCATATCTAATAGAAATAAATATATGGGGCAGGCAACCTGTACAGGCTAATCTGAAATAGGTTTGGCCGATAGGGTAACAGTAGGTGGTGCTATTGACATACATATTATTTTAACAAAACATACAGTAAATAATTGATAAATACAAGAAAATAACTAATGGATTTATCACAGTGATAAATTATACTTAGGAGCGTAGTTTTGAAAGATTGAAGAGTTTAATTGAGAGGTTGTTACTTAGTAGTGCAATAACGGATGTGTCGCGGCCAACTTCTATCTGTTGTCTTTGAGTACCTGTGATTTATATATGTTACAATTGGTACGCCTCATTCACAAGTATTTATATAAAATGTGAAATGTTGTTTTAATCATTTATTAATGATTTGTTTTCAGATTCGATTGTATTTTCTACAGGTATTATACTTATATGCAACAAGTGTTTGAATCAAATACAGTTTAGTGATGTTTATATACATTTTGTTTAACGAAATATTGCTAAACTGTGACACAGTGAGGAAATGAGAATTGCAACGGAGGTTCATCAAATTGAATTTACAACGGAAGTTCATTAAATTGAATTTGCTACGGAAGTTCATTAAATTGAATTTGCTACGGAAGCTCATTAAATTGAATTTGCTACGGAAGTTCATTAAATTGAATTTACAACGGAAGTTAATTAAATTGAATTTGCTACGGAAGTTCATTAAATTGAATTTACAACGGAAGTTCATTAAATTGAATTTGCTACGGAAGTTCATTAAATTGAATTTGCTACGGAAGTTCATTAAATTGAATTTGCTTTGGAAGTTCACTAAGTTAAATTTGCTACGGAAATTCATTAAATTGAATTTGCTACGGAAGTTCATTAAATTGAATTTGCATCGGAAGTTCATTAAATTGAATTTGCAACGAAGTAGGGAGGAATATCGAAATAAATTTATTTCGTAATTAAAACTTTACCACACATACAAAAAAATAAAATAGATAGTGAATGAAAACAAAATGTAGTTAACTTATGATTTCTGTGGTCTGGTCTTCCGGAACTGAATGATGAGACCGTGATGAGAACAAAATTGATTTTCAGTGACCCCATTGTGTCATTGACTTATGGAGTTAAACTGACATTCAGTAGTAAAATAATAATAGAAATTGAGACATAAAAGAAATGTACCTAAAAATCAACAATTGTAATAGTAAATATAGTGAAATATATAAGAAATAAAATATTGTTTTGTTTAATAAGTTGACTCGTTGCTTACCAAAGCTGTACAGAGTTGGAAATTCATTAAATTGAATTTAAAACAGAAATTCATTAAATTGAATTTAAAACGGAAATTGATTAAATTGAATTTAAAACGGAAATTCATTAAATTGAATTTAAAATGGAAGTTCATTAAATTGAAAAAAAAAAGAGAGAAGAAAATCATTAAATTGATAACGACAATTATAGGGTACTTATATAAAAAAAGGGGTCTAGCACGATACTGCAGCATTAGAAATGTCTAATATAGAAGTAGAAAATACCTCTATTGCTAAAAGATGAAAGCTCAGGGGTGCAAGAAATTTTCATTCATTTACCAATGCCAATGTTAAACAATCAGAATCCAATGATATTTTTAAAATATCGATAGAAAGCTTGATGAATATTTTAAACATAAGCTGAGTAAAGTTTATGAGAGTCCTGTATTTCGATTACTGAATCGGAAGTAGAAAAAGTTTGAAGATTTTTGAAAAGAAAAAATGGACAGTATCGCATATATTATGCAGAACCGTAAAGACACCAGAAGCAAAATAAATATGGAACATTCATTGAAAGAATAAAATTATGGTAAATAGTAATCACATAAGTGGATGTTTCCAGTGGGAAACAAATAGAGAAAGAAATATAGATTTCATTGGAACAGAGGAAACATGGAAATATTAAGAAACAAAAGTGTAAATGCTTTCAATCAAATTAAAAGACCAAATAAGACTTTATTACCTTATGGTAGTAAGGTCCCCAGAAAGTAGAGGGTTTAATTGAAACCATAATTAGAATTTTTGGAAGGAAGGACTTTTGTACTATATATGAAACGAATTGGAATGAATTTATTTGGCATCCCAACAAAAAAAACAAAAAAATAATACTTAATTAGAAAATTTACAATTAATATTACAAAAACATATATCCTATGTGTAAATACAGATAAGGATGCCAAATAGGCATGGCATAGGCAGGGCATTCAGAAAAAGAGACTAAATGTCAACATTTTAAGTCTGGAAGTAAAATTGTAATTTGATGGTTATATTCGAAAGAGCACAGTTACTTATACAATACCGTGCCCGAAAAAAAAAAACTGGTAATGTATTAAATGTTTTAAGCGGCGATTGGTCAAATATATAAGTATTTTAAAACAGTTTGTAATTCGGTGACAAACTTATGTTTGTTATAATTGTTTCTAATGTAACTGATTAAGTATTTAAACCTTTCTTGAGCAACTTCGCAAAGCTGTATTAGATGCAGCACACAAATTTAGTGGCCGCGTATTAACAAAGCTGTAAAAAAAAAACTTGGTAAAAAAAAACCTGTAAGATTTGTAAGGTTAGTGAATTTACCGAACTCGGATACCAAAAAGAAAAGACGGGAGTTGACTGCTAAAAGATGGACAGATGGATTCATTAGGACTACTGCCAAGTAACGAATATATTTGTAACGAATATAGAACTACGAAATCCATCACTAGCTTACAAATAGTAAAAATCCCATCAATTAGAGAGATAAATACATATATCATGAATCAAACGATGTCAAATAATGATAAATCAAAATCCAAAAACGAAAAGGAAGAAAGTGTGGAGATAAGAAGCGTAAAGTGATAGTGGTGATTCCACAGTTCATAACAGAGAAACAGATGAAAGATCTAGAATGTTATCATCTTAAGAAAGTATGAAGAGGGTGAATGGAAAGCCATATCGCCAGATCAGATAAACAGAGTTTTAATCTGGAATACAATATACAAGACATAATAACTTAAGCTAATTTCTGAAATATGGAATTTATATTATAAAAATCAATGGATCTCATAACTATGAAAACAATAATAAATTTAAATAAAATTTAAAATAAGAAAGGGATGTAGTGTTTGTAGAATTACACACTGACACAGTCATATAATACACATATATAGAGTTACCACAAAGTCTATATATACACTGTCTCTGGCGCACCACGTCAGGATCACGAGAGCCGTGAGCGAGAGTGGACGTGTTGTGTGCGTGCCGAGCCTGTGACACCATGCTGTTGGATACCATGCTGTTGGACACAACCAGCAAACACTACATGACTGTTGAATTTTCAAGGTGCGTTATGTATTCGACATTTAATGTATTTTTTTAAGGAGGGTAGAGGTAAGGAGCACTCTCTCATATGGGGCTTTCCTTTCAAAAGTGTCCATGATAAGCTGTAAGATTATAGTTCCAAAACCAACTAAAAACTTTAGAGGGCGCTGATGACCACGATGTGATTGGCGATTATTAATGAAGTGAAGTATTACTTTACTATCTCGGCATTTAAAAATTTTACGAAAGTCGTTACGGACCGGATATATAACTCTCTTTGTTTCATTCTGTCCTGCTCTAACAGTTTTAGGCTTTCTTCCAAATGCAGTCATTAGCTTACAGCAGCGCCACCTTATCACATGACTTTATGGACACTTCTAATATACAGAGAGAGTGCTCCTTATCTCTACCCTCCATAATTTATTTGTAATATGGACCACCTTGTCTATGGGAATATTAACTTAAAAAATAAATGAAACTTGTTAGACAAAAATAGTTCGATCATAAGTAAATATTTATTTTAATATTAGATAATTATAAAAAAAATTAACTCACTTCAATACATAAAAAAAAATCATTATATAAATTGACTTTTAAAACATGCTGTAGCATTGTTTTAAGGCCGGCAACGCATCGACAAGTCCTCTGGTGTTCATGGGCGGCGGTGTACACTTTCCATCATACCCTGTTTGTCCCCTATACTATTAAAAAACACCCTAAATAACTCGATAATCACTCAGAAATGAGGCACTTGTAACTTCCGTATCCGTTCACCTGTTGCAAAATGACACGCATTTATTCGTAACTACCCTCAGTCAGACGGACATCTACCTTCTCCCTACTACCTGTAGGGCCGCATTTACGCTCATCAGGTTGATTTTTTATGTGTTTTATATAAAAAAAAATATAGGTAACTTAAAAACAGGTTTTAGCAATATACCCACAATATATAAAAAAATACGGTACGGAATATAAAGACCACTGCGTCTAGTAATTATGGATTAATTAGCATTCACATTAATTTTTAGCATGCGAATGCTAAATTAGCATTTAGCAAATTATATATAGTTGTCTTTTATTAACGCGAGTATCACACATTTAAATAAAATACTGTATACCGGATTAAAACGCGATTCTCCTGTCGCTGTCTCCCCGCGACCACGGTTGCTGTAAAGCATCCGAAACGTCGGGATAAATAATTTAAACAATATAAATAATAAATCGCGTTTTAATCCGGTATACAGTATTTTATTTATATATATAGTTGCGAAATTCTGTGAAGCGAATTCATCGTTTCATACTTTATACGATTTAGCTTAAAATGAAGTTAAGATATTATTATCTTTGATATGCTTTACTTAGGGTCGTATATTGAATGAATGCGTGTGTTTATTAAATTCATTAATATCTTTGATTGGCTCGTATTTATGTCGTAAATTGAATGAATCCGAATAATAATAATTTATATGGCACGTGATTGGTGTATATTTAATATAGATAATAGTGTGAACTCCATATCTACCTGTATTAACAAAAATCACATACTTAAAAATTATATTATTAATTATCCCCATATTAGCAAATAGCTTAGCAATAGCAATAGCAATTATCATGCTAATACTCATGAATTCGCATGCTTATAAAATTTATACAAAATCGCATTATCATCGCTAGCGTCTACTTTTCAGACCAGTATAATCTAAGAAAGCATCTGATAGGTAGGCGTGGATAGTGGGTAAACAACAGTGGCGGCGTAAGACCTAAATTTTATGTGGGCAAGATTCATTTTGCCCTCTGCCAGCGTAAAATATGTTTTTTTTTGGCAAAATTTTTTAAGTAATGCATAACACTGCACAACAGCATTTCTGATGATTGGGTTATGTTACATGATAATAGTCTAATTCTTAATGACGATTTTAAATCTGTGATCGAAATTTCTCTATCAGCTCTAGTTTAGAAAATATGACATATGGACCGTTTTACAAAAAAACACAATATTTTTAAAGTTAAACCTATATTATTAAGTTGTTAAAGTCAAAAAAACTTTCTTTATAAGATTTTCTTGTTGAAGAAGTTGAGGTTGAAGCCTGAAAGCTGTTCTGAACAGTCCAACAATAGTCAGCCATCATCTGTGTGTTCCAGTAGCCTTGATAGCGTTCATCAATCGTACGATGGTCCTGGTGGATTCGATCGCCCTGTTCTTCATTAAAATCTCCAAGATTGGCAGGATAATAGTCTAGGTAGTTGTGAAGAAAGTGTAACTTGATGCTCATGTTACATCCAAGTGTCTAAAAGTGACTCATTAGTTGTTAAACGTGTTGGGAATAGTCAGTAATTTTCTTATTTCCTAAGAAATTTTGAAAAAGCCACACAGAGTCATTTCATGCATTTTTCTTAAAATCTTTCTTAGTGTCCGTAAAATGTGTCTTTTATTAAAGATCTTATCTGTGGCCAATCAAAAATGCCCGCTTTTATCGTTTCTGCACTCAATTTTGGGAACTTTTTTGATAGAAAACGGAGCCAGTTTCCAGTTGCGTTAAGACCTTTAACAAATTGTTTTATAAACCTTAGTCTTAGGACTCAGGACACGTCTATCTGCCGATCGTATGGAAGAATATTGCCATTTGGCAAGATTATTTTCGGTTAGTGCCAGTTATGTTCCCTAAAAAGGATAGCAGTCGTCGTTGCATTTCACGGGTTCATTCCATGTCTTACCAGTTTCGTACCTGAAACTTTGTCTTTTCTTATTTGTCCACAAACGTAGAAACTCCACGCAAGTTTTGCATACTTTTTACGGAAGCCAAGGCTTATTTTTCATTTCCATCGGGTGCCCAAACAAATTTTTGTAAGCCTCATTTACGAACGTTGTAACCTTTAAGCGCTATTCTTTAAATATATTCTCTCCGCGAATGAAACAAAAATGGTTTGGATCATTCACACATACTCTTCTTGACAATGCTATATCAAATTATAATAAGATAAATTGATAATATTTAAATTAGGAGCAAATAAATACGATAAGACAGCGAATTTTTAATGAAAGCTATAAAACGTAAACAAGAGCTGTTAGAAAAAAAATGAGTGTATATTTAGAATAAGCGACGTCAAATTAGTAAACATCATGTAACATAAGTCATACATCAGCCAAAAAGTGCTATTTTGTTGGCCAGTGTAATTTTTCGGGGCGCGAGGCCCCCTAGGTCGCGAGGCCGTAGGAGGTGGCCCACGTCGCCCACGCCTTACGCCGCCACTGGTAAACACCTATTCATTCATTTGTAGCGACATCTACAACCAGTACAAATATGTCAATAATCCTGAATCACGCTATCAAAGTGTTTCCAAGAGCTGAGTATATATACAACATCTCGACATCAACCACAGTCTAGCATGACAATAACGACAAAATTTTGTCGACCGTTTTTTCGTGTTTTAATCGATTATCTCTTTACGTCTTCCGGGTC
Source organism: Anthocharis cardamines (assembly GCA_905404175.1). Lineage (NCBI taxonomy): Eukaryota > Metazoa > Arthropoda > Insecta > Lepidoptera > Pieridae > Anthocharis > Anthocharis cardamines. The sequence continues at coordinate 1,216,823 of FR989978.1, read as the reverse complement.
TAACATGATAACATGAAAACTTGATTTCTAATGACAAAGTAGAGATATTTGTCGATTGAGATATCTTTTCTATCAAAATTGTCGATGTCGAGATATCTTATATCTTAGTTAGTCTTCACTTCGCAAGATATCTCTTGATGATCATGCTAGGCGGACTGGAGTCAATTCTTCGACTAGTCGAGAAATCGCTTGGAGGTTGTAACCCCCCCACCATAATTCATCCCCCTCATTTGAAAATAGTAATTTCTAATGGATAGCGTTTTAAAATAATCGCTGGCATCAACTAATTGTGATAAAGTTTGATACGATAAAGCCCTTTTAATTTGTTCGTAATAGTCTTATTGAGATTCCCAAAATTAACATATTAATGTTTAAATAAAATACTGTATACCGGATTAAAACGCGATTTATTATTTATATTGTTTAAATTATTTATCCCGACTCAAACATACTAAAAAACAAGAGGACACCGTTAGTCAATATTGTCATAATATAGAAAATTACAGTAAATATCAACTCCGTAGGAATAGATGGCGTTAATATGTAATAGTTGTAAAACAAAAACTTGGCGATTAAAAAGAGTGGCGGCGAGTTTCTTGCCAGTTCTTCTCGTCCGCTCTACGCCCTTGATTTGAGAACTGGCAGTAAATGTAAAATTAGAAGCATTTAATATGTATTATTTTTTATTGACGTTCATAGATGTACATTGTGTTACCTAAATTAATAGATTATTTTTTAATTTAATTGAATTAAATATGGCAACTTTGTGACATTTCAAATATAAGATAACTGTCATCCTTCAGTCTCCCGCGACCACGGTTGCTGAAAAGCATCCGAAACGTCGGGATAAATAATTTAAACAATATAAATAATAAATCGCGTTAATAAAAGACAATATTAACATATTAATGCTTAAAAAAAATATAAAATAAAATCTGATAATTTTAAATAATAACTTTAATGTCTATGTTAAAACAGTTTCATAAAATACATAATGAAAAGGTCAAAATAATTAAACGCGATTACTTACACGAATCATGACCACTTGCACTTAATCGCGGCTAAATACACTTAAATATGATTCAGCACTAAATCACATGTAATTACGATTAACCTCAATTAATTATATCTACTTATCCATAAAACTATCGCAATTATATACACTTAGTCGATATTTAGTATTATGATGTCACAATGACAACTTAATCGCGACTATTTACACTTAATCATGACATGTTTCAGCAAATAATTGCACTTGATCGCGACTATTTACACTTAATCATGACATGTTTCAGCAAATAATTGCACTTGATCGCGACTATTTACACTTAATCATGACATGTTTCAGCAAATAATTGCACTTAATCGCGACTATGTACACATCATGACATGTTTCAGCAAATAATTGCACTTAATCGCGACTATTTACACTTAATCATGACATGTTTCAGCAAATAATTGCACTTAATCGCGACTATTTACACTTAATCATGACATGTTTCAGCAAATAATTGCACTTGATCGCGACTATTTACACTTAATCATGACATGTTTCAGCAAATAATTGCACTTAATCGCGACTATGTACACATCATGACATGTTTCAGCAAATAATTGCACTTAATCGCGACTATTTACACTTAATCATGACATGTTTCAGCAAATAATTGCACTTAATCGCGACTAATACAACTTATTCTTGACCAATATCAAATAACTACACTTTTCATAATTAATCAATGTTGTTGCTTCATATCTAGTTAATTATCTTAGCTAAGACTACACTCTTTTTGTCTCGTTCCCTCCAACACTAAATGGATGCTGTTAAGCAATACAGTGTCAACCCACAAAATGATAAAAATGTTAATTTCGATACCAATCGCTTCCTTATGAGCTGGAGTACATATTTCAAAAGAGATATATACATTTAAATCGTTTTAATAGCAAAAATATTGAAAAAACTAGTGGGCACGAAACCCTAAAATGTTTAGAATATTTAACAATAATGCACTAAATTCTATTACTTTGATTGCTACCAAGAAAAACGATATACATTAAGTGTAATAGCAATAATTAGAAAAAAATCTATTATTCCTGTTATTCTTTAAAAGAAATTTAATAAAACCTAATTAAAACTTCAAATTAAATTTTCTCAAAATGGCAACCATGGGTTGACACTGTATTGCATAACAGCGTCCATATAAAAGTAACAAAGTGTTTAAATGTCTCAAGTACGGTACAACAATTGCTTAAAATTCAATCGGCACTTCCTGCACGACCACCTTATACCTCGGAACACTGCAAATCTTTTCACTTGGCACGTCATTTACAATGATACTATAATCATTATATTCTGTCAACTCCACAATCGGAGCTGGTATCTCGAAATCCACAGAATCCAGATAATTCTCATCGGTTATATTCAAGTCATCCATATAATGGGGTAGTTCTTCAAATTGTATTTCAGGCCGAGCATCGCTGAACGGCATTTCTGGGATATTTGAACGGATACACTTATGTGTGTAGAGGAGACTCGGCCAAGCGAATGTTTCTTCACAGATGTGGCAATGATAGTTGTCAATATCCTTGCACTTTGACGTTGCAATGTGACGGTTAAGGCAATAGTTTGTGGAGAAGTATTTCGAGCATTTCTGAAAATTAAACAAATGTACAAAAGTGAGTGAAACGCTGAACAGAATCAACCCAAATCTCAAACAATCGCAGAGCAATCTTTAAAGTTTTTAATTTTACTTTGCCTAAACAGCCGATTATCGGCTTGCCTTTATACACTGTGATTTTTTTGTCATTTTGGAATAAAGGCGTGATAACTTAAAATAATTTGTAGGATTCATTAAACATTTCATTATTATATAATAAAAAAGTTTATTTTCACTCGTTCGAGTTAAGGGGGGGGAGGGAATCGATGAAGTGTGACATTGCGTGACAAGCGGTGGGAGGGGTCCTAAGTTTCGTGACGTTACATTTCAAATTCTTAGACATCTAAGTGTTAAAATGCCAAATTTGATCTTTTAACGAAAAATTTAAAAATATTTTTAACTCTATCTGTATGAATATATGATTTAAATTGTTGTGTTGGCGATATTATCATATATTGCAAAATATGTGACGTCACAAGGGGGGGTCTCATAAATGTCGGGGGAGGGGTCAAAAAATAACGAAATTAGTGTGACGTACTTTATGGTTGACCCCTAATAGTAACGCACCAGCATTTCATTCACGCAAAGCACAATGACTGCGAGATGAGAATATTCGTAAGGACAACTCATTTCTCAGTGTGTCACGACCTTAAGGTAGCGTTCCGATCTTGACTGCCGCGACTCGGCAGCTGCGACCCAGCAGTCATTGCCGGGCAGCAACGCACCGCTCTGTATGATCATGCATAGAGAGCTTTCCGATGCACGCGACCGGGTCGTGCGGCCAAGCTGCGCACGAGTGGCAGCGCTGCCCAGCCGCTTGTGAAGCAGTCTGGCAGCGCGACCCTATATTGTTGCACGTGCTCTAAAATAAAAATAGCGGTATTTACACTCGCCGATACTGCCTGGCAGTTACGATCGGAATGAATGTGGTCGCGCTGCTGAGCAGTTGGCAGTGCTTGCAGCCGACGGCAGCGACTGCCGAGTCGCGGCAGTCAAGATCGGAACGCTACCTTTAGCGAGTGCGAGTTGACACAGGACTGAACGGCATAGAGATGGGTAACTCAAAAGAGATAGATAAAAAGATATGTATCAATACGTTTACATCTATCACTCTTTATATCACTTGGAATCCGAATGTATCAGTATATCTTTTGTATCTCGTTCAATAACGACGTCTTTTTATATCTGTGTCGCAAAAGTGTATAGCCGAGTCCGAAACCTCTCTTCGGAAAGTCCAGACGTCTCTTTCACACCTCCCTATTTAGAATCTTCTGTTGCGCTGTCGCAAGATAGAGAGTAAATTGTTGATACTTGATTCATGAATTGAGCGAATCGAATCACGCTGAGTAATGTCGCTGCGCGGATACAAAAAATATAAAAGAGTGATACATATCCCAGTGATCGAAAGATACATTTCAATCTTTTCTTTTTAGTGATACGTTATGCCCGTATCTAGAACGGCAGGCGGGGGTCGGTCGAGCGACGTTGCCTGTGCGTATGAGTCGTGCGGCGTTGCCGTTTCGTGGGAAAAAGGCAAGCCTTTGACTTTATCTACACATATAATAAAACTGTAGAGGTAAAATGTCTATAAAATAATAAAAATGCTAAAAACCGAGTCAGGGGAATATTAGAAGAGAAATAGAACAACCCATTTTTTGAATTTTTTGTTTCTCTGTCTGTTTGTACGGGCTAATCTCCGAAGATAATAAACCGATTATCATGCAATTTACACAAATATATTAAGCAAAGCCCGGGGCAACATACAGGCTTTGTTTCATCGAAATCGGCTGACGGAAAGAAGAGTTATCATCATTTAACGATTATTTTAAAGGCACTATATCAACAAATAGCAATGGAAGCTGACTCGCGTCGAACTTTTTCGAATTGTCGGATGTCAATAACAGTTTGATATGAAAATGTCACATAGTTTGATTATTTCGCCACTTTTAATATGTATTCGTGGAATAGTGGATATGAATATATCATATGAAGAAACCTTGCTCAAAAGCTCTGCTTAAAATGAAGCCCACGCGAACGAAGTCGCTGGCATCAGCTAGTTAGGGAATATATTCTCGCGAGTCATGAACATTTTTGTACGCGAAATTGAGTGGCGTCATCACGGCTTGTTATTTTTTGAAACTGATTTATATATTGGATCTATAACAGATATAGAAGTCATGCTTTTTTATTCCAAAACGATCACAAAATTACAGTGTTTATCGCGGTATAATAATCAGATGAACGTATCAACAAAAAAATCAAAAATAGTTTATCTTGTTACATAAATAATTCTTAACTTTTTTAAACCTCTAATAGTAAGCAGATAGTATTAAAAAGCTGGTAGAATTTTAAGAGGCGGATTGTCACAGTATTTTTGCTCTCCTGTAAAATTGAGAAAATGTAGATACATCCATCGGACTCTTACGCTGCGATAATTAACTCAAAAACTAACAAACTAAACACAGTGAGTAAGGTTATGGACCTTTCACATTATATTGGGTCTTATACAAACTGTAAGAAAGTTTGAAATCCTATCGAACTTTAATATTTTTACGTAGTATAAGCTTGATATAGTTAAAATATGTTTTGTCTCACTCTATCAAATATAAAAAGACTACAGAACGAAAGAAACAACATACTTAAACTACATCAAGTTTATATAATACGTTTATGAATAAGACCAATAGTGTATATTTTAATTTTCTGAACTTTCGGTTAGTTATGACATTGAACTAAATACCTAGTAATATTGTGGTCACAACTGCTGCTTGAGAGACAGATTACATGTCGTCATTCCCCTCAGATATCCCACTATCAATATACGAACTTCTCGGAATTGCGCACCTAAAACCCTATGGAATTCTGACATATTGGAATTCGATCTAATAAGAATGCAATAGTTAAAATATTGACAAATATTGACTGATTTTCTGTGGCTGAGGTATCACCTACCATCAAGTGAACCTCATGCTCGTCTGTCGATATCTGACATAAAAAAAAAAGGCATATTCAAGATGGCGTCCATCCGAATATGAGAGGTTAATTAACAGGGAAAACACCCAGTGCTCAGCATTTTAAAAATATCGCCCAGTGCCTCTGCTTATCTTTTGTACGAGTGGGAAGCGCACAAGAGACATCTTTTGTACTCTTCCCACTCGTATACGGCCGATTACTGGTGCCTACTAGACTATCAAGTGTTTTTCCGTTTAATATTTAATTTTTGGAGTCAATAATATCAATTAGAACATCAGTTAAATTATTTTGTTTGTTTAGAATTATCAAATCAATAATGGAATCCCCTTTTTCATACTATTTGTCTATATATAATGTAGCCTTGTTTTCCTAAAACAGCAGTCTGCCTATAGAATATTTTCAGTGAAATAAATCAAAATCACTTCAAATAGAAGATCTTTGGAAGTCTCAATGAGTTTTGTTTTTGTCTGTCATTTTTAAAGCCTTTATCATAAATATACATATTGAGGCTTGATTGTTAAAAGCCAATAAGTATAAAATTATATAATAGTTTTAAGTTAAATTCAATTTTAAAAGTTTAGGGATAAAAATATCTAAAATCAAGGACTGAATACCGGTTAATTTACTATGGGAGTTATAATAAAGGTTTTTGATAATATTCTTTCGTTTATATTCATATTTACTGAAAAAAATTACTGTGATAAGTTTAGTGTGTATTACTCTTTAAAACTAATATCACGGTATCTCAGTCAGACACGTATTTTTTAAAATAAAAATTAACCGGTTTCAGTCCCTGCCTAAAATATACAAAGAATATTGCCATAATTAATACCTATTATGTGAATTATTCTTTGAATATTAAGCACTCTACCCACAATATAAGTTATGTATTATTAACTATTTTTATGTGTGAAGGTTTCAATAAATTTCTTATATTCATACATACATATAAATATACATCACGCCTCTTCCCTATTGCGGTAGACAGTGATTACAGAATTCCATATGCACTAATCCTTACGTACCACTTTCTTCTTCTTCTTTCATCAATGCTTTCATCACACTCGTCGGTTACAAGTACTTTTGACCTGGCTCTTTTGAAAAAAGATCCCCGATCTGATCGAGGTACGTTCGGATAGGTCAACCACTCCCGACTCTACCACTCACACCAGATTCATAAATCTTTTTCGTTTCCCTACTATATATATAGATTCATTGGAGATTTTTTTAAAGAATTACAATACTTACGTCACATCTATATTTAGATATTATTGTTTTCTTTGACTTGGGGTCAACAATTGCCTTTTTAATTTTACCGTTCACATTTTTTACTTTGACAAAATTCAGAGGCTCTTCAACAGCTTTCGCACCGATATTAATTTTGTCTAAGAGCAGTTTAGGCTTGAAGTATTCTGGTAATGGATCTCCAACCTTGAAAGTAAAATTAACTCTCTTTTTCGACTTCGGTTTTGGCCTCTCCTGGCAATTATCCATTGGATTTAAAAAGTGTGTCCACTTATGCTGTAACATTTCTGTTTCTGTGTCAAACTTAGCTTCACAATGCTCACAAATGTACAGGTCTTTTTGGCTGCTTATTGTTTTATTCTCCAATTCTGGAAGGGTGGAAATATGATTCTCTATTACATTTCTCTCAACCGAACTCTCATCGCAAAAATTACACAAATACATCCTCGTTGAACCTAAAATTTGTTCGCTGTACAAAGTCCTTGGATGGTGTTTTGAATGTAGAAACTTGATGTGATGCGCTATTTCACATTTAGTGTTAAATTGATCCTTACACGCATTACAAACAAAAACAGGTCCAGAATGTTCGAACATGTGATCTTTTAAATCCATAAAGGAGAAATATGACTCCTTGCATGTTTTGCATGTGTATTTTTTTAATACTTTACAAATGGTACGTCTATGTTCCATTAATTTACGCTTATTTGGCAGAAGCTGACCACATATATCACAATGTAATTTGATATGAACCTTAAAAAACATGCGATCAACAAATTTCTTTGAGCAATAGTTACAAATGTAGCACTTACGCTTTTTATGTTTTTGTTTCATGTGAACTTTCAATGTTGTATAATTTTCGAAAATCTTCGGACATTTTCTGCAACGATGGTACTCTTTTACTTCATGAATTATTACATGATCAGAGAAGGAAACACGTTTCGGTGGCTTCTTCGGTGGCTTGTACACAAGCAAATGCTTATTTTCTTGGTGTTTTTGAAGCCTCTTTTCACTAGAATATGACTTAGCACATATTTTACAATTTAATTTCACTTCATTATCTCCATTTGCAATATTTTCCTTATTCATGCTCGTGTTTTTTGCTAACATTTCTTGTAATTCATTCAAATTACTGCGGGCAAGTCGCACTGAGCATTCCTGAATATAATTAGATAATTTTTTAGAATTTTTTGGGAAAATATTTTCAGGCTCGATCCCACTTAATTCATTTTTTAAAGAATCGATATACTTGGATATATCGAGTCGTTCTATATGAACTGCTGGAACCTTCTCGAAACCACGAAAACTCTCTTCAAACGAGAAATTTTCTTCGCCAAAACTATTGGCGCCAGAAGCCTCGTTCGCGGTATCTTGCCCCGCAACAGAAGGTCTTCTACAAACTTCATTGTACTTTTTGGGCATTGGTAGCACCACTTCAATAAAACAAACTGAATAATAAATTCGAAAAAAGAAAAATAAACAATGTAACGCGTAAAGCGAAAAGCATATATAACTATTAACAATTGTCAATTATTATGATACTAAAGTAAACGTCCATGGAAACTTTGAATGATGATTGATGACAAAAATTACAAACGTCAAACTCGAATCGATATGTACCAACATAAATAAAACAACAGATGTCAAAATAATATTTGGACAAGGTATCGGATTGTATTACATATGCTGTTAGGCAGGGACTGAATACCGGTTAATTTACTATGAGAGTCATACCGGTATAATAAAGGTTTTTGTTAACATTCTTTCGTATTTATTCATATTTACTGAAAAAAAAAACTCTGGTAAGTTTAGTGTGTGATACTCTCTAAAACTTATATCATGTTATCTCAGTCAGACACGTATTTTGGAAAATAAAATTTAACCGGTTTCAGTCCCTGCTGTTAGGTAACGTTAACGAGTTAAGGAAGGAAGTTACTTAACTCGTTTATATTTCGATTATATTCAGTGGGAAAAAATAGAGTTTTAATATAATATATTATGTCGCCGCGGATATACCAAGGCGTGAAACTTACAGCTAGAATCTAGATGTTAACAAATTAGCTCGTAAGGCTTGATTGTTTTATTGTAATATTGTTATCCAAAATAACTTCTCTATTATTGCCTTACATTCTCAACCTTTCAATATAAATATGGATAACAATAAATAATTTAAGGTAAACATGTTGTTGCAATGTTTTATTTTTAAATAGTTTTAATTTCCACTAACATCAATTACCCACAATAGTATTTATGAATTGTTAATGGATGACATTTTGACGCAAGAAATAAGTGAATTCCCATTTTATTCAATATCATTTCTCAACTGTTTTTAGACCCTTGTAAAATCATTTCGTATTTTGAAATGAATTATTGTATTGTAATTTAAATTATTAAGCTACTTAGAAAACATTGTAAAAAAAAAGTTGAGAGGTGTCAAGGGACACCCGGATGGAACGAAGTTATATAATATATAGGTATGTACTCTGTCTGTCTATTCTTTCATACACGTCATAGATGCGCGGGACTATAGCAAAAAGTGTCGTGACAACTTTTCGTAAGAATTTTTTCCGTCTAGCCCCCTTTCACAACGCGCGATAAGGAACTTCGTTCCAATAAATGAGTGCGATAACGAATCAACTTTGCCACCTCCAAGATTACGAGAGTGAGGATTGGTGAACTACTTGCGACTCATTTATTTAAAAGGCTGAACGCAACAGCGCTGGACACTTTTGCGCCGAGCACTCGAGCGGTTAGGTCTTCTCAATGATATTCGCATACTATGTTATTATTATGAAAGAATGTAAGAATTTAAGAATAATAATTATGTTAACGTTAATTAATTAATTAATATGTGAAATTATTAATTATTAATATTAATATGTGAATGTGAAATTATTAATCTGGGAAATTATGAATGTTGTATATCTTTGCTTTAATATTTAATTTAGATAGGATTGTGGAAGACGTTAACAAAGATGATTCAACGGATTTATTGTGACATCTCTTGTACAACCAATTATATTAACACTTTGGCGGTGCTTCATGTAAGAACTACCGACACTTAATATCACACCAACTGTTTCACACTTTAGACAGTTTTGCCTTAATAAAGCTGTAGGCGCTTCAACATCCTCCTCTCCGTGGAAAGCACAGCTTTCAACTTTCTAGCTCCTCTCCGGTAAGTAAAGGACAAAGTTTAGTCAATGATCTCCTATATGTGCCCTTTGATGTTCGGACCTCAGCAACACGTAACACTGCGTCTGCACCAGGAAATAAGCGAGACACTCTTGCAAGTTTCCAGCATAATGGAGGCAAGTTATCTTCTATGAGAAGAACCAAATCTCCTTCCTGTAGCTTCGATGAGTTAGTTCTCCATTTCGACCGCTGTTGAAGCTCGGAGATATATTCCTTCTGCCAGCGCTGCCAAAAGTGTTGGCGAATTTGTTCCAATCTGGCGTAGCGTTGAAGTTGGTTAGCTTTGACATCTTGATATGGTTGTGAAGGCATGGAACGCAGTGACCGACCAATCAAAAAGTGCCCTGGTGTTAAGGATTGGTAATCATTAGGATTGGATGTTAAAGGACATAATGGCCTACTATTCAAAATAGCTTCAACTTGTGAAAATAATGTTCCTAATTCCTCAAACGTTAGATGGGTGTTACCCATAACACGGCGTATATGGTATTTTGCGGATTTTACACCGGCTTCCCAGATGCCACCGAAATGAGGAGCGTGCGCAGGCGAGAAAATAAATTTTATGCCATCGTCAGTTGCAAAATCTAATAGTGATTGTTTGTTTGCCTTTAAAAAACTACCTAGTTAAAACGGAGCTTTCGCGGAATGAATTTTTAAAAAGAATTATTTTTTTTATAATCTTTATTAAACTCTTTAATTAGAGTAACAAGTTAATTGTAGGAGGGCCGAGTTCTAACTAACTGATTTTTTAATACGACGGTATTGTCTGGATTTATGTAGGGTCAGCGGAAAGCGCCCGGTAGACAGGCGCCAAGGTGGCGTTGTTTATTAAAATATAGGGTTACCTGTTTGTGCTGGCATAACTCCTCCCTCCGTAAGTTCAAGATTATCCACATGGGGATGGGGATTATCTTGAATTACAAACAATTTTTTAATTTTATTTTTAAAGATAATTAATATAAAAACTATTACTAAAATGGTTAATACAATGTTTCCTATACTAATACCCTTATAATCTACAACACTTTCTCTTTCACTACCACTTATCACTTCACTTTTTTGTAACAGGAGGTTTAGGGACCGGATGTCATTTAGATCAATTTCTTTCAAATTCAGGGGTTTCCTTTCCTCGTGTGCCGTCGTATTCAGAATCTTAGGCAGATTGGTTATCGGTATTTTTGAGAAAGTAATATCTTTGTCTTGATATTGGCTCTTCCTTAAGTGAAAGTTTTTTATTTTAATGTAACAGTCATCATCGAATGTTAATACGTAAGTACCACGTAGAGTTTCGTGATTCACTTCGTTTTCACAAAATTTTGAAATAATTGTTTCAGTTTTAGTATGAATTATCCAGCGGTTAGGTTGTATTAATTCAACCTTGACGTCATCGGTGATAACAGGTATGGAGTGACATGTAGAGATATTTGAAGAGAAATTCATAAGTGCTATAATACGGTAATCTTTCAATAATGGTGAGGTTTCTGTTTCAGTACACAGGAAGCGAGCTTCTTCTAGTTCCAGGCAAGATTGTAAGAGTGGCGTAATCATTAAACCTTTCACGAGGATATATGGATATTTGGGTAGGATAATGGTGGTAAGGTCATTAATCTCATTATGCATAGGTAACGGTATTAATTTATAATAATTATAAATCTCATTTTTAATTAATGGAATATGCATAATAAATTTTATTTGATTTTGTTTTACATAGGCTTTAAGCTCGATACTTTGTTCTATTTTTACAATGTTCTCAAGATTAACAGGGTATACTAGCTTATAAGTACGTTCAATTTCCTTAAGTAATAACACAAGTTCATTAGTATTAATAATAGATTGATGCAATAATTTTATTCGGGCGAAGGCAATAGCGGTCTCAATTTCATTCATTCTTATATAAATGATCTGGAAGTTATGAGCAAAAATGTTATAAAAATGAATTATTTTATTACTGATTAATAATATTTCTGATCTATTTAAACTAAGACTAATATCTTGAATCTTTTTATCAATTTGAATAAAATTGTTCCGCGTAGAATTAATAACATTTTTTACAGTTCCCATCATTTCCGAGACTATTGTAACTTTATTATCAAAAGCATCTTGTTTTCGTTTTAATTTCTGAATTAATCCTTCATACTTTATGGCGTCATCATTGTCAAGATTGCCAGTTATTGCCTTAATAAAAGAACCAATTGGATTAATTAAGCCGCGTTTAAATCTCACTGAAGGAACTAACTGCTTATATTTACGTATAGTTATATTCATGAAAAAGTCTGTTTGCGTTTGTACTTCAGAAAAATCTGATTCGAAATATTTAGTATTAGTACAATTTTGAACTTGAGACTTAAGTGCTAAATAACTATTAATATTCGATTCTAATTCCTCATAAATGGGTTTTAAATCTAATATTTTTATAATTATCCATGTATCATAACTAAGTATCGCTTGGCCTTCCTTTACAGGCAGGAGTCCTGGGTTCTCCTCAATCTTCTGCATGTGAAGGGCCTGATTGTGGATCACCTGAACCGCCAGAAGTATTAACCTGTGGAGGGCGTCGTATGTCTTTAATAGTAATTTCTTTATAAAAATAAAAAGTATTTTATATTAGGCTTAATGTTATCTATAAGGAATTTTCTAACAATATCTGGATTATTGAAAGGTAAGTGTAATTTTATTTTTTTTTTTTTTTTTTATTTTAGCTCTTGGTAATTTTTTTACTGATAATTTATTTCTTTTCCAGGGAAATACAAGGACTTGATTTGGCTTGATATTAATGGGTTCTTGTAAGATAAGTATACCTTCTGTATTTATTTCTTCCGCTGAGTGTACTGTACTAATCATTTTATTATTTGATTTTTCAGATGCGGTTATGGTGCTACTACCTGAAGGTGGAACACTTAAGATTATTTCAGAACCAGAAGAGATTTCCATTGGATTTTGACTCTGACTTCCGACTTGGTCTGAGTTACGACTGGAAGTTAACTGCGTTATATTTTTGGTTAGATTATCTAAATGACCTTGAAGATTTTGCTCGCTCTCATCAAGATTAACTCTCATAGATATGTTTCTGTTTTGCTTACCATTTTTGTATACTATATTAGAGTCAAATTCGGGAATATTTTCTTTCAACATTTTGTCAAGCATTAAATCGCTGTTGGTAAAATTCAATCTACATATTTCATTACAGAGTGGTTCGACTATTGTATCACTCGTCTGCGAGTTTTTTGGAATTGGGGCTCTAGTTTCACATCTAGGTTCTAAAATAATTTCGTTTGGACTATAAATTATCGGTATTATCGAATTGTTGGTTTGTAAAACTTGATTCTGCATATCAATAGTAGCTTGTAATTTTTTTAGTAGGTCGGAACCTATCAGACCATCGTATCTACCATCCACATTATAAACGTAGAATTTATGTGAAAGTGGGCTATTAAAGGTTTCAGGTAATGTGATATATACCACTTCATCGTGTGTACTCTGTGTATGTGTACTAATTACTGTGAAAGGTTCACGGTATTTAAAAGAATGGAAATAAGTATTTGCTAGATTTGGACTTATAAAGGAACGACTACTTCCGGTATCTATAAGAAAATTTGAATTAATCTCTGGTATGAAAATGTGCGGTAATTTTAAATTACTATCGCAATAATTTAGGTTTATCATTTCGGTCTGGTTTTTGTAACAATTTTCCTGAAAATGTTCGTCTATCTGCGTCTTATCCGGTAATTCAGTCTGTTTGATGTTAGGTTCGTCTGATAAATCCGAATTTGTAACAGCAATTTCAACATACTCATCAGGGTTATTTTCATTGATATCATTAACATCATAGTAATATTCGAAATTTTGATCATTATAATAACCTTGGCCTTGAGATGGGTAATCTAAGTTACAAGTTATCATATTGTGTCTAATAGGCGCGGTACGCATGGAAACGTCGGTATCCATTCTTTGATTAGGAATTCCAAATTTGAAATTTGTTTGATTCGGAATTCCGAACTTAAAATTTTGTTGTTGTGGGATTTCGAATCTAGCATTATTTTGCATAGGGGCACGCGGTTGGAATGGTAAGGGTTGTCCCACATTCCTCTGAGGGATGTTCGCATTTGGGTTTGAGGGCATTCTATAGGATTCTGGAATAAATCTACTTTGCATATAATTTGGCCTTGGTTGCGCCATTGATTGTTGAGGAATACCAAATTTGAAATTGCCTTGGGGTACGCCAAATTTGAAATTATTTTGTGGATTACCGAATTTATGATTAAAATTTGAATTGTTCACTGGATTGGAAATAGGTGAAAATGGTTTTAATGTAATATTTTGGGACGTTGGTATTTGTTTATTAATTTTATTTCTAGCGTTATACTGCATTTGGAAGTTAATTTCTTCGGTGACTACACTTAGGGCATTTTCCAGGTTTGTACAACCCTTAAGACGTACTATTCTTATAAGATCCTCCGGTAAATTATACAGAAAAACATTTAGTGCTACATTATCGTAGATGGTATTTTTAGCTTTCTTTAATTCATTATTTAATATTTTGTTAACTTTCGCAGCTAAGCTACTTCGAATACTTTGTATCTTTTGGCAAAACTGCGTAAATGATTCGCCCTGTTTGATTTTTAGTGACTCTAATTCTATCGCGATACATTCCTCCGAACGAGGGTCTCCAAAATGCTGGGAAAATGTATTTTTTAATTCTTCCCAAGTTTCAATTTCGGGATGTTCACTCAATAAATTGGCGGCCTTACCTAATAGCCTACTAGTTATTGCATGAAAAAGGTATTCGTTCTGATTTCTATCGCCTTCTACTTTGAAATTTTTAATTACATACTCACTTTTGAGTATAAAAAGATTTAAAAGATTTTCGCTCCCGTCATACTTGGGGATTAAGTTTAATATTTCTTGAGGTACAATTTTGAAGCTTTCCATATTTATTTAATTTTTAATTTAATTTAAATTTAAATTTAATTATAGAAGTTCAAAATCGAAAGCTTAAAAATCACAAACACAAAATAATTATCACAAACACAAAAGAAATATAAAAGTTACAAAAAGTAAAAAAAAAATCACAAAAAGTTTATAAAAACAAATAAAATATAAAAATTTCAATCAAAATCATATAAAAACACAATAAAAAATACTTAAAATCAAATCTTAAAACTAAAGTGTAATTACACGATGTAATTCATACACTATTTCGAGATGTTCGCCGATGTAGTGCAAAACAAAATCAAATAATGTATATGAGATTAAAGGATAATATACGAAAACAGGGAAGTGAAAAGTTTTACTCACAGCCTGCTCGCTTTCATCCTGAGTTAGACTCTATACCACTCACTGATTTTAAAAAAATAGCACTTATTCTCTCCGCACCGCTTTTCACTAATTTATTTGGTTCGAGGATTCTCGCACTGCGTAAAGACAGTTCGAAGCACTTTTGTATCCCGATTAGACCGATTTTAGTGTCCTCACAAGGTTATGTGCTTCGAAAATTCGCGAGAATCCTACCGGCTGCGCCAGTTAAAACGGAGCTTTCGCGGAATGAATTTTTAAAAAGAATTATTTTTTTTATAATCTTTATTAAACTCTTTAATTAGAGTAACAAGTTAATTGTAGGAGGGCCGAGTTCTAACTAACTGATTTTTTAATACGACGGTATTGTCTGGATTTATGTAGGGTCAGCGGAAAGCGCCCGGTAGACAGGCGCCAAGGTGGCGTTGTTTATTAAAATATAGGGTTACCTGTTTGTGCTGGCATAACTACCTATCTCTTTGGCTGCCGCGACAAAATTCTTACCGTTATCACAATAAACTTCTAAAGGTTTTCCTCGTCTAGAAATAAATCTACGAAACGCTTGTAAGAAACCCTCTTTTGTAAGATCACTGACAGCTTCTAAATGCAAACATTTAAATCTAAAACATACGAACAAACATAAATATGCTTTAATAACTCTTGCCCCACGACCCCTCTTGTTTATTATATAAAATGGACCCGCAAAATCAATACCCACAGTTATAAAAGGAAAATCTGGCGTAATTCTTTGTACGGGTAAGTTACCCATTATTGGATATATAGCTTTCCCTTTATGACGTTTACATATAACGCATTTATGTACTGTATTACGTGCAAGTCGTCTACCGTTAATAGGCCAAATAGACTCACGAATTACCGATAACAGTAACTGTGGTCCAGCATGCATATAACGCAGATGATCCCGCTCAAAGATAAGCTTAGTAAGATAATGACTTGAATGAAGAAGAATAGGATGTTTTTTATTAAAATTGTAATTAGAATTATCTAGTCTGCCACCAACACGAATTAATTTGAGTTCATCATCAAAAAAAGGTGTTAATGATAAAATATTAGACCTATTACTGATAGGTTTACCTTGTTCGAGTAAACTGTATTCTTTTAAAAAAGATTGCCTTTGAGAAATCGCACAAAGTGTATAAAACGAACTGTTTAGTTCATCTAGGCTTAAACTTCCTACATGCCTTTCTTTTTTGTTACGTAAATTGAAAATAAAACGTTTAACATAACCCAAAACTCTCTGAATTTTTATAAATTTAGAATATTTTTCAAATTCTATTACATTTTGTTCTGTAGGCTCTACTATAGCTGCTAGAGAATTTAATTTAATTTCCGGTAGAATATCATCAGACATATATGATGGAGTAACAGACCATTCTGATTCTGGTTTCAATAAAAACTCAGGGCCATGCCACCACAAGTCTTTTGAAACTATATCTTTTGGCGAAACGCCTCTTGAAATATAATCAGCAGGGTTAATTGCAGTAGGTATATAACGCCATGACTCAGTATCAGTTAGTTCAGATATCTCTACAACCCTATTAGCTACGAATGTTTTTAATCTATGACATTTAGCACGAAGCCACCCAAGAACAACCATAGAGTCACACCAATGTACTTGACGAACGACTGAAGACCTTAGAGATGTAGTAACTGCTTTGGATAACTTGGCTGCTAAAACTGCTGCACATAATTCTAAGCGCGGTATGGTTGTAGGTTTGATAGGAGATATCTTAGATTTGGAACATAATAACTGTACATTAATTATGCCTTTATGATTAATAGATCTCATGTAGATACACGCCCCAATAGCATGTTGTGAAGCGTCACTAAACGAATGTAGTTCTATGTAATTGTGATTATCACATAGTACTTTTCGTGGAACTTTAACATTTAAAAGATGTGATAAATTGTTACAAAACTCATCCCACGATGTTTGTATATCTCTAGGCACTGGTTCATCCCAATCAAGCTTCTTTAGCCACAGTGATTGTAATATTATCTTTGGCAACACCACACATGGACTAATTAGACCTAAAGGATCAAATATTTTAAAAGTAAATGAAAGAATTAAACGCTTAGTAGCGAAATCTGTTTTAGGCGGAACTTGAAAAGAAATTTGTAAATAGTCATTATTAGGATCCCAGTTAAGACCTAATGCACTAGTTGAAAAACTTATACTTAATTTATCGTTTGGATTAATAACATCTGCTTTCAAAATTGATTTACAATTAGATTTATATTTTCGAAGATTAAAACAACCTTTTTTGAGCGCATTTGATACGGAAGATTGCATAGAGCAACACGGGCCACCGGCGAACCGGAGGGGAGTAGCCATAGCGTTCGTTACCGATACCAAACAATCTGGCATTTTTTGCGGGGGGAAACCTGCGCTATGTGTGCGTACTCAAGTTCGCACACACAAGCAATCGTCTGTCACTACGAAACTCACACCGTGACAATTAAAAAATACACTAACAATTTCACACACACATTTAAACATTCCGTGTCATAACAGTATAATTAAATGGCGCAACTACACTGACAAGTCCTTTTAGCCGTAGTTGCAACAACTGTCGATACTAGAGGTGTAAAAGTAACGAAAAAAAAACGTACCCGTATGTATTCGTTACTATACATTCAGTACTCGTTACTATCGTATCGTTACTCGTTACTCCTAATACCTCATAACATGCTATGTTATGCTAGAGAAACAAATTTACAGAACTAGTTTAAGTTGCGCGCGCAAGCGTGCGATTTAATTAATTGTTTGAAAATTAAGTTACAGTGAAATAATTTTAGAATTTCATGAGAGACTAAAACTTTCACTTTCGTTTATTACATAAAATTTATGAAATTTTAGTGGCAAAATTGTATGAGAACACTTTTTCATAAGTATATACTTTTTTTTACTGCATACTCTGTTAAATAAAACTTTGTTTTGAATATTTGAAGTTACATTGCGTCATTGAAACAGCGTATGTAACCATGATACGAAACATGCGAGTAACGAAAAGTATTCGTGAGTAACGTTTCGTTACTCGGTACTAGATGGCGTACCCGTTACTCAGTAACGAATACATACGGTTTGCTACAGCTCTATTAGAGGTGTAAAAGTAACGAAAAAAAAACGTACCCGTATGTATTCGTTACTATACATTCAGTACTCGTTACTATCGTATCGTTACTCGTTACTCCTAATACCTCATAACATGCTATGTTATGCTAGAGAAACAAATTTACAGAACTAGTTTAAGTTGCGCGCGCAAGCGTGCGATTTAATTAATTGTTTGAAAATTAAGTTACAGTGAAATAATTTTAGAATTTCATGAGAGACTAAAACTTTCACTTTCGTTTATTACATAAAATTTATGAAATTTTAGTGGCAAAATTGTATGAGAACACTTTTTCATAAGTATATACTTTTTTTTACTGCATACTCTGTTAAATAAAACTTTGTTTTGAATATTTGAAGTTACATTGCGTCATTGAAACAGCGTATGTAACCATGATACGAAACATGCGAGTAACGAAAAGTATTCGTGAGTAACGTTTCGTTACTCGGTACTAGATGGCGTACCCGTTACTCAGTAACGAATACATACGGTTTGCTACAGCTCTAGTCGATACGCAGTATCGATAATTTCAAGAACTGGGTTTGGGAAATTAGTTTTATAAGTTCGACTTAATTTATTTATTTTAAAGATGGAGTTAATTTATTACCTAATACAAATGAACTTGTCGGGTAATGCGCACGTAGCAGGTCACGGAGAGTGGACCATGAGTTGGTACATAATAAAATCTTAGAAAAAATTTGAAAAACGATAACGTAATTATATGAGCTATATAAATATATAAACACATATTATGTTAAAATCGGCAAGACGGCCTTTTGGGCTTGTATGGTAGTCCCGCCACTTAGTAAAAGTAAGGTTATGTTACAATCAATAACTGACATATATATCATAAATCTGTGATCAATGATATTTGTAGTTGTCAAATCGTAACAATTCCTAAATGACGACAATCGGAAAAGCACTCGGACTCAAAACGTAGAAAACACGAAACGAATTAGCACAGAGTAAACAACTGTCATGCGGCATGCCAACGACAGACTAAAATAAAAGATCGATTTTAATCGATAATCATGCATTATTCATTTTCTTTAATTAATAATTTATATTTTATTTAATAACATAACTGTAATTATATGCAATATATTGTATTTAAAGTGCATTTAATTACTTTTGAGTTAATTACCTTGTCCAAAGGTTTTTTTTGTGATTGTGTAATCGATTCAATTAATCGAGAATCTCAGGAAAACTATATTTCTCCTCTCCCAGATTGAGAATTGAGTTGATTTTTTATATTATAAGATTAAAAATAAATATGTCATTTTTTAGATCATATTGCAATTATAAAATTTGGGCCCACAATTTTCCATATCCTTTGGATTTTTAGGAAATAAAAAAAACATTATGGTTGAAGTTTACACTAAGTGATTTTAATAAATGTGCTAACGCGCGTAAGTATTATATTATATTTTAGCAATGTATATTATCACAATATAATATTTGAATCAGAAAATTTAATCTCAAAACTGTCTCTGTATAGAAGACTCCTTTGCCATTTTTTTTCGATAACTTAAAACAATCCGACAACAACACTATTGCTCGGTGACAGCGACTTCTCGGAAATAAACTTGGATCAGTCGCTCGACAGATCCGTGTATTGTATGAGAGCTCATACAATACGCGGATCTGTCGAGCGACTGTGTTGGTAAAAAAATCCGAAACAACACGACCGATAATATTGTAATATTTTAAGTTTTAAAGAAGTAAATATTAATAATATGATTAAAAAATACCTACATATGAAAGGTAACGCTATCTTTTTGTAAATTTGACGTGGCAGATATTTTTTGGCAACAAGAAACACAAACAATTCGGCATTTTTTTAGGAGGTCGATTCAGTCGCGCATCTGGATTTAGTCTAGTGAAAAGTGCGGCTACAACTAGTTTTATTGTACGCATAGGACCATTTGGACTTGTACTTTGACAGAGGGGAACGCCTGCGTATGGCTACTCCCCTCCGGTTCACCGGTGGCCCGTGTTGCTCTATGGGAAGATTGTATATACTGAAGTTCCTTTTCACTATCTGCCCCAGTTATAAGGTCATCCACATAAAAGTCATGTTTGATAATTGTTTCGATAGATTTATCTGTGCATTCCTGTCCTAATTGCCAAATACAACGAGTACTTAGAAAACTAGAACTTGCAAGACCATAAGTAACTGTTCTGAGGCGTAGGATTTTAATAGGCTCTAATTCATTTTCTCTCCATAGTATCAATTGAAGATTTTGATGATCATTATGTAAATGAATTTGACGATACATTTTCTCTATATCAGCTGTAAGAAGAAATTGATATTGCCTGGCTCTAATAAGAATACTAAAGAGAAAATCTTGTATATTAGGTCCGACCATTTGAATGTCATTCAATGAATAGCCAGACGTGGTAGCTGCAGATCCATCAAAAACTACTCTTATTTTAGTTGACTCACTAGTTTCATTGAAAACTGCATGATGACAAAGAAAATGAGATTGGATAGGTGGCTTTGTAACTGAAAGTTCTTCTAAGTGACCAAGTTCAGCGTATTCACGTATAAAATTAGAGTATTGTGTTTTCATTTGAGGATTTCTCCTAAATCGTTTTTCCAAATTCAAAAATCTTTGTTTTGCCATATTGTAAGAGTCACCCAAACAATCAGGTGTGTCAATTAAAGGTAGTTTGACGGAAAATCTTCCATTAGGTAAACGAGTAGTATTATCTATAAAGTGTTGTTCACAAGCCTTTTCGACTTTACTAAGAATAGGTTTATTTGGAACTTCTTCAATATTCCAAAATTTTTGTAAAGAATCATGTATGCTATCCTCATATTGTGGAAATATAATTGAATTATGACATTGAATATTCTTAGTTGTTTGTATATTTTTAGAAATAGGACCAGCGACTAGCCAGCCAAATTTTGAGTGTCTTAATTTAATTAAACCTGGACCCAAATACTGTTCATCATTTCCTAGGATATCCCAAAATAAGTCTGCACCAATGAGTACATCGATGGACGAAGGAATATTGAAATTAGGGTCTGCAAGTTTTAAATTTTTTGGTAATTGTATATCTCGCAAACTGATAGGAGTAGCAGGTATCGAACCTGTTAACTCTCTGAGTACGAAACAAGTTAACGTTATATTGTATTTTTCATGTAATGAACTTAGTTGAGCAATGCAACTTTCCGAAATATAATTAGACAAGTTGTTGCCGATACCTATAACGCCAATTTTATTTATAGAACTTGATTCAATACTCAGATAATCTTTTAAATTATTGCTTATAAATGTTGATTGACTTCCACAATCTAGTAATGCACGAACTCTTGCTGATTTATTTGTTTTAGGATTTCTCACTTCAATTAATGCTGTAGACAATATGATTTGATTTGTTGATTGCATAGAAAAATTAGCTATTGTATCCATAGATTTAATAGAAGAAGAATTCTCATCAAGTTGCTTTGTTTGATGAAGTAAAGTATTGTGTCTTTTCTTGCATATACGGCAAGGACCTAGCTTGCAATTTTGTAGTCGATGACCATCCCTCAAACAATTCATACATAGTTTTAATCTTTGAACATCGGCGATTTTATCATCAATATTCTTTCCTTTAAATACACTACACTCATATATTTTATGATCCCCGTTACAGATAATACAAGTTCTAAAATTATTATTATTGTTTTGTAAAGAAGTAAAAGATTTCGTGTGAACTCGTTCACTGTTAATATTAGGGCCTGCCGGCCGCGAAGAGCTACACGATGCCCTAAACTTATCCATTTTATTACGATTTAATGTTTCAAGAATATCTGCACGATCTGATAAAAATTTAATAAATTGAGCTAGTGTAGGTACCTCATTCAAAGAATTACGCATTTCTTCCCACTTAACTAAGGTATTTGAGTCTAATTTTGAAGAAACCATATGAATTATTAATATATCCCAATATTGGGTTGATTGACCTAGACTTGATAAGACACGCAAGTTTTTTGTAACATGGTCTACGATAAACCGTAAAGATCGTTCAGACTCGCGACTCAAAGGTTCAATTTTAAAAAGAGCATTTAAATGATGATTTATTAGCTGTCGTTTATTATCATACCTCTCACACAACAAGCGCCACGCATCATTATAATTAGCTTCGGAAACCTCAAGATTCGAAATAATACGTGCTGCATCACCTTCTAAATATGATACCAAATAGTGAAATTTATGAATAGGTTTAATGCGTTCGTTATTGTGTATAACTGATAAGAATGTGTCACGAAACTCGAGCCATCGAAAATAAGCACCATCGAATTTATTAATTTGTAATTGAGGTAATTTATATTCTGTTTCAAAATGATCGCGATGACACTGAGACAAGGAAGAGTTGTTTTGATCATCTTTATGGGCACTAGACTCAGTAATGATAGTCTGTGCTATAGCAATTTATTTATTTTATTTTATTTATTTATTTATTTAAATCAGGCATCAAAATTTACATTACATAAAATGTTGGCCCATATTATATATACCTTATAACTAATATATATATATATAAATAAAACTTATATCCTAAGTAACACGAAACATCGACGACGTGTTGCGCGCGGTGTCAGCAGGTAGCCGACCTCTGAGGGCGTTGGAGGGGTGGGCCAGTGAGTTGTCTGAAGAAACCGCGGGAAGGCACACACTCGACGCGATTGTCCCGCTTTTAGACAAATGGGTGAAGAGAAGTTGGGGCCACCTCAGCTTCCGGCTTGTGCAGGTGCTGTCTGGGCATGGCTGTTTCGGCAGTTACCTGCACAAGATAGTAAGGCGTGAGGCGACACCCGCCTGCCACCACTGCACCGTCGGTGCAGTAGACGACGCAACACACACGTTGGTGAGCTGTCCAGCATGGGCGGCGGAGCGAAGGCCACTGCTGGACATGCTTCAAGGCGAAAATGTCACCCTCGGTAATGTCGTCAAGGCGATCCTCAACGCAGACGATGACGGCCGTTGGGTGACATTTCAGAATTTTTGTGAGGAGGTGATGAGGAAGAAAGAAGAAGCGGAGCGGGCCAGGGAGGTCGATCCTGCAGCCCACCCATCACGCCGCCGGAAAAGACGACGCCGCCGCGCCACTGCGCGGACAGCGCCGTAATTCCGAAGAAATAAAGTCGCAAAAGCGGGGGCAAATGGTGCAGCTGCGTCTAATAGAAGGGATGCTGGTGCATCCCTGTAAGCAACGGTCCCGAACCCCCAGCTCGTAAACACAAGGCGATAAGGGCGATTGGCGTATGGTCGTTGGTATGGCAAGGGCCATTGCCAATCAAAGAAGCCCAAGAAGAACCGGGACCAACGGTGAATCGCGTGGCGGGGCATGGACAAGGTCCGCTGTTACCGTGTCCCGCCTAGTGCGAGTGTTGATGGCGCCGTGGGGTTTTAGTGGGTAGGCACAGTTAGCTAGTCCCACATAACCCTCCGCACTAAGCAATCGCGCCGCGGAGGGTATGCGTAATGCATTTCCCCACGATAAAAAAAAAAAAAAAAAAAAAAAAAAAAAAAAAGGTAGCCGACCTCGAAATCTCCGAAATACGACACCCTGCGGCCAGAAGTCCTCCTTCATAAATGTCGTCAATCCATTAGTCGGCACTCTCACCACAAACGAACTAAAATTTGTTTTATGGCGGGACTCTAACCGTTCAACCCTCAGGACAACATTTGACTTCTTGAAGACATAGTCTACGACCTCCTCGACCTTCGTAGCCCAGTGCAGTCGGGACACGTATAGCTGCGTCGTTGGAACTGCAGGACGCAGTAGCTGGTTTGGTCCAGTCGGAGCGGTGCCACAGTGGTTTCGGCTCGAGGGCTTCTTCTTCTTCCTCTCTACTCTCACAAAGCCCTCCTCGTCACACTGATCGTTCTTTCGACTCCTTGACACTGTTTTTCGAGCAGGTTCGTCCCTGCTCTGCCTTTTACCCTCAATCGAAGCCCGCTGTAATCGCGGGGCGGCGGGTGCGGGGGCGGCGTTGGTGACGGCGGTCGCTGCGGCAGCGGCGTAGGCACGTGTCATTGACACGCTCACGTTTGTTTCCGGCGGGGCCGAAGTGCGGGCGGCGGGGCTTGGTGTATTGCACGCAGTGACAACTGCACTCGGCGACGACGCAAAACGGCTGACTGAGGCAAATTGCGCCCCACGACGTGTGTTTACGTTAGAAATCGTAGGTGACCTACTTACCGAATCATTATTATGTTTTAAAGTTAATAATTCAGCACGCAGCTCACTCATGGTAGATTCTGAGACTTCTAACCTAGACTGCATTTCAGCCAAGCTTGTCTTCAAGATGATGATGTCCTTAAGTAATCGGGTGACATCGACGTGGTCAAAGGTGACAGGTGGTAGCTTGTGCAACTGCTTTGCCACAAAGGCGGGTACGTTATCCGGGTCAGTCTCTTTAAACAGGTTGATAATATCCTGGAGATCCCTTTCACCTTTGTCATCCCTTTTACGGGTTTTCATTCGGTCGGCCTTCCCAAGAGTCTGATACAGGAGCACCTTGCCACTGCAGATCTCCTCTTCTTTGAAGTTGGATTTGCAAATCTGCAAGATGCTGATCTCGTCCATTGTATCGATGGCGTGTTGAATGAACGCCAATAGTTCATTCGCTATAAGTTTCTCTGAATTCATAGCTAAACCGTGCAGCGGCTAAGCCGCGCAATACTCAAAATTAAATTAATTATGTCTGCTCAGCGTGGCAATATGCGACTGTTGCCGAGCGCACGGTGAATGCGACTCAATGCATGTCGCACAGTCTTGCTCAATAACATCTCGCTCATTTATTTCAAACGCTATATTATCTGAATTCAAAACATCAATTGAATCTTGCAACTTTTCGTATTGAATTGATAACAAACGAAATTTTTCTAATTTAATCGATAATTCTGATAATTGAACTGAAGACATAACCTCTATTTTTGAAATAGAATCAATATAGTTTTTAAATTTTGTAATACGACCTTTAATAGATATTCGCTTTGTGAGTAATGTCCTTAGTTCACATTTTACTTCGCTTTCGTTAGGCATTTTAATAATAAAAGTTTGAATCTATAACCAATATACTATAAAAATAATTTAAAATAATTTTAATTAACTATTTAGCAAAATTTAAACGTTAAAAGAAAAAAAAATCTAAATTGCTCACGCTCCTTAATTCGGTGTCACCTGACTCGCAATACTCCGTGCAGCTTGCTGCTTCGAAACAAAGGAAACGCAGCAACTTCCACGTTGGCAGCACAGTAGTAGCTGAAATAGTCGGCACACTGACTTTGAATATATGTATGCTTAAATACTTTATAAATTATAACAAAAAATACGCTGTAATGTAATGATTTTCGCTATAACAATACTTAAAACAACTTCTCGTTTAAATAATAAATTCTTGTAAAAAAATATAAGTTTAATCTATATAACCTTACTATACTTTATATTAGAATAATATTGTTGAAACTATTTAGAAATATCGTGATTATGAATGTGATTAAAGTAATGGAATAAGGCAATAGGTACTAGGTATAAGGTATAGGACTAGGTTTAGGTATTAGATAGGAAAATAGCAGGGCACTTATCTGAATAGATCGGAGCGATGATCAATATATTTTTCGATTCTCCGACTTCAAAGTTGTCCTTCTATCTCCAGAAACACGATCACTTTTTCAGCTGAGCTACTCTGACCAGGGATGATGCAATATCTGGATCGTCGAATAACCGCCGAAACGTAATTGCGTATTTCTTATTTCTTGTATTTTCGTATCCGAAGATTGTAATTGTAATTATATTGTAGATTCGTATTAATTTACACGGTCGCCACTTTTTGTTGTATATCTTTGCTTTAATATTTAATTTAGATAGGATTGTGGAAGACGTTAACAAAGATGATTCAACGGATTTATTGTGACATCTCTTGTACAACCAATTATATTAACACTTTGGCGGTGCTTCATGTAAGAACTACCGACACTTAATATCACACCAACTGTTTCACACTTTAGACAGTTTTGCCTTAATAAAGCTGTAGGCGCTTCAACAATGAATATGTGAAATTATAAATCTTATCTTATACCTTTAAACGAGCAATTCTTGTATATATATATATAATTGGAATCTCGGAATCGGCTCCAACGATTTTCATGAAATTTAGTATACGGGGGGTTTCGGGGGCGAAAAATCGATCTAGCTAGGAATCATTTCTAGAAAATGTCATTTTATTCGTGTTTTATCAACTTAAAAGAAAAATTACTTTTCCTGACATCTATCGGCGAGTAATAATACTATGTCATATTATTCGTGTTTTATCAACTTACACGAAAAATGACTCTTCCTGACATCTATCGGCGAATAGCAATACTATTTTTTTTAATTGCTTTAACGACACAACAGCACTAAAGCTATTCCAGCAGATCCGCTGTTAAGTAACACGAAGTCAATGAGTGTTTGCTTTGAGATTAGACTAAGAAAATCAATTGATTATTTATAATATTTGTGTCTTCTTAATGCACTGCTCCAACGATTTTCATGAAATTTATAATAAAATTAAACTGAAAAATGACTCTTCCTGACATCTATCGGCGAATAGTAATACTATTATGACTCTTCCTGACATCTATCAGCGAATAGTAATACTATTATGACTCTTCCTGACATCTATCGGCGAATAGTAATTAAACTGAAAAATGACTCTTCCTGACATCTATCGGCGAATAGTAATACTATTATGACTCTCCCTGAGAGAGAATAGAAGTTTCTAGGCAATATACATCAAAACCGGATACGCTATTAAACTTCCAGAAAGGCGCGCGCGAATAGCGCGGGAGTAATCATTGCCTAGAAACTTCCAATAAATATTGCGTAAGCGTGGTTATACGCTGTATGTGTTGTACGCGTGTATGTTCTAGAATATTAGAGACGCAATAAGAGCGGGTTATATAAGCGGGAACAATCGCAACGTTAGTCAGTTTTGAAAGCGATACCAAGCGATTTACGAGAGATTCAAGTGCGATAGTTCGAGAGCCAGTAAAGTATAAGAGTCAGTGTTTTGTGTGCGGTTTAGTGTTTTCTTTTAGTTTAATTTTTATCTAATAGAAGTGTTCATTTCAGTTTATTTATTTTCTACTTAATTAAATTTCTTAGTGTTTTAGTTTCAATTAATTCAATTTCTTTTGTTTGCTTTTATTTATCCCAAACCCCTATAGCTCGCAACAATATTATTTGTTTTCTTCTTAATGCACGCGTTCACTTAAAAATGCCTAAACGATCTTGGAAAAAAACGCTTATAAGCAATCTAACTTCACGAAGCCGAAACTTGTCTCAAGAACACCTAGAAGAGCATCAAACCGATCAGGATTCTCATACTTCTCACAGTGAAGACTCATTTCAAGGATACCGTCATGAAAATAATCAGGTTTCTGCTCGTCCCACACGTGCTGCTAAAGTAAGATGCTTGCAAAATTTGACTGACATTACACGGGCAGAAAGGTCTTATGATTTAGATGTTTCACGAGAGCGTGCGGCCCAACGTGTAGCTAATGAAAATAACGAACAACGAGAGCGACGTCTGCAAGATTTGCGGCAGCGTGCGGCAGAGCGTGTAGCTTCTGAAAACGACGAACAACGAGAGCGTCGTCTGCGAGATTTGCGGCAGCGTGCGGCAGAGCGTGTAGATAATGAAAATGAGGAACAACGAAAGCACCGATTAGAAGAACAAAGACGTCGAGACGGAAGACGACGTAGGGCTTTAGAACTTAATAATTGTTTGCCGACTTATAAATGTGCCGTTACTGCAGCTGTGCAATATCACGCCTTAGGACCATTTGAAATTTTGTGTATCCATTGTGGTGCATTGCATTTCGCTGAGGAACGCGTTTCTAATCGTATAAATAGAAATTCTTTTGGTGACTGTTGTTTGCATGGACGAATTGTAATGGAGCAACCAAAATTTTCAAATGAATTCGTACGTCTCTTTTTAAACCGTCACCCATATTCGGAAGAATTTCATAAAAAAATAAGAAAGATAAACGCATCTTTTGCTCTAGCATCCTTCAATGTAGAAGATGATAGAACAATAAATAGCCATGGAATTTATAGTTTTATTGTTTGCGGACAAGTATATCATAAAATGAATATGGCAGCACATCCGACCCAAAATGATGTTGGTGTTTTTGAACGGCCACAATATGGACAACTATACTTTTTAGACCCTGATGAAGCCGTGAATGAAAGAGTCAATCATCCACTTAATTCTGGAATTACTACCTCAATGATGAAGTTATTGGAGTTTATCATTCGAGCGCAAAATCGTTATGCACAGGGATATATAATGATGCGAGAAGTAGAGGACGAAATGAATCGGTTAACTTCTGCCCAAGGGTTGCCCCCACCATACGTAAAGCTTTTATTTAGACTTCCAGATCAAGCTGATCGCAGAAGGTTCAATATACCGGCGTGTAATGAGGTTTGTGCAGTTTTTACACTAAGTGCTGATCAAAGCTTTCCAGAAAATGAAATGATTGTTCACCAGCGCAATAAAAACATTGTCTCTTTAAGTAATGTTGATAAGCGAGTTGAGCCATTTACTTACCCATTATTTTACCCCACTGGAACAGATGGTTTTAGCCCAGATTTGAAGTTACAAACGCCTTACGCCAGCCGCAGTTATTTAACTCGGCTTGAACTGGCACAATACAGACTTTCGTTTCGACCAGAATTTGTTAAATTTTTAACAGAGTCTCCATCAACAGAAGCACCCGATGTACGGGAACTTCCATTTAATGCACTGCATTTTGGGGGTCGATTATTTCAACAATATTTAGTGGATACTTACATTCGTGTAGAGCGTGACCGTATTCAGTGGATAAAATACAACCAAAATAAGATTCTAGCTGAACAATATACGGGAGTAACCAGTTTCATTAACCAACTTGCCGAAAAAAAGAATGCCAGAGTTGGTGAAAAGATTATTTTACCCTCTTCTTTTCCTGGTTCGACGAGGTATTACACAGAAAATTTTGAAGATGCAATGGCAATCGTTCGAAGGCTTGGATCACCTGATTTCTTTATCACCATGACATCAAATCCTAACTGGCCAGAAATAAAACAGGCATTGCAAATAAATTTAGAAGATGGAACAATCTTGCAACAGCTTCCGCAAGATCGTCCTGATATCGTGGCTCGAGCTGCTAAGTTAAAATTTGACCAATTAATAGAAGATTTAGATAAAAAACAAATCTTTGGAAAGGTATCGGCTTTTGTATACACTATAGAATTTCAGAAACGAGGATTACCACATATGCATCTGCTTATAATTATGTCATCTGATGACAAGATTCATCAACCAGAAGAGCTCGATGACTTGATTTCATCCGAAATACCCGGAAATGATGACTTAGAGTTAAGAGAATTAGTACTCCAATGGATGATTTATGAATTAGTACCCATGTGGCGATTTAAATCCCAATGCAACGTGTATGGTTCATAAAAACGGAAGAACAAAATGTCGATTCGACTTTCCAAAATCGTACCAGGAAGTAACGTCTTTAGTAGATGATGGTAAGCCAAATTATCGACGACGCTACAATCCGCAGTTGGACTCTCATAGTTCCCAATTTTCACACGAACATGCGGTTTATCGCAAAGACATAAACGGTCGTCGTATAACACGAGATAATCGTCATGTAGCCCCCTACAACGCCTATTTATTGAAAAAATTTAATTGTCATATAAACGTTGAGTACGTAGGGAGTATTTTGGCTGTGAAATATCTTTATAAATACATTTATAAAGGACACGACTGTGCATCGATCAAGGTTGTAGAAGAACAAAGGACACTGATTTATAATGAAGCAAATACATACATTGAAGGACGTTGTGTCACGCCACCAGAAGCATGCTGGCGATTATTTGCTTTTGAAATTCAAAAAAAAAGTCATAGTGTCCAACGACTGGATATCCACTTACCAGGACAGTATCGGATCGCAAACTTGGACCAAACCCATGAAGATTTAGCCGATATTGGCCAAAGAGGGTCTACTCTAGAGGCTTATTTTAAGCACAATGCAGAAATTAAAAGACATAATCATTCAAGCGATAATGTCTCACGTCAATATCATTTTTATTGGCAGATGCCTGAAAATTTTAAATGGAACGGAATATCTAGCAAATGGGAGCCAAGAATTCGCCATTTGCGAGTCATTGGTAGGATTCATAATGTAAATTTCGTTGCTCAACCGGAACTTTACCACTTGCGATTGTTACTATTTCATGTGAAAGATGCGACAAGTTTTGAAGACCTTCAAACCGTAACAGATATCCAATATCAGACGTATAAACAAGCCTGCTTAGCACGTGGCTTGACTTACGACGATCAACAATGGATAGAAGGATTACAAGAATCCGCATTATTTAAAATGCCTGTAGCAATGAGAAGCCTTTTTGTTCAAATTTTAATTTACGGATCTCCTGAAAATCCAAAGCGTTTGTGGGAAACATTTAAAGAAAATTTGTCAGAAGATTTTATACATGCAGCCTGGCAAAATGAGCAGCCTATAGAAAATGCAATTAATCGTGGTTACAGAATTATTGCTAAAAAATTAAACACTGAAGCAACAGAAGGCCGAAATTTCCAATACTGGGTACAAACTTTTGGCTTTGAGGACATTGATAATTACGATCTTGAAGATAATCAAGATAATTTAAACACGGATGAATCAGCAGTATTAGGAGAGCAAATGTACCAGTTACTAAAAGGAAAGCAGATAGAAGTAGTTAATTCTATTCTTCAAGCTGTAAATAATACAGCTTCTGAAGCGAAATGCTTCTTCATTGATGGTCCGGGGGGTACTGGGAAGACATTCATATATAAAACATTATACTATATGCTGACTGGAAAACGATACAAAGTAAAATGTATGGCTTTTACCGGTATTGCCTCCATATTATTGCCTAATGGACGTACTTCTCATAAAACTTTTGGACTAAAAGTACCACTGACACCAGATTCAGTCTCAAGTATCAAACCTAACTCTTCTAAAGCGAGACAATTAGCAGAAATAGATATTTTTCTTATGGATGAAGCTCCTATGCTTCCAAAATATGGTTTGCAGAGCATTGATCAACTTTTACGATCCATTGGAAATTCGGATCTCCCTTTCGGTGGAAAAGTAATAGTACTAGGAGGAGATTTTCGCCAATGTCTGCCTGTACAGCCACGTGCAAATAAAACTGAGTTATTAGATCTTTCTATCAAACGATGCTCTTTATGGTCTGTTTTTAAGACTTTTAAACTAGAAGAAAATATGCGCGTTGATATAGAGCAACGCCAATTTGCTGATTATTTACTAAAATTAGGAAACGGCGAACTGACTCTAAATGCTATGGAAGAAATTGAATTGCCACAGAATATCATTTCAAGCAACAATCTTATTGATGAAGTATTTGGTAACTGCTTAGCCAATGAAAATTATGAGAGGATGAAAGATAGAGCAATACTCGCGCCTCTTAGCAAAGATGTTGAAAAAATTAATGAAGATATAGTTGCTAAACTTCCCGGAGAGTACAAAACTTACTACAGCCATGACTCAATGAAAGATCAACCTGAAGGAGCAGTTGAATTTACAACAGAATTTCTCAATAGTGTCAACATTTCAGACTTGCCACCACACGAACTAAAATTGAAAAAAAATGCGTTAATAATGTTGTTGCGTAATTTAGATATGTCAGAAGGACTATGCAATGGTGTGAGACTCATGGTCACAAGTCTGTGCAATCACATAATAAAGGCAAAAATTGTTACTGGTGAACAATCCGGCAAAGAAGTACATATACCAAGGATAACCTTAGACTCATCAAAAGGACAACTGGGATGCACCATGCAGCGTCACCAATTTCCCGTTAGATCTGCATTTTCCATGACTGTTCACAAATCCCAAGGGCAAACTTTCGAATCTGTTGGGGTTGACTTAAAGTCAAGTCCGGTCTTCATGCATGGCATGTTATATGTGGCATTTTCTAGAGTTAAGCGACCAACTTCGTTAAAAGTCAATCTTTCAAATGAAAATCCTCGACATACCCGCAATATAGTATGGAAAGAAGTATTAGATTAAAATCCGATTTCAAAATTAAAACTGTGATGACATAAATATATATATATACACTTGCGTAATTGATTGATAAACTGTAAAAAATTAAGTATTTGTTTCTAATATAATAATATTAAACTAATTGCACTCATGATTTTTTTTCTTTAAATAACCAGATTATATTTTTTTATTAGTCTGTCGGTAAGATCGAAAAATATTATTCATATTTCATCATTTTATTAGTATTTAATTCGTACTTAAATATAATTTCCAAAAAACACAATTTATAAAAAAAAAAATACCGAGCAAAGCTCGGTCATCCAGGTACTATAAATATGTGAAATTATAAATAGGTGAAATTATAAACATGTGAAATTATAAATATGTGAAATTATTAATATGTGAAATTATGTTGAATATGTTAAATGTAATAAATTATTTAATTGATTTTATTATTTCATTTTGATAATTAAGAATGGATAGAGACAACATGACCGATGGCTCTCAAGGAGTCAACGGTCATGATCTTTTTAAAAACTTTTGAACTAACCAAAATCCAATATCAGAAGTGGGATCGCTCCAGCGATCCCTTTCTGCCGGTCATTATGTTACAGATCCTGACTTCATCCCAGGACCTTCTGGTGCAGAGGTTTCTGCAACAACTACGATTCAACAAAGTGGTCAAACTTCACCTACATTGGCATCGACTGGTAACGTTATACTTCCCCAGTTCTTTGTGCAGATGATGACTATGATACAGAGCATGGGCGATCGTATTCTACAGATGCCAAGTGAGAGGGGAAGGATTACCGACATATTTTTTCAGTCTTTTGTCCCAGATGGCGCTGTTGGTATCCGTGAATGGTGCAATCACATCTCCGCGGCTGTATGTTACCTGTGTGTACCTACCAGTTTACTGATTGAGACATCCAGATGAAAGTGAGTGGCTGGATCACGCGATGTCCTCATATTTGTGACCCCAGTCGGGATATTTCAGAATTTTTGTTCAAAGGTTGGTTGCTATGGAGGCGAGTTGCCAAGGATAAGTTGGACAACAACGATGCAACGTCTGAGAATAGAATTAATAAATTTCAGTGGCATCTTCCATCAGGACTAAACGGCCTAACATGGCTCCTTCACATTCGAATGCACCCCTCAAAAGCGAGCTGGTTTCTCCCAAGATCATAGAAATATCAGAAATGAATCTAGCCATCAAATCAAGCCAACTACTCCATCCAACAGCGCGGCCCGAATCACCGCTGTCAATGCAAGTAAGTGTTTCTCATTTTGTGCTAAACCTGTTCACATTTGTAATACTTCGTCGACAAAAGCAGCTTGTCTCCAACATAGGCTCCATAACCAACGATAAGTTGAATAATATGCGTATGTATGTTGGGAGCTTAGAAATTGGCACAGTTTTTGACAGCGGTGCGGAGTGTTCGGTGATGCGAGAGACTATCTCTTATAAGATTTCGAGGCGTAGGCGGCGGGTAATAAGTTATTTACGTGAATAGGGTCCGGTGCCCGACATATCTAATAGTCCCATTTTCAGTAACTTAGACCATGACTTATCCGACTAATCGGAGATTGATAAATTGCTGTCACTACTTAACCGATATTCGTATCTCTTTACTAATGGTTTCGCAGGAACCCGAGTTAACCCGGACTTGTCAGATGCACAGTTCGGGTTCAGACGCGGAAGGTCCACAATAGACGCAATAGCGCGATTGCGGGACCTATGTGAGGAGACCGTCTCACAGGGCGGGGTAGTTCTGGCGGTGTCTCTAGACATCGCCAACGCCTTCAACACCCTGCCCTGGGAATGTATAGCGGAAGGCCTACAACATCATGGCGTTCCGCTATACCTG
Organism: Anthocharis cardamines; assembly: GCA_905404175.1. Lineage (NCBI taxonomy): Eukaryota > Metazoa > Arthropoda > Insecta > Lepidoptera > Pieridae > Anthocharis > Anthocharis cardamines. Next base: position 1,182,372 of record FR989978.1, on the reverse strand, counting down.
CGTCGCATTATAGCTTCATATTTGTCGGGTCGCCGAATCGTTTTCCCGTCGGGTGAAGGCTGGGGCAGCCATGAGGTTTCGTGCGGTGTTCCACAGGGGTCTGTTCTGATGATAAGGTGCTGCGAGGTGCCCTATTAAGTGGAGTCGGCGTAATTTGCTACGCCGACGACACACTCGTGACTGCAAGAGCGGGCACTTTCCGGGAGGCTTGCCTCCTGGCAACCGCAGGTGTGGCCCAGGTGGTCCAAAAAATAAGAAGTTTAGGTCTGCGGGTCGCCCTCGAGAAATCGGGGGCGATCTGTTTTCACGGTCCCAGGAGGGCTCCTCCTGCAGGGGCCAAAATAGTTGTCGGTGGAGTGGACATCGGGGTCGGGTCGAGCTTGAAATATCTCGGGCTTGTTCTCGCCTCCCGGTGGACATTCAAGGCCCATTTCGCGGCACTTGCCCCGAAGCTCACCACCACGGCCATGGCGCTCAGCCGAATCATGCCGAACCTTGGTGGCCCGAGCGCGGGGTGTCGCCGCCTTTTCGCTGGCGTAATACGGGCGAAAGCCCTGTACGGGTGCCCAATATGGGCTGATGGACTGTGCGCCCAGAATCGCACCATGCTGCGCCAGTCGCAGAGGATCATGGCTATAAGAGTTGCAAGGGCATACCGCACCGTTTCATGCGATGCAGCGTGCGTCCTTGCAGGAACACCTCCCTGGAATATCGAGGCAGAGGCGCTGGCCAGCATTTACTGGCGAAGAGACACATATCGAAGAAGAGGTTCTGACCCTCCTCCTAACGTCAACAAACAATGGAGGGGTGAGGAGAAGGCCTGGGTCCTCCAGAAATGGAAGGATTACCTTGACAGCAATAATACAGCAGGTCACCGGACGATTGCAGCAATTCGTCCGGCCCTTGAAAAATGGATTGACCGACGGTGTGGGGCGCTCTCGTTCCGGCTCGTGCAGGTCACACTCACTGGGCACGGTTGCTTTGGTCGCTACCTGCACCGAATCGCCGGGAGGGAGGCGTCTCCCATCTGTCACCAGTGTGGCTGTGTTGAGGATACGGCGCAGCACACCCTCGAATTGTGTCCGGCCTGGGGCTCAGAAAGAGCCTCACTACAGGCCAAAATCGGCATAGACCTTTCGCTGCCCGCCATCATCCGTGCGGTGGTGGATAGCGGCGACGACGGCTCGTGGTTGGCTTTTCACACCTTCTGCGAGTCCGTCATGTCGCAAAAAGAAGACGCAGAGAGGCTTCGGGAACAAGACCCGGAGGCCGATCCGCGCAGAAAACGGAGGCCAGGGAGACGGCGGCGTATCTATGCGCGTGCCCCTCTTCCCTGAGGACATAATTACGACATTAATAGGTGCAAGTATTGACGTCCAACGTCTGAGATGGGTCGCATCACAAGCGGCAAGGCTGATGGGGGGCACGGGACAAGGTTCTCTGTTGCCCTGCCCCCCGTGTTATAGTCAGCTGTGGGGCCCTGGAGTTGTAGTGGGTATTGGGGAACGTCTTTACCCGACCCCCACAGTCCCCGCGTCACTTTACCATCTGCCCCGGCGCGGGGCCCTGTAAATGGGTTTCTCCAGGTTAAAAAAAAAAAAAAAAAGGAACCCGAGTTAATACTGGACAGCTTGAATTGAATTCGTTTGAAGAATCCGGATAAATACGTAGATCGTGAACCACAACAATTAACCCCTATTGAGCGCCGAAAAGTTGGGTCTATCGTTTCAGTTGATCTCGAGCAATATGCAAAAGTAGATCTCCTATTCCGGTCCAATTATTCTGGTAAAGGTGGATTCCGCCAAAACCCAGTTGCCCCAGAATCTATGGAAGGAGCAGTATTGATCGCACCCGACGGGTTATACGAATACTTAACTATGCCATTTGACCTTTATAGTGCACCCTCAGTGTACCAAAGATATATTGATCGTGCGTTGGAACCACTTCTTAACCCTGGTAGTGCTGACAATGGCATTGCTCAGGACTACATTGATGATGTCATTAGTAAGAGCTATGACTTTCCTTCGGGTATTCTCAATTAGTAATGGAAGATGTTCATTTTTTGAGCGATCTATTTTGGTGATGTTGGATAAGAAGACGGTAAGGTTTTTCTTAGTCCCAAAATGGTTGAGGCCCTTCTAAAGGCTCCCATTCCAACCCCCGTAGGGCAAGTTCGGCAATTTAATGGCCTCACGGGTTGTTTCCGGAGATTTATTCCGGTCTTTTCACGCACAATGGTTCCTTTGTACAACTTGGCCTAGCAAGGAGTTGGGTGGTCCTGGACAAATGATCATGAAAGGGTACGTCAAGAGGTCATTCATTATTTGACCTATAGTCCTGTACTAACAATATCCAGGGAAGGCAAACCGCAAGCCAGCCGAAGCCAGTCTTAGATTCGGAGCGGTTCTCGTGCAAGTGATCAAATCAAATCAAATCAAATCAAAAATCATTTATTCATTTAGGTAACACAATGTACACTTATGAACGTCAATAAAAATACATATTAAATGCTTCTAATTTTACATTTACTGCCAGCAAATTTTACGTTGTGCGAGCAATCGGACACTTTCGAAACTGTCTCTGCGGACGTGGTTTCAAAGTTATTACAGGTTGTGGTGCCCTATGAGCTTCAGAGTACAAGGAGGATCTTCTATCAGGGATTCATAGATGGTGGGCTTGTCTAGGGTTTTAAGTTCCAAATCGAGTGCAGGAAGGGTGAGCGAATGCAGCATGTTGATTTTTTCAGCCGAAATCCGAGCTCCTTTGCTGTCAGCGTGATGACAGGGAACTTGGGATAGCTTGTCGTAGAGAGAGGGACCCTCAGCTTGGACCAATCATAGATGCCCTGCACAGCGGTGAAGCGGTGCCTGGATACATTCTCGAGGACAGCGCTCTTAAGTATGAGGGGAATGGACCAGGTATTTGGTGCACAGAAGCTTGTTATGGTACCTAAATCCTTCCAATGGAGCCTGATAAGCGCCTTTCATACCGCTCTTAAGCATGCAAGCTGGGAAAAAGCTCTTGTTAGGATGGGAGGAACCTATTACATTTATAGGATGAACACATTTGTCCGTGAATTCGTCGATAGGACACCTAAGCGGTCTTCTGGGGCAACGCATTCTATACCGAAGCCAATAGTACCATTTGAGGTGATCCACATGGACATTGCTGGGAAGCTTGGGACACCACAGGATCGGAAATGTGTTATGGTCACAGTCCATGCCTACACCAAATACGTGTTGTTTCGTTACGCTAATGATAAAAGCCAGCATGCCCTTGGAGCTCTGAAGCAACTGATAGACCTATTCGTATGATGACCACATTGAAAACTACTGAACCTGCTAAATTTTGATCTTCTGATGAAGAATAACTCAAGGAACCCAACTTCACTTGCTCCCAAGTTCAGCATGCCTTATGAAATCCATAAAGTACTCGATAGAGTACTCGCTACCTTGACAAGAAAGTTATTGGCCATCAAAAGTACCTCAAGACCAACTGCGTCGAGCACCACAGCTGGGATTCTGTAGTGAAAGGTTGATGACCGTGTCGCCATCTAACAAACTTGAATCTGTACAGGAAGAAGCTGAACCAAACGAAGTGGAAGCTGGACCGTCAGGTCTCTGCACTGGACCATCGACCCCCCCAGCGGATACTAAACTATTTAACACATGGTGTAGTTATAATTTTATTTTTATGCAAGTTATCGTGCTTATTAAGCTATTTACACATGGTGGTGTGTAAATAGTTATATTTCAAAAGATGCATTTGGCGTGCAGATCCGACTCACAACCACAAACTTGTTGTTGACGATGTGGAGGCGTTACACAACTACTGAAAAAGAGAAAAGAAACCTTACTGTTGGGCAATTATTACTAAAGATTATGTTGTAGACGGGTGGAGACGTACTATGACAAATGAAAAAAAAAAGGTATGTGTGTACCTACTTATGTATACGCGTTAGAAGTTATACTTCTTTGGCGTCTGAAGAAAAATTTTAAAAAACAAAACTGCAGTAAATATCGAAGCAAAATGTTAAAATCAATCAAATTCTATTCTGTAGCCAACTTCATCATGTCGTTTTTTTGGGACATCGTGCGCGCGCAGGTCATCTGTAGCCAACTTCATCATGTTAATTTTGTGTCACAGATGCGCGCGCATCTTAAAATTTCACTCTCATCATTTTTTCATAACGCGCCTAAAGAAGTATAACTTCAAAAAAAAAAGTGTGTGTTCGATTGATGCCCCAAAGCCAAATTAAAAAGATGTTATGCTTCGTTTAGGCGACCCATAACCAAAATTAAAAGTCCAAGTATTATAATAATCAAATACCTACATTTTGTATGTACTGGTTTTTGTAATACTTGAATATTGAGCCGATAACTCGTGCATTTATAATTTGAGTAACAAATTAATTACTAATTATGAATAACGAATAAATAGTCTGGGTTTACTGTGGAAGTACCTAGCTAGATTGAAATAAAATGGTTTCATTACAGTCACACGGCGCAGAGCACGCACCGCACAACTGTATGGCCGTGTCGCCGTAGATATACCACAGCGTGAAACTTACAGCTAGAATCTAGATGTTAACAAATTAGCTCGTAAGGCTTCATTGTTTTATTGTAATATTGTTATCCAAAATAACTTCTCTATTATTACCTTACATTCTCAACCTTTCAATATAAATATGGATAACAATAAATAATTTAACACGTTTACGCCGGGGCTGATTTTCATTAGTTTTGCTGTGAGGCGGCGCTCATATTAATGACTCGCTTCATCTGGCGGCGCGCCCGATGAGACAATCTAATGCGAGCCAACGGTGGTACGCGCCGCCCGATGGGGCAGTCTAGTGCGAGCCACCGGTGGTACGCGCCACCAGATGGGACAGTCTAGTGCGAGCCACCGGTGGTATGCGCCGGCGTGAACGTGTTATGGTTAACATGTTGTTGCAATGTTTTAGATTTAAATAATTTTAATTTCCACTAACATCAACTACCCACAATAGTATTTATGAATTGTTAATGGATGACATTTTGACGCAAGAAATAAGTGAGTTCCCATTTTATTCAATATCATGTCTCAACTGTTTTTAGACCCTTGTAAAATCATTTCGTATTTTGAAATGAATTATTGCATTGTAATTTAAATTATTAAGCTACTTAGAAAACATTATAAAAATAAATGAGTGCGATAACGAATCAACTTTGCCACCTACAAGATTACGAGAGTGAGGATTTAGACATGGGTAACTCAGCGAAATTCCCTGCGCCAACCCAGCAACTCAGGCGCAGTGTAGTGTGTCAGCTCCTTGAGTCAACTCAAAATTGCGCCATGACGCAGTAAAAATGGTACGCGCAAAGCGAGCAGTGAAACCTCCGAAAAGCACGCAACCCCACGCTCATAGTTCACTCAGTGAGTGGGTACTGCGCCGTGCGCCGACACATTATGAATGTGTGAGCTGACTCACCCTGCGCATTGAAGCGTGCCGGCGCAATTGCGCGGCGCAGCGCAGTGTTACCCATGTCTATGAGGATTGGTGAACTACTTGCGACTCATTTATTTAAAAGGCCGAACGCGCGCTCGAGCGGTAAAGTCTTCACAATTATATTCGCATAATAAATAAATAAATAAAAAAGCTTTATTAATTATTCCATTACACTTACATACAATAATATATTAAACTGAGATTAGTTTTTACATAAAATTAATGAGAATAAATCTTCGTTTAGTAATTATATAGAAATTAATCATTATCTTATATATATTTTAATTTTTATGTAATCGACCCCTTTCGGGTAAAAGCCTCCTCCAAAGATTGCCATTTTTCCCTATCCTTTGCGATATGCATCCAATTTGATCCTGCGGTCGCGGCTATATCATCCTGCCATCTCGTGTGTGGTCGGCCTCTGTTTCTAGATCCTGGTGGTCCTTTCCATTTCGTCACCTGAGCTGTCCATCTATCATCTGTGCATCTAGCAACATGGCCAGCCCATTTCCACTTCAAACCTTGGGAATAGCTTAAGGCATCGGTTATATTAGTTTTATTACGTATGGTTGTATTTCTTACCTTATCTTTTAGTTTGAGGCCCAGGCAGCTTCTCTCCATGGCTCTTTGTGTGCTCTGGATTTTCTTTTTGGTTTTCGCATACTATGTTATTATTATGTAAGAATTTAAGAATAATAATTATGTTAACGTTAATTAATTAATTAATATGTGAATGTGAAATTATTAATATTATGAAATATGTGAAATTATAAATATAAATATGGGAAATTATAAATATAAATATGTGAAATTATGTTGAATATGTTAAATGTAATAAATTATTTAATTGATTTTATTATTTCATTTTTATCCTACAACTCAAAACAAAATAAGGGCCACGGGTCACATGAATATTTTTATTTATTTTTTAACTAAGCCAAATAAAATAAATATTCTTATTAAAAATACTTAAAGGGGTTATTTTTTATGAAATTAATAACAGATCGTACGTTTAACGTCGAAACGTTTTGTAAAATTGAAGATATTTTCTTACTTTCTTACTCCCAGCTTTCTGTGCAAATGGTAATATATGAGGCCGTACCACATTCTCAATGTATCTTTGTGCTGATACAGACCCCTCGTTAAGAAATACAAGCTCAGATTTTTGTCTTAACGTTATTCCACCTCATATCATAACACTGGGACCACCAAAACGGTCTGTTTCGTGGATGCAGGGATCTGAAATTCATTCTCCAGAACTTTTCCATAGTGTAATACGTCGATCGTCACTGAAAAGATTAATTTTGCATTCATCAGTGAAAAGCACTGGACTCCAGTTCTGAACATTCCAACTTACATGTTCTTGTGCAATCCTTTAATGATTTGTACGATGCGCTGCAGTTAACTGGATGCGAGTGTGTACTGTGTGGTCGCGGGAGACAGAAAGATGACAGTTGTCTGATATTTGAAATGTCACAAAGTTGCCATATTTAATTCATTTAAATTAATACCTAAATTAATAGATTATTTTTTAATTTAATTGAATTAAATATGGCAACTTTGTGACATTTCAAATATCAGACAACTGTCATCTTTCTGTCTCCCGCGACCACGGTTGCTGTAAAGCAGGCGGGGTCGTCTCATTAGGCAAACTTTGGAATACCTACGGGGGCTAGGAAAATGTTGCCAAGTTATCCTGTAATCTGCATTAGAAAAACAATCGGTCTTTAATAATGACGTTTTCTAGAATGGAAAAATTTTGTATGAATTTTATTTAACAAATCAGCTGATATAATATTTCGGTTTGTTTTAATCAGTATTTATAATATAAATTTGAATAATTATAAACATAATTCAAGCAGAGATGGATAAATTTGTACGCTTGTATAGCAGTTTGTAACCATAAATAAACAAAAAGGGTTACTAATCAAGCCAATTAATAAATAGTTATTAAATTTTCCGCAACTTATCGAATTAGAAGAGGCTTACTTATTTTCTAAAATTAATTTCACAAAATTAGGTGGGTAAGCTTTTGTCAAATGTACCTGGCAACCCCGCGGACTTCATTTTTTTCACAACAAAAATGTCTGCCGGTTTAAGCGCATTTTGATGTTATTTCTTGTGATTTATCTTTTCCTTGTTAATTGTGTAGAACCTAGGTTCCTCCGTCTGAGCCAAAAAAGCTGAGTGTTGTGTATGATATAGTGACTATCTTTGTGTTTCTAACATGAAGGAGAATTAAAGGAAATGTTTTAAATGTGATTCTTCGCCTGTTTTAATAGATAGTTCCTATGTATTTAATAGCTATTTCATTGTGTAATTTATAATAAAATACTTCTGAGCTAAAAGACTACTTTTTTTGTTATAAAAATGCTAGTAAGAAGCTTTTGACTTTTACAAATCAACCACAACATGTGATTGTCAAAATTCTGTTTTCTTCAAGCAGTTCTTCTCCTATACACCTTGAAATAATAAGGCTGGCCAACAAAGCGGTCTGGAAAATTGTAACCAGTGAAATTTGACAATAATTTACGGTTACAGTTTTCCAATTCTGCTTTTGCGGTCAGACCTTTAAATATCTCTAAGAAAAAATCCGATTTTGAATTTCCCACTTTCGCGAGTTATTGGGGGCACTCACTAGATGGCGCCTAAAACAGTGCCATTTTATTTGTTCGTAGTTGACATTCTTCTCCCTAGAGTAAAAATGTTCCTTGCTGTAAAGCATCCGAAACGTCGGGATAAATAATTTAAACAATATAAATAATAAATCGCTTTTTAATCCGGTATACAGTATTTTATTTAAATGTGTGATACTCGCGTTAATAAAAGACAATATAACATTACTGACACATCAAGAAACCCATAAAATAACAAATTCAACTACTTGTAAACATTAATCAAAAGAAATATTTATTTACAGAACAAATTTACGCGTGGCCCTTGTTTGATTTGAGTAGTATATTGTATATTTATCAATAAATTTTAAAATTAAATATTAACAATCAAAATTTACCTTCATATATGTAAATTTTATAATTGATATAAATTAAACATAGTCATAAAATAAACAATTCACGAAACGTATTTTGACTATATTTGCTGCCTATGTTATGATAATTCATTATTTCTATAAATAGTTAATTTTAACCCAAAAGAATTATATAAAGTGTAATGCACTGGCATCTTATATTCAACGATACAATTAATAATATATCATTATTTTATCCTTATCCACCCATTAAACTCGCCTTACTTGACGGTTACGGTACTTTACTATATATAATCTGTGGCGGATCATTGCTCTGTCAGTGTCAATACAGTTACTGTTTTTTTATAACATTTGTGATTTGGCCTTGTGATGTTATCGGACGTTACTATATATCAATATAGTATCTACGCAAATCTATTTCTTACTAATTAAATAAACATTTTATTTTTAAATATCTACGGAAGGTGGCCGTGCGCGAAATGTTTCCGCCGACGCGCATTCGTAGCTGCCTTCCAGTCATAAACCCAATGTTTAAGCGTTTGAAACCGCACAGACCGTTTCGTCAAACCAATCTCCATAATCAGACAAAGAGTGTCAATACGACGACTACTCAGCTACAGAAATCTAAATGGACGAGCGCTCGCGCTATATTCACAAGATGGGTTCCTCTCGGGAGTGTTATGTACGTAGGATGGTGTTACATTCGTGCGACAATCGACTACGAAATATCGAAAGTCGAAATAAAATTTTACGAAATGTTCCCGTTTCGAGTTACGAGTCGCTTGTGGGGTCGTATCGCGGCCTATGAGCTTCCAGTACCCCTTCGTAGTTTTGTATACGGTACGTATGCGCGAATGTTTAATGTGAATTTAAACGAAGCAGCAATATCTGATTTGACTTATTATAAAAGTTTAAGTGCCTTTTTCACACGCCCTTTACGCGAGGGTGCTAGGTACATATCCCCAGCACCTTGTGTGTCTCCCTGTGATGGCGTTGTATTAAACTGTGGGCCAGCTAAGACGGACAGAATTGAACAAGTCAAAGGAGTGACATACAGCTTAGAAGAATTTCTCGGCGAAAATAAGTGGTCTCAGAATGGCAGTAATTATTATGACTCACTGCTTCAGGATAAAAAGAATATTTTACACCAATGCATCATATATCTAGCGCCTGGAGACTATCATAGATTTCATTCTCCATGTGACTGGAATTCTTCCTTCAGACGACATTTCTCCGGGAAACTCTTATCCGTCAACCCATGGATGGCTAAATTAATACCTGGACTATTTACTATGAATGAACGAGCTGTCTATGTTGGCGAATGGAAGCATGGTTTCTTTAGTATGACAGCAGTTGGAGCAACTAACGTCGGATCAATAGAGATTTACAAAGATCCAGATTTAAGGACAAATACTAAAGGGAAACGTAACAGAATTGACGAAACAGTAATGCATAAAGTTTCTTTCAAGAAAGGGGAATTGTTTGGTCAGTTTAACATGGGAAGTACAATAATATTGCTGTTCGAAGCTCCGGTTGACTTTAAATTCGATCTAAAGTGTGGTGATAAGGTCCTTGTGGGTCAAGCATTGACAGAGATGTGTAAGGAGAAGGATAGATGACTGGTTTACGAAGATCTCTTATACGCAGCTCAGATGGTATTGATGTTTTATATTATGTCTCTAATGCTTTAAGCGGCTTAGTGCTATGTGTTGTTAGACAGCAGTTCTCGTTAAGTGTGGCGGATTAGGATTTCGAGTGGATTGAGTATCTGATTTATCAAATACTTGATTGTCTATTTCAATTCCGATAGCATTGAATTGCGTTAGCGAAAACATGCATTTACTCAGAGTAATGATATTGTTATACGGTTGTTTTATAGAAATAGAACACTAAGAATGAATCATGGGTCGTAAATGAGTCGTATAGAATCAAAGGCGGCTATCTGTTATTTTTGGTCCGGCAATCTACAAAAACAAAATAAGTTCTTGTCGTTTAGACTGTTTTTTTTATATATTTGGTTTTATCCTTAATTGTTAATATTAATAGATACCTTAAACATGCAATGAATGATACCTAATACAAAAATAAAGGAGGAAAATGTTTTATTTTTTAAATTGCTAACAATCAGCCATAAGTCAGATAGCCGCCTTTGATTCTATACGACTCAAATGATCTATTAATTTCACTGTTTCATGAAAATTTGTTACAATAATCAAATGCAGTCTTTTAACCCGATCAAAGTAAGATTTATTTAATATTATCCCAGTTTTTTATATGTAACAAGTGTGGTCATGTAATAAGATAAATGTCTTTTGTCTAAGGGTGTGTATAACTAAGATAGCATTGAAGTAATCTAATCCAAAACTTCTTTTTGTAAATGTGTAAAAATGCTCTAAAATTTGGATACATGTATCTTGTTTATATAGTTCTAAACATAGTAGTTTATGATCATGATCATGATTTGAATGTGTTTTTGAGGCTAACACCAAAATTCACTTGAGTGGGTCATTTAAATTTTTAAAAAGTGCAATAAATTTATAGCCGTCTATGTTCTGTTGATGAGAGACGTTTAATGTGTTAAACCCTTCACTACGTACCTTAATAATAAATTTGTGAAATCAATCAAACTTCCTATCTTTATGGCTCTGGTACCAGAGGTCCTGGGTTCGAATCCCAGCGAAACGAGATTTAAAAAAAATGGTATCGGTCGGGCACAGAAGGCTGATCACCTACCTGCTTGTAAAGAAAAATAATCAATGAAACAGACACAGTAATATGTCTGCCCAATGTGTCACCAGGTGATGAGAGAAAAAAAAGTACCAGGGAATCAGAAATATGGAACAAATATTTTATCAATGTATACTGGTTAATAATTACTAAAGAATACACTAGCATTATTATTAACTGGTGATCAGTGAAACAGACACAGAAATGTGTCTGCCCCATGTACCACTAGGGGACTCCGGAATTCACTTTAAACAAATATATGAAACAGGTCATAAGTATCCAGTTTTAATTTTATACATTTTTTACCAGTATGGTCATATTTGAACTTTTTATAGCGAATTGGTTTTTTTTTTTAAATATAATAGAATTACTGCAAATTGTCATTTTCATGTTTTTGACATAAGTCAACGTCACCACTCAAGTCCGATAGCCTCTGTGGCGTATCAAAATGTTGTTAGTAAGAAGTGTAACGTTTCCTTCATCAACTTGATGTCTGTCTCGACTTCCCAATAATGTTTAGCGCGTAATAAACTCGTATCGCGCATTTCTGACAAACAACAAGATGGCGGAGCTGTCACGTTTAGTTCCAGAGTTGACCGTGGGATTTGAGTGGTGGCGTCGACTGTCTGATTTCATTTCATTATCTATAGAAAAAAGTGCTATTATGAGTTACTTTGTTGAAAACGATTCGTTCGTTCGTTCTAGATGGCGGCGATCCGAGATCAATTGATTGAACGGGTCGAACGAACCTTTACTATTGCTTACTTTGCTATGTTCGTTCGTTTGAAATTGAACCAATCAATTCATTGAATGGTTCGAACGAACGGGAGCGTCCCAAGACGCTTATTACTCAATAGTACACGCGACCCACGGCCATGAGCAGCGTACGCGGTCTATAGCGTATAGCTCTGAGGGTAGTATAATATAGGAAACTAGTCTTAGATAAGTGTGATCCAGAAATTAAATGTACAAAGTATATATATGTAGATGATTTGAAGACAAACGATACCTCTCACATAGGTTGTTACCGTTAACTGGTAACTTATAAAAAGAGTGTTAGATAAACGTATTTTCGTTTATTTTATATGTTCGCAACAACACAAAAAACAAATAAACAACAGCCTTGTATGGTGGTCCCACTGCTTAAAAGATGTTTAAAGTTGTATAATTATAAAAAAATGCGTAACGTAAAGCACTAATTTTATTGGTTACAATTTATGTGGAAGGTGTCGTAATGTATCGAACTAAAAGTTTTATGCTGATAAAATACTTCATGTCGACATTGATAAGTTAAATTGAACAAAAGTGCGATACACTCATTTTTTTAAATGAGAAAGTTAGGCTAAGGTTTGACTGCGATCCTATAGAAAGCCCAAACACGAACAATTTATGAACTAATTGTCAGTGGCCCTAACACCGGCACTTTCATTGATTGGCATGGCAGGAATATCTATAATTTCGAGCGGGTAAGGAACAACCGTTCATAGATGGAAAAACCGTGAAGTGCAATGCGCGTTTCGGTTTCAGTCTATGGATTTCCGAATGCTCGAAGTAAAAAGTAGATCGACAGCGCATCATTGACTGATGTTCTGTGGCTGAGGTATCACCTAACATAAAGTGAACCTCATGCTCGTCTGTCGATATCTAATAAAAAAAACTGCACATATGTAATTAGTGGCCACATTCGGTCACTGTTTGCCACGTGTAGTGTCGCGACTGATGACCTAATGTTCGGCTGCACTAAATGACAAAACAAACTAAGATAGTAAAATACGCCTGTTGAAGAAGAGCCTTTTAGTCTTGACATAAACAGCCTCGTATATTTTTCTAGAATAACAGATGTTACTCATCACTGCGTATAGTATGTATGTTAATATAAAATGTACCTTGTGTGTCTTAAATGTATCACTGCCGCCATTTTGTAATCAATGTCAGACTTGTCGTCTTTTTCGATAGAATAATAATTTAGTGTAGAAGCTTTTATCATTCTAGCAAGTGATTGGTGAGAATTAATGTTGCTAGAGCGCGGGTTAGTGAGTATAAATTGTATATATAACATAATAGGTAGAACAACCTTAGGTGCGCGTCGTAGGTTAATGTCTAACAGTACATATTTAATCAAATATGCTTTCTATAGTTTCACTTGTTCAGTACATTTACCGGAGTCATATGCCGATGTGGAATAATTTACTCCTGAACATCCAAGCCCTGCCCTGTTGAACAAACATCCAATAGTTATTAAATAAAAATATTTAGCTACCGAAAAATAATGTGTTTAATTTTTCTTTTTTTTCTTTTTTGTTAGTTCACAATCTTTCGACAGTTAGCTAGATAGATTATTATCTAACAATTTTTTCAATTTGACGGTGACATACAATATCAAATAATTTTTCATTCAACTGATAGTTTAATAATATGAATAGATAGTTTCTCGCGTGATATGGCCTATTCATACTATTCATAAAAATAATTTTACTCTTTCGATACGTATCATGAGTTCATGATTACTAACCCGCGCTCTATTGTAACTTATCTAAGAAAGTCCAGGCCAAAGTATGTATGCGTGAAGGCTTATGATTATTACATGTATTTTTCTAATAAGTGCTCATTGTACTGTTTTAAATGTATTAAATATATTTAAATGTGATTTTGTTTTATTTTTACTAGTGTTGGAGACCATCAACCACCATTATGTCTGTTAGCAACACCAACTTAATATTTTTTTGGTAGGTGAACACTGTTTGCTCTCTCCTTCCTTTTAAGTTTATTAGATAAAATATGTATTGAGGTGCAGGGAGGTTTGGTCTTCCTCCAACCTAAAGGGAGGATCCTCGACCAGTCGAACCGCTGACTGGCCGGCCCTAAGGCCCCAGTGGTTGATGTCGAGATGTTGTATATATACTGAGCGCTCGGAAACATTTGTATAGCGCGATTCAGGATTAGACGTCTTCGTATTGATTCTTGTAGCAGATTATAGATGTCGCTACAGTCCTTGTATCTATTTCCGACTGAAAGACAAGCATCCTTGGTAATGCAATAATAAAAAAATATATATTTTTCGCGGTTGGGTGCGGACTGCGGTAGTTTCCACTTGTTGTATAACAAACTAATCTTTCCTCTAATATTAGTATAGATAGGCTCCCGTGAATGTAACCTGACGGTCGTGAGTTCTAATCCACCCATCCACGATTTTAAAAATATTCGATATGAATGCAAATAATGATTTTTTTGCAATTTTTGAAGACATTTACCAAGAAGTTTTGCAACACGTGCAAATAATAATTGATTGAATAATAGTAAAACAAATTGAAAATCAATGATGAGAACGCATAAGATTACGCAGAAACAATCGCGTCAGGTGTTTTTCTGATAATATTAATTGCTATCGGTCACGCACACTGATAGATACCTAGCTAGCTATGAGGTAGAAAGATTTTATGTATGAGATATAAGTAATGGCTTTGCATTATTCACAAATAATGGAATGCAATTAATCACATCTATATTTTATCACCTTGTATGTAGATGATATCGTCGTGATCGTAGAACAACGACGGTTCTGATTTTTTACGGTTTTAGTTTTATTGCATAAAACTATCTGTCAGAGTATATAAGTACTATCTGACTAATTATCAAACTCCACTTTTTTATATGTTCTGTTGATAAAGGGTTTTTAGACAGTTCTAAATTATACAAAATAGAACTGTCAAGGAGTTCCATGTTATTACTAATACAATAGAACTAAAATAGTAAAAAAATCAGAACCGTCGATCACGACGATATCTCCACAACAGGGCTGAAATGAGTCAGTAAACGCTGTCGACGAAGAATAGATTGAAAACGAAACGCAACTTATCGGTAATTCAGACTACGGTTCGTTTTTCATATTGGCTTTTCGATTTCTCTTTTTGTTTTTTATGAGAGATGAGCATGAGGTTCACTTGATGATAGACGTGATACCTCAGCCACAGTACATCAGTCCACCATGCGCTATCGACCTAATTTTCACTTCGAGCATTCGGAAATCCATAGACAAACTGAATCGCGCAATGTGCATTTCACGGTTTTTCCATCGGTTGAACGGTGGTTCGTTACCCGGTTGTAATTTACTAATACTACTACTAATTTAATTCCTCCCACCCGATCAATGCCCTAAGTTATCAGACGTATGGAAAACATACAAAAAATTATAAACATTTCGTCCCGGTGGAATTCTAACCCACGACCTATCGATGCGCACGGCAGGTGTTCTGCCAAACGCTCCAATGAGCCCGTGTTGAACAAATCAGACAGTTTCTGCTTTTAGATATAATAATTCTTAATCATTCTTTCTTCAAACTTTAAGATCTCTGCTTCACTACGTCACGATGGCGCAGGTCTTACTATCTCTAACGTCCGAAGGTCGCCAGTGGCATTACGCGTCGTAATTTAGACAGTGATAGTAAGAAAATAAGGTAATTTAGACAGTGAAAATAAGGAAATTGAGACAGTGATAGTAAGTAAATAAGGTAATTTAGACAGTGAAAATAAGGAAATTGAGACAGTGATAGTAAGTAAATAAGGTAATTTAGACAGTGAAAATAAGGAAATTGAGACAGTCATAGTAAAAAAGTGCTTTTGTGATAATAAAAAAATTGCTTTAGTGATAGTAAGAAAATAAGGTAATTTAGACAGTGAAAATAAGGAAATTGAGACAGTGATAGTAAGTAAATAAGGTAATTTAGACAGTGAAAATAAGGAAATTGAGACAGTGATAGTAAGTAAATAAGGTAATTTAGACAGTGAAAATAAGGAAATTGAGACAGTGATAGTAAGTAAATAAGGTAATTTAGACAGTGAAAATAAGGAAATTGAGACAGTCATAGTAAAAAAGTGCTTTTGTGATAATAAAAAAATTGCTTTAGTGATAGTAAGAAAATAAGGTAATTTAGACAGTGAAAATAAGGAAATTGAGACAGTGATAGTAAGTAAATAAGGTAATTTAGACAGTGAAAATAAGGAAATTGAGACAGTCATAGTAAAAAAGTGCTTTTGTGATAATAAAAAAATTGCTTTAGTGATAGTAAGAAAATAAGGTAATTTAGACAGTGATAATAAGGTAATTAAGACAGTCAAGGCAGGGTAATGTAGTTATGGCAGAGTTATTTAGTCTCGGTGGGATTGTTTGAACAGTATAAGTTATGTCCAAATTATTCAAAATAAAAGCCAGTTAGTTTTAATCACATTTAATTCACCAGCGGACCCTCGGTCTGTACTCATCACTAACGCTAACCCGCTTGATGGTCTCGTAACCTAGGATGATGGAGAACGAGAAGCAGGCCGACTGCACGAGCCTCGCAGACAGGCCCTTCATATACAGACCGAGGAAGCCTTCTTCCTTCCACAGCTCTTTGAACACCTGTTTCATTGATCCGACGCCTTCCACCTGGAAGTATTTTTTTTTAGTTTTATTGGCTAGATCAGTTGATATCTTATTATTTTTTCTTTTCTTTATGTTAGACCGGCTTCACACGGATGCAATGTTGATGTACTAAACACAAAACAGCCTAGCCTATGTTACTCGCTGATAATGTAGCTTTCTATTGGTGAAAGAATTTTCAAAATCGGTCCAGTAGGTTTTGAGTTTATTCATAACATACAAAAATACCAATGTAATACTAATTATTACTTTCCTCTTTATAATGTGGCGAGGTACACAGTAGGCGGGTACTTTCTAGCAAGGACTGAATACCGGTTAATTGACTATGGGAGTTATACCGGTATAATATAGGTTTTTGTTAATATTCTTTGGTTTTTATTTATATTTACTGAAAAAAATTACGGTGGTAAGTTTAATGTGTATTACTCTTTAAAACTAACATCATGGTATCTCAGTCAGATACGTATTTTGGAAAATAAAAATTAACCGGTTTCTGTCCCTGCTTTCTAGTGTAAATATGGTGGTGAGGTACACAGTTGGCGGGTATTTTCTATTAATATGGTGGTGAGGTACACAGTTGGCGGGTATTTTCTATTAATATGGTGGCGAGGTACACAGTTGGCGGGTATTTTCTATTAATATGGTGGTGAGGTACACAGTAGGCGGGTATTTTCTATTAATATGGTGGCGAGGTACACAGTTGGCGGGTATTTTCTATTAATATGGTGGTGAGGTACACAGTAGGCGGGTATTTTCTATTAATATGGTGGCGAGGTACACAGTTGGCGGGTATTTTCTATTAATATGGTGGTGAGGTACACAGTAGGCGGGTATTTTCTATTAATATGGTGGCGAGGTACACAGTTGGCGGGTATTTTCTATTAATATGGTGGCGAGGTACACAGTAGGCGAGTAATTTCTATTTATATGGTGGCGAGGTACACAGTAGGCGGATACTTTCTATTAATATGGTGGCAAGGTACAAAAAAGGCGGGTACTTTCTAGCCCATGCTATTGTTAACTACCCCTCAAAAGTAGTTAAACCAAACGACTCGCAACTCACATATCTCATAATACATTCATTTGTACACATAGTAAGTACACAGTTCACATAAATTCAACACTAATTATCAACAGTACTGACCTTAGTCTAACCACGACGGGAGCTCGTTCTCGAAAGATGCCCACCAGTCACTGCCACCGACTTTTATAAGACCAACACGATGTTTACATCAATGATTTGACATTGACATGACGTTGACTTGACGTTTAGCGATGCTTATGACAGTTGGTATTTGGTTCGTGTAACAGTCGGCCATCCTTCAGGAACGAGTCTCTTCGTTCTTATTAACATATTATAGCTGAATCACATACATACATACATACACATATATCACGCCTCTCTCCCATTGGGGTAGGCAGAGATCACGGACTTCCATATGCTCCGATCCTTACATACCACTTTCGCTTCTTCTACTTTCATCAATGCTTTCATACACACTCGTCGGTTACGAATACTTTTGACCTGGCCCTTTTGCAGAACGTCCCCGATTTGATCAAGGTACGTTCTAATAGGTCGACCACTCGCGACTCTACCACTCACACCAGTTTCATAAATCTTTTTCGTTTCCCTTCTTTCATCCTACTCATAGCTTTCATAATCTCGGTCACGCTTATATCGTCACACTAATTTCCTCGGATTATGAGTCAGGGTTTTCATCTCTTTCAAATAAACTCTCAAAGTACCCTTTCCATCTTTTCAACACACAATCTTCTCCTTTCACAATATTTCCAACCTTGTCTCTGACGGTTTTAAGTTCCGTAGTTGTTGTTTTTTTTCTTGCTGTTCTTATGGAATTCCAAAAGACTTTGCATTTGCCCGGAAATCATCAGATAACCTCCTATCGAATACATCCTTCTGTTCCTCTCTTTTTTCCAGTATGACTTTCTTTACAATAGCTTTTAATCTTTTATACTCATTATACTAACAGAATCACATATGTATAGTATATTACTGTCACTCGAGCTGATTTAAGACACTGGTTATGATCCAATAATAAGATAATTATGTGCTTCATCTATATCACAATGGCGGAGATTCGACACTCCACTCACTTTTATAATATCGATGGCATGACATAAGATCTACTTCCTTCAATCTCATGTCTCTCAATCGCGATGCTTCGCGCCACACATGGTCGGTGTAATCACATGCTAACCGTCCGGCTTGAAGGCCACTCTCATGTCATTCAATCGCAATTCTTTGCGCCACTCATTGGCGGTGCATTCATATGCTAACCGCCCGGCTTTAAAGCACCCTCACTAATAACATTGTACATTATGTCGTAATTACAATCGCATGAAATATGTTCACTTCATTCTTATTATTTTTCGTTTCCTTTCTAGTTAGAGGCGTATCTTCCACTAGGAATCTAATCTCTTAAATCCGATAAGGTACTTTGCATCTCATTTCGCTTCTAATTTCTTGGATTGACTTGGCGCCGTGACTATAGCCGTTGCTTTTCACACTAAATCACCTTTGACATTTGCCATATTGCTTCTTCATGACTGTTGGTATTAAATTCGAGTAACAGTCGGCCATCCTTCAGGAACGAGTATCTTCGACTACTACTGTCACTCGAGATGATTTCAGTCACTCACTGGTTGTGATCAAATAATATGTGCATCATCTATTTCACAAAACATAAATAGACACTCCACTCACTTTTATAATATCTTTGCGTGACATAAGAGCTACTTCCTTCACTCTCATGTCTCTCAATCGCGATGCTTCGCGCCACTCCTGGGCAATGCAATCATATGCTAACCGCCTGGCTTGAAGACACCCTCACTCTTACATATGATTTCATGATACGAGAGGTTACTTCCTTCACTTATGTCAATCAGTCGCGATGCTTCACGTCACTCATGGGCGTAGTTATCACTTTCTATCAGCTCGGCTTGAAGACACTCACTTTTACATATGATTTCATGATGCGAGAGGTTACTTCCTTCACTCATGTCAATCAGTCGCGATGCTTCACGTCACTCATGGGTGTAGTTATCACTTTCTATCAGTCCGACTTGAAGACACACTCACTTTTACATATGATTTCATGATACGAGAGGTTACTTCCTTCACTCATGTCAATCAGTCGCGATGCTTCACGTCACTCATGGGCGTAGTTATCACTTTCTATCAGCTCGACTTGAAGACACCCTCACTCTTACATATGATTTCATCCTCACTGAATCACATCACTTTTTTCCCTTTTAATTGAATCGCTTTAGTGAACTCATAACGGTCTCTACTCCGCTGGCGCCCGGTATGCATACCGCCCGGCTTGAAGACATCCTCACTGAATCACATCACTTTTTTCCCTTTTAATTGAATCGCTGTAGTGAACTCATAACGGGCTCTCAACTCCGCTGGCGGCGCGTGCGGAGACTCAAATCGGTTGTTACTCGGCGCTCATCGTCTTCGTGGAGTCTCGTCGTCACTATCGACTACGTTTCAAGCTGTGGTGCTCAATTTTCTGGGCCATTCGCTCCACTGGCTGCCGTGGGTGACACTCCTCATCCGGCTGCGGCTCCACATACGTCGCATTTGTGCAGTCTCGGTATCACTTCACGTGAAGTTGTGCAAGGTTGCGGTCACTCATTCTCTGAAACTTACACTTTGTATTGTATAAAAGTAGAAAAAGACAAAACGAAAGCATCAATGTAATCGTTCGATAATTCATCGTTTTGCATCTTAAAAGTTAGCTGAACAATTACTCATTAAATGCTATTTTTTTCTGTTGTCAATGCACCTGATTGGATTAACATCTATATTTTCAACATAAAACTGCACTTTTTAATCTGGTTCCATCAGCACAGTGTCGGAACAATATGTCAAAATAAAGGGTAAACTCCTCTTACGTAAGGTTGATCTACAAATAGAATCCTATATTTTACGAATTAGAGTATTTTACACTGTATGTCATGACATAGTCGAGCACGTGGCGTAGTGCGTGATACAAAATTTTCCAATTTCATGGTCCAAATCCCGCTTCTGAGATGTTAACTACCCCTCAAAAGTAGTTAAACCAAACGACTCGCAACTCACATATCTCATAATACATTCATTTGTACA
Organism: Anthocharis cardamines; assembly: GCA_905404175.1. Classification (NCBI taxonomy): domain Eukaryota; kingdom Metazoa; phylum Arthropoda; class Insecta; order Lepidoptera; family Pieridae; genus Anthocharis; species Anthocharis cardamines. The sequence goes on along the minus strand of FR989978.1, from coordinate 1,161,614 downwards.
CATAGTAAGTACACAGTTCACATAAATTCAACACTAATTATCAACAGTACTGACCTTAGTCTAACCACGACGGGAGCTCGTTCTCGAAAGATGCCCACCAGTCACTGCCACCGACTTTTATAAGACCAACACGATGTTTACATCAATGATTTGACATTGACATGACGTTGACTTGACGTTTAGCGATGCTTATGACAGTTGGTATTTGGTTCGTGTAACACTATCTTGCTATATATGCTTCAGTGCATACTGAATACCGGTTAATTTACTATGGGAGTAATACTGGTATAATATAGGTTTTTGATAATATTCTTTCGTTTTTATTCATATTTACTGAAAAAAATTACTGTGGTACGTTTAATGTGTATTCCTCTTTAAAACTAATATCATGGTATCTCAGTCAGATACGTATTTTGGAAAATAAAAATTACCGGTTTCAGTCCCTGCTTTCTAGTGTAAATATGGTGGTGAGGTACACAGTTGGCGGGTATTTTCTATTAATATGGTGGTGAGGTACACAGTTGGCGGGTACTTCCTACCATTAATATGGTGTCGAGGTACACAGTTGGCGGGTACTTTCTAGCATTAATATGGTGGCGAGGTACACAGTTGGTGCGTAATTTCTATTAATATGGTGGTGAGGTACTTTCTAATGTTAATATGGTGGCGAGTTATATGGCGGGTACCTGTAGCCGGGCGCGCACGATGTCGAGCGGGTTGGTGAGCACGGTGGTGGTGAACCCGCCCAGCGTGCCCGCCACGCACTGCAGGAACAGGTGCGACACCCACGACGGACTCACCTTTAGGAGTTCGTCTAGAACAACATTTTTTTTTAGTTTAGATGATGAATTTTAGGGATAAAAGGAGACACGATTATCTTACTAATATTATAAATGCGAAAGTTTGTGAGGATGGATAGATGGATGGATGGATGTTTGTTACTCTTTCACGCAAAAACTACCGAACAGATTTCGATGAAACTTTACAGTAATATAGCTATATATCAGAATAACACATAGGCTATAATTTATAAACAGTTTTTGTATATTGGCCATAATATTACGATAACTATCAAGTAACTCGGAAAAATTCCTGCCTTCTGAGAGCTATCTTGGCGTGCGCTGCCTTAACCGTTGGAGTTACAAGAATAAAATGTATGGTGGGATTGTTTGTTTTAAATAGTTCTAAATAAAAGTCCGCGATAGCATATATCTACCTTTTATGTGGAAGCCAATATACCCTAAACTATGAGCCATAAATACATTTAAATTTGATTCATTTTTTCAATTGCAATTTTTATTTATAGTATTTAGTAATATAGTATTTAGCTAATTCTTATCAAAATTGATACATTTATCGCTTTCAGTATTTAATATAGATAAACTTTGTCTTTTACACCAACTGATTTGGATGAACGGTTTAAAAAATATCACGATATTATTGACTTCAGTGCAGCGTCATTAAGCGGAGATTGATTAAAAAACAGCTCGGTTCAAAAATAAGCTACCCTTAGTACTAATTCTACGCAGACGAAGTCGCGGGCAGACGCTAGTAGTTTTATAAATCAAATTAAATTTATATTATAGAAAATACACAAGTCATATTGAATGTCAGTAAAAGAATGATAAAAGAGCAGCGTGTTGAAAACAATAAAACAATATTTGAATTTTACTTATAAAAATATTATTGTAAGTTTATATATTTTCAACAGAAAATACGGGCTCGTTGGCGTGTTCGGTGGAACACCTGCCGTTCGCATCGATGGGTCGTGGGTTCGAATCCCACCGGGAGCACATGTTTATAGTTTTCTGTAAACATGTTTTCTCCACGTCTGGTAACTTCGGGCATTGATGGAAAAACCGTAAAGTGCACATTGTGCGTTTCGGTTTCAGTCTATGAATTTCCGAATGCTCGAAGTAAAAATAAGGCCGACAGCGCATCATTGACTGATGTTCTGTGGCTGAGGTATCAGATACCATCAAGTGAACCTCATGCTCGTCTCGTCTGTTCATATCTGACATAAAAAAAAAACTATATAAGAGGAAGTTTGATAGTAGCGCCAGTGAATGAAAAATTGAAATGTAATCTTTTAGCTTGGTATGGGCATGTTATGAGGAGAGATAAAAACATATAAAAAGGTTTTGAATATGAAAGTGGATGGGTATAAGGGAAGAGAGAGACACCTTGACTAAGTGCAACAATGTAATATTTACAATTTTATATAAAACAGTGATATTTAGTTCGAATAAATACCTTGGTATGTTGTATAAAGCGCCCACCAGAGCGCCGAATTAGGCACGTAAGAGGCAAGGGACGCTGCGTATCCGCGATAATAACCGAGCGGCCCATGTAACCGGTAAACTCTAGCTGCGACCTCGCGCGCCAGGGCGCTGCGAGACCATCTCCGGTCTAAATCCAATCCCAATGGATTCACTTTCTATCAAAAAAGTGCATAAATTAGTGAATTATTTAGTAAGCTTTTAGCTAAAAAAAAGGTATATGTGTATTTATGTACACGCGTTAGAAGTTGTGTTGCGACCATCTTGATGTCTGGAAGTCCACAACTGCGCGATTCCTGAGACACTTCTTGCCTCGCACAACCACTCTGTGGAACCAGCTGTCGCCGACGGTTTTTCCGAACCGATACGACATGGAAACCTTCAAGAAGCGAGCCTACATCTTTCTTAAAGGCCGGCAACGCACCTGCAAGTCTGGTGTTGCGGTCTATGGGCGGCGGTGATCACTTACCATCACGTGAGCCGCCTGCCCGTTTGCCCCCTATACTATAAAAAAAAAAAAAAAAAAAAAAGTTATACTTCTTTGGCGTCTGAAGAAAAAATTTAAAAAACAAAACTGCAGTAAATATCGAAGAAAAATGTTAAAATCAATCAAATTCTATTCTGTAGCCAACTTCACATCGCGCGCTAGTCATGAATTCACTCTCATCCAAACGCGCCAAAAAAAGTATAACTTCATTTTGTTGCATGCTGCTAGTTATTGCCTGTGAAATAATTAATAAAAGGAGTGCCCAGCTAATCAATTTAAATTAGGCTTATACAGTTACTAGTTATTAGAAGCAGGGCCGGATTTAGAGTTCTGGAGGTTTTGGGGCAACAAAGAAGTGGAGGGCCCCAAATTATTTTCCAAATAAAGTGTTTTTTTTAATATTTAAGAACAATGTTTGTACAAGTACAGTGGGTAAAGATAAAACAGCGAAAACGAAAAAAAATATGAAAGTTGTTTACTCGTCGGAATTTGAAAGATTTTTTCCGAAGTCTATTGTGGGGCTCGGGGGCCTCTTTTTTGGAGGCCCGGGGCTGTAGGCCCGGATGCCCTCCCCTAAATCCAGCCCAGATAAGAAGTGTTACCATGTCAGTAATTAATACAAAAATCACACAATTATTAAAAGTGGGTATGTTAGTAATATTACTCACAGAATTATTAGAAGTGGGTATGTTAGTAATATTACTTACAGAATTAATAGAAGTGGGTATGTTAGTAATATAACTCACAGAATTATTGACCCCTCCTGGCCCCCCCTTGACGAGTCCGAGCACCATTAAGTGCTGACTCAGCACATCGAAGGGCACTATCACCGTCTGACCGACCAGCGACGCGCAACCGCCCGCTATGAACGACTAAAAAAACATTTTCTATTTAGTTTTTCTATTATTTATATGCAAAATTAACTTCTTTAGGTTTCCGCACTAACTAAAGGGTCCATAAAAAGTTGAATTGTGTATGCGGTGATGTTAGTTATTTCGACTATGTATTTGCGTGTTGTTCCCACGAGAATGTAAGTACGTGCTCCTATTTCACCATACATTCTGCTGATAGAGGACAAACCTTCGATGTTTTAAACATTTATTTTTTTATAACTATAACTTATTACTTCAATATGTCATGTGGAGCATAGTGTAATGGTTGCAGCTCCTTACAAACATTTTGTAAAACAAAAAACTTGGCGATTAAAAAGAGTGGCGGCGAGTTTCTAGCCAGTTCTTCTCGTCCGTTCTACGCCCTTGATTTGAGAACTGGCAGTAAATGTAAAATTAGAAGGATTTATTTTTTATTGACGTTCATAAGTGTACATTGTGTTACCTAAATGAATAAATTATTTGAATTTGAGGCCTACTTAGCCCATCCCCTTAGGCCATAATTCTTCCTTAAGTCTTGTGTGGTCAGTATTCTAGGTCTTGGTTTACATTTGCCATGAGATTTAGAGGATATAATAACGTCGGAATTTCGATATTCCTCACATCCGTTCAATACCCGCAGTAACCAGACGTGAGGAAGACATGTTTACAGAATGAACATGTCGTTCTGGTGGGATTCTAACCCACGACCCATCGATGTGGACGGCAGGTGTTCTACCGAACGCGCCAACGATTCCGGCAAAATTGCTCATGTATTTATTATGTTGCCATGCCCTAAGAAGACTTTATTGTGACCTGAAAAATTAATATATTCGTATATTTAAAAATAATCTACAATATAAGTATATTTGACGTACTTTCAACCTGGGGTTCACGTCATGGTTGCCAAGCTCGTGTCGGACACCTTCGTACGTTGAAATGTAGAAGATTCCGGATATTATCTGAAACTGAACAAGAAATTTTCTCAGTTCCTCTTTTTTAATTTAGTTATGAAGCGTAAGGCTAGCTTGGTGGTAGATCACCTCAGCCACAGCCAGTGGCGGCGTAAGGCGTGGGCAACGTGGGCCACCGCCTACGGCCTCGCGACCCAGGGGGCCTCGCGCCACGAAAATTTATGCATTACTTAAAAACCACGAACGTGCCAAAAAAAATTTTGCAGGCAGAGGGCCCCCCGCAAAGTTAATCTTGCCCACATAAAAATTAGGTCTTACGCCGCCACTGGCCACAGCATATCCAAACTAGCTTTGTCTATACTCTATACTAATATTATAATATAAAGATTGGTTTGTTTGTTATGATTTTACTCAAAAACTACTCGACCAATTTTAAAAATTCTTTCTCCAATTCCACCAAAATTTCCACGTCAATTCGGTAGGCTAGGTACTTTTCTATCATTGTGTGTATTTCACTTGCAAATTACATATGTCAAAAAAAGTTTCTGGTATATGCAACTTAAAATGGAAAACATTACTAAATTTATAGTAAGTTAATACAAACACCAAAAAAGTAAAGGTTATTTTTTAACCAACTTCAAAAAAGGAGGAGGTTCTCAATTCGTCTGTATGTTGCTTTTCTTATTTTGTATGTTTGTTACGCGATAATTCCGAAAGTTATGGATGAATTTGGAATTAGTTTAATCTTGCTTTTGCAACAAACTTTCGAATAGTACGGAGCGACATTGGTTGTGTGCAAAATAACTGTTAATAAATAATGCTTTGAAGTAATTAAAATATTATTTTTTACTTTTTAGTGTAATTTTGTACATACTATATGTAGTTATAGTTTTGAAGTCGGTTTTTGTTTTTTGTTTAAAAATATTTTTTCATAAAAAGGTTACTTTTTTATCAATTTCAGGTAACTTTTGACAAGACACAGCTGGCAACAATGATTATCAGTATGCGCCATGCGGTAATACTTACGCTAGACAACCAGAAACCTCTATAGAGGCCAGTCACTCCTTCGTTTTTATAGATTTTAGAGATGGCGTCCGCAACGCCCTTATAGGCTTCCTTCTTTCTCTGAACTTGAATCTGAGTCTTAACTAGCGTCAACGGATATAGGGCGCAGCGTACTGGAACAGTTATAAATGAATTATAGGTCAAACATTATGGGGCATACATGTTGTGTTTCACAGTTGGGCACATTTGTGAGACCACCCCCTCCCTAGTGTGACGTCACATTTTTTTTATACATATATATAAAGCTCTACAATACATGTTGTAAAAACTTTATGCTATTACAATCTAGCCAATTATAATTAATTATTAATAATGACTAATGAGTAATTTACATCTAACTTAAAATACAACAGTATTACTTTACTTAAAAACTAAGACAATGTCCAGTGACTTTTCTTAGTGTCCATAATTATTTTCAGAGGCACTTTGTTCATGTGTCCTTCTCCTAGCACTTACACTTTTTTTATACACAGTTCACTAACACTACACTAACTCAAACGGTTTAGTTCGCTTGAGTCTTCTCACTATATCCGTGTTGTCGAGAACGAGAGAGTGACGTCACATATTTTGCATTTTTACATACATATGAGTACGGGTAGAATTGAAAATATTTTCAAGTTTTTCGTTAATAGTTCAAAGAACAATGGAAAAAAAATGTGAGGCAGACACATTTCTGTGTCTTTACCACTAATCATCGCTAGAATTATTAGTGTAAGCTAGGATTACCTTCTTTAGAAAACTGTTCTGCGGAATAGTTTCAACTGATGATCTTATTCAGGATTTAAAATCCCACCTTTATAATTATTAGCGGCATAGAAAATAGATGTAAATAGAAGAACAAAAATTTGACACAGAAAAAGTAGTTCTATTTTTGACCTGTAGAGCGCGCGGCAATGTATCGGTGTCATCGGTGACACACATCTGAGCAGTCCGCTGACTCTTCCCCTCGCGTTGTCTCGCTCGCTCTCACGAGCGAACGGCAATAACGCTCTACAAGCGGCTGGGTGCAAGAGAGCGCGCGCTATGACTCCACGTCAGTGTCGTCCACACGGACACTAGCAGCGCCGCGGTGGCTGGGGTGAGAACTACTCTTACCCCAGAGAAACCGTGCCAAGCGCGCCTATAAAGCCTGTTCTTCTATGTACATCTATTTTGTATGGTAGGGGTCGTCAGACCATATTTCTCGTCTTAGGCAATAAGCGGCTTCCCCCTCTTAAAAAAATAAAGTCAAAGGACTTACCTGTGAAACTGCTCAAGGTGTACAGCGGAAAGAATTTACTTTTGTCCATCATCCCCCATTCTATCGTCGTGATCAGCTGCGGAGGTGGCGTTTCCACCATTGTGGCGGCCATCTTGTCTCTCCTCTCCCTCTTGTCAATATCTCTATCTCTGTCCCCCTTCCAGCAATCCCAAATACTCAATAACATTTATATTTATATGTATCATATACTTTGGTAACTTTATAACATTGTTTTATAAACAAACGATTTATGGAATAAACATTAATTATTTATTAAATATAAATTAAATAAAATTCGACTAGAGCCTATGTAAATTATGATATTTTTTGATTTTTTCTTTTCTGTGTCGTATCAGGCTCTTCCATGATTCTTATTCACGTCTGCTAGATCTGAAAATGAAATAAATACAGTTTTTATGTTACATATCGACAGACAAGCATGAGGTATACTTTATGGAAGGTGATACTTCAGCCACAGAACATCAGTCAATGATGGGCTGTCAACCTACTTTTTAGTTCAAGCATTCGGAAATCCATAGACTGAGAACGAAACACGCACTGTGCCCTTCAAAAAGACATGAATATGGGTATGAGGAAGGAAAAAGCTGGACTAATTGTGTTAAAAATGATATTTTTTGGGTGTAACTGAGGGTATAACAGGTGAAAGAAGAGAAAGAGAATATACTGAGCCCACCTCAAAAACAAAACAAAATGGCAGGAAGAAAAATAAGGTAAAGGTAAATAAGGTTTTTAGTCACCTGAACTATATTTTTATAAATTTTCATAATAACAGGTAAGTTTAACTTTTTTAATTGTATGTAAAGAATTAATTGTAAACTAGCCCTTGGTTTATTTAAAAGGGTTTAATTCATAATAAATATTTAAAAATTAAATTTTAATCCAACAGTCTATAGACACTTAACAAAGTACCTACTTGCTGTTAAAGAAAATAGGTGATACAGAATTTGGCCATTACTTGAAGTAAATTATATGCAAAAAAGATAGTGAAGTCACTTTAAACATTTCTTAATACAAAACTACGTAACAATTAGTAACAACATTGTAAGTGCTGTGAAATAATAATATATATTATCATAAAATGTCATAAGTTTAACTGACTTTACGAGTCATTGTTGATATAATGGACTTATCTATTGTTAAGGTAAATTTTTCAGAGTTCTGACGTCAATTTCAGGAAGCACTTCAGTATCAGTACTAAATTCAATTTTAAAGGGCAAGTTTGATTATGGATATTATGGATTATTGGGATAATAATAAACTTACTTAATTGTAGGGTTAAAACATTCTCACTGAGCACACATGGCAAAATTGATAAACACTGATAATGTTTTATGTAATAATTTCCACACTTATTAGAATGACGATGGTTTAGACATTCAATTATAATCAAAAGTTGTCACTCGCTGCTCAGCTGATCGAAATCCTCCATGTTTTACATGACAATTGGCTGTTTGACATTGACAATTGTCATAGAAATCAATATTTTTTTTATAGTTAAATATACGCTGAAATATAATACAAGTCTTTTGGATTTTGGATGGTTGTTTGAAATAATTGGCTACTTGACAGTTTTCGGAAAAGTATTTAAACATGTGTAAATGTTCATTTTATACCTTCCACAATCATCCTTTTCTTAAAATAAGCGATATTTAATTTTTAAAAAATATTTTATTTTCATTAATTTGAATTTCGCGCGAAAGCTGCCGGTCACGTGACATTTTCGGCAATGATGTCACAACTCACATTTTATATAAACAAAACGAGCTAAGAATTATTATACAACGCTCTAAGCGCATTTGAGAGGAAAGATTAAAAATATTTTTATTAATAGAATTAAAATACTTGGAAAATTTACAACGTACAAGACGTGTGCCGTGTCAATGTGTGGAAATACTACCGTTAAATCTCCTGAAAATTAATTTATACACGTACTTAAATGTTTAAACGTCGAAAGCAGTGGATAAAGTTAGCATTAAATTGTTTAGAACTTGGCGTCTACATTGCAGACAGAGGATTTAAACATATAGAAGAACAATTACTGCAAAAAAGGAAACTAACTAACTAACTCTACTCTAACTGTAAATTATCAAAACAAACCAGGTAGCAAGTTTAAGGATTCATATTGATATAGATTTTTACAAATTTGCAAGAATCTTCTGTTAAAATCTCATACTATACTTACTTAATAAGAAACTATTTAAATATCTAAATTACTGTGTTGTTATTGCATGTGCAATGATTCCTGTAGTTAATCAGTGATGGTAAATGGAAATTAAAAATACATTATTTATTATGATTCAATTGTTTTTATTTGGTACTGATATGGACAAATTTATTCCAAAAAGCCACTAATTCAGACAATAAGTCTTCTATGTATTTAGCCAAATCTTCAATCAATACTTGGCAATAAATATGTTTGTTATATCATCAATTCGATAATTTATTTTTATTACCGTATCACCATTAAAAATCTTATTAGGAAATGCTGCTATAATATGAACAGGCAGACATACAGATTTTCAGTATTAAATCTGGAGTTCAAATAATTCAATAAGAGCAATTGCGTTGTTGTCTTGTATAAGGAATTATTTCTGTTTCCTTTACGGTGTACCCATTTTTTTAATAATATGCACTTCAGAGTATTAGTGCTTGTAGTTTTTATTTTTTCCAATAACATTCAGTGGCAGTGCAACTTGGCTCCTTACTTGTATGAGTGCACATTTAAAAAGCCGCTGCATGTTTGCAGCATCACTGTGAAGATCTAAAATTATAAAAACACTTTGTATGTAAGTAAGCATTTCCTTAATCTTATAACTATTTACACTTTTTATAGCCTAATAATTATTAATATTATCTGCTTAATAATCTTATCACTATTTATAAATGGTGTATTACTTTGTTTATTCAAGTACTTACATGGAAGTTTTTGTTTTCCATAACTCTGCAGAGCAAAGGCTAGGATAACACTAAGAAATTTGCGACTATAAATTCACTACAATTATACTTTGGATATATTTGCACTAACAGATTTTATATATCCTGGCTCCATTTAATGAAACTTTTCATAAGTTAGCTTCAATAAAAATATTAAAATAACACGATATTAATTATCAGATGTTTTGTTTACATGTAATATGAGTGCTATGACATCATACGATGTTCAATCATGGCAGGGCTGCCGTTTCATTACTTTTAGTCGACAGATAAAAAATTGCAAATTTATTTTGCAAAAATAAAATATTTATAATTTAATTTAATGCAAAAAACATATTGAATAATTATCCTTAACATATAAACTACCATATCCAGTAGATTACATATTTTATTGTTATAACTGTCAAGTAGCCATTCGAATTCCTTTGTTCGTTTTTGGAAGAAAGGCTTAAAATCCCACTTTACAAAATCATTTTAGTGTCATTAAAAACATATATATATATAATATGATTTTTTTAAATACAAATAAATTTTGAATATTTTTAGGGCTTGCTTAACTTCTACAACGTCACCTAAATAGAAAAGAAAATACCCTCCGTTCTAGGCCATTAAGACCGTTAAGAATAGTACATAATATAGTGAGTTTGGTAGAAACTCACTATATTATGTAATTATGTATTATAGCAAAATTATGCTAGACGCTCTGACGAGCGTCAGTCAATTTTGAGATTCCATAGGAATAATCTTTATTTATCAACATATTAATAAATATGTTGATTAATAGGGACTACGTGCCAGAGACCTGGGTGCTGCTGCCGATCAGGCCCAAATTCTGAAATGCCGCAAATATTCTTCTTTAATGGGGTCTTACGAATTTGCGGCATTAGCATTTGAAACTTTGGGTCCTTGGTCGGCGCATACGAAAAAATTTGTGAAGGATTTGTCCATGCGGCTGGTCCATGCTTCAGGGGAGCCCAGAGCTGGTACCTATTTCGCCCAGCGAATAAGCCTCGCCATTCAGCGACGAAATAGTGCCAGTATCCTGGCAACCATACCGCATGGCAGTTTTCTTGAGGGTTTATATATATTATAATTAGTTAAGATCTTGGTTATTGTTTTATTTTTATAATATTTTTAATGGTTAGTTTTAAGATCTTGGTTGTTATTTTAAAAAGTAATTAATTAGAACGATAAGATTATCGAGAATATCACACATTTCAAATAAAAAAGTACATAATATCTTGATATTTAAAATTGAAAAAGCAAAGGCGCGTTTGAGGAAAATCTTACTGCTCCATTTCTCAGGGTGCTCTACAACGTAGGATATATATACCAATTTCGTCGAACTCCGTGATGGACAAATTGATAGTCATGTTGTCGTTGTTGTATCCTGGCCATGTAAATTATAAAAAAAAAGTCTAAGAATGGACAACAGACAACTGACAGTGGCATAAACTTTTGACGTAGGTAGGTAATGTAATTTTCTGTTGAGTTGATATATTTTGATAATTCTATGTATTGATAATAATAAATAAGAATTAAGTCACCTTAGCGCAGTACTTAGCTCATAATATATAATTTATTCCATATTTATTTTTGCTTAATAATGGTAAGTAATAAGCCTCTAAGTTGCTCGAAAACATCTATTAATTTTAAAGTGTAGTTAATAATTACTTTAATTTATTTACAGGCTCGTTATTTTAAGGAACAAGATATAGATGGTAAGATAATATGACTAGTCAACTATTAATTTATTGAATATAAATTGTAATATACAACTAAACGGTAATATGATGTATTATATTTCAAAATGATTTGTTTTTCCGATCTTAATTGCAAAAGTAGGACAATTAACAGTTAATTTATATTGCACTTGCTGTATCAGCTGTTCAGTGTCATATCAGGAAATATATGAGTCATATAAAATCAAATCACCCTTTTGTCATGTTATTTTTTGTTAAATTATCTAAAATATGTGTGTTGTTATGTTAATAAATCTCATATATATTGTAACTATTCGATTAACACCAAAATAGTAATGAAATCCTTACAAATATTGTCTGAATATAGAATTTACCTTAAGTTATTGCGACTATTTTATCATGTTAATATATAAACTGAACATCAGATAATTTTTATTATTTTTTTTATTTTATTTATTTATTCAGTAGAACGGCAAAACCAATTACACTACTAAAATTACAATTTCAAATAAAATAAGCATAAAAATACAAAAAAAACATACATTAAATTATATTTACCAACATTCATTCAAATCTTTCACAAAACATCAAACATACTGATAATAGTTCCTTCCATCCATCCGCAAATAAATCGCATTCAGGGTTTTCATTTAAGTGGGCGTAGAGTGCCGTGAGAGTCCGAGGGATATTTATGTAAATATATTGGGTTTGGAAAAGCTTTTTTATATGTTTACTTTTGAAACAACATTCCTGTTATCTATCATTCATCACTTAAATTCAGAAACCAGGTTGCTGCTTGAATACAAAACTGCCACAAGTCAAAGTACACTTTTTTACAGAAGAGCTTATGAAAGAACAAAAAACGTAAACGTAAGCCCTTTTGTAAAAAACTGGAGTTTGACTTGTGGCAGTTTTGTATTCAAGCAGCGAGGTGTTTGATTATTAATTTAAAATAATGTTTGTATTTTACAGAATTCCGTGAATGTTTCTACTTATTTGCGAGATCGGGGCAGATCTCATCTCTGGATGAGTTGACTGTTGTCATGAGGTCGTTGGGAATGAGCCCCACTATACAGGAGTTAACAGGTGAGTCAACTTTTACTAATAAGGGAGTTGTTCTATCATAAACATACATATGTGTAAATGATAAGTGTAATGTGGGAAAATAGCAGTAGCCAGGGCTGGATTGAGAGATGTAGAAGTTGTACAGCAAATAAGAAAATTATGCTCTAGCCACACAGAACAAGAAAAATAAGTGGAAGTGCGAAGTGCGTGGCACAGTTTAGCACGGTGGCGCTAAATCGATCACAGTCAGCCAAAATCACCTTATATTTTTCACATAAAGTTTAGTAATTACATATTAGTTTGTTTTAATATTACAAAACGTCGTATGTACTTTGTGCGCTAAGCCAAAGTAACAGTTATCGCCAAGCACTAAGATATATTATCAATTATAGGACCAGTGTGATTTAGCTAGTTTTGAGTTAAATAAAAATAACTAATCGAAATAAAATTGCAACTGTGTGCAGTGTTAAATACTCCATTCATTTGTGTGAATTTGGTGACAGTCGATCCGGTACAAATTATGACACATTGCACTTCTACTTACTTCTTCTGTTCTGTGCCTGACCCCAAATTAAACTGTTTTTTAAAATTGGTAGAGTAGTTTTTGAGGTAAATCGTAACTAACATACAATTCTTTCCTATAATATTAGTATAAATAGGCTTTCGGTCGTTACAGGCTATCTGAAGGGTAAAGGCGGTAAAATGTCCTTCGCAGATTTCTTAGAAGTTATGCACATACATTCCAGAGCCGAAAACTTACCACATGAGGTGAGATTTAATTTATTTTTCTTTTTTTTATGTCAGATATCGACAGACGAGCATGAGGTTCACTTGATGGTACATGGTGATACCTCAGCCACAGAACATCAGTCAATGATGCGCTGTCGACCTACTTCGAGCATTCGGAAATCCATAGTCTGAAACCGAAACGAGCAATATGCACTTCACTGTCAGAATTTCGATATTCCTCCCACCCGTTCAATGCCCGAAGTTACCGAAGTTACCATGCTTACAGAATATTTTAAACATGTCGTGGTGGGATTCGAAAAAGAGTGGCGGCGAGTTTCTTGCCAGTTCTTCTCGTCCGCTCTACGCCCTTGATTTGGGAAAGAGTAAATGTAAAATTAGAAGCATTTAATATGTATTTTTATTGACGTTCATAAGTGTACATTGTGTTACCTAAATGAATAAATGATTTTTGAATTTGAATTGAATTCGAACCAACGACGCATCGATGCGCACGGCCGGTACTTATTGTACTTATGTAATAATAATAATTACAAAAAAAACTATTATTTCTGTTATTTTTTAAATTGAAACCTCAAACTCAATTTACTCAAAATGGCAACCGTATGGGTTGCCTCTGTATTGATTAACAGCGTCCAAATTATTTTACCGAACCTTGAAGGGAACGCTGTTGGCAGTGGCGGGACTACCATACAAGCCCAAAGGCCCGTCTTGCACATAATACGTGTTTATATATTAATATCTAATATATAAAATTCTCGTGTCACAGTTTTCGTTGCCATACTCCTCCGAAACGGTTTGACCGATTTTGATGATTTTTTTTGTGCTTATCCGGTATCTATGAGAATCGGCCAACATCTATTTTTCATCCCCCTAAATGTTAAGGGTAATCCACCCCTAATTTTTTTTTTTAATTTTTGGAGGAAATTTTTTATTTTTTTATAATGTGGCATTAAAAAATACATACAATACCTGCTTTTTTTGTCAAAATATCTTGACCCGTGCGAAGCCGGGGCGGGTCGCTAGTAACTTATATAATTAGGTAATAGTATAAGTTATATATGACTAATGACATTATTATATTTCTTTTTAATGCATTAATAAGGAAAAACTGAGTATTCTTCATCAGGTAGTAAATGCTTTCAAAGCGGCTGACAAAGATAAGAAAGGCGTAGTGCCGGCTACACAACTGCGTAATCTGCTTCAGAACTGGGGCGAAGGCCTATCGGCTCGCGAGGTATGTCATATTATAAAAATCCTTAATCCTTTTTCTTATTATTACATTTTGACATTCATTTATATAATACTAGCCAATTGAAGCCCCCACCCCCCCTTGTGGGTGGAATTTCGTAAAATCCGTTCTTAGCTGACCTGTACTCGGCGAAAGGAATATTCCTACCATATTTCAAGTCGCTACGCCTTATGGTTCCAGAGATATCGTGATTAGTCAATATATAGGTGGGAATCTCTTTTATATATATAGATTTAATATTTATTTTAATGTTCTCTTTAATTGTATTGCACCACCTTATTGTGTATATTTATGCAGCATTTCCTCCATCACGGGTTGTCTGGAAGAAATAGCTGCTAGCCGCGACAAAATTTTGTCATACGTTTTCTCGTGTTTTAATCGATTATCTCTTTATTTCTTCCGGGTCTAACATGACAATTACACTTAAAACTCAACTTTTTATATCAAAAATAGATATTTGTCGATCGAGATATATTTTCTATCAAAATTGTTGATGTCAAGATATATTGAGATATCTTACATCTTAGTTTGTCTTCACTCGTCCGCGAGATATCTCGTGGCGGTCATGCTAGGCCGGCTGATTATTCAATGTTTACTTTTTTGGTTTACTTTTATTATTTTAAGTCAATTTTAATTGTATTTTTTATTGTATTTTTGTGTGCAATAAACTTGTATTGACTTACTTACTTCAAAACCTGTATTTTTAAAGGTGGACAATATCTTTCGAGAGGCAAATGTATCGAACAATGGTTCCGTACGTTACGAAGACTTCGTTAAAATCGCTTGTGCACCAGTGCCAGATTACTATTGAAAAACCTACTATTAATGTTATAGGGTGGAATTCATAGTTGGTAATATTTCAGACAGGGACTGAAACCGGTTAATTTTTATTTTCCAAAATACGTGTCTGACTGAGATACCGTGATATTAGTTTTAAAGAGCAATACACACTAAACTTACCACAGTAATTTTTTTTCAGTAAACATGAATGAAAACGAAAGAATATTAACAAAAACCTTTATTATACCGGTATAACTCCAATAGTAAATTAACCAGTATTCAGTCCATTGACATAGTATTAAATAGACTTCAGGTCGCATACAAAATTTACGAAAAAAGTGTCCCGAATATTTAAGCCACACCCCTTGTCAAATTTTGAAAAAATGACACTGCTCAATGGGAACAAAGAAAAGAGTGAAGTCGAAATATGATTTTATTAGTTACCAATATATATATGTATATAATTATATATATATATATACATATCTATGTATTATACATACACACTTGACTAACTTCGAAGACTTTGGTATTATTAGCATAGTTTATGAAACACCAATGTATAAATTATCATGTATCTAGTAGGGTACAAAAACTATAACATATTTGATAAACAATAATATAATGTTTTATAAAAATAGTAATTCGTATGTTAAATAATAATATCCGCAAAATATTTTCTTTTCCGTTTTAGCGTGAAAGGGTAACAAACAAAAAAAATCACTTTCGCATTTATAATATTACTAAGGATGCTTATCCTTAGATAGTAAGAATTATTTTAGTATTAATCTACTCCATGCATCCACTATTCTGTTACACAATAGTTTGCGTTTGTGTTGGCCAACCTTGGCCAAACATTTGTAGCGTTCATTTAAAACAGATAATTTTGTTAAAATTTTCAATTATTTGTTAGTTTGAAAGCTAAATATATCTTATTTATTATGTACTAACCAAAAATAAGACTCCGTCCGTAAAATTGTTTTTTCGGGAATTATTTTCGCAATTTTTGAAGACAAACTGCGTCATTGTGAAACGTCTTAACATTGGCCGTGCTTGAAGAGAACAAAACAAAATAGACTCTCACATTTCAAGTGAGCCGATATTTACCGGCACGGATTTTTTGCGTCGACCCGATATCTAGTATATTGTTGATCGAAGATTCAGTCCCTGGTTTCAGGATAAAGTTGTCTATGTTGATAATGTTTAAACGAATTTTATGAAAATCATAGGAATAGGTATTTTTTGACGAACTCGTTGGCGCGTTTCGTAAAACACCTGCCGTGCGCATCGATGGGTCGTGGGTTCGAATACCACCGGGACGACATGTTTATAATTTTCTGTAAGCATGTTTTACTGTCGTGACTTCGGGCATTGATGACCGTTCTTAGATGGAAAAACCGGGAAGTGCATATTGCGAGTTTCGGTTTCAGTCTATGGAGTTCCGAATGCTCGAAGTAAAAAGTAGGTCGACAGCGCATCGTTGACTGATGTTCTGTGACTTACCATCAAGTGAACCTCATGCTCGTCTGTCGATATCTAACATTAAAATTACGAATATTTTCTCGTACGCTTGGGTCTTATTACAACTATGAATTCCGCTCCTATATAAAGAAAATGAATATTTATTAATGTATAAAATATTGAAATAAAACTAAATATTTTGTTGAAACGTGTTTTTATTGCAAACTTTAACAAATCCTAATTGATATGGCACTATCGGGTGTGGTCCATTCGCTTATACTTTATTTGGTTATAAAATACTATATACTAAATATTAACTAGAATTTGACTAGAATAAGATCACGCATAAACTTAAAAATAAATAATATTTTTAAAAACTTTTTATTCAATATACAAAACACAAAAACATCTACTAATTAATCTTAAACACGATACAAACTTAGGTAGGTATAGTTTTAATACTTACATAACATACATACATAAGACATATCCGTGCCAAGTCTATTACCAAAACAAAATACGAAGTTTTGACGGACGGATCGTACATTTTCCTATTTCAGATCTCATGATCGATTCGTCGTTCGCACCTAGATATCATGTCTTTCGTTTGACATTATTGTGTAAATAGAATTGAAAATGTTATCTTAATAAGTTAAAATACGTTTCTTTCTTTTCGTTGCGTTGTTATTTTAGTAATAGACCTAAAGGCGTGAATAAGTTGATAAGTCGACTTGCTGATATTTTTTTAAAAATCATAATAGACATTAGAATCACTTAATTTATAGAGTGAATAAACAATGAACTTCTAGTACTAGAACTACAATATTTTATTATTACCAAAACAAATACGAAGTTTCGGTTGACGGATCGTACATTTTCCTATTTCAGATCCGATCCGTCGTTCGTAATTAGATATCTCAGGGACAGAAACCGGATATTTTTTATTTTTTAAAATACGTGTCTGACTGAGATACTATGATATTAGTTTTAAAGAGTAATACACACTAAAATTACCACACTATTTTTTTCAATAAATATGATTAAAAACGAAAGAATATTAACATAAACCTTTATTATTTCGGTTAGACTCCCATAGTAAATTTACCGGTATTCAGTCCCTGATATATCTTTCGTTTGACATTGCAATAATCGTAAATAGAATTGAAAATGTTCAAAAGTTGGTTTTTCTTTCGTTTTGCTCCGCTCGTTAAGTTTTTGTCGATTAAGTTAAGTCGATTTTGGTAATAGACCTACTGGTACGGATATTTAGTTGGACAACTAAGTTATGAAGACATTGCAAAATGATCGGAAATAGATGATCGGCAAAGCAGACAATCCCTCATTAGCAAAGTAGATTCCGAAAGTGGTAAATTGTATTTGTTGAACAGAATTTTTGCTGCTTTATCATCATCTATTTCTTAACGGATTCGAAATTATTGGAGTCAGAGTCAAAACATTACCCCTTTCTTGTATCGCGGGTGAAATCTTACATAATCTTCGACTAGAGGGGGGACTGAGTACTCCTAATATAGGTACGATCGATATTAGAAAAACCTAAATGTAATCAACGAACACAACACAATAATACTATTTCTTTCTTATAATAATAATTACTAACAGTATATCAAATGCTCAATCTCTTCAATTTGTTAAATATCAATAAATAAACACATGAATATACATTATTGATTTTATAACCAAATAAAGTAATTTCAGTAAAAAAAACTACAAAGCACTCGACTAATGCCCGCTTTCAAATGACAACTACCGGATATCCGGTAGGTCACCACAGCAATATTGTCATCTGTCAAAAGATTCCATCCATACATTTGACAGATTCAATGTTACTTCGGTGACTAATTACAAAGAACAGATTTACATGGAAACATGGGGCTTATGGCACGGTTTCTCTGGAGTAAGAGTAGTTCTCCCCCCAGCCACCGCGGGCTGCTAGTGTCCGTGTGGACGACACTCTGACGTGGAGTCATAGCGCGCACTCTCTCGCACCCAGCCGCTTGTAGAGCGTTATTGCCGTTCGCGAGCGAGAGCGAGCGAGACAACGCCAGGGGAGGAGTCAGCGGACTGCTCAGATGTGGGTCACATCGAAACATTGTCGCGCGCTCTACAGGCCAAAAGTAGAACTACTTTTGTTTGCCAAAAGTTAACATACGCCCTGTGCTTCCATATCAATCTATCTTCTTTGCTAATAACGGACATTCGGTAACTAACCCTTAACTACCGAAACATAAGAAAAAAAGATTTCTTTTGATATTTCATGTAACTATTACTGCACAATCAAGTCTTCGTATAACAGTGTAATGTTATACGAAGACTTTCTCGAAAGTTTTTAATGCTATGAAACAGTTTGGGCTATTTTCCGGCTCTAATTTGAAAGATATGGCTTTAATAACAGTATCGTGGCAAGCAAAATAGATAATTAAGGGTATTACCAGACGTCAGTAATCAAACACTTGAATAAAATATCGTTTATACTTATTCAGTATGGGTTTTACATATTTATATTATTAATACAATCATCGATAATTTTAATACAATACATATTAAGAATAATAAATATTTACAAAAACCATAATGTGGCGATTGCGTGTACACGTGATACAATAAAAAAAATAAAAATTAAATTAAATTAATTGATATTAAAAATTTAGATTTTGTTTTATTAAATGACACTCAAGAATCATCCGTTTGAATCGGTCCTATACTTCATTTTTAAATACGAATCGAAGTGCAATAATTCCATACTTTAATGTAGCGATGAGACATATTTGCCAAATTCAATACCAGGACTTCCAAGTACGAGTCAGTAAAAATACCAGGTTTTTAAAATACTTGAAAGTAGTGGTCTAGTTTGTACTGGTTTTGCGGGCGATTCCACCTAGCTGCGAACTCGCCACACGAAAAATACTGGCATATGAAAACGACCCGTATTAGCTTAAAAATAAAAAGCACAAAATACTTTATATTCTTCGTTTTTCTATGCAAGTATTTTCAATTTCGAATATACACGCACCTGAATAGCCAATACTTGAAAGCTTTTATAGCATTTTATAGCAGGGCGCAATACTTCCAAGGGAAGGCCTGGTTTTGAAACTTGGTACCTTAAATACGTCTCATCCCTCATCTCATTAAAAATCATATTAAAACATAATCTAGCTTTGATCCTAATTGAAAAATCGAACATACAAAACCATTGTAACATTATTTGTTATTATATGTGAATAATTAACTAGAGAGCGTTGTGGAGTAAAAGACGATGTAGTGACGAGAATTGAGAAAGGTATGTTGAGGTGGTTTGGGCATGTAGAAAGGTTGGATGAAAGTAAGGAAACGAAAAAGATGAAACTGGTGTGAGTCGGGAGTGGTCGAACTAGGCGAACGTACCTCGATCAGATCGGGGACGTTCTTCAAAAGGGCCAGGTCAAAAGTACTCGTAACCGACGAGTGTGTATGAAAGCATTGATGAAAGTGGAAGAAGCGAAAGTATGTAAGGATCGGAGCATATGGAATTCCGTGATCTCTGCCTACCGCAATGGGAAAGAGGCGTGATGTATATGTATGTATGTAATTAACTAGAATTATTATTAACAATATAAACACGTAAAATATTAGATATGGACACGTTAAAACTTGTATAAATATATTTTCATAATATCGATTGGCACTGAATTGTACAATATTTGAAGAGTTTAGAATTATAATATACGGTTCCTATATTCAATTAACATTGGTCAAAGAAAATTGTACATTTTTGACAGTCATTTGTCTGCGGACCTCCGTATATTGTACATAGAAACCGGATATACGTGAATAGGGTTTTACAAGAGCGGTAGTGAAGCGAGGAAGCCTAACTATTTATGAGTTGTTGACCTATAAACTTAGCATGTTGCAAGCAAGACCAAACGTAATTGTTTGTCGTTGACCTGTGAACTAAGCATGATACATACATGTGTCAAGATCAGACATAATGTATTTGTTTGTCGTTGACCTGTGAACCTAGAATGTTGCACACATGTGTCAAGACCAAACATAATTTATTTGTTTGTCGTTGACCTGTGAACCTAGAATGTTGCACACATGTGTCAAGACCAAACATAATTTATTTGTTTGTCGTTGACCTGTGAACCTAGAATGTTGCACACATTTGTCAAGACCAAACATAATTTTTTTGTTTGTCGTTGACCTCTGAACATAGCATGTTGCACACATGTGTCAAGACCAAACATAATTTATCTGTTTGTTGTTGACCTCTGAACATAGCATGTTGCACACATGTGTCAAGACCAAACATAATTTATCTGTTTGTTGTTGACCTCTGAACATAGCATGTTGCATACATGTGACAAGACCAGACATAATTTATTTGTTTGTAGTTGACTGTGAACCTAGCATGCTGAAGTCTAACAGTGTACATTTGTACTTACTTATTAAGATAAATCTGCTTCTACAATCAGTACGAAGACGTCAATAATCCTGAATCGCGCTATCAAAGTGTTTCCGAGCGATCAGTACATATACAACACCTCGAATCAACCACTAGAGTCAGTAGCCGGTTCATCCTCCCTTTAGGTTGGAGGTAGAGCTCACCTACCTTCCTCCATATTGTCTTCTTTTTAACTTGCTAGTTCCCCGAATCAACAACTCATATAATAAACAGTTACAATATTTTACTCTGCAAGAGTAGGTACTGTTAATCAGTACTAGCGATGAGACATAGTTGCCAGATTCAATACCAGGGCTTCCAAGTACGAGTCCGTAAAAATACCAGGATCGAAAACCAGGTTTTATAATACTTTACCGAGCTCCGAACTAATACTTGCATAGGACAACGATCCGTATTTGCTTACCGATAAGAAACAGAATCGTATATGCAAGAAAATACTTTAAAGGATCAAATACTTGCATAAGATTGTGCTCATTTACCAACCCAAGTATTTTACTTTTGCTTTAAAGTATTTTTTTTTATAGTATAGGGGGCAAACGGGCAGGCGGCTCACGTGATGGTAAGTGATCACCGCCGCCCATAGACATCCGCAACACCAGAGGGCTTGCGAGTGCGTTGCCGGCCTTTAAGAAAGATGTAGGCTCGCTTCTTGAAGGTTTTACAATTGTGATTGTGCTCCTTATTTTAAACAAATTTTGATCGTTTTCCTGAGAAAGTATTTGAAATTTCAACTCTGCACGCACCCGAATAGCTAAAACTTTCATACTTGCACGTTCTTCCCGCTCGTTCTAGGGCGCCCTACTTTCAAGCGAAGCCCTGGTTTTAAAACCAGGTAGCGTAAATACGTCCCATCTTTAGAGTATTTTGATCAGGAACTATTGAACTTGGTCACCGCCTAACATCTATTTTATACTATCTACTACTAAAAGCGGCCTAGACTTACATAAGACGTTTTGGTCGAAGCTTAGAAATATTCTCGTTGGTTTAATAAAAAAAGTAGTAAAACAGTCGTATTGCAAATCGCTACAAGCTGTGAGAAAACAAGGCGTCTCTCAAATAATTAGTGAAGCGAAAAAGCAAATGACTAAGTGCCATCAACTAGTTACTAGCTTTTTGACGGCTCGATAGATTCGAATCCCACCGGGACGACAAGTTTATATAATTTTCTGTAAGCATGTCTTCCCCACGTCTGGTAACTTCAGACATTGAACGGGTGGGAGGAATATCGAAATTGCGACCGGGTAACGAATCATCTTTCATAGATGTAAATGCCGAGATTTCAGTCAATGGATTTCCGAATGCTCGAAGTCATTAGTTGGTGGCACTTTAATCACTCTGATATGTGGTATATTTTTTATTTTAAATGTATTTTAGGAATAATTAAAGGACATTGACAATTTATAAGGGGTTCAATATGACATTCTTAATAGTAGAGTGAATAAATAGTTAACTGTTGGATGATGGGAATTCACCTGAAATTTAGGGAAAATGTTTTTCGCTGGCAACAGTAAAACTTATACAATTCTTAGCCTATAAAGTGCACGTCACACAGCTTACATTACTGCTATAGTTATATAAAAATCAAATGTTTTAGAGTTGCCAGCTTAAGATCCTAAAACTGCTTAAATACCAATACATAATAGTATTAGTGTTCGTTTATAACTGAAGATATTCGTCGTGTTTCTTTAATCGATGTTAATATCGCCGCCCCCACCGAATAATACCATAATCGGAAAATTATTTTTTTACAGGAAAAAAGAAATAAGATTTTTTGCTAATAACTGATTACTGTATTTACTTAGAGAAATAATTTGCATACCAAAATAAAGCTGATTTTTTCGCCGATAAAGTGGTATAATTAAAAAAAAATATTTATGTACTAAATTGAAGTTAGAAGCAAAAATTTATATTACTGTAATTGAAACTAAATATTCATCCGTAAACCAACAATACGATTTTATTCGGGTAAATTATCGACAGTGATCTACTCAGTAATAGTTGAATGCGATCTTATTCCCTGTTCTAAAGAAATGTTAATTGACTCTTACCATAATATTCGGTGATTAAACAAAGTGAGATGATACTTGTAAAATTTAATAACGTTTTTATTACATGGCAAATAAAACAAGTTTCACAATTGTAAAATTTTAATACCGGAGAGACCGTATTGCAAAATATAAGGTAAAAATCAATCTAATTTCTAAAAAAAACATAATTTACGTGTTTTTTTTAAAGTATTTTAATCAAAGTATAAAAAAAACAACAAAAAAAAATTTAGTAATGTTAGACTCATAAATATATATTTATATTCATGTTTTTCGTGCCACCTAGGCATCATCTAGGTCTGACCCATCCAGATTGTCTGTGTTTTGCTGTTCCGAATTCCCAGAGCATACTAGAGAGTTGTAAAACCCATGGTAATGTTTTGGTATAGCTTCACTAGCACACAATCCAAGTAAATCATCATATAAAGGTTTAGGTATGGGGATAGGTTGGTGGTAAATCTGTGTCAAATTATCGACTGTTGTAATTTCCACAGGATTTTTCGGTCGCCGCCCACGTTTTGATTTTATAATATCAGAGTCCGTGTCTAAGTCAAAATATTCTTCCCCAATATTGTATTTTAATTGTAGAACACGAGGTCTTTCATGAGATACTCTAACTTCCATAACCTTTGACCACAAAATTTTTCTACCTTGTGTATCCTTAAGCCAGTTTTTTCCAGAGATGAGACATTTTAAATCGTAAAAATCACTTTGCTCCATTTCTTTTACGTTATACTTCTCACCTTTTACTTTTGCGTTCATTATAACACTGTAAACTTGGTCAGCTGTGAATAATAATTTATTCTTCATTGCACGTTCTACACATGAATGCATGCTGTCACCCTCACTTTGACTATGACCAGTCTCAAAAAAACGATGGGTTATGCTTTCCAGCCCGTAAGTTTTTAAAGCATAAAGGTACATGGCATAAATAAATCTATTTTTGTTCTGCCCGGCACAGCCATCAGAATAAAATGAAACATGCTTTATATCTTTTTGTGCTTCCTGTTTTAAAAATTGTAATAAACAGCTCCCAATTTCGTTTGAGCCTCTTTTTGCAATAGAGAGGTGCCAGACATAGCAAAATCCTGACTTATTAAGTGTGTTATAAATTGTGAAATTATAAATGGGATATTTGCGTTTATAATGGAAAATACCCACCTCAGATTGAGGCACATTGAGGACTTTTTCTAAGTCAAAAACAGCGACTGCAGTATTTCTTGGATCTACCGTGGCTTTTTCCTCTCTTTTCATTTCACGTACTTTATTTTTACGCTCCAGGTGTCTCCTATAACTTTCTTCTAAAGATACCTTTTTGGTATCTTCAGCTTGTTCATACAGAGAACAAATTGCGCACAAATCCTTTTTTGGTTTAAAAAAGGAATAGTTGTATTCCGTATTAAAAATAGTTTCGTACTGCCGCTTTGTAGCAAAATTATCTATGGCATAATTTTGATTTGTGAACCAAGATTGGTACAATCGATACATTTTTGAAATATTGAGCTGCTCTGATAAATATAGCCGTGTTGACTCCTTCCTAACATAGTGAGATTCTACAATAGGTAATAGATTAAATTGCTTCATAATAATTTCCTTTGTAGTAACATTAGTTTTATGAGGCCTATTTAAATGTGTTCCTCTATCATCTGTTAAGCTTTGATCTTTATTATTTTTTTCTAAGGCTGTGTAGACAAACTGTTCTGATATTCTTAAGGTATTAAGGAAATATGTTTTGCATACAGATATATCGCACCCATCTAACGGAAAACTGTATATAAGTGTTTGGGTTCTATTATTTTTGCGCCCCAATGTTAATTTTTTAATAGGTTTAGAAATTATACGTCTAGTGATGTATTGCCACTGTAATTCGTGGCTTTTAAGCCTGTAAAAAGTGTCAAAGAAATGTTTTCTTTGCTCAGTGGTAAAAAAATTGTAGCATTGTTTTTTACATGAACACACTGGACCTATGGTCTTTGCTGGATAGATTTCTTGGAGCGACATCCTGTATAAGCTTCACCAGAGTTTTTTAAACGTTTATTTTTTACATCGTTCCATTCGTCTGTATTACATTTTCGCTTTCTGCAAAGTTTTTTATTTTCTGAAGTTGAGGGCTTATTTTGCTCTATAATATTATCAAATTCTTGTAATATTTCTTCATGATTTTCGTGATTCAATTGAGGAGCCTGCACAGTTTTTGCATTGTTTAATCTTTCTGGTGATATTCCTTCATTGATATTTACATTTGTCTGATTAGATTCATGTGCTATATTATTACAGCTGCTTATAAAACTATTTCTTTTATGCAAATCATCAGTACAGGAATTCATAGTTTGGGTACCATCTATTGCGCTATATTCTATTGTAGTATTATCCGCTTTCAGAGTCTTGTTCATACTATTAGGTGTTAATGTTATATCACTGTCCAAAAAAATATTATCTTGATAGATTGTGGATAGATATGTAGACTGTTGCTCTTGTTGTTCTACACTTTGTAATTCAAGAGAGCAGTTCTGAACATCATTTCTAGTTATGTTTTTATCATGTTGCGGAAATTCTTGGTTAACTCTTTTGTTTGAAATTTTGTAAATGGCAGACGGAGATGCTACAAAGTCTACATTATCAAATACTAGAGATAAATTAGATATCGTTGATGGACTACGAATAATGTTGGAATTTATTAATTTATTATTGTATGATACTTGAAGGAATAAATAGATGATACATCGCAACCTGTCAATACATGTTAAAATCTTCGCAAAGTATTGTCGTTAAATAGATTGCATTATTTTTGTTGCCACGCGATAAACAGTATTCAATATAACGATTGCAACTTTTGTAAAGTCAATATCGTAATATAATATTAATTTATAAGGAAATGAAACAAAAAATGGTAATATACATCACCGAAATTAGTTAGTAATTTTTTGTACCCGAATAAGATTGTAATAACAGTTTACTGTAAAAGGCGAGACACAAAGAAGTAGGTAATAATCTATTATGATGATATTCGACATTAAAAACGTGTTTTATTTTTAGGCGAACAGTAGAGGTAAAGTTATTACAAAATGACTATCTCGAGAAGTGCTCGTACGAATATTCTGAAAAAAATTCACAAGGTGTAATCGACCCTCCAGAACTATAATTCCCAATAAAAGCACTTCTATAGTAATAGTCGATTACGATACTATTCGGTGGGGACGGCGATATTCTCATTTATTTAACATTTTTAACGAACACCACACGAATACTAACGCAAAAACAAAAGTCCGAAATTATTACATACACATTTTAAAACGAATTTAACACATCACACCTTGAAAACGAAACTGAAACTTAACGAAATATGTGTTTTTTGGGAAATCCCGTTTAAAGTTCTCGTAACGTGTAAGAATTCCTAATAATGACATAAGTGACACTCGCGCCATCTAGCGGCATAAAGCTGACCTTCTGAAGTTGTCTGCTTTGTGAAGATGAACAATAATCTCACAAGATGGCGTTGATAGATGAAAAACGTCAGTTTTCGTTTAGGAACGGTTTGATATAGGTGCGATATAACAAAATATCGTTACAGCCTCTTTCATCCATTCATTAATATAAACAAAGTCAAACAAATCCTACAGTTTTCGTTTAGGAACGGATTGATATAGGTGCGATATAACAAAATGTCATTGCAGCCTCTTTCATCCATTCATTTATGACTGTGTATAAATATAAACAAAGTCAAACAAAACCTAGACAATTGCATAATACGATTTCTGTTTAAATAAAATAACTTTCCGGATGAAAACGCGATTCATTATTTATATTATTTATTCCGACGTTTCGAATACTTTTCAGCAACTGTGGTCACGGTGACAGCTGATTTTATTTATCACGAAGAGAAGTTATTTTATTTAAATATTTTTCAAATCAGAGAAAGAAGGTGAACTATACTCTTCAATAATAAAAAAATAATAAATGATAATAAAAAATTGCACAGTGTCACTTGTTACATATTACATAACATGTCTTTACCGACAATTTCATCAAAAAACAAATCAAACAATGTATATAAAATACCCGATAGGTACCTGACCACAATCAAACGTGCTTATTCTTGATGGGGTTGCCAGCCTTTCGTCTTCTAAAATTGCCCATTTGCCGTAGAATATGCACATTTTCGTCATCTACCTCCCTCTCCATTCCGGACGTCCCAGGCACTGTCCCCCATAGTTTTATTTTCGTTGGCAAGTAAATTAACCCGAGGAGAGTTAGAACTGAAACAAAATAATGGTTTTGTTTTTGGCTTGACTGATTTTTTAAATTCAAGATGGGGGATGCAATATGGCGTACCGATAATACTAAAATTATAAATAGTTGTTTGACGACCGTAAAAGTTGGTTTGGACAAGTGGTTTTTGGGGTCGCTTTTTATAAATCCGGTGGTCGGTTTTTGAGTATAGATTCGTAATAAGCGATCCCAAAAAGCCTTTAATACCTACCTTTTTACCATCGGTCCACTATAAATTATTAGATCCGCCATCTTGAATTTCCTTTCGAGTGCACATTCATGATCAGAGACCTGACCTGAGTACAAAGTTCTAAGCTAATCGAACTTAGGTTAAAAGAAATCGGTTAAAAAAGACACACACAAATAAATAAAAAATTCTAAAAAGGGAGCTACTCAGCATGTTTAATTACTAACTAAACTAAAAAAACTAATCCTAATTACTTAACTAAACTTAAAAACAAGGTCAGACATACAGAATCAGTGGCGGCGTAAGGCGCGGGCGACGTGGGCCACCGCCTACGGCTTCGCGGCCCAGGGGGCCTCGCGCCCCGTAAATTTATGCATTAGGTACTTAAAAGCCGCGAACGCACCAAAAAATTTTGCCCTGGCAGAGGGCCTCGCAAAATGAATCTTGCCCACATAAAATTTAGGTCTTACGCCGCCACTGTACAGAATATAAAAAGTAAAAAAAAAGACCCCTATACTTTTTGAACCCAACGAAGGCTAAGGCTGGATTTATATTTTCTATTTTGAAAACCTGCGATCTAAAGTCTAAACTATAACTTAAATTTGAAAGAAGAATACTTACTATTCAAGACGCAAGGGAAGACCAAGTAAAAATTGAGGGTAGTTGAATGAAAGTAGAACGCTTCAGAGAAATAAAGTATAATTGTTAACACAAGTGACCAGTAGCCCATGGATACCACGCTGAAAACAAAACTTAACTTAAAATTGAGGGTAGTTGAATGATTAAGATGAAATGAGAAAGAAAACCTTAAGCATTTACTATAGTATTATTATTGCAGGGGACAGCTTATACAATCGTCTTTCGTAAAGTAAATTCGACGGGCTCGTTGGCGCGTTCGGTAGAACACCTGCCGTGTGCATCGATGGGTCGTGGGTTCGAATCCCACCGGGACGACATGTTTGCTGTAAGCATGTTTTCCCCACGTCTGGTAACTTCGGGCATTGATCGGGTGGGAGGAATATCTAAATTCCGACCGGGTAACGAACCACCGTTCATAGATGGAAAAACCGTTAAGTGCACATTGCGCGTTTCGGTTTCAGTCTATGGATTTCCGAATGCTCGAAGTAAAAATTAGGTTGACAGCGCATCATTGACTGATGTTCTGTGGCTGGGGTATCACCTACCATCAAGTGAACCTCATGCTCGTCTGTCGATATCTGACATAAAAAAAAAGTAAGATGGCAAAAATGCTGCTCTAAGAGAATGTGGTACGGCTCAGGTATGACATTAATACCACTCTGCAAATATAACTAAACTTAAAATTGCGGGTAGTGTAAAGAAAACCACCGGTGTACAGTCCAAAGCGTATATTTCCATTTTAAATACAGACTACTCTTCTCGTATATTCAACTACCAACACGTGTATACTTTTCAAATATCAATATTCACTTCGTATAGACTTTAATACAACAACTTCACAATATTCCCTTACAATAAATAGAACTTGACTGCCGCACGACTGCAGCCAGAATGATCTTATTCTAATATTTTACTTTACAGCTAAACGTGAGTCGATACAGTGTCTTGACTATCCCTTCTTGAAACAAACGAATGACATGAACGATACAATAAAGAATGAACTGTCGAATGAATTGAATGAATGATATTACTTCTAAAATAATAACAATTGACCATCTGAATTAAATACACTTAAAAGCATCAAAACAATATGTAAACTCATTATAACTAATATAAATTACTTCTTTTTTAACACTAAATTTGATTACAATATACGATTTTTCCTTTTAAATTTACGAATCACAACACTCGGCCATCCACAAGCGTGCTATCTCCGGAGCACGCAAAATCACAACACTCATTGAGCACATTATATACAATTAATCTTACAATTATATCTTATAATTATACAAACATACCATCTTATCCTCTATTATTATAATGAAATTTAGATAAGAATTTACTTATGGTTTAACATACAAACTATACATTTATTTCTTAAAAAATAATACCTCTTCGCTTACATAAGAAACAGAAAAATAAATAACATTTTTTTTCTTTACTAGGAAACTAGAACATACAAACTATACCTAGACTATCACTACTCGTAATCACTACACAATTAATATCACGATACGTCACCAATCGATATTACTTTGTTTCATAAATTTTATTTATTATTTGAATATAGAAGATTTGTCGATACTTCGAAATTGCTTATAATACATAACTTGGAACACTTTATTTAAGATAAATTAAATTATATGATAAATAAAATAAAAATATTCATTAAACATTCGAGCATGGGCAATCGCAATGGGCGTATCTTTAGTAATTATTATTTACTGGTATTAACAAATATGCAGAAATTTCAATCCACAACGGTATATCGATTGCCTCGGAAATAATTGATTCGTCGTATTCGTGGTGTACATACCACTTTTTTAATGTAACTTTTCCGATGCCAGATGGCCGTGCCACCACCATCTTGACACTCTTTTCGACTTGAATGTATTTATTGATTCCATGGGGAGGCAACTTAAATTGGTCTTTCACACAATCTATTTATTGGCCGAGGACCTATCTACTTTGTCTTTGAAGGTCTTACGATTCAAAATATAAATAAATTTGACACAATTGAACTATCTATATCTCTTGTTTTAGTTATTTGTAATTATTTAGTTAAAAACATTTTAACAAAAATGACAGGTTAGCAGATTTTAAGGGTCTTAAATATCAGTAAAATAATCGCTTTAGATATTTCTTGATAATATTTTTAAAGTGGCAAACTTTGATTAAATGTCAAAGTAAACTTGAAAATTTTCACAATAATGTCGATGTGTTCATATTTTTATTTGCTAAATATTGTAGTCTCTTACTAAATTGTAAAAGATCTCTCTGTATGGCCTCCTTTAATTAATGTTTCCATAATTTAAAATTGAAAATTGTGGAAACATTAATTCGAAAATCATACAGAAAGGTTTGTTTCAAATAATAATTACAACAATCAACTTCAAATGAATGATATAATATTAACTCATTCCTATATAAACACATGTAACACAAACATGTAGCTACATAGGTATAGCAACAGAAAGTTTGTCCGCAAGTCACTACGTGGCGCTACTTTGTCTTATATGTATATTTATTTGACAGATCATAGAGTTGGTTCACTCTTTCTTAAGTATACATAATACTCTTTGATTGATTCTTAATTAAACTCGATAGCGCATCACGCGCCGACACATTAATTATCCTATGGACTTTTAAAGTTTGTAATTAAATGGTTAAGGTTTCCCCTTTTTTTTTTATTCGTTCTTTTGTCAAAACGAAATTAAGATGCTTGGATATAATATGTGTTTGTTCGGTTTTAATAACTTGTTTATCGACCGTTACTTAATCATCTTGATATATCATTAGGAGCAAATAACTTTATGATCTTGCCATTACTGAGAAAAAGCTTTAAAATAAACATTCGGGCTTCAGTAATTTGCAAAAGTTAAATAGAAACATTTTCCATAATGGGATCTCCAATAAACTACTTTTTTTTTTTAATTGATAATTCAGGAAACCAGTACTGACTTCTTATTTATTTACTTAACGTGAATGTTTTAGAAATAATGATCAAAGAGCTTGAACACTTTCAATAACCAATTAATTATAATATCATGTGTAATTTTTGTTCACACATTCGTTTTCTCAGTAGAGTTGATTAACAAACAAAACTCCTGACTCTAATATATCAGCTTTTGGTATTCATGCAGATACAAATAAAATACTTTTCCATCACTAATTTTGTAATAGAAGAATATTATGTAAATGATGGTCTGGCTTTGGGGTCGTTCTAGTGTTTTATCAAAATATCGCCCAAGATAGGGTTCTTTTTTTATTAATCCTTTCTTGAGTCTCACTAAGTCTTATTCCTCAAAATATGATACTATTATTTATATATATATATTCAAAAAGCTTACACATAGAAGTCTAGGATTTATATACAGAGTTACGAAACCTTTTCGTGATACATCAACTTTAAAATTCTATACTTTGCGTATGTTAGATCAACTTTAGATTTCGGTAGTGTAATCTGGAATCCGAACTATAGAAATCACATAGATAGGTTTGAGAGAATTCAAAAAAATCATAGTTACCTTAATTATCGTGATAACCGTTATAATGATTCTTACATTAATTAATTCTCTTAATTATTTAATAATATTCTTTCTCTCTACAATAGAAGAAAATCAGTCTAACATCTTATTTTTTTTTTAAAGATCATTAACTGTAAAATTGACTCTCCTAGTCTCTAGCCAGGATTCCATTTATTATTAAGATGCACTTACTTGTTCGCCTCTCACAAATGAAAAGTATATTTGTACCTCCTTCACATAGTAAAACAGTCTGTTACTCTGTAACAGTTTTGTGTTTCGATCAATTACCACTCATAATAAACAATTTCTTAATATTTACATTTTTATTCTTTCGATTGTACAAGTTCGTAAAATAATTCATAAGGAACTATCTCAATAGCTTCTAACTGTGAATATCATTACATCTAATATGTTGCCTTTATATGTATAATGTTTATCATAACTTCTATCTTCGGCTCTTCTCCTTTCTATCTTGTCTATACTGGAGGCTTTTATTAATGTTTTTGTACTACATACTATTTTTGGGCACTATAGGTCTGTGCACGTAAAATAAATATTACTGTAACACTGTTTAATGAAATGACTGTTTGTGACAAAATAAAATAAATAAAATGAATATCAGCAATTACAATATCCTCAAAAATTACGAACGTAATTAATAACTATTCGTCTAAAATTTTAGTTTGATAATTCCTATAAATGGTAAATCCTTGTAAATTGTATTCAAGTCAGTATGTAGAGTTCTAGTTATGGTTATTACGATCGCTACTGAGATTATGAATGTTTTAAGAGACTTTTACTTTTGACATTAATTGTAAAATATTTTCTGTTTATTTCAGACGCAATTTCAAATTCTGATTTGTTCTAAAGGGTTTTTTTTAACAATTTGAATCGGAATCTCTCTAATAGATATCTTAAGAACTTTTTGTCAATTCATTTATTTGTACTACTACTTTAATTCATATGAAGAGATTTCTGTTACAGCCTTCAAGATGGTATATGAACTGTTCTATCATATTTACTACTATTTTGATATGTATGTCCACATTCTTGACAACTAAAATGTGTTGAATAATTTCCTCTAGTTGTATTTACTTGCAAACATTAACTATGATAATAAAACCAGTCCCTTAATTGATTTTTCTAAAAGAATTTCTTTTTACCCTAGGAGCATTATTTCTAATTTGATAGAATTGCTGAGAAGCTAAATGGTTCAACAAATCTTCTGGTTCGCTAAATTTAAGAGCTTGGGCTCCATTGCCTACTGAACTATCAATGATTTCATAAATAATGCAGTCAACTGCCTATCCATAGTAATATTTCCTTAAAATTCGGCGGGTACTTCTAGTAATCTTATCAAATGTTTAAGACTCACAAATGTTTTTATATAATCAATGAACTTACTACTATTTTTAACAGGTATCCAGTTTTTCGATATTCTCTTAGTTACAGCATGTACATCTTTTGTCCCACTAGATAAAGATCTGCGTCCTGCGCTTACTTGACTTCCGGGATGAATCCCTCTTTTCTTCTCTGGTTGGCTCTTTAGAATACCAGCTCTTTCCTTGGATTTCCTCTTATTTGAACTCCGTGAAGTTTTATTCGGCATTCATCCTTTCGAGCAGGCGAGTCTTCAGGAGTCATCGCTTCGTCAGAATGCATACCAAAAAAGAAAGAAATATCATTTTAATCATGTCAAAAGGTAACTCGATTCATTATTGTTTAAATGTATTAATAAAACATTCCTTTGCATAGTATATGCAATAAAAAAACAATAATGCCTTTTCATTTTAATATCTTCTTTTTGAAACAAAATAACCTGGCTCTTACGTTAATAAACTCTATTAAACACTAGACACACTTTGCTTATGGCTTTTTTTTTGGTAGGCACACATAACCTCCAACAACTAAGCACACATGGCTTCTCTTGGTAGGCACACATAACCTCCCACAACTAAGCACACTTGGCTTCCTTTGGTAGGCACACATAACCTCCCACAACTAAGCACACTTGGCTTCCTTTGGTAGGCACACATAACCTGCCTCAACTAAGCACACTTGGCTTCCTTTGGTAGGCACACATAACCTCCCACAACTAAGCACACATGGCTTCCTTTGGTAGGCACACAACCTCCCACAACTAAGCACACTTGGCTTCCTTTGGTAGGCACACATAACCTCCAACAACTAAGCACACTTGGCTTCTCTTGGTAGGCACACATAACCTCCAACAACTAAGCATACATAGCTTCTTTTGGTAGGCACACATAACCTCCAAGAACTAAGCACACATAGCTTTACTTCTAAATTGAAATAAGTTTAATTTGTAATCATTAACAACACTTGTACGTACCTTAACGTGGGTCCTTATCACGCTTCTGACTTGTAAAGAAAACCACCGGTGTACAGTCCAAAGCGTATATTTCCATTTTAAATACAGACTACTCTTCTCGTATATTCAACTACCAACACGTGTATACTTTTCAAATATCAATATTCACTTCGTATAGACTTTAATACAACAACTTCACAATATTCCCTTACAATAAATAGAACTTGACTGCCGCACGACTGCAGCCAGAATGATCTTATTCTAATATTTTACTTTACAGCTAAACGTGAGTCGATACAGTGTCTTGACTATCCCTTCTTGAAACAAACGAATGACATGAACGATACAATAAAGAATGAACTGTCGAATGAATTGAATGAATGATATTACTTCTAAAATAATAACAATTGACCATCTGAATTAA
Source organism: Anthocharis cardamines (assembly GCA_905404175.1). NCBI lineage: Eukaryota > Metazoa > Arthropoda > Insecta > Lepidoptera > Pieridae > Anthocharis > Anthocharis cardamines. The sequence continues at coordinate 1,126,912 of FR989978.1, read as the reverse complement.
ATACACTTAAAAGCATCAAAACAATATGTAAACTCATTATAACTAATATAAATTACTTCTTTTTTAACACTAAATTTGATTACAATATACGATTTTTCCTTTTAAATTTACGAATCACAACAGTAGTTAAATAAAATTAGAACGATTAAAAAAAATAAAGTGATAGCTCGCAGTTATCACGAGGAATGCTCGGAGGAATTGGTTGATTTAATCCCGGCCGCTGAATTTCGCCATAGGACATCTCAACAAAAATACCACGCATACCATCTCGATGTCTGGAAGTCCACAACTGCGCGATTCCTGAGACACTTCCTACCTCGCACAACCACTCTGTGGAACCAGTTTCATTCGGTGTTTTTTCCGAACGACTTTGGAACTTTCAAGAAACGAGCCTACATCTTCCTTAAGGCCGGCAACGCACCTGCAGGCCCTCTGGTGTTGCGGATGTCTATGGACGGCGGTGATCACTTACTATCACGTGAGCCACCTGGCCATTTTTTTCCTATTTCACTGCCTGCACACCACTTCGCAAAGCAAAGTGAATTCTGATAGCCATATTTCTGATGTCCTAACATGACCGCCACGAGACGCGGACGAGAGAAGACAAACTAAGATGTAAGATATCTCGATATATTATATCTCGACATCGACAATTTTAATAGAAAAGATATCTCGATCGACAAATATATCTATTTTTGATATTAAAAGTCGAGTTTTAAGTGTAATTGTCATGTTAGACCCGGAAGAAATAAAGAGATAATCGACTAAAACACGAGAAAACGCTCGACAAATTTTTGTCCCGGTTGTCATGCTAGGCCGGCTGGTACTTCTTAGAATTCCCGTGTCCCTTAGTGGGGCAGACACATTTCTGTGTCTGTTTCACAGTTCATTTTTCTTTACAGGCAAGGAGGTGGTAAGCCTTCTGTACCACTAGGGCTGGCATAACATACCTCTACGATTTCACTCATTACACAATATATTTGTAGTTTTTACCTAATTTAAAAAAAAATTACTGCATTTTTTATAAACTTTATTTTTAAATCACAAAATATTTTTGAGTTTTTCTTCATAATATAGTCTAGAACATACAAATAATTATAAAACAAAGCCAGTTAGGTTACTCGGTTTGAAGTATTACTTAAAAAAACCCAGTTTTAAGCAAGCTACGACTTTATTATATAAAAGAGTTAAAAAAAACCATTTTTTATCAGGAAAAAGCATTCTTTGTCTAACGGAGGGCTATCTCTGATCTCATTATGTCAGATCGTTGACCTATATCGTCATTTGTGCGAGAATCGAGTGCCGACATCTAGGGTAAGAAGGGATGACCAGTTGTAGCTTTTATACCTACACTTGTATGGTAAAAACGTTAAGTAAAGTTGATTGAAGAAATATTTTAAACTATATGTGTGTCGGTTGAAGTAGCCTAGAGGTTTTCCATTTTTGTAATGAAATATCGACAGACGAGCATGAGGTTCACTTCGTGGTAGGTGATACCAAAGACACTGCACAGCACTGCACAGAACTGCACAGCACTGCACAGCACTGCACAGCACTGCACAGCACTGCACAGCACTGACTTGTTGGTAGGGGATACTTAGCCACAGGATATCGAAGTGTAGTTGTGAATGATGGGCTGTTGACCTAATTAAGATTTCGAGACAGGGGCGTAATTAACCGAAACTACTTCTATGAACGATACCCGGTCGGAATTCGATATTCCTACCACCCGTTCAATGCCCGAAAGTACCAGATGTGGAAAAGGCAATATGCTTACAGAAAATTATAATCATGTCGTCCTGGTGGCATTCGAACCCACGACACATCGATACGCACGTCAGGTGATCTACCGAATGCGCACCGTTGGCGCATTCGGTACGGAATTCGGTTCGGTTTGTTGTTGGTTTTATGTTTGGACGACCGTCCAAACATACATAAATCCATAGTATCTCTACGCACCACTATAGTATTGAAAATACTCACGGTCTATAATGTATGTACAGGGTGCAGTGAATGAGCGCAAGGGCTTTCAACACCGAAAACATTCCAAGCATCCTCGATATAGTACCTGTAATATAAAATAAATATATACACTTTTAAATAAAATACTGTATACCGGATTAAAACGCGATTTATTATTTATATTGTTTAAATTATTATTGTCTGTCTCCCCGCGACCACGGTTGCTGTAAAGCATCCGAAACGTCGGGATAAATAATTTAAACAATATAAATAATAAATCGCGTTTTAATCCGGTATACAGTATTTTATTTAAATGTGTGATACTCGCGTTAATAAAAGACAAAATAAAATATATACACTACTGGAAACAAAGGAAAAGAAATTTTCTCAATTTTTTCACCAAAGTCATATCGAGATTAAAAAAAATATATATATTAGAAGAATGAAGCTTCTAAATGCTATTTTTTTATCTCAATATGTCTATTTTTCACCGAGATACAACCTTTCTAACTTTGGTGAAAAAATTAGGAAATTTTCTTGTTCCTTTAATTGTTTCCAGTAGTGTATACATATATGTAGTAGGGGGTCTCAATTAGTTAAGGAGATACTACATATATATAAATACATATAATTACTCGGGAAGATGTGTACGATAACATATTTCGAAAATGAATTAAATGGGAGGTGAGTATCGTTTTCTGTAGTTTTATTGAATTATTCAGCCTTACATATCAACTTAATTCTGGCTGGACACACTAGAACTACAACTTTATTTTACAAGACTTTTTTTAAATTTTGCAGATCAATCAATTAATAAAAAATATGCAATACTTTTTATTCAAATTTTAATACATACCAATAAACATTTTTTTTATATTAATTTCTACTGTTGTCTCCACTATTTTTGTTTCTTTACGCACGTTTTTTGGTGCTGCTAGATGTATGCAAGGCCTTAACTATTTATTATTCATTTATTATTGTAATACAGTAGAATTTTACTAATCTGGCACTATTATAAACCAGAGGGTGCTAGATTACCATATTATTGAAAAAATAATCTATATTAATATTATAAAGAGGAAGGATTTGTTAGTTTGTTTGCTTGCTTGCTGATAATGTAGCTTTCAACTTGTGAAATAATTTTTAAAATTGGTTGAGTAGTTCTTGAGTGAAATCATAACAAACAAATTTTTTCTCTTTATAATATTAGTAAAGACTATGTTAATTGACTGTCGGTCACCTATTTAAAATATCCCTATATAACCTTAACAATTCCTACAACAATACCAATTAAATAAGTACAACTTACCATCCAAAGTATCATTTTCACCATTGTGGCTCAGGAATGATCTTTTTTCGATATAAGATCGACCAGCTGTGCCTAAGTCCATAAAAGCGACGAAGGCGATCCAGCCGCGAAATGCATACAAAACTTTATTTTGAACTGCCATAATTTACAGAGCACTTTTCACACTGCACTATGCACTTAAGAGACGATAATTTCAATTTAAAAGCAGATTAAACAACTCAGAGAGGACATCTATGCGGTAAGTTACATTGATGAAGCAAACGATAATTAAATTAAGCAGGCGAGTATTTTAAATACAAAATAGCGCGCGTAACTTTAAGCGTGCAACGCATTGCGGCATTTTACCTGCATTAGTTATTTCTAAGTGAAATATTTATATTTAGATTAAGAAACTGAGATCGCGCAGACCGATTAAGTCATTGTCAATGTCAATGTGACACTGTTTAGTGACATAACCTTTATTTAAGTTCAGAAATGATAAACACCATCTAATTTGAAGTTTAAATTAGTTTAAAATTTAAATTAAATTAGTAGTTTTATTTACGATTAGTTTTATTACGAAGATTTATTACAAAAAAAACTATTCAATTTGTATGCATAATATTTATTAGAAATTAGAATGCAATTTTAACAGATAGTCTAGAAATCTTATAAAATGTTTTTGTTTATTTATTAATAATTCTCATATTTGTTCTTGCAAGATAAAATAAGAAATATTATATTTTGAATTCTTTATTATTTAATTTGATTTATTTTTAAACACCCATACTTGCCATTATGAAATTTGATGCTCTATCCGTCTACGACTGATCACAAATTCCTAAAAATACCGTCGCCATATTGGTATTGTCAAAAACTTCGGGATATATCGGTGTGCAATAGAAAATGGTTTTTCACCTCATTCAAAGCGTTATTGAAAAGCTACTGTAATTACGTTCAAAGCGCTTGGACTTTAGATGTATCGTTTACTGTGTTACGTGGGGATTTTTGTTTGCAAATGATGTTTCCCATGCCGAAATGTTCTAATGCCTCAGATACTGAGGCCGGGAAGTCGCCTTCTGATGAAATAGCTTCTGCGGTGGCTGCCGTATCGGATGAGATAGGGGATATCTTGAAAGATGAGCTGGGGGATGCAGACCGTGCGGATCGCATTGGAGCTGAGCTGGCGGGATTGCGTGCTGAACTTGGCCTTCTTGCAGGCTTGGCAGACGAGCCGCAACAAGACTTCCCAACTCTATTTGAAATAGCTGTGAGTAACACGCCAAGTCTTCACTATATCTGATTTTATGCGACTTCTGGAGTGGGTATCAAAATACGACTACTCGAGACGTCGTGTATATTTAAATGTCATTATTACGATAATGAGTATATATTTTGATGGAAAACTTTAATTTATTATGTATAGTAAATATATATTACTCAATATTATTTCGAAGAATTTCATGTATATGACCCTATGTCATTGACCTTTTTGGCATGTCTCTTGTCATTAATAAAGTAAAAGTTGTTTATAAAATAATTATTATTGCTATCTGATGAATGGAACTAATTTTCGTGATACTATCGTTTTGCATGTTTTGAAGAACACTTCCTTATATGGAGCAAAACAATATGTGTAAATACTAATAATGATGTTTACTTTCTCCCTTGTATGTAATGTCTAACACCATTATATAAACATATTATGAAAAGTTTTATCGACTTTGTTGGCATCTCATATCATTAAAAAAATGGTTATGTTTTTATTAACTTCTCTAACTACCTCCTCATATTTCCTCCTCCTAAGGCACTATAGCCTATTTGGCCTTATTCTGGTCTAGTATTTGCTTCCATCTTCACCTATTCTTTCTCCTGCATCCAACCCCTATCTTCTTCAGATTTTAGTAGCCCATCTATGAGAACATTGTTATTCTGTTTTGTCCCGCTACCACCTATCTTAGTTCTTGTTGAATCTGCTTTATGCTGTTCTAGATAGAGTCAGAAGCTGGAAGCTTGTCGGTACGTATGGATGCTAAAATTCCAAGGGCGTAAAGAAAACTTGTTTTCAATATATGATAATTGTTTGAATATATTCCATTAGTCATTTGTAAATACTCCTTTTATAATACGTTTATAGGCACAAACAAATCAAAAATAAAATAAATAATTACTGTAGTTACTATAGTAGTATTATCTACAAGAAATTTGTAAAAGAATTTAGATTTATGTAAATTTTCTTATTTGACACCAATATCATTAGATAACTATTGCTACACTTGTACTGAACTCTGGAACATTTAAATGAGTTAAATATCTATTTATCATATTTACAAGTTATTTGTACAATAGATTTGGGGCCCAAACTAAGCAAGCTTGTATCTTGGACCCCCAGTACAATAATACAGTACGAGAAGTGGGATGATGTGGTTTATATTTATATATTTATTTTTAGTAGTGTGGGCATGCTATTTTTTTTAAGTTAATGAAATAAGTAATTAATTATTGTTATTTATTATTTTTTATAAATGAAATATTTTTTACTGGATTCAAATGCCATTTATTCATTACTAGTGATCTGCCTGGGTGCAATGTAGATGTACTAAAATCTCGCTAATAATGTAGCTTTTTATTGGTGAAAATTTTTTAAAATCGGTCCAGTATTTTAAAAAATTTGATATAAATCATAACAAACAAATCTTTTTTCTTTCTAATATTAGTATAGATGTTAGGGACAAATAATATCATGAATAAATTGTGTTTTTATCTGGTAAAGGTTTCATTTAAATGTGTGATACATGCATTAATAAAAGACAATATTAAATAAAACTAAAGTGTCTATAAATAAGGTCTACTTTTCCCTGTAATCTGTTTGCCATTGTGCAGTCTTATTGGTCAGATTCAAATATTTTTTTTCAAATTCAAATCATTTATTCATTTTGTTAACACAATGTTAATAAAAATAAAAAAAATGCTTCAAATTTTACATTTACTGCCAGTTCAAATCCATTCCGTATTTGAATGCACTTTTCAATAGTTAAATCGAGATTCATGTATTCAAACATGTAAAATTGAGGCTATGTGTATCCGAATGTTGTTGCGCGAGTTTTTTTAGATAGAAAAAGACCCTCTAAGTTGTTAGTTTTGGTATGGTGCTTTGTTTACAGTATAGTATATACTATATCTACATTTTTTATTGTTGAGCGTGAATGTGTAGTGTTGTGTGCTTGAATATTTAGTAATACCCTTTTTTTGTTTGTTGAAAATGTCACGAAAATGAGAAAAAACTGATTTGTTTTTTAAAAAGTCAGCTAAATACATAATGCATAATACTTATTGTATGAATTCCTTGTAATAGTTTGAGACTTGAGTAGTAAACTTATAGTATGTATAACTTAAAATAAAATAAAAGAGTTTTTTCTTTTAATTAAATAGTATAAATATATTTGTATTCGCTGAATTGTAGAAGCAATATTTGTATTAGTAAAAGTGATATTTGTTGCATCAATAGTGATCACTTACCATCTATTTGCCCCCTATTCTACAAAAAACCTACACTTTAGTTTTGAAGATATTGTGTGTTCTAACACTTACCCATATATTTTATCTTCTATTTGCCCCTTATTCTACAAAAAACCTATACTTTGGTTTTGAAGATATTGTGTGTACTTACCATACATTTTTTCTTCTTCCCATAATTTTCTTACCCATATATTTTTTCTTCCATTTGCCCCCTATTCTACAAAAAACGTACACTTTGGTTTTGGAGATATTGTGTGTACTAACACTTACCCATATATTTTTTCTTCCATTTGCCCCCTATTCTGCAAAAAACCTACTCTTTGGCTTTTGAGATATCGTGTGCACTAACACTTATTCATATATTTTTTCTTACTTTCAAATATGAATTATAGATTCGTCAGGATTATACTTACAAAAATGATGTTTTATTGTGACCGCGAAATAAATCCATGGATTTAAATATCATTACTAAATATTCTCGAATATAGATGGTAGAGCATTTGGGAATCCTTATTTTTTTTATTTGTTCATCGACTAAATAAAAAAAAGGTTTCTGTAAAAGTAAAAACGCGCGAAACGTATTATTTGTTATCGTATTAGTAGGTGATACCTCAGTCAATGATGCGCTATCGACCTACTTTTTACTTCGAGCATTCGGAAATCCATAGACTGAAACCGAAACGCGCAATGAGCACTTCACGGTTTTTCCATCTATGAACGGTGGTTCGTTGCCCGAAGTTACCAGACGTGGGGAAAACATGCTTACAGAAAATCATAAACATGTGGTCCCGGTGGGATTTGAACCCACGACCCACGTCAACGAGCCCGTAGTTCTTTTGTTATTGTTCGGGATTCTACTCTATAATCCCTCGCTTCACTCTGGATTCAAAAAACTCTCTCGCCTTTAAAATAGGAGTTTGCCCCCTTGATAAACAATCTATACTAATATTATAAAGAGGAAAGTTTTGTTTTTTTGTTTGTTACGATTTAATTCAAAATCTACTCGACCAATTTTAAAAATTCTTGAACTGTTAGAAAGCTACATCTTCACCGAGTAACAGGCTATATTTATTTCCAGAAATAATTAGGGATCCTTACTAAAGCTTGAATAATGTAACCCAAGGTGTAAAAAAGGTTGTAGGGAGTAATCTCTGGATCTACTGAACAGATTTTAAAAATTATTTCACCAATATCGGCAAGTAACACAGGCTTTTTGTGTATAGTACATCTACATTGCAGACCAATGTTACGGAGCTTCGATTCTGGTTCCGAAGGGTCGGAACTTCCGATTGATTTTGCACCTCCGATTCCGATTTCGGTTCCGATAAATTTGAATCGGAGGTTATAATCGGAGATCGAAGCACATTGGCGGCGGTATAGATTTTATTAACTTCTGTATAAAATTTAAGAAAATTAGTTTATTTTTATATCACACCAGGAAGGTGCTTACTTTTTTGAACTGATATGAATGAAAATGATCACACATCTCTCTTTTGTGTCTGCTTCCGATTCCGATTCCGGTTCCGATAAACCAAATTTAAAAACTCCGATTCCGAATTCGGTTCCGGTAAAACCACTTCCGTAACATCCCTATTGCAGACATGTGAAGCATAGACTTGTCTACTATAAAATGGATCTCTTTTAGACATGTGTAACACTGCGCTGCGCCGCGCAATTGCGCCGGCACGCTTCACTGCGCAGGGTGAGTCAGCTCACACATTCATAATGTGTTGGCGCACGGCGCAGTACCCACTCACTGAGTGAACTATGAGCGTGGGGTTGCGTGCGTTTCGGAGGTTTCACTGCTCGCTTTGCGCGTCCCGTTTTGTTGCGTCGTGGCGCAATTTTGAGTTGACTCAAGGAGCCGATGCATTACACTGCGCCTAGGGCATGCATTATTCGTTCGAAGTAGGTATTCGGATATTTCGAATTCTATAATAAACACTATTCGAATAATTCGAATAATACGAATTTTTCGAATTGTGTTTTATTTAATGTGTGTAACTAGTAGTACTTAAACATTTTAATTAGGAACCATTATGTGCTCAAAAAAGTCGTCTGAACATAATTATAAGTTGAAAAAAATTACTTTGTTGTGTTCGAAAATACGACCGTAGGAAACTGAGGGCGTCTAAAGTATCGTCATTAAATGAACATCTCAAATGATTACAAAAAAACCTATTTGCCGAAAATACACGTTCAGCTTCAACACTTGTAGGTAATGTAGTAGGGAATGGTTAGTAAAAAATCATACATTTACCAAAACGAAGTAGAATAGTAGGTATTCGAAATGTTCAAAAAAACCGAATAATTATATAGGTACTATTCGAATAGTTAATGTAGCGAATATCCGAATAATATGAATATCCGAATATCCGAATTGCATGCCCTAACTGCGCCTGAGTTGCTGAGTTGGCGCGGGGAATTTGGCTGAGTTACCCATGTCTAATCTCTTTTAAAATTACATTTGTCTTAACAATGGTGCGATGTATCGTTGCAGATCGGTCATCGGGCGTCTGGAAGCGGGTCATCCACGTCCTCATCCTCATGGTCCGGACCCCGAGGGGCGAAGGCCCGGCGCGCATCGCAGCGCACTCAGCGGAGGCGGCCTATTGCGAAGGGCAAGGAGGTGAACAATAGTCTGATTTTCTTGAATAAATAATGAGCCCTAAATTACCTTGACCGCCTCCGTGGCTTAGTGGTAAGGTGTGCGTTTAGCACCGGAGGTGGTGGGTTCGAATCCCGGGGAAACAAGAAATAAAAAAATTGTTTTGGTCGGGCAGGGCACAGAAGGCTAATCATCTACTTGCCTGTAAAGAAAAATGATTAGTGAAACAGGCACAGAAATGTGTCTGCCCCATGCCCCACTAGGGGACTCGGGAATTCATATTTTTTTTAACAAGGAGAGGAGGGGGGGGGGGGGGGGATGTTAACCCTCATATAGAATAGAATTTTGAGTCACAAGTCGATTCTTTAGTCTTTCTAACAAGAAAGGCTTCATAGTATATCTCGTAGATCACATCAAATTATTATTAATAATACTACAAAATCTACCACGTAAATGACTGAAAATTAGCGGCAGAGATAGCTATTAATGGGGTGAAATTGATCCCTGATTATATATCAAAATCAAAAGTTTTTTATTTCAAATAGGCCTTTGCAGGCTCTTATGAAACGTCTAGTTGCACGGTTCCAAAAAGTGGGTCTCATGGAGAAGAACCGGCAAGAAACTCCATGGACACTCTTTTCAACAATGGTTTAGCTTACAAAGACTCGGTTACAATAGTAATAATCGGCTGAGAAGTTTGTATAATGCAAGGTTTCAGTAAGATGGGCCCCGCGGTATAAACGGCAATACTCGATTTTTCATTTGGCTTTCAACATGTATTATATATCATAATACATGTTTAAATAAAATACTGTAGGTATACCGGATTAAAACGCGGGGGTCCTGTCTCCCCGCGACCACTGTTGCTGAAAAGCATCAGAAATGTCGGGATAAATAATTTAAACAATATAAATAATAAATGGCGTTTTAATCCGGTATACAGTATTTTATTTAAATGTGTGATACTCGCGTTAATAAAAGACAATATTATAATACATGTTGTAACAAAAAAGAGTGCAAAATAAAAAAGTTTTCGCAGATGTGTCGCCGGCGCAGTGTGGCCGCCCGCCGCGCCGTAACGATGCGCGTGCGCCGCATAGAGGTGGTGTCGGACGCGTCCGATGTCGGAGCCGACTCGGACGACTCGGACGATCAGTGGACTGAGTTGGACGAGACATGTGAGTGGTTTGTCTAAATTATTATCACATCGGACGGGACTCGGACGATCAGTGGACTGAGTTGGACGAGACATGTGAGTGGTTTGTCTAAATTATTATCACATCGGACGGCCAGACAGAGGGATTTCATTCTTATATGGTTGATGTACCTTATATTCGTACGAAATATCATCAAATCAAATCAAAAACACTTTATTGAACACCACACGTGAAAATAGTAATAAGATAAGAGAAAACTATCTCCTTTTGACCGAGATCTTACCGAACGGCTTGATCCACTTAATCTTAGGAGAGACGTCTCATCTCTGAGCGTATTCTACCGAATTTACCACGGGGAGTGTTCTAGCGAATTATTTGATATCATACCAGCTGCCGACTTCCATCATCGCACCACACGTCAAAAACAGTCCTTTCACCCACATCACCTCGATGAATGGAAGTCGACCACGCTAAGGTTCACGCGCAACCTCATTCCACGCACCACCAAACTATGGAATGAATTACCACCCTCTGTATTTCCATCCGACTACGACCTCGCTGGTTTTAAAAAGCGAGCCTATAAATTCTTGAAAGGCCGACAACGCATCTGAGACTTTTAAGTCTCGGATGTCTATGGGCGGTGGTGATTACTTACCATCAGGTAACCCACCTGCTCGGTTGTCCGCTCTGTTATAAAAAAAAAAAAAGATACAAAAGTTAAAATGAGTATACAAAAGGCGGGAAATATATATTTTTAATCAGTTCAGTAGGTCCAGAGATTATTATACAACCTCACAAACTCCATTTATCAACTCCAATATCAAATTACTCTTATTTTTTTTTATCTTTGTTGCAGCCGCGTCGTCTGATAAAGAGGGCGCAGGTGTCGACGATATGTGCCCGGCCTATAAGGACAAGGGTTCTGTAAGTTATCTTTCAATGAATTTAATGCTTTCAAGTTAACCTTATCTAAAACAATTGATAAGCAAGTCACCTTCTTGCCTTACGAGGGGACATCATTTATTTTATTTATTTATTTATTTATCTATTTAATTTAAGGTTACAAAAAAATTGCAATAAAGCTTTGGCATGGCAATTACTCTAATACTAAAATACAATTTAGAAAAAATGATGGATCAAACAATAATATTAAAATTTTCAACAAAGAGGAAAAAACATTCTAAGAAGTACCAGGACATCAGAAATGTCGAACAAGTGTTCTATCAATGTATACTGGTTAATACTGAAGAATACACTAGCATTATTAGTTAGCGGTTATCAGTGAACAGACACAGAAATGAGTCTGCCCCATGCCCCACTAGGGGACTCGGGAATTCTAAGAAGTACCAGGACATCAGAAATGTGGAACAAGTATTCTATCAATGTGTACTGGTTAATAATTACTGAAGAATACACTAGCATTATCAGTAAGCGATGATCAGTGAAACAGACACAGAAATGTGTCTGCCCCATGTCCCACTAGACTCGGTAATTCTAAGAAGTACCAGGACATCAGAAATGTGGAACAAGTGTTCTATCAATGTATACTGGTTAATAATTACTAAAGAATACACTAGCATTATTAGTTAGCGGTTATCAGTGAAACAGACACAGAAATGTGTCTGTCCCATGCCCCCCACTAGGGGACTCGGGAATTCTAAGAAGTACCAGGACATCAGAAATGTGGAACAAGTGTTCTATCAATGTATACTGGTTAATAATTACTAAAGAATACACTAGCATTATTAGTTAGCGGTTATCAGTGAAACAGACACAGAAATGTGTCTGTCCCATGCCCCCCACTAGGGGACTCGGGAATTCTAAGAAGTACCAGGACATCAGAAATGTGGAACAAGTGTTCTATCAATGTATACTGGTTAATAATTACTGAAGAATACACTAGCATTATTAGTTAGCGATGATCAGTGAAACAGACACAGAAGTGTGTCCGCCCCATGCCCCTCTAGAGGACTCGCGAATTCTAAGAAGTACCAGGACATCAGAAATGTGGAACAAGTATTCTACCAATGTGAACTTCCAGAAATATTGAGTTTTATCTAGAAGTCTAGAACCATAGCGATTTGTTAAGGGTTTTTAACAAAATCATCCATGATTTTAAATTATTGCACATCAATTCTCATTTATGAATATATTATGACTGATGCGGAAACCAGGGACTGAAACCGGTTAATTTTTATTTTCCAAAATACGTGTCTGACTGAGATACCATGATATTAGTCTTAAGGTGACACTAGTCGTCATTTTTTCCATACAAATTTCGGGGGGGTATTATTCCACTATTTAGCAGTGTACATGCAAAGTTAAACATGATATCGTTTTGTATCATTATTAATTTTGTCTGTGCGGAAACAGAATGGTAAAATAAAAAACCATTAAAAAGTTAGAGCTACCAAAGATTCGTTTTTATTGCCATTTTTAACACAACTTTGGGTTTAAATTAATAATAATAAAATAGGTATCAAATTTTCAAAACAAAGTCGGTACCGACAAAGCACGATTATCGAAGAATACAATAACTTTTATTTGTAATTGATTTATGCAGTGGTTTTTTCATAAAACTCGATTTTCCAAAGGCTTTTTCGTATTTTTTAGACGCCCCTTTTACTATGAATTATCGTACATCTCACTTAATAATGAGTGCCCCAGTGCGGTACGGGAGAACAGCATGCTTTTTGGCAACGCCCACCAGTGAGTTCGAGCCCGCGACTTGTGCAACCTTAAAGAGTAACACACACTAAACTTACCACAGTAATTTTTTTCAGTAAATATGAATGAAAACGAAAAATACCTTTATTATACCTGTATAACTCCCATAGTAACCAGTATTCAGTCCCTGGCGGAAACAAAAAATTATTAAAATGATCCGAATTTACTCAAAAAATGGTTTTAAAACAGGTGGCACCATGGCATAAAGGATTAAAATATTTTATTTAAACAGCTGTAGTATTCTCTTAATCATTAAGACCCTCACTCCTCAGCAGGTGGAGGCGCCGGTGATGGGGCAGTTCCTGCTGCCGCTGCTGAGCGCGGAGCCGGCTCCGGAGCCTGAGCACTTCCTCATCAGGCACGAGGACATCCTTCAGGTTGCTCTCCATCTTCTATTCTCTTTTTTTTTTTTTTTATTTCAAATAGGCCTTTGCAGGCTCTTATGAAATCTTGTCTTTTAATGTTAGGTATCGAAGAGCATGAGGTTCACTTGATGGTAGCTGATAATCAGCCACAGTACATCAGTCGATGATGGGCTGTTGACTTATGTTTTTTATGTTAGATATCGACAGACGAGCATGAGGTTCACTTGATGGTAGGTGATAATCAACCACAGAACATCAGTCGATGATGCGCTGTCGACTTATGTTTTTTATGTTAGATATCGACAGACGAGCATGAGGTTCACTTGATGGTAGGTGATACCTCAGTCAATCAAAATCAGTCAATGATGCGTTATCGACCTACTTTTTAGTTCGAGCATTTGGAAATCCATAGACTGAAACCGATGCATTCACGGTTTTTCCATCTATGAACGGTGGTTCGTTACCCGGTCGGAATTTCGATATTCCTCCCATCCGTTCCATGCCCGAAGGTTTTACATTTAACTTTTTAACTATAGTGGTATTGTATATCTCAATCTCTTTCTCTTCTTACAGTTGCTGGCTTCCGCGGAAGAGAGTGTCCGCGATGAGATGCCTCTGGAAGACGATGTGTCGCTGGACTCGCAGGACATGTGAGTTGTGAACTGCACTAGCTTTTGTGTGAACTCTGTGCTGAATTTCATCAAAATTGGTTTAGCCATTTTGGTGTGATCGATTTTTTTTATTGGAAATAGTGTTTAGAAAACAGTATCTAGAAGATTAATAAAAAATAATTATTTTAGTTCTACGATATAGGTTTTGAGATTTTGAGAGACAGATTTTATCATAATTTGTTCAGCAGTTTAAGGTCGATTGAGAATATCACACGATTATACAGGATGTCCCAGAAATCGATGTCAAGCTTGTATCGGGCTTAGTCATAATAGTTATTAGAAAAATACAAATAAATAAAATTTATTTATAGGTTAAAAAAATTTGACACCCTGAAACAGATTTCTTTATTTTCGGGATTTTCTACAAAATACCGATAACACCAAAATGGCTCGACCAATTTTGATGAAATTCAGCACAGGGTTCACATTAAAGCTAGTACAGTTCTGAGACATTCTGTATTAAATATTTTTTTTTTTTTGTTGTTGGTATTTTCTATTTTCTACGTGTTTATCCAGGTACATGGACAACGTGTTCGACAACGAAGAGCTCATTGTCACTCCGGAGGATGAAGCGGCTCTACTACACTTTGTTTGCGGTAATTATATTATTATACGACTAGCAACGTGCCCCGGCTTCACACGGGTGCAATGAAGATGTACTATACACAAAACAAAGCCTATGTTACTCGCTGATAATGTAGCTTTCTATTGGTGAAAGAATTTTTAAAATCGGTTCAGCAGATCCAGAGATTACTCCCTACAAACTCACAAACTTTACAATAATAAAAAATATAGAAGCTCAGCTCACTCCTCTCCAATTTTATAAATTTTTTTATGTCAGATATCGACAGACGAGCATGAGGTTCACTTGATGTTAGGTGGAGTTCACTTGAG
Organism: Anthocharis cardamines; assembly: GCA_905404175.1. Lineage (NCBI taxonomy): Eukaryota > Metazoa > Arthropoda > Insecta > Lepidoptera > Pieridae > Anthocharis > Anthocharis cardamines. The sequence goes on along the minus strand of FR989978.1, from coordinate 1,111,721 downwards.
TAAGCATGATTTCCCAACGTCTGGTAACTTCGGGCATTGATCGGGTGGGAGGAATATCGAAATTCCGACCGTAGATGGAAAAAGCGTGAAGTGCAAATTGCGCGTTTCGGTTTCAGTCTATGTATTTCCGAATGCCCGCAGTAAACAGTACGTTGACAACGCATCATTGACTGATGTTCTGTGGCTGAGGTATCACCTACCATCAAGTGAACTTCATGCTCGTCTGTCGATATCTGACATAAAAAAAATAGAAGCTGTTCTCACTCTGCTCCATTTTTTTTTCAGAGACAGAACAGAACGACCCCGACGCGGAGTCAAGGAGTTTCAAACCGGTGGAGGACTGGCTGCTGGGCGTCTACCACTCGTGGTGCGAGATCAGCGCGCTCATGTACACCCTGATTGGCACCAACATGTGAGTTGGGATGCTACCCTCATTTTTTAATACTACCCTGATTTTTTAATACTACCTTCATTTTTTAATACTACCCTCATTTTTTAATACTATCCTCATTTTTTAATGCTACCCTCATTTTTAATACTACCCTGATTTTTTAATACTTCCCTCATTTTTTAATACTATCCTCATTTTTTAATACTACCCTCATTTTTTAATGCTACCCTGATTTTTTAATACTACCCTCATTTTTTAATACTACCCTCATTTTTTAATACTACCCTCATTTTTTAATACTACCCTCATTTTTCAATACTACCCCCATTTTTTAATACTATCCTCATTTTTTAATACTACCCTCATTTTTTAATACTACCCTCGTTTTTTAATACTACCCTCATTTTTTAATACTACCCTCATTTTTTAATACTACCCTCATTTTTTAATACTACCCTCATTTTTTAATAATACCCTCATTTTTCAATACTACCCTCATTTTTTAATACTATCCTCATTTTTTAATTCTACCCTCATTTTTAATACTACCCTCATTTTTTAATACTACCTTCATTTTTTAATACTATCCTCATTTTTGTATGTCAGAAAAGAGTAAGAAAACGTTTATTCAAAGATATTACAAGTTAAAATAATTGGACTTATTCCTAGTTCCCTATACACCCTGATCGGCTCCAACATGTGAGTTGAAATTCTACCCTCATTTTTAATACCACCCTCATTTTTTAATACTACCCTCAATTTTTAATGCTACCCTCATTTTTGTATGTCAGAAAAGAGTAAGAAAACATTCAAAGATATTACAAGTTAAAATAATTGGACCAATCCCTACTTCCCTATACACCCTGATCGGCACCAACACGTGAGTTGGAATTGTACCCTCATTTTTAAATCTACCCTCATTTTTGTATGTCAGAAAAGTGTAAGAAAACATTTATTCAAACACTAGCAACGCGCCCCGACTTCACACGGGCGCAATGTAGATACAAAAATAGCCTATGTTACTCGCTGATAATGTAGCTATCTATTGGTGACAGAATTTTTTTAAATCGATATAATAATTTTTGAGTTAAATCCTTACAAACAAACAAATCTATTAGTATAGATATCCATAACGTACATATCTTAATTTTTGCACCCCCCTCCCCCCACAGGAGTGTGGAGATGGTGAAATCGTCGTGGTCGTACCGCGCCCGCTTCGGCTGTCACTGCCGGCTGTGTCTCAGCGCCGCCAACAACGTCGCAGCGCTGAGACACTCGCTCGTCGACATCGTAAGGGAACTCGCTCACGGTGAGTTACTACTGCAGTAGAGTCGGGATTAGTTCGTCCTGATAGGTAACAAATAGAGAGAGTGGACAAAAAAATAAATAAAAGAGTGGACAAAAATATAACTAAAAGAGAGTGGACAAAAATATAACTAAAAGAGTGAGTGGACAAAAATATAACTAAAAGAGTGAGTGGACAAAAAAATAACTAAAAGAGAGTGGACAAAAAAATAATTAAAAGAGTGAGTGGTCAAAAATATAACTAAAAGACAGTGGACAAAAATATAACTAAAATAATGAGTGGACAAAAATATAACTAAAACAGTGAGTGGATAAAAATATAACTAAAAGAGTGAGTGGACAAAGATATAACTAAAAGAGATAGTGGTCAAAAATATAAGTAAAAGAGTGAGGGGACAAAAATATAACTAAAAGAGTGAGTGGACAAAAATATAACTAAAAGAGTGAGTGGACAAAAATATAACTAAAAGAGTGAGTGGACAAAAATATAACTAAAAGAGTGAGTGGACAAAAATATAATTAAAAGAGAGTGGACAAAAATATAACTAAAAAAGAAAGAGTGAAAGAGATAAACTTACAAAGTAATTCTTATGAATTGAGTTCAGTAGGGCTATTCACGATCATTCGAAATCGATCCGCCCGGAAAGCTACGCTCTCCCACTGAAAGTTTTTTCTTAATAACCGGATATGAAAATGGTATTCACTATTCCCATAGGATTTAGCATCGGCATTCTTCGGGAGTTTCCGATTAGAATCTTAGTATAAAATGATAGAAAGCTTGATATATCGGTACGAAATCTTGTAATATCGGAACGGAAAGTTTTCGAATGATCGTGAATAACCCTACTGGTTACAAATTCCTATTCATATATGAAAAAATCGTACGGTGAAAATTGTGCGTTTATATTTACGAAATAAAATGTAGGTCGACAGCACATCATTGGTCGATGTTTGGTGGTTGGGGTATCACCTACCATCTAGTGAGCATGCTCGTCTGTCTGTCTAACAAATGTCGATATGTAACAAAAAAATAGAAAATAGGTCGACAGCGCATCATTGACTGATGTCCTGTAGCTGAGATGTCACTTACCATCAAGTGAGCCTCAAGGACGACCATTCAGTCTGAGATTAAACGAAAGTTGAATCTCACAAAAAAAAATATAGGTCTACTGTGCATCATTGACTGAGATATTGCTTACTATCAACTGAATCTCTATTTTATTTCTTTATAGTGAGTAGTACGAGCGGCGTGGCGAGCGCATTGGTCAAAATGCTCTGTCTCAACTGCGGCGAACTGACGCCAGCACATTGGCGATTGCACCGGATCAAAATGCCACAAGAAGGTCAGCAAAAAAAATCTTATAAATTTTACTAAATACACACAAATACTTATCCATTGTTGGAAAAATTAAAGGATCAAAAAAAACTGGATTTTTTTTTAAAATGGCCGTCATAAAAAAAATGTTAGGGCAAAAAAAATATGACTCCCATAATATGGCATATTATACTTTCAGTTGAGCTAGAATCATGAAATTTGTCAAGAAACAATGTCATGTAGCACAAGTAAAAGAAAAAAAACGTATTTTTTTTGTTTTTTTATTGGTCTCTAAAATATCTAAATAATTTTAGTTCTATGTGACGCCAATAGATGGCGTGCATATAATCTATACTAATATTATAAAGAGGAAAGATTTGTATTTTTGTATGTTATGAATAAACTCAAAAACTACTGGACCGATTTTAAAAATTCTTTCACCAATAGAAAGCTACATTATCAGCGAGTAACATAGGCTATGTTTTGTGTATAGTACATCTACATTGCACCCGTGTGAAGCCGGGGCGCAGTGCTAGTTAGTCATACATTATCGATTAATATACATAAATGAGAATTGCTGGGCGATAATTTAAAATCATGGATGATTTTGTTAACAAATCGCAATGGTTCTAGATCATCATTATCTCCGGAAGTTTTCGAAGTACACATTTTTCCTTACGTGGGATAAGTTTTCAGGGTCGCTGATTACAAATCTTCAATCAAAATTTGGAAATTCAAAATGGCGGATCCAACATGGCGGACCAATAGTGCAAAAATGTACATTTTCATCATATTTGCACCGTTTTGTAAATTGTTATCCGCCAATTTAATTTTTGAGGGCGGAATCGTAATCACCTACCCCAAAAGCCCCCGAGTACTAAATTTCAAGCCGATTGGAATAAAAGAAGCAACACAAAGGGTACAAAGGCCGGCAACGCATCAAGACCTCTGGTGTTGCGGTCCATGAGCGGCGGTAGTCACTCACCATCAGGTGACTCGCCTGTCCGTTTGCCTCCTCTAAGGGAAACTCTCCTAAAAAAAGGGGTTAACTAAATTTTTTGTACGGAACCCTCAATAGGGAATATGCATGTTGTTTAAATTTACTTGATATTTTTTCCCTTGAATCCTTATGGACCAGATATTATGCCTAAACAATTATTTTCTTATTTAGTTCGTGTTTAATTGCAAAAAATATTAATTAAAATGTGTAAAATAAGGGAGAGAAATTCAAGTTTGCAAAACGCATCACCATTGGTCGAAACAAAACGTGACGTCACCTTACACATTCTGTCATTTATCGGCAGCGATTTATCAATGGCGTCCATTGACATCGAAGATGGCGTCAAACACTGGTTACCATAGTTACCTCACTCTATCCGTCACTGAGCGTGTAATGTGATATCATCCAAAGCCCGCGAAATATGGCCGCGTTTAAACAGATCAAATTTTATCGATGTTTTCAAAGTAATTTTAAAAAATAATTTGGACATTGCCAAGAGTATTTATATTTTTTATTAGGGTAAAATGATGTAACAAGTCGATAAAAAATATAAAAAAAATGCATGCATATTCCCTATTCGCCACTCCGACTTGAACTTGGCTAGTTTTTTATTGTAGTTTTGATTACAGGTGCGGATATTATTCACGAGCACCTCACTCGGTTAGCGCGGCAGAACGAGACGGCCGAGCAGTTCGTGAACAGAGTCTGTCTCTGTCGCACCTTTTATAGGCCGTTTGAGAAGCAGTGAGTTTGTTTCTATTAACGCGAGTATCACCCATTTAAATAAAATACTGTATACCGGATTAAAAAGCGATTTATTGTTATTTTTATTTAGAAGCAGTGAGTTAGCTTATGTATTGAAATGGGACTAATAATTTTTTTTTGTTAGATATCGACAGACGAGCATGAAGTTCACTCGATGGTAGGTGATACCTCAGCCACAGCCATCAGTCGATGATGCGCTGTCGACTTAATTTTTACTTCGAGCGTTCGGATATCCATAGACTGAAACCGAAACACGGTTTTCCATCTTTGAGAGGTATTTCCCGGTCGGAATTTCGATATTCCTCCCACCCGTTCAATGCCTGAAGTTACCAGGCGTGAGAAAGACCTGCTTACAGAAAATTATAGTCATGTGGTCCCGGTGGTATTCGAACCCGCGACCCATCGATGCGCACGGCAGGTGTTCTACCAAATGCGCCAATTATAATTATTTATTTACATCATTACTTTCTTAGCTATATATCATTTCCGTGCCCCTAACACCCGACTACGAACTATTCAATATACGTTTTAGTTGTACCACGTAGTCCACAGGACGAAAATAGAACAAAAAAACATGCTTGTTCTATGTCGCAGATATACGACACGGGCGGTAGGGGCACGGAAATGTATGTCGTATAAATACGACACAAGCGGTAAAACGGTTAAATATGTGGGTAATTAATGTCTATTTGACAGGTATGCGGTGGAAAGGTTTTTCAAAATTTTGGAAAACTTTAAGGCTGCGTCTACGATCACTTTTAAGGTGAGCATATAAAGTTATCTTTTGAAGAAAGCAATTAGATTATAAAACAATCAAACAAAAAATTATTGTTACTGTGTAAAGAAATAATTATTTTTATTTATAGTAATATTATAAAGAGGAAAAGTTTTATTTGTTTATTTAACACGTTAACTTTCCAGTGTACCGAAAACGGTACACGTTGTGTTGTTCTGACACGTCCATGTACCGTTGTCGGTACACGGCTCCTTCTCCATTTCAACGAACTCTAACTTCGTGGATGTATGAGTTCGGTTGCTTAACTGGGTAGAACTTGGGGACAGGACTTTAATATATTGAAAAAACAAAAAACAATACGTATTTTGTTTTTGTTTCTAAATAAACAGTAAGTTTTGTTTCTAAATAAGTTTTGTTTCTAAGAATTAAAATAAATGTGCTCTGAATTCGGTACACTGATAAAAAGCTAAAAAAAAGTTTTAACATTTATTTTATATATTTGTCACAAAATTAGATAGTGTGTGTCAAATAAAAACAAAAGCTATTTTGGACTTATGAAGTCGTCGAATATTTTTGTATGTGGCAGGCAACGTGTTAACTCAAAAATTACTCGACCGAATTTTTTTTTTGTGTATGGCGGATCGCTAGTTTTCGTATATAAAGTACTAGCAATTGCCCCCGCAACCCCCCTTGTGGGTTGAATTTCGTAAAATCCGTTCTTAGCTGACCTCTACTCGGCGAAAGGAATATTCCTACCATATTTCAAGTCGCTACGCCTTATGGTTCCAGAGATATCGTGATGAGTCAATATATAGGTGGGAATCTCTTTTATATATATAGATATATAACATTGACGGCATACTGTCTCCGCAGGTGGAGCTGATCCCCCCCGAGGGCTCCCCCCCCGAGGAGTGGGGCTGGATGGCGGCGGCGCGGCGGCGGCTCGCGCGCTGCCTGGCCGCGCACCACCGCAACAACACGGCGCACCGGCTGGCCGACATGGCTGCCAGGACCGCGCCCGCCGACTGTGAGTGTAGCACGTCACACGAATCGGACGTCACACGAATCGGACGTTACTAGAATCAGACGTGACAAGAATCAGACGTGACTCGAATCAGAAACTACTCTAATCAGACTTTACTCGAATGAGAAGTTACTCGAATTATAAGTTACTCGAATCCGACGTTACTCGAACTATAAGTTACTCGAATCCGACGTTACTCGAATCAGACGTTACTCGAATCGGACGTTACTCGAAGCGGACGTCACTCTAATCAGACGTTACTCTCAATATTGTCTTTTATTAACGCGAGTATCACATTTAAATAAAATACTGTATACCGGAACACGGTTGCTGAAAAGCACCCGAAACGTCGGGAAAAATAATTTAAACAATATAAATAATAAATCGTGTTTTAATCCGGTATACAGTATTTTATTTAAAAGACTTTACTCTCATCAAACGTTACTCTAATCAGACGTTACTCGGATCAGATGCGACTCGAATAAGACGTCACTCAAATCAGACGTTACTCGAATCCAACGCTACTCAAAATGGACACTATTTGAATCAGACTACTCGAATCTATGTTATACATATAGATGTAGCATCCAAACCGGTATTTTATACAATTGTCAATTCAAAAGAACTTTACTTGAATAAATTAATATGGAATTGGCTCAACAAAAAATGATGTGATTCATTGCAGTGAACGCGTGGTCGGACTACAAGCACCGCTGCGACTGCCTCACGCCGCGGATCGTGTGCGCGCAGCAGAGGAAACAGCTGCTCAGGTGATTGATTCAGACATACTTTGTATGAAAGCATTGATGAAAGTGGAAGAAGCGAAAGTGGTATGCAAGGAATGCACAACTAACTTCAATATCGATTATAATCAATGTATAACTAACCCCAATATCGATTATAATCAATGTATAACTAACCCCAATATCGATTGAAATCAATGTATAACTAACCCCAATATCGATTGAAATCAATGTATAACTAACCCCAATATCGATTGAAATCAATGTATAACTAACCCCAATATCGATTGAAATCAATGTATAACTAACCCCAATATCGATTGAAATCAATGTATAACTAACCCCAATATCGATTGAAATCAATGTATAACTAACCCCAATATCGATTGAAATCAATGTATAACTAACCCCAATATCGATTGAAATCAATGTATAACTAACCCCAATATCGATTGAAATCAATGTATAACTAACCCCAATATCGATTGAAATCAATGTATAACTAACCCCAATATCGATTGAAATCAATGTATAACTAACCCCAATATCGATTGAAATCAATGTATAACTAACCCCAATATCGATTGAAATCAATGTATAACTAACCCCAATATCGATTGAAATCAATGTATAACTAACCCCAATATCGATTGAAATCAATGTATAACTAACCCCAATATCGATTGAAATCAATGTATAACTAACCCCAATATCGATTGAAATCAATGTATAACTAACTCCAATATCGATTAAAATCAATGTGGTTGTCATAAAGCCATTATTAAGGTGGTTCGTTTCCCATACAAAAAGTCATGATTATTAACGAAGTCAGTATTAATATTTATTAATTTACATTTCACGTTATTATATGCATAATTTCTGTATAAATAACATTATTTTATTAACTCCGCGCAAAGAACTCCCGGAAAGTAAATAGTTGCACAAATATTTAGTATCGAAACTCTAAACTGACTTCGTTAATAATCATGACTTTTTGTATGGAAAACGAACCATCTTAACCAAGTTCAATACCTTATAATACCGTAATATGCCTACCTAATCAATAATTTATACTTTCACTTTCAGAATTTCATTCTTCGGTATGATACACGCTGTCAATAAGTACAACGGGAAGGACGACTCCGATGAAAAGGTTTGTGCTTAGGGTTTCTTCACACTGCAGGGGTTAATGTTGAAATCCATAGACAAAAATGAGACACGTTACATGGGTAGATTGAATTGTTTTTTAGAAAGAGACGGAGATATTTTTTTTTAATAGGTTGTTTTTAGATATCCACAGACGAGCATGAGGTTCACTTGACAGATAATCAGTCGATGATGCGCTGTCGACCTATGTTTTTTATTATGTTAGGTATCGACAGACGAGTATGACGTTCACTTGATGGTAGGTGATACCCCAACCACAGAACATCAGTTTATGATGCGCTGTCGACCTATATTTTTTATTATGTTAGGTATCGACAGACGAGTATGAGGTTCACTTGATGGTAGGTGATACCTCAGCCACAAAACATCAGTCAATGATGCGCTGTCGACCTACTTTTTAACTTCGAGCATTAATGTGTATGCTTCAGGAAAGTTTGTCTTTTTCATCAGGATTTTTGTTATATTTAAATTAATACAGTAATTAAAAATGAGCTTTCGTTTCGTCCAGTTTTATAAGAAACTAGCAACTCGCCCCGGCTTCACACGGGGCATTGTAGATGTACTTTATACACTATGTTACTCGCTGATATTGTAGCTTTCTATTGGTGAAAGAATTTTTAAAATCGGTCGAGTAGTTTTTGAGTTTATTCATAACATACAAAAAACCAAAAATACAAATCTTTAATATTTATAATATTAGTATAGATTAATATTTATTCTAATCACTAATGTTTGAATGGTGTTTTGATGCGTTCAAATTGTTTTCGTTTAATAAAGATTTCTGTTTCTAAAGATGTATTATGATATTTCAGCCTCCGAACGACGTGAAAGAGAACCTAGGTAGAGAGTTACAGCAAGGAATTGGTACTGGAGCCAAGTAAGTGCTTAAACTAGAATCTCACTAATCCGGCACTATTAATAAGCATATGGTGTCGGATTATTGGAATGTTCGGATTACTGGATTGTATAGAAAATTCATGATAACTAAAATAAAGCATTACATGAAGGGAATACAACAAGGTTTTTGTTCAACTTATATAGGGGAGGATGCCGGATTATTGGACGTGTCGGTCTATTGAAGTGCCGGATTAGTGAGATTCTACTGTACTTACAGATTACACAGCTATATTACATTCAGTTGATTACAAAACTTAAGACACAATTATTTTTGCCAAGTAAGTACTTATACTTACAGATTAAATAGCTATATTACATTCAGTTGTCTTTTATTAACGCGAGTATCACACATTCAAATAAAATACTGTATACCGGATTAAAACGCGATTTATTATTTAAATTATTTATCCCGACGTTTCGGATGCTTTTCAGCAACCGTGGTCGCGGGAGACTGAAAGATGACAGTTGTCTGATTTGAAATGTCACAAAGTTGCCATATTAACGCCATCTATTCCTACGGAGTTGATATTTACTGTAATTGTCTATATTATGACAATATCGACTAACGGTGTCCTCTTGTTTTTTAGTATGTTTGATTTGGGGCTTTAGATTTTTAATTACTGGATCCCAGGTGTTGGAAAGTCTCAAACCATCTTCTCTATTGAAGTTAGGGTGTTTTTGAATTTCAATAGCCTCACGTACTAGTCTGGGAAAGAATCTACTTTCTCTTGCAAGGATTTTCGGTTGGTCGAAACGTATGTAGTGGTTTGGCTTGTGTAGAGTGTGTTCACATACTTCTGTCTTAACGTCGGGATAAATAATTTAAATAAAATACTGTATACCGGATTAAAACGCGATTTATTGTTTAAATTATTTATCCCGACGTTTCGGATGCTTTTCAGCAACCGTGGTCGCGGGAGACTGAAAGATGACAGTTGTCTTATATTTGAAATGTCACAAAGTTGCCATATTTAATTCAATTAAATTAAAAAAAATAATCTATTAATTTAGGTAACACAATGTACATCTATGAACGTCAATAAAAATAATACATATTAAATTACTAATATTAAATGCTTCTAATTTTACATTTACTACCAGTTCACAAATCAAGGGCGTAGAGCGGACGAGAAGAACTGGCAAGAAACTCGCCGCCACTCTTTTTAATCGCCAAGTTATTGTTTTACAATCATTACATATTAACGCCATCTATTCCTACGGAGTTGATATTTACTGTAATTTTCTATATTATGACAATATTGACTAACGGTGTCCTCTTGTTTTTTAGTATGTTGGATTTGGGGCTTTAGATTTTTAATTACTGGATCCCAGGTGTTGGAAAGTCTCAAACCATCTTCTCTATTGAAGTTAGGATGTTTTTTAATTTCAATAGCCTCACGTACTAGTCTGGGAAAGAATCTACTTTCTTTTGCAAGGATTTTTGGTTGGTCGAAACGTATGTAGTGGTTTGGTTTATCCAGAGTGTGTTCACATACTGCTGATTTAGAGTGACGTCTGTTTTTGATATCCGCAATGTGTTCCTTAAGTCGGTTTGAAATGCTACGTTTAGTTTGCCCAATGTAGGATAAACCACAGTCACAATCCAGTTTATATACACCTGAATCTTGCAAAGGAATATTACTTTTTATTGGTCTCAAGAACTGTTGAATCTTCTTGTGTGGCTTGAAAATTGTATTAATAGAAGCTCGTTTTAAGATTCTTCCAATCCTGTCTGTAACACCCTTCACATAAGGCAGGTAGGCTGGTTGACGTTGTACTGTTTGTGGTTTATTCCTGTTTCTGTGATGCTGTGGAGGCACCCGCAGCTTGTTGTCACGGAGTACTTGCTTAACATGCTGCAGTTCCCCGTTGAGGTGGGCAGCATCACAGAGGCGGTGGGCTCTCTGAAACAAACATACACCGACAGAAGAAAGTTGGCAAGGGTGGTGGTGGGAATCACCATTGAGGTACTTATCAGTATGGGTTATTTTTCTTAACACAGTATGGCCAAGTGTACCATCCCCTCCCCGAACCACTAAAATGTCTAGAAAGGCCAGTGAGTTATTATTCTCCTTCTCCATAGTGAATTTAATGTTACTATGTATGGAGTTAAGGTGGTCTAGAAATACAGATATGTGTTCCGTGGGCAGAATAGTAAAGGTATCGTCTACATATCGCTTGTAAAGCCTCGGTTTAACCGGGCTTGTGGCTAGGGCTCTTTCTTCGAAGTCCTCCATGAAAATGTCAGCGACAACAGGGGAGACTGGAGAGCCCATAGCCACCCCATCAACCTGTATATAGAATTCACTATTCCACATTAGGTAGCCAGATGTTAAACAATGTTCTAAAATATCTGCATATTCTGGTGACATGTTGTGTTCTGATAACCTTTTCTTAACAATATTTAGACAGTCCGATACAGGAATATTAGTAAAAAGAGACTCAATGTCAAAGCTTACCATGGTTTCATTGTTGGAGAGTTTGAGATCTTTATGTATCCATAAGAACACGATTCCTAAAGACGATGCGGAGGCAATCCGGCAAGATATTTCGTGCATATTACGAACTAGCAAGCCGCCAAAACCTAACATCTCTCGTGCGGAATCAATGGCTCTAAAACAACTACGGGCCAATAAAGATATCATAGTACTCCGAGCGGACAAGGGAAACGCGACGGTCGTGATGGATACGTCAGATTATGAACACAAAATGTCCCAGATCCTTGCAGATGTTTCCACCTACAAGAAAGTTGAAAAAGACCCAACAAACAAGGTAATAAAAAAGACAGAATTGATCAATAAACACAAAAAGACACTTAATCTTGACAGTAAATCCCTCACACCTGCATGTGCAAAGCCTCCAAAAATGTATGGGTTACCTAAAATTCACAAAATAAACACACCTTTAAGACCTATAGTGAGCCAGATCGACACACCCACACATAAACTGGCTCAACACATGGCTAAAGTACTTTCTCCCCTCAGAGGGAACAGTAGTGCTCATGTTAAAGACTCATACCATTTTGTTGAAACTATTAAAGATCTCAAACTCTCCAACAATGAAACCATGGTAAGCTTTGACATTGAGTCTCTTTTTACTAATATTCCTGTATCGGACTGTCTAAATATTGTTAAGAAAAGGTTATCAGAACACAACATGTCACCAGAATATGCAGATATTTTAGAACATTGTTTAACATCTGGCTACCTAATGTGGAATAGTGAATTCTATATACAGGTTGATGGGGTGGCTATGGGCTCTCCAGTCTCCCCTGTTGTCGCTGACATTTTCATGGAGGACTTCGAAGAAAGAGCCCTAGCCACAAGCCCGGTTAAACCGAGGCTTTACAAGCGATATGTAGACGATACCTTTACTATTCTGCCCACGGAACACATATCTGTATTTCTAGACCACCTTAACTCCATACATAGTAACATTAAATTCACTATGGAGAAGGAGAATAATAACTCACTGGCCTTTCTAGACATTTTAGTGGTTCGGGGAGGGGATGGTACACTTGGCCATACTGTGTTTAGAAAAATAACCCATACTGATAAGTACCTCAATGGTGATTCCCACCACCACCCTTGCCAACTTTCTTCTGTCGGTGTATGTTTGTTTCAGAGAGCCCACCGCCTCTGTGATGCTGCCCACCTCAACGGGGAACTGCAGCATGTTAAGCAAGTACTCCGTGACAACAAGCTGCGGGTGCCTCCACAGCATCACAGAAACAGGAATAAACCACAAACAGTACAACGTCAACCAGCCTACCTGCCTTATGTGAAGGGTGTTACAGACAGGATTGGAAGAATCTTAAAACGAGCTTCTATTAATACAATTTTCAAGCCACACAAGAAGATTCAACAGTTCTTGAGACCAATAAAAAGTAATATTCCTTTGCAAGATTCAGGTGTATATAAACTGGATTGTGACTGTGGTTTATCCTACATTGGGCAAACTAAACGTAGCATTTCAAACCGACTTAAGGAACACATTGCGGATATCAAAAACAGACGTCACTCTAAATCAGCAGTATGTGAACACACTCTGGATAAACCAAACCACTACATACGTTTCGACCAACCAAAAATCCTTGCAAAAGAAAGTAGATTCTTTCCCAGACTAGTACGTGAGGCTATTGAAATTAAAAAACATCCTAACTTCAATAGAGAAGATGGTTTGAGACTTTCCAACACCTGGGATCCAGTAATTAAAAATCTAAAGCCCCAAATCCAACATACTAAAAAACAAGAGGACACCGTTAGTCAATATTGTCATAATATAGAAAATTACAGTAAATATCAACTCCGTAGGAATAGATGGCGTTAATATGTAATGATTGTAAAACAATAACTTGGCGATTAAAAAGAGTGGCGGCGAGTTTCTTGCCAGTTCTTCTCGTCCGCTCTACGCCCTTGATTTGTGAACTGGTAGTAAATGTAAAATTAGAAGCATTTAATATTAGTAATTTAATATGTATTATTTTTATTGACGTTCATAGATGTACATTGTGTTACCTAAATTAATAGATTATTTTTTTTAATTTAATTGAATTAAATATGGCAACTTTGTGACATTTCAAATATAAGACAACTGTCATCTTTCAGTCTCCCGCGACCACGGTTGCTGAAAAGCATCCGAAACGTCGGGATAAATAATTTAAACAATAAATCGCGTTTTAATCCGGTATACAGTATTTTATTTAAATGTGTGATACTCGCGTTAATAAAAGACAATATTATAAATAATTTAAATAATATAAATAATAAATCGCGTTTTAATACGGTATTAGTATTTTATTTGAATGATTTTTTTATTTTTTTTATTTCATATTTCGACAGACGAGCATGAGGTTCACTTGATGGTAGGTGATACCTCAGCCACAGAACATCAGTCAATGATGCGCTGTCGACTTAATTTTTTACTTCGAGCATTCGGAAATCCATAGACTGAAACCGAAACGCGCAATATGCACTTCACGGTTTTTCCATCTATGAACGGTGGTTCGTTACCCGGTCGGAATTTCGATATTCCTCCCACCCGATCAATGCCCGAAGTAACCAGACGTGGGGAAAACATGCTTACATATTGAATTGTCTTTCAGACCTCCGGATACTATGGAGCAGCAGTTGCAGCTGGTGAAGGCGAACATGGATATGGACTTGAGCGATTCCGTTTCCGACGACTTGGATGACTGTGAGTTAGTTATTGACAACACCCCCCCCCCCTTTCCTTCCATTTCTTATTGAAATTTTGTTAATCTTTGACAAGTAAGCAGCCTTTTTAGTGGAATGTTTAATGTATTGTTTTTCTTTTTATTATGTGAGTGACTGTTTTGAAATTAGTGCATTATTGTTAAATATCCTAAATATTTTAGGGTTTCGTGGCCGCTAGTTTTTTCAATATTTTTGCTATTAAAACGATTTATTATTGGTATAAATGATATATTATTGGTGTAGTGGATTGCTATCAACATTTACGTTTATCATTTTGTGGGTTGACACTCTATTGCTTAACAGCGTCCAATTAAGAACTGCTCCCTTCGCAGTATCGGAATCTGACAATTCCCTCGGCTCCCTCCGTTCCGACCGATCCATGTCGAGTCTCTCCGGGTCTAGTCTGGACTCGGCCTCCGAGCTGCTAGTGCTGGCGGCGTGCGCGGTGGAGGGCGGAGGCGCGGGGGGCGAAGGCGCCGGCGAGCTGTGCCGCACCGTGAGGCACCTCATGAAGTCGATCGCCTCCATCGAAAGGCTGATGGACCGCGTGCTAAAGCACTGCGACGATTGGCCGACAGCGGGCAGGGACGCTCCGGACGCCAGGTGATTGGATGTTTGGGAGTTGGCCGGTTTGGCCTGGTCAATTGAGTTGATTGGCTAGGCCAATTTTGGGTGGCTGGGTCAATTTGGGGAGGTTATTGGCTGGGTCAATTTTGGGAGGTGATTCGCTGGACCAATTATGAGAGGTCACAGATGCGCGGGACTATAGCAAAAAGTGTCGTGACAACTTTTCGTAAGAATTTTTTCCGTCTAGCCCCCTTTCACAACGCGCGATAAGGAACTTCGTTCCAATAAAAAAACCCGTCAGCTTATTGTATATCCTGTAGGAAACGGGTGGACATCGGACTATCGGAGGTGGATCGCAAGCTCATGGCGATGTACCGCCGGCTTCCCGAGGTGCACCGGCGACAGCTGCAGGTCTATCGGCGGCAGAAGAGGTTGTCCACGGTACGAGTATACTCCGCCCACGATCATGTAGTATATTGGCCAGGCCAATTTAATATCACAGCCATTATTTTGGCCAAGCCAATTTAATACCACAGCCATTTTATTGGCCTGACCAATTTATTAACACAGCCATTCTTTTGGCCAGGCCAATTTAATACCACAGTCATTGTTTTGGTCAGGCCAATTTAATACCACAGCCATTGTTTTGGCCAGGCCAATTTAATACCACAGCCATTGTTTTGGCCAGGCCAATTTAATACCACAGCCCATGTGCGAATTTGGCCAGGCCAATAGTACTTTTGGCTTAATTAAATTATTTTAAAGATAATAAAATGTCTGACTAGACATCACATATTTTATTATAATATCCGCAATTTATGTCTATGCGTGAGATTGGCGTTCATTTCATACACCACGTTCACAAAGCTTTAGACATTTTGACATGATTTGATATTCCAAAATTTTTTGTTATTACTTTGTGATTCTGTGTGTGTTTCGTTCGTTATAAATGTTATGTCTATGTCTAATTGCCGGGCATACATCCACAAACATATCGCATATTACATCTACATTGCAGGCGTGTTACTAGTAAGGTTTGTTTAGACTCTCAAAAAAAAAAATGACTCGATACGTCAAAATACATAAATCAATTGGTTCGCTGTATCAGGTGTGCACCGCGCTGGTGGGCGCGGTGGCCCCGCCCCCGCCGACGCCCGGCGCCCCGCCCACCGCGCCGCCCCGCCTCCCGCCCACCAGCCTCTGTCCCGAGTACCATCTGCAGCGGTTCAAGGAGGTATGACCTCCCTACCTACTCCTACAGAGTGAGGAAGTGTTAGAAAAGAATATACATGTAAATAGAAGCACAGGCCCATACAATTTTTGGGCACAGAAAAAATAGTTCAACATCATAGACCTGTAGAGCGCGCGGCAATGTATCGGTGTGACTCACACATCTGAGCAGTCCGTTGACTCCTCCCCTCGCGCTGTCTCGCTCGCTCTCACGAGCGAACGGCAATACCGCTCTACAAGCGGCTGGGTGCGAGAGAGTGCGCGCTATGACTCCACGTCAGAGTGTCGTCCACACGGACACTAGCAGCGCGCGGCGGCTGGGGGGAGAACTACTCGCACCCCAGAGATACCGTGACAAGCGTCTATAAGGCCTGTGCTTCTATGT
The DNA here is from genome assembly GCA_905404175.1 of Anthocharis cardamines. Taxonomy (NCBI): domain Eukaryota; kingdom Metazoa; phylum Arthropoda; class Insecta; order Lepidoptera; family Pieridae; genus Anthocharis; species Anthocharis cardamines. Next base: position 1,094,980 of record FR989978.1, on the reverse strand, counting down.
ACATCTATGTTCTTTGGTGATAGAGAGCATAACAACTCAAACGGTTGATCATATCCGAAAATGTTTCAGATAAAAGTTTATTGGTTACATACAAATCTTTCCTCTTTATAATATGTATCAAAGATGTGAATATAATGAAACTATAGAGGTCGAATGTCTGTACATTAAAAAAATGCTTTGAACCAATTTTTTTTGTATCTCTGTCTGTTTGTATGGGCTAATCTCCGAAATTGGTGGACCGATGTACATACAATTTTGCATGCCTTATATTCTCGGTCAACATTTTAGATACTTTTCATCGTAGAAAATTAAAGTTTCCAACATATAGGCTTGGTTTCTTCGAAATCGGTTGTCGAAAATAAAATTTATCATCATTTATGAAGCCCACGCGAACGAAGTCGCGGGCATCAGCTAGTTGATAATATACTGCCTTAATATTAATTTCCTAATGATTGTCCCAGGTTCGACGCAAAGTGATGCACATGCGCGACCAGCAGCTATACTACCACCGGCTGCGCACCTGGCTCGAGGACCGGCTGCGGCTCGAGAGGGAGAGGTAATCGGCCGTTTCGCTCGCTCCTCTAACCCTCCCACCAACATGGGGCTAAAGAGGGAGACGAATGGCTAGGTTGGGCTTCGTAGCGCGCTGTCTCTGTCGCACGGCGGCTGCGACTGCCGAGAGTGACAGAGACGGCGCGCTACGAAGCCGAAACTAGACGATTGTCTCTTTCTTGAGCTCGATAAGGCTCGACGATTTTTGTTTTGTGTTAGATATCGACAGACGAGCATGAGGTTCACTTGATGGTAGGTGATACCTCAGCCACAGAACATCAGTCAATGATGTGCTGTCGACCTACTTTTTACTTCGAGCATTCGTAAATCCATAGACTGAAACCGAAACGTGCAATGCACTTCACGGTTTTTCCAATTTAGTACAACCTAATGAGATGCGTTTAACATTATTTTTCCTAATGTTGATACTTTGATTGTATAATTTTGAGCAGGGATTGAAACTGGTTAATTTTTATTTTCCAAAATACGTGTCTGTCTGAGATACCATGATATTAGTTTTAAAGAGTAATACACACTAAACTTACCACAGTAATTTTTTTCAGTAAATATGAATAAAAACCTAAGAATATTAACAAAAACCTTTATTATACCGGTATAACTCCCATAGTAAATTAACCGGTATTCAGTCCCAGCATAACCTCCGATGTTGCCATGTTCCAGCCTTCCAGAGAGCACGGTCACACTGATAGATGATTTACCTCAACGCAAACTCCGCGCCCTCAGCTCCCGCCTCCCGCGGCTCTCTGCGCCCAAACGGAAACTAAAGCCGTCTCCGACTATCACGAAACCCCACAAAATACTCCAAATGCTGAAGAGCAAAGCTCACGTAGATCTCAAATCTCCTTATAAGGAAATAGACGATGAACCGATCAAATCCGAAGTCGAGCCGCCCGAAGCGTTCCCCCTAGAGAAAGACGTCAGCGATACCGAAACGATAGTGGGCGAAAAGGACGCTGATTTGTGCAAGGAAATGAAGGATTGTTTGGCGAAATTTGCAAATTTTGCCCTGCATACGTTGGATAACAATTTGCAGGGAGAAATCAAAGAGAAGTATCCGGATTCCGTCAGTCCGCCATTGCAGGAAATGTCGCCCACCACGTCGGAACCGATGCCGGTTTATCAGAAAAATCAAAGAATGTTGCCAGTTAATCAGTTTTTGAAGGAAGATAGAGCAGAGTCAAGTGAAAAAACCAACGAAATAGCGGAAAATAAAGACTCGAATGTGTTTAAATATGTCACTTTCGGTTTGGAAATCAAGAAAGCGATGGAGGAGTGTCAGAATATTATCAATACGTACAATAGCGCGGAAAGTGAGAAGGCGAAGGAAGATCCCGACGGCCCGCTCTCTCTCGAGCAAATTGTGGAAGTCATGATGAAGCTAGAAATGAATTCAGGGGAGTTTTTAGAAGAAATCGAATCGGACGATCTTCACTTGTATGTGACCAATGGAAACAAATTGACAGACATCGTGGAGAATATGCCACAGATCCTAGCGAATATGCCCGAAATTGCGTCCAAATTGTCAGAATTTGCGAACGCCAGTTTCGAACTACCCGAATTTGCGTCCATAATGAATAGCCTACCGGAAGTCAACACTGACGCGCAGTTGACGCCGGAAACGCTTAAACAAATTAGAGAATTAAAATTAAGTAAACGCGACAGCGATAAAGTCACTAAGAACACTGCCAAGCGTAAAAATAAACCTAGAGTAAGGAATAACGATATTGATACAATAGAAAATGATTTAGATAGTAAGGATAGTGAAACAGACAAACAGAAAAAAGAAGAACCGTTAGCCGTGTCCAGTAAAGTGTTAGATTACGTCAGCAAAAGCCCAGTACTTGCCAAGTGTTTAGAAGACAAAGACATAACTATATCTAAAAACGTCAATTCAGAGTCTTTTTTGAAAGCGGCAACACTTTTCGAGAAAGCGGTGAAAGACGCGTTGTCTATGGATGAATTGAAAGGCGTTATGCGCTCGAAGTTCACATTCTGGAAGGAATTTGTCGCGACGAAAGTTAAAACGATCCCAGTCGAATTTCTACAGAATGAAGTCGAAGGGATGTTAGAGAAATTCTACTCGCATATAGAAGATATGACGTGTAAACAGCACGGACCTGAAATAGACAAGCTAATAGAGAAAGCGGAAGAAGCCAGAGAGACCACACACAAGGTTCCGGAGGAAGTAGGATGTCCACAATCTAAGGAATCGCTAAAGCAAATAACGAAATTATTAAGCACTTCCGCTGGACATACTTTCGATCTTTTAATAATGAAATTATCCAAATTGTCACCAGAGAAGAAATCCTCCATCAAAAGTCTCAAATTCAAATACTACGATGTAATCAAAAGATGTTATGAATCCCCACAGTTAGTAGTTTGGATTCTACTAAACCCCGAAATGGCGACGAATGCTATCCAAGAACTAACAGGAATGATTGTCACGAGAGTAGACAACATTCCAGATTTCACGACGATACCGAACGAAATAAAAACCGACTACTTCATGAACCGATTGCGAGAAATGAATAGAAATTATATGAGGAGCATCCCGAAGAATTCGCTTTGTGGCGATCAATGGTTGGTCATGTTGTACAAACTAGAAGAGGTGGAGAAATCTATGAAAGAATCGTTGTTGAAGGTCAAACAGGAGCCGAGCAAACCGCCGCCGAAACAGAGTCGAACTCAAGCAAGCGAAGCCGAAATTCTAGCAGCTAAAGGCCTAAGCAAGATAATAGGCAAAGCGAACGTTCGACCAGTTAAAAATACCAACACAGCACCAGTGAAAGAAGTCAAAAGCGAACCTAAAATCGAAAAGGAGGACAAGAAAGCGAAAAACGAAGCGTTGCTAGCGAAATGCGAAGCTATTTTGACGTCCAAAGGCGAGAAATCGCTTCTAGATAGCTTCTACACTATCAAATCCTATATTACCCAAGGCCTTCCTGTCCCGGAGACGTACAAAAAGCATGTCATATCAATATGTTCCAGTATAGACGCAAGACTGCTAGATGAAGATATAGAGGAGACTCTCAAAGTAGAAGAAGATAAGAATCTCTCAGTGATCGGTTCTCAAAACCCCGAACTCTTGGCTAAGTATTCTGCGCAGGCGCTGCGCAACGCGAAGCAAACGCTCAACGCAGTTGCGTTCAGAAATATGAAGAACGGCGACGAGTGCGATACCCCGAAGAGCAATTGCAAGTACACGAATGACTGTACGTGCGAATCGTGCAAAGAGAGCGAGAAAGAGACGGATGGGAAGGAGAAGGAGAGGAAAGAGAGGAAGCCGATGTTGAAGGCGAAGCCGGTTCAGAAGCCGTGCGAAAACGGTGTGCACCAACCGCATTTCTGTAAAGGTGGGTAGATATAATTTTTTTTTTTTTTATTAAAATTGTCTTATTTATTCATTATGTCGTCAGTCGCGGTGTGAGTCGGTCGTGTCTGACCTAGCTTGCTGTTAAGTTTAAAAATTTCTGATTACAATATAAACACTCGATTTAGATGAAATTTACTCTAATTAGTCCAATCCTTAGACCTTTTGTATTAATATATCTGCACTTAGATTATAAATAGGTAAAGTTTGTGAATTTGTTTGTAGGAATTAATCTCCGGAACTACTTAACTGATTTTGAAAATTGTTTCATCAGTTCAAAGCTATATTATTCCTGAGTAACATAGGATATGTCATTTATACGTAATATTATAAAGCAGAAAGATTTTTTGTTTGTTACGATTTAACTCAAAAACTACTGGACCGATTTTGAAAATTCTTTCACCAATAGAAAGCTACATTATCAGCGAGTAACATAGGCTTTGTCTCTCATCCGTGCGAAGCCAGGGCTGGTTGCTAGTTAATAATAGGGGACTGGCAGAATTAACAGCGTTGTGGCACGAAAGTGTCACAGCATATGCTGAGCCAGTTCCTATTCGCAACCGCAGTGCACACTGCGACTTGACTGTACTAGCATAGGTTTAGTTATAGTTAGTTTAAGCTGTTGTCATGTTGTACTGTTTGTGAATAAAATTTTTAACTATCTATCTATCTAATATTTATTTTTATTGTTCCCAGTTGGTCACGGGACGGTCCCAGCGACCCAACCCGTCGGCGGCTGCTCGGGGGAGAACCCGGACCAACCCTGTTCATGCTGTTATTGCACTGTTTTTGGACATGCGGTAAGTGTCATGTTAAGGTGTCTGTCCACTTCACCGTAATCTGCTAGAATCAATACGTCTAATTCTGAATCACGCTATCAAAGTGTTTCCGAGTGCTGAGTGTCAGTGTATATACCTAGATATCGACTGGAGTCAGGCAATGGTTTGGTTTCAAAAATTGCGTATACATTTTTAAAAGGCCGATAACATCTGAGATATCTAAACCGCGGTGGTGATTACGTTCCATCTGGAAACCCGACTGATTTGTAATTAAAAAAATTATGTGACTCAACAGTTAAAATTACTTTTCATCATAGAACGGCCTAAAACACTTTGTAACCATTCAAACAATATTTTCCTTACATTAAATCATGAACACAACACAATTGTTGCCGACATATTTTTAGATATACTTTTTGTTTTTATATTTGACTTTTTCAGACCTATTATAATATTGAAAAAAAAAAGTAAGAATTATCCATATTTTTATTCTGCTCAGTCATTGCTCTCCATCGCTATCAACAATATTCCTCCTTTTTTTTTTATAGTATAGGGGGCAAACGGGCAGGCGGCTCACGTGATGGTAAGTGATCACCGCCGCCCATAGACATCCGCAACACCAGAGGGCTTGCGGGTGCGTTGCCGGCCTTTAAGAAAGATGTAGGCTCGCTTCTTGAAGGTTTCCAAGTCGGTTCGGAAAAACCGCCGGCTACCTAAAAAGCTGGTTCGATTTTGATGAAATTTTTTAGTCAATTATGGGGATTTTTTTTATATATATGTAAGATATCGACAGACGAGCAAGTTTACTTGATTTAGACAATGAATTTAGTTCATATTTGTAAGCCTTTTTTTTTGTAATTTCCAGCCGCCTCTCACGACACCCGTACCTAGGAATTTCAACGAAACTAGAGAGAGACTGAGGTCTATTCTAAATAAGAAGAAACAGAAGTGCAAATCCAATGTGAGTTTCATTACTTATTTTTTGTTATACTAGCAACGCGCCCCGGCTTCACACGGGTGCAATGTAGATGTACTATACACAAAACATAGCCTATGTTACTCGCTGATAATGTAGCTTTCTATTGGTGAAAGAATTTTTAAAATCGGTCCAGTAGTTTTTGAGTTTATTCATAACATACAAAAATACAAATCTTTCCTCTTTATAATATTAGTATAGATATCGACAGACGAGCATGAGGTTCACTTGATGTTAGGTGATTCCTGAGACACAGAACGTCAGTCGATGATGCGCTGTCGACCTATGTTTTTCTTACGGAAATTCAAAGACTGAAACGCGCAATATGCACTTCACGGTTTTCCATCTATGAACGGTGGTTCGTTACCAATGCCCAAAGTTACCAGACGTGGGGAAGACAGGCTTATAGAAAATAATAAACATTTCGTCTCGGTGGGACTCGAACCCGCGACCCATCGATGCGCACGGCAGGTGTTCTACCGAACGCGCCAACGAGCCCGTCAAAATATTTTGTGTACATGTATCTTTATGCCACCTATCTATAGGAATATTTGACATAGTATTAAATGGACTTCAGGTCAAAAATTCAATTCAATTAAAATATAACCCGACAGCGCAACATTGACTAATGTCACGGAAGTCTGTCAATAAATAAAATCAATTTTTTTTTCTGATTTCAGAGTGAATCTCCCACCGCTGAAACTGAACGACCGAAAATACAACCAGTTCATAGGCCACCGGTGAGTGGAACACTTAGGGTCTGCTTCGATACATAATTCGATGGGTAACGGCCTATATGTCGTAACCGACATATTTAGCGAAAATGAGTTAAATATGAATGCTGTTAAGCAATACAGTGTCAACCCACAAAATGATAAAAATGTAAATTTTGATACCAATCGCTTCCTTATGAGCTGGAGTGCATATTTCAAAAGAGATATATTATATCGTTTTAATAGCAAAAATATTGAAAAAACTAGCGGGCACGAAACCCTAACATGTTTAGAATATTTAACAATAATGCACTAAATTCTATTACTTTGATTTTATTGTAAAGTATTTAATCCGTTCTAGCGTATTTAATCCGTTGTAAAGTACATATTTAATCCGTTGTAAAGTACATATTTAATCCGTTGTAAAGTACATATTTAATCAGTTCTAAAGTACATATTTAATCCGTTGTAAAGTACATATTTAATCAGTTCTAAAGTACATATTTAATCCGTTCTAGCGTATTTAATCCGTTCTAATGTATTTAATCAGTTCTAAAGTATCCCCCTTCCACCTGGAATCACTGAAAATCAGTGTTGGGGCTGAGTATGTATGCCCCAACTTATGCTGAGTGGTATCCGGATTTTGGGGAATATTTTTTTTGTTTTTTAATTATATAATGTTGATTAATTTTAGTATCAAGTTCTCAATTTTTTTGTAATAGCTTTAAGTGGTGTTTTCCAAAATAAATGTTCTATCTATCTATGTATCTATCTAACCACTCGCCAGGCTCTCCCGAAGACCCTCCCGCCGAACCTGACGCCGCAGGCGCAGCAGAAGAGGCAGATCCTGGACAAGCAGCAGCGGCAGCTGGCGGAGCAGATGGCGCGGATGGCCGTCAGCGAGAACCGCCGGGAAGAGGCCGTGGCCAAGGTGAGGGGTTACCGAGCCGGTTAACACTTTGACTGATACTCCCATAGTACTATTTTATCGAGCCGGTTAACACTCTGACTGCTGCTCCCAAAGTACTATTTTACCGAGCCGGTTAACACTCTCGCTTAAATTGGTAACTAGTATGTAAAGATAAAAAAAACAGGTACAATTAACCAAATTATGAACAAAATTCACGTTCTGACTTTTTTTTGGTGGTCCGCTTCACGTGAAATGGCCCTATATTTGGATAAAAAAAAATTGATGTTTTTTTTTTAATTTAAATAGCCTCGCGTACTAGTCTGGGAATGAATCTACTTTCTCTTGCAAGGATTTTCGGTTGGTCGAAACGTATTTGTCTAAAAATACGTTTTTTATGTTAGATATCGACAGACGAGCATGAGGTTCACTTGATGGTAGATGATACCTCAGCCACAGAACATCAGTCAATGATGCGCTGTCGTTGTTTTTACTTCGAGCATTCGGAAATCCAAAGACTGAAACCGAAACGCGCAATATGCACTTCACGATTTTTCCATCTATGAACGGTGGTTCGTTACCCGGTCGGAATTTCGATATTCCTCCCACCCGATTAATGCCCTAAGTTACCAGACGTGGGAAAGACATGCTTACAGAAAAATATAAACATGTTGTCCCGGTGGGATTCGAACCCACGCGCCTACGAATAAAGTTATTATAATTAACTAGTGGACCCCGCAGACGTTGTTCTGCCACAAATTATATAACTAAATTGACTCTAGAAAACGTTTGTATGGGAAATAGAAAAGGGCTGTTTTTAGGGTTTTCCCGGAAATTATTCGATTTTTTCTCGCCTTTTAAACCTTCCCTAGACCTCCACGAACATTTCAAGACTAAGATAAGATAAATCCGTTCAGCCGTTCTCGAGTTTTAGTGAGACTAACGAACAGCAATTCATTTTTATATATATAGACTAGTGGACCCCGCAGACGTTGTTCTGCTACAATTTTAATTAAAAAAACATTGTCCATTGGACAAAATTGTGAATCTAAACCATTCCCAGATCCCCTTGAACACACACAAAAAATTTCATCAAAATCGGTCCAGTCGTTTGAGAGAAGTTCAGTGACATACACACTCACAGAAGAATTATATATGTAAAGATATGTTTTTTTTATTCCAGCCGGCACAGAACTCGGTTCCACAGCACGTGCCCGTACTCAATACGGAGGGCAAAGTGAACGCCAGCGCTATGGAACAGATACGATGGCAGGTGAGTTGTCGACGATGTTCGACTGTCCTATGTCTTATTTAAAAGTGAATTCCCTAGACACATTTCTGTGTCCGTTTCACTGATCATCGCTCACTAATAACGCTAGTGTATTAATTATTAACCAGTATACATTGATAGAATACTTGTTACATATTTCTGATGTCCTGGTACTTTTTAGAATTCTTTAATAATTGGATGCTATTAAGCAATACAGTGTCAACCCACATGGTAGCCATTTTGAGAAAATTGAGTTTGAAGTTTTAATTAGGTTTTGTTAAATTTCTTTTAAAAAATTACAGAAACAATAGATATATTTGTAATAATTATTATTACACTAAATGTATATCGTTTGGTAGCAATCAAAGTAATAAGGAGTTTAGTGCATCATTGTTAAATATTTTAGGATTTCGTGCCCACTAGTTTATCAATATTTTTGCTATTAAAATGATTGAATGATTTTGTGGGTTGACACTGTATTGCTTAACAACGTCCAATTATTACTCAGAATAGATTGATATAATACTTTTTCTTTGTTTCTGGTGCCTTGGTACTTTTTAGAATTCTGCCTATCCCAATGGGAAAAGTGTATATTATGTATGTACCGAAATAAAGACATTATTATTTTTTTTAAATAAAATACTTACCGGATTAAAACGTGATTTATTATTTATATTAGTTATGCCGATGTTTCTTGATAAATTGCGTTTGTTATCTGGTGTAAAGTATTTTATTTAAATGTATGATACTCGCGTTAGTAAAAGACAATATTAATTGTTTATTAGCAAATGAAACAACAACAACAGCAAGCACAGTTGCAACAACAACAAGCGTTACTACAACAACAGGCACAGATGCAACAGAAACAACAACATGCACAGATGCAACAGAAGCAACAACATGCTCAACAGCAACAACAACAGTTGCTACAACAACAGCAGCAGCAGCAACAACAAAAGAAGCCTGAGCCAATATACGACCTGCCAATACACAACAAACCGACGCTAACACCACAACAACAACAACAGATTAGACAACAACAGCTGCAACAGGTAATATAATATTAATAATTTACCACACTATGCTGTGATTTCCAGAGTTCAGTTTTTAGTGGTGCATGGGGCAGACACATTTCTGAGTCTGTTATATTTCGCCGATGCCTTCGGTGCTAACTCAACTTATTAACATGCTTTGTACATGCATTTTTTTTAAATGTTATATACTAAATACTGTTAACATGCATTATTTAAATTTAAATAATCTTGTAGTTTATATAAAATAATTGTAAATATTCTAATATAGAAGAAGGTAAAAAAAGTATACAAACAACTTATATATATTAGCATTGCTAAAATCTAGAAGCAATTATCATCTCTGTAGCTTAATTTATCAATTGCCTTATAAAAACTTCTATATATTTCCATAAAAGCAACAGCAACAACTCATCCGTCAACAACAAGCCCAGCAGCAGCAACAACAAGCCCAACAGCAACAACAGCAAGCCCAACTGCAACAACAAGCCCAACAACAAGCTCAGCAGCAGCAACAACTAAAACTTCAACAACAACAACAAGCCCAACAGCAGCAGTTACAACAACAGCAACAGATGCAGCAGCAGCAACAACAACAACAACAGCAGGCGCACCTGTTACAACAGCAGCACTTACAACAAATGCAACAGAGGCAGAGTAGACCGCAACAACAGTTGTCGGTGCATAGCAGGGATACCAGTGTCTTCTCTACTTCGTCTCAGTGTTCTAGGTAATTTTTGTTGGTTTTTTGTAAAAGAGGGGCAAACGGCAAATATGGAAACTTTTTTTTTTTTTTTCAATTATAGTTTTAGGTCTTTAGTCGAGTCTTTTAGTGTTTAAGTTCTATATCACTGAGAGTCAGTTGATTTAAAATGGAGTCTGGAGGGCTATTTACATATTGCCCCCTTGAAATATAAGACATTTTTAACATTTTTTTTATATATTTTTTACAATTTTTTTTTCTTGAGATATTCGAACCTAAAAGTGTCAGAACACGTCTTTTTGCTGTTTTTGACGTTAGAACAGGACAAGTAATAACTAATAACTGAATCAAAAATACTGAGATCAATGATGCGGTGACGACCTATGTTTTTTATGTTAGATATCGACAGACGAGCATATGAGCTTCACTTGATGGTAGGTGATACCTCAGCCACAGAACATCAGTCGATGATGCGCTGTCGACCTATGTTTTTTATGTTATATTTCGACAGACGAGCATGAGGTTCACTTGATGGTAGGTTAGCCACAGAACATCAGTCAATGATGCGCTGTCAGCCTATGTTTTTCAATGTTAGATTTGTACACACAAGTATGAGGTTCACTTGATGGTAGGTCAGGTTAGCCACAGAACATCAGTCGATGATGCGCTGTCTACCTATGTTTTTTTTAAACATTCCAGTGGTTCGTGCTGGCGCGGTCGTGGGGGGTGTTCCAACCGGGTCGAGGACCCTCGGGATCTGGACGCCCTGCTGCAGTACATCGAGGGCCCGGCGCGACACGTGGACAGGGGGAAGAAGAGGGCCAAGAAACAGCGGCAGAAGGCGAAAAAGGTGAGTTAGTAGTACTGTAGCGACATCTATGATCCGCTACAAGAAACAGCACTAAGACGTCTAATCCTGAATCGCGCTATATAAATGTAGTATGTTTGTCGTCTATTCACTCCTATACTATTCATTCGATTATGATTATAATTATTTATTACTATTGTTAATTACTTAAAGATGTCATGTGGAACATGGTGTTATGGTTGCAGCTCCTTACAAAACATTTGTAAGACAAAAACTTGGCGATTAAAAAGAGTGGCGGCGAGTTTATTGCCAGTTCTTCTCGTCCGCTCTACGCCTTGATTTGAGAACTGGCAGTAAATGTAAAATTAGAAGCGTTTCTTTATTGACGTGTGTATATTGTTTTACTTAAATGAATAAATGATGATTTGATTTGATTCTGTGGACGGCCGCCATCTTGAATATAACGACTTATTAGATATCTCGCTCTTATTAGAACTACTTCCAGTGGTTGAGAACGAGATTGCATTAGATTACATAGAGATTTTGACGCGCAAAAATTAAAAAAAAAAACTACGCTTAAGCACTAGATTTATTATTAAACTAATGATTTTTTTTTTATTTCTGATGATTCAGTAAAATTTTATGGCCACCGCGAAGTGCTACTTGGCAAAGGCGTTACATAAATATGGCGATACTTTTATAAATAATTTTTTTTTTCAAAGTCGCACATGACATTAAAACTCTGTGGAATCCTTTTGTATGAAATGAACTTATTTAATATAGTTCAAACAAACTAAAAACAAGAGAAAACTCTTAGCTATTATTGCCATAATATTGCAAATTACAGCAAATATCAACTCCGATTTCCGAATGCTCGAAGTACAAATTAGGTCGACAGCGCATCATCGACTGATGTTCTGTGGCTGAGGTATCACCTACCGTCGAGTGAACCTCACGCTCGTCGTTCACCCCCCAGGAGGAGAGCCGTCTGATCCGCGACGTGCTCGCGCTCCGCGACGAGATGAAGCGCGCGCAGCAGGCCAGCTGGGAGGCGCAGGGCGCGCACGCCATGAACGCGGTGTTCGTGCGGCGGGCGCGCGCCTCGCTGCAGCAGCTGCAGCGCGCGCGCGGCAAGTGTGAGTGGGGGGCTAGTGATGTATCGAGTTTTGTGGTTGGGGGGCAAACTTTTTTCAACTATTGCACAAAAAAATTTGGTACATACGGGATTTATCGAGTTTTGTGTTTGGGGGGCAATTTATTTTTAACTCGTATTGCTCAAAAAATTGTGTACAAAAAGCGAACTTAATGCCTAAAGGCATTTTCTGCCAGTTTACCTTGGCTTTGTGGAGAGGTGTGTAGTTAGAAAAAAAAGAAATAATTTTTTTGACTACAGTTTGTAATTGCTGGTTTACATATTTGGGCTAGGGGGGCAGATTGTGTATTGGTTCCTTGACACACGTGGAAGGCAGTAATATATTGAAATAGTGATGATTTTTTTCTGAATCTTGAAGGGAATTTTACATATTCTCATGTAGGGGAGGTATTTTCCCCTCAGATAAAAATAGATCTTCTTTTATCAGCATGTCAATATATTATCGTGTAGATATATTAAGTCATGTAAAAAAATTGTATCTGGGGGGCTATATTATATTGCTCCACCCTTGCGAAATAAAAATTGAAAATAGTTTAACGAATTACAGGTAAGAAAATAAAGATGACTCTCGGGCAGCAGACCAAATTGAAAGTAGCCACTGAAGACTTGGAGACGATGACAGGTGTCTTCAATAATAGTGCTAAGGTGAAAGGTTACATCTATTTGCCTTGTTATACAGGTTTATGCACAGAACAGAAGAAGTAAGTAGAAGTGCGATGTGTCATAATTGGTACCGGATGGACTGTCGCCAAATTGGTACCGGATCGACTGTCGCCAAATTGGTACCGGATCGACTGTCGCCAAATTGGTACCGGATCGACTGTCGCCAAATTGGTACCGGATCGACTGTCGCCAAATTGGTACCGGATCGACTGTCGCCAAATTGGTACCGGGTCGACTGTCGCCAAATTAACACAAATAAATGGAGTATTAACAGTATTACACAGTTACAATATTTTTTCAATTCGTTGTTTTTATTTAACTCAAAACTAGCTAAATCACACTGGTGATAACGGCGATAACGATAACTTTGGCTTATGATAAAGTACATACGACGTCTTGTAATATTAAGAGGGCCCTTCCCGGTTCGACTATCGTCAACGCGAGCATGGTTGAAAAGCTTTTTGTTTCATGCAGCGCATACCTCTACCGCTAACGAGTGAGGGAGAACGCGATAACATTGAACGAAAAATAGTGTGCGGAAATTTCATAAAACTTGTTCTAGCAAATACGTGTTTTTCAGTAGTCTTTACAAGTTTATGAAGTATTTTTTTGTAATTTAGAATCTCCATTATATTTGCAAGGTTTCTATCATAACAAAATATTTACTTTCACAATTTATGAGTACATTATGAACGCCCAAAGTTCAGGTATTTTTTTGCAAAAAAGCTGATTTTTGGAGGCATATACTGAATTTATTTCTGAAAATTTTGAGATTTTGTTTCGATAGAAACCTAGATATAGCGCACGAGATACCTACTAGTTCAAAAGTTTCAAAGAAAAATCGGTTACATCGCCATAATCACGTACGAGCTTTTGTATGGAAAGTAAGACGGGTTGGGCCCACTTAAAACAAAATTAATATATATTAATATAATAAATTAATTATATATTATATAATTACTCAACTAAACTTTATGTGAAAGATATAAGGATGATTTTGACTGACTGCTTAATTGTGACACGCGTAACACGCCTACTTCGCACTTCTTCCAGATAGTTCATCACCACTTATCATTAGGTGGTCAAAATCGGATGATGGGATGAAAAGTTACCATCATATCAGCTAATGTACCAATACACCTTCCAGGAGTTGGAGACTGTCATGAAGCACTATTTCGAGGTCGGAGCGCGGCTCGAGCACGCTGAGAGACAGCTGGGGGAGGCGAGGGCTCAGCAGGGCATCAAGGATTCGGAGGTACAGCTCAAATCTATATATATAAAAGAGATTCCCACCTATATAGATACTCATCACGATATCTCTGGAACCATAAGGCGTAGCAACTTGAAATATGGTAGGAATATTCCTTTTGCCGAGTAGAGGTCAGCTAAGAACGGATTTTACGAAATTCAACCCACAAGGGGGGTTGCGGGGGCAATTGCTAGTATTACAATAATACTTTTAAATAAAATACTGTATACCGGATTAAAACGCGATTTATTATTTATATTGTTTAAATTATTTATCCCGACGTTTCGGATGCTTTACAGCAACCGTGGTCGCGGGGAGACATAAATAATTTTAAACAATATAAATAATGAATCGCGTTTTATTCCGGTATACAGTATTTTATTTAAATGTGTGATACTCGCGTTAATAAAAGACAAGATTACATTAATACTTGCCAAATCCAATACCAGGGCTTCGAAGTACGAGTATCTAAAAATACCAGCGTCGAAAACCAGGTTTTAAATACTTTACCGAGTTCCGAACTCTCCATACCAAAAAATGGGCATTATCAGCGAGTAACATAGGCTATGTTTTGTGTACAGTACATCTACATTGCACCCGTGTGAAGCCGGGGCGCGTTGCTAGTCTTTAATAAGAAAACTGTATTTGACACACACACCCATTCATCCACACACAAACAATAGGAAAGAAAAATATTTTATAAATCTTGAAAATGTTCGAAAATGTCCATCAAATTCGATTAAACAGTTTATTCGAATGAGTTTTTTTGTAAAATTGTATTTTTGTTATTTTTCAGCAAAATTATCTGATTGTGAAGGCGAAAATGGAAGAAGATAGGATATTTTTTAAAGAATTCATGGAGAAACAGTTGATGAGTAAGTTGAGATATTTTTAGTTATGTAAATTACGAAAGCCACAAACGTGGAGGAGCAAAAAAAAAAACAGAATTTTCTAGTTATAATATATTTAATTAATCTATACATATAATAAAACTGTAGAGGTCGAATGTCTGTACATAGAAAAAAAATGCTAAAAACCGGGTCAGGGGGTGTAAGAAAAGAAATAGAAGAAATCCCGATATTTTTGTTTCTCTGCTTATATGAGCTAATCTCCAAAACTGGTGGACCGATTTACATGAAATTTTGCATGGTGGTACCTTATATCCCTTTTTATCCTGGAAAATAGAGTTCCCAACATATAGGCTTTGTTTCATCGGAATCGGTTGAAAAATAAAAGTTATCATTTATGAAGCGCACGCAAACGAAGTCGCGGGCATCAGCTAGTTTCAATTAAAACTAATTACAGCTATACGTCTACTCGATATAGAGCGTAAGTTTTAGAATATAATTTAATAGAAATTAAATTAATACTGAGAATTTCAATGCTAAATCAGTAAATGCCTCCTCCGTGGAAAAAAAATGTTGAATTTTTTTGTATAATTCAAATTCAAAATCATTTATTCATTTAGGTAACACAATGTACACTTATGAACGTCAGTAAAAAATACGTATTAAATGCTTCTAGTTTTACATTTACTGCCAGTTCTCAAATCAAGGGCGTAGAGCGGACGAGAAGAACTGGCAATAAACTCGCCGCCACTCTTTTTAATCGCCAAGTTTTTTTGTTTTAAAAAATTTTTGTAACCATTACACCATGTTCCACGTGACATCTTTAAGTAATTAACTGTAATAATTAAAATATATATATATAATATACCATTTGTTGTCCCCCCCAGATGTGGGGGTGTCGACCGAGGCGGCGGGCCCCCCGGACTCCCCCACCGAGATGGGGGCCGTCCGCGTGGGGGACGGCACCGCCATACACCCGGACGTCATAGAGACACATCAGTCTAAAGGTATGTTTGACAGACGAGCATGAGGTTCACTTGATGGTAGGTGACACCCCAGCTGTAGAACATCAGTCGATGATGCGCTGTCGACCTATGTTTTTTTTGTTAGATATCGATAGACGAGCATGAGGTTCACTTGATGGTAGGTGATACCTGAGACACAGAACGTCAGTCGATGATGCGCTGTCGACCTATGTTTTTTTATGTTAGATATCGACAGACGAGCATGAGGGTCACTTGATGGTAGGTGATACCTGAGACACAGAACATCAGTCGATAATGCGCTGTCGACCTATGTTTTTTTATGTTAGATATCGACAGACGAGCATGATGTTCACTTGATGGTAGGTGATACCTGAGACACCGAATATCAGTCGATGATGCGCTGTCGACTTATGTTTTTTTATGTTAGATATCGACAGACGAGCATGAGGTTCACTTGATGGTAGGTGATACCTCAGTCACAGAACGTCAGTCGATGATGTGCTGTCGACCTATGTTTTTTAATGTTAGATATCGACAGATGAGAATGATGTTCACTTGATGGTAGGTGATACCTCAGTTACAGAACGTCAGTCGATGATGCGATGTCGACCTACTTATTTTTTACTTCGAGCATTCCGAAATCCATAGTTTATCTACCGAAATGCGCAATTGCACTTCACGGTTTTTCCATCTATCGTTACCCGGTCGGAATTTCGATATTCCTCCCACCTGTTTATTGCTCGAAGTTACCAGACGTAGGGAAGACATTCTTACATTCTTATAAACATGTCGTCCCGGTGGGATTCGAACCCACGACCCATCGGTGCGCACGGCAGATATTCTAATGAACCCGTGAAAATAATGAATTTATTGAATATAATTTTAACTCTTGTGAATCTTACAGTCTTGGAAATTCTTGAAGAGGCGCATCAGGCAAAGAAGCAAGCCGACAAGAAACAGAGCTGGGAGCAGGCCATCGCCCACATCAACCAGCTGGCCAAGGGGAAGGTATGGTAACAACAACAATACTATCAGCAACAACAACACTATCAACAACATCAATACTATCAACAGCAACAACAATACTATCAATAACAACAATGATTATAACAGCAACAACATTTCTAGCAGCGACAACAACAATTACAACAACACTATTAGTAACAACAATATCGACACCAGCAATTAATACTATGGCAGAGGATTTGAAAGAAAAATTGTGATAACTATTATATTATTTTAAAGTAATCACAGTTTTTCTTTAAGGGGCCGTCCATTAATCACGTGAGGCTCAAAAGGGGGGGGAGGGGTACGGAAAACATCACGAAACATCACGAGGGGGGAGGGGGGGTCTCGTTAGACATCACGTGTATTAATTTTATTTATTTTTTCTCAAAAAGCGCTATTTATGAACCGAAATTTTGAACGGCGCGAAAATTTATTAATTAATTAATTAATTATTCATGAATGTTTTTCGAATCAAAACGCCATTTGTTAAATATTTTTTTCCAGTCAAAAATAGCCTTTACATAGACTTCCAAAAAAATACACGTGATCCAGGGGGAGGGGGGGGAGTGGTCCCAAACCTCACCAAATATCATCAGGGGGGAGGGGGGGGTCAAAAAATGAGAAAAACGACCTCACGTGATTAATGGACGGCCCCTAAACTGCATTTGGCGTAAAAATACTTTTTCAAGTTAGCGTTGTGTAAATTGCTATTGTCGATATTATCAACAACAACAAGAATACTGGCAGCGAGAACAACATTAGTATCAAATATACTATCAACAACAACAGTTTAGTAACTGTGTCCGTTTCAATGATCTCTAGGAGTTTGTACTAAAATTAGTATAATTTACATAGAAAAAGCAAAAAGAAGCGCAGGCTCGAGCGAAGAAACTAGAAGAAAAGAAACAGAAAGAGGAGACGAAGGAGGAGAGAGAAGAGACGAGGGAGGAGGAGCCTCCGGCGCTTTCGAAGAAACAACGGAAACTATTGGCGAAACAACAGGTGAGACTTATTAAATTATATGACTGCTTCAAAGGCCGGCTACACATCTGCAGAACCTCCGTCGGTGTGGGCTAAATCTATAATATTTCATAGAATTCATTTATCTATTTCTACATCAGAGGCCGGCAACACAAATGCAGATCTTGTGGTGTTGGCTTAATGTATAATATGTCATAGAATTAAATTGTATGTCTTCCTCTAAGGCCGATAACACATCTGCAGATCCTCTGTCAATGTTATCATAGCATTCAATCAACTATTGCTACTTCAAAGACCAGCAACGCATCTGTCATTTTTGGTGTCTTATCTAAAGTTCTAATTTCGTAATTATTTTTCAATATTCAGGCAGAGGAAGAAGAAAAGAAGAGACAACAACAGTTATTACAACAGCAACAGCAAGAGGCTAAAAAGAAGAATGAAAAGAAGGAACAGCAGAAACAAGAGACGAAGCCGGATAAGAAAGAGAAGAAAGCTGAAAAGAAAGAGGAGAAGGAAAAGAAGAAGGAGGAGAAGAAAGAGGTTAAGAAGCAGGAGAAAGAGAAGAAGGAGGTTAAACAAGAGAAGATTGGTTAGTTTATACTATATGGACTTATAATAGACTAGCATTTACCCGCGACTTCGATCGCGCAGACTTCTATTATTATGTTTTTGGGCCTTTTCTACTTAGTAGTAAATTAAATATAATCTGATATATAAGCAATAATACTGTAAAGTTTCATCAAAATCCGTTCAGCAGTTTTTGCATGAAAGTGTAACATTCATCCATCCATACATCCTCACAAAATATGATACTCATCGTTATAATTTGGCCAATTAACTCAATATCGTTAAAAATTAAATATAATCTGATATATAAGCAGTAATACTGTAAAGTTTCATCAAAATCCGTTCAGTAGTTTTTGCATGAAAGTGTAACATTCATCCTCACAAAATTTCACATTTTTAATATATCAGGATTAATAGTGAATAAAATGTTTTTTTTTTCAGTTCCAACGACAAAAACGAAACCGCAGCAACAACAACAACAGGTTCAACAAAATAGCAATAACAACAATAACAACAACAACAATAGCAATAGCAAAAAAGAGAAGAAGAAAGAGCAGAGTCAGAAGCAGGTTATCAACATCACACCCGACACTACGATCGAGGTTGTCAACAAGAAGGTGAGTGTCATGTTAATAATATATGTTACTAGCGTCTGCCCGCGACTTCGTCTGCGTAGAATTAGTACTAAGGGTAGCTTATTTTTGAACCGAGCTGTTTTTTCATCAATATCCGCAATGGCGCTGCACTCAAGTCAATAATATCGTGATATTTTTTAAACCGTTCGTCCAAATTACTTGGTGTAAAAGACAAAGTTCATCTATATTAAATACTGAAAGCGATAAATGTATCAATTTTGATAAGAATTAGCTAAATACTCTAAAAAGTGCAATTGAAAAAATGAATCTTTAAATGTATTTATGGCTCATAGTTTAGGGTATATTGGCTTCCACATAAAAGGTAGATATATGCTATCGCGGACTTTTATTTAGAACTATTTAAAACAAACAATCCCATGATATATTATATTCTTGTAACTCCAACGGTTAAGGCAGCGCACGCCAAGATAGCTCTCAGAAGGCAGGAATTTTTCCGAGTTACTTGATAGTTATCGTTATATTATGGCCAATATACAAAAACAGTTTATAAATTATAGCCTATGTGTTATTCTGATATATAAGCTATATTGCTGTAAAGTTTCATCGAAATCCGTTCGGTAGTTTTTGCGTGAAAGAGTAACAAACATCCATCCATCCATCCATCCATCCATCCTCACAAACTTTCGCATTTATAATATTAGTAAGATAAGATAGTAAGATAAGATAAGAAGTAAGATAAGATAAGATCTTCATGTATGTTATACAGAATTATCAGTGATAGCAAAACGCCCCGGCTTCACACGTGTGCAATGTAGATGTACTATACACAAAACAGACTATTGTACTCGCTGATAATGTAGCTTTCTATTGGTGAAAGAATTTTCAAAATCGGTCCAGTAGTTTTTGAGTTTATTCATAACATACAAAAATACAAATCTAAATATGATGAATAATGACTAAATATGGAAATCCAAATAATTCCAGACTGGGACTGTGAATGAAACGGAGAAGCCAGCGTCTTGCAGCATCATGGAACAGCTGAGCAGCGGGGTACAGGTTCGATTTCCATCGGTTGATAGTTTTTAAAGAGAATGTCCGTGTCTTGTGCGATTCCATCCGAGCGCATATTGAACGGACATTTCTGTGTCTGTTTTACTGATCTGATCGTACATCTTTGATTCCAATCGCTTTATTTATATATTTTTCAATCGGATGGGCTCGTTGCTTTTAAAAAAAGTCAGTGTGTCAGTATCAAAACATAGGTCAACAGCACATCATTGACCGATGTTCTGTGGCTGAGGTATCACCTACCATCAAGTGAACCTCATGCTCGTCTGTCGATATCTAACATAAAAAAGTGAGTGTGCTTTAGACCACATAACTGAAGTAAAAACAACAAAACAAACATTTATATATAAAAGTATTTGTTTTTAATGAATTACGAAAGCCACAGCCGGAGGACCCAAAAAAAAACATATTTAATTAATTATTATAATTAAAAACTACATATTTACAAAGATACGTCTACTCGATGTAGAACGTATGCTATAGAATGCTATTTTATATAAATCAAAATGAATAAAGAAAACTTAAATGCTAAATGGAAGAGTCGGGAGTGGTTGACCTAGGCGAACGTAGCTCGATCAGATCGGGGACGTTCTGACGGATTTTTTGTCAGAAAATCTAGACCCGTGCGAAGCCAGGGCGTGTCGCTAGTTGTATATATGTTTGTATGTATATCCGTCTGTTCAGGTGGCCGACCTGCGGCTCCCGCCCGGCATCACCCTGACGAGGGTCCACCCCAACGAGAAGAGGGAGACTCCGCCGATTAAGTCTGTGGTGAGTGCACTAGCAGTATCGACATACGGCCTTGATAAGAGAATTACAATATTAAAGAAACAGAGACAGTGTGAGAGAGAGAGAGACGGCTAGGGTGTGGGAGAGAGATTGCTAGGGTGTGCTAGAGAGAGTCTGTTAGAGTGTGAGAGTCTGCTAGAGTGTGTCAGAGAGTGTTAGAATGTGTGAGAGACTGCTAGGGCGTGTGAGAGAGAGACTGCTAGAGTGTGTGAAAGACTTCTAGGATGTGTGAGAGAGAGATTTTTAGAGTGTGTGAGAAATTCTAATAGGGTTTGTGAGTGATAGACTGCTAGTGTGTGAGTGAGAGTGCTAGTGTGTGAGAGAGAGAATGCTAGAGTGTGTGAGAGTCTGCTTGGGTGTGTGAGAGACTGCTAGAGTGAGTGAGAGATAGTGCTTGGGTGTGTGAGAGACTGCTAGAATGTGTGAGAGATAGTCTGCAAAGGTGTGTGAGTGAGGGACTGCTGGGGTGTGTGAAAGACTGATAGAGTGAATGAGAGATAGTGCTTGGGTGTGTGAGAGAGACTGCTAGAATGTGTGAGAGTCTGCTAGGGTGTGCGAGAGAGACGGCTATAGTGTGTGAGAGATAGTCTGAAAGGGTGTGTGAGTGAGAGACTGCTGGGGTGTGTGAAAGACTGATAGAGTGAATGAGAGATAGTGCTTGGGTGTGTGAGAGAGACTGCTAGAATGTGTGAGAGCTGCTAGGGTGTGCGAGAGAGACGGCTATAGTGTGTGAGAGATAGTCTGAAAGGGTGTGTGAGTGAGAGACTGCTAGGGTGTGTGAGAGACTGCTAGAGTGAATGAGAGATAGTGCTTGGGTGTGTGAGAGAGACTGCTAGAATGTGTGAGAGCTGCTAGGGTGTGCGAGAGAGACGGCTATAGTGTGTGAGAGATAGTCTGAAAGGGTGTGTGAGTGAGAGACTGCTAGGGTGTGGAGAGAGAGACTACTAAGGTGTGAGAGAGAGATATACAGATCTAATAACAGAAAGAGAGAGATACATGTTTAGTAACACATACCTATATTTAACCCTATTATCTGGAATATTTGTAAAATCTATTTGGAAAACCTGGAAAAGTCAGGCAATTTGTAAGTCGGTAATGTTTTACAACGTGGAGACTCATTTTAAACGTCGCCAGCCGCTGTGGAAGTGCAACCAGCTGCCGGCCGCGCCCACGCCCGTGGCGCGCCCGCCGCCCGTCATCAATGCTGAGCCGTCATTGATGATGTTCTCCACAGTGCCGGCGCCAGGTATGTGCGGCTGACGTTTCATGATGGCGTCCGGCTATAATAATAATAATATCGTTTATTTCGGGTAAAATGCCCATAATTATACATCACAATTACATTAAATTTATAAATATAACACAAAGAATATTAAATAAGAATATACTTAAATTTAATAACATTAATAACAATTAAAAATTAAAAATTAAAATTAAATTAAATTCTGACACAATAATAAATTAATTAAAAATCATTTGAGAATAAAAAATAAAAAGAATAGAATAAGGCCGTCTATCAAGATGGCTATGACTTCCGGCGTTCAAAAACATATAATAATATCTTTTATTTGAAACAAAAAACAGCATTAATAAAAGCAAAAAGGGTGCTACTCAGGTAACCTTAGGAGTCATACTAATTTCGTGATTTTTTGTCCTTGTCACAGTTGGTCACATTAGTGAGACCCCTCAGTGTGACGTCACATTTTTCAATGTAACGGGTAGAGTTGAAATATTTTTAAGTTTTTCGTTAATAGTTCAAATTTGGCATTTTAACACTTATGGCTGGTATACACTTTGATTAGTCAAGTGTCAAGTGTTTAGTGTTTAGTATGTAGAGTGATTAGTGTTAAGTGATTAGTAATGTCCTATACTGTTTATTAGGCAGTGTTTAGTTCATTTAAAAAATAGACAATTTTTTGCCTGTATACACACTGATAGTAATAATTAACAAAAAAAAAAACCAGTGAATATGTATGAGCCCATTCGCAATGTAGTTAATGAAATATTGAATGTGCTTGCGTTACACATTCGAGAAGAAATTGAGTTGGAATTGAGGAGACCACCTCGATTATGGATAGCTAGGAGAGAAGGTGTAAGCCTCCTTCGCCCCAAAATTTTCTAAATGCATTTCAGTAGCTATGGTTTGCCGAGCTGCGTCTCTGGCTTGTTTATATAAACATTTACATTATATAAACACGCATGTTGAACATATAACTCCACAAATTTGTGGGTTACGGATTCGATCCACCTAGTATTTCATTCACAACAACAGAAGAAACGAACACGACACTGTTGACTTAACAGTCACGCACGTCCCGACGTGTTAAGTTCATGTTTAGTGCAAGCGAGGGGTGAAGGCGGGACGCGCGGGAGGAGCTACTCGCAGAAAAAATAGAACATACTTGTAAATACTGTACTTCGCTAAACACTATACACTTAACACTTAACAGAACTGTCCGAACGTGTTTTTTGCTAAACACTTAACACTAAACAAGCCACTCGCACTAATCACTAATCAAAGTGTATACCAGCCATTAGATGTCTAATGCAAAGTGTCCACTAGCAATAAATCTTGCACAAGTTGACTTGCGCAAGCGACTTCCAA
This sequence comes from Anthocharis cardamines, assembly GCA_905404175.1. Classification (NCBI taxonomy): domain Eukaryota; kingdom Metazoa; phylum Arthropoda; class Insecta; order Lepidoptera; family Pieridae; genus Anthocharis; species Anthocharis cardamines. The sequence goes on along the minus strand of FR989978.1, from coordinate 1,071,337 downwards.
TGTGTAAACGCGAGCGCAAGTGGACTTCTGGAAGTTTTAGTGACTTGCCAAACTTGCTGCAAGTCTCACGTGTATACGGTTGTTTTGACTTTGCAGCAAGCGCTTGCGACTTTATTTTGTTCACACAATAAAGTTGGAAGTTTTTAGGGCAAGTTCAGTGTTTTATTATGGAAATTATTCAAGTAATTCCTGGATACAAATGAATGTCTTGAAACTTTGATTATACCTACATTTCAAATTTTGTATTAGTAACTTCAACATGAGTGAAAAAAAGGTATGGTCCCGCGAAGACACGATGAAATTCATATCTTTATACGAGATTAATCCCCAATTGTGGGAAAGATTATAAAAATAAAATGAAGAAAAACGTTGCATTAGACTTAGAGCATTGAAATCAATCGGAAGATACATAATCTTAAAAGACAATTTGGCCAGGTTAAAAAGTATAAAAGTCGAAGTGGGAATATCTTGATCTCCTAACGTACAACAACAACAACACAATAGACGCATTCCGTATTTTCCTGCAGCTAGGCATTTTGTTTGACCGCTCTTGCGCAAGTAATTTGTATGCAATTTCTGTGGAAACGGTTCTTCAAGATCTTGCAGGAAGTTAACTTATACAACTTCTAAAAGCGGCTTGCAAATAGAAAAATTGCAGCCAGTGGAAACAAGTCGTGATAGACTTCTGCAAGAAATTGCGGAAGCTACTTGCCAGTGGACACTTGGCTTAAGATTTTGAAATGTGACGTCACAAAACTTAAGACCAATCCCACTCCTTGCCCCACAATGTCACACTCCGTCAACCCCCCCCTTAACGCGTGTCGTACTATATGGATCGTCCCTTATTTTTCAGAAATTGAGAGCACTAACATTTTTGTAGTTATATTTTTTTTTATGTCAGATATCGACAGACGAGCATGAGGTTCACTTGATGGTAGGTGATACCTCAGCCACGGATCATCAGTGAATGATGCGCTGTCGACCTAATTTTTACTTCGAGCATTCGGAAATCCATAGACTGAAACCGAAACGCGCAATATGCACTTCACGGTTTTTTCCATCTATTTACGGTGGTTCGTTACCCGGTAATAATTTCGATATTCCTCCCACCCGATCAATGTCCGAAGTTACCAGACGTGGGGAAAACATGCTTACAGAAAATTATAAGCATGTGCCTGTGGGATTCGAACGCCAACGAGCCCGTCATAAATTCATTCATTAAATCATTGATTAAAAATGAAGTCTTGTCTCTTCCAGAACCACAGAAGACTATCATCATCCCGGAGCCGGCCCCCCAACCGGCCCCCAAGTCGAAAAAAGCCAAAAAGAGAGCGAAAAAAGCCGCAGAAAACACGGAAACCAAATCCGACGCACCCAAAATGGTCACTCTCCGCAACCCCATGTTCCATCCCAACCTGCCCCCCGTGCAAGTTACCAACGCGCCCCCCAAAAAACCAGACATACGCATCCCAGACCCCATCCCGATGCCCTCAACACCCTGCCAAGCCACAATCACCCCCACTTCCAACGGGATGTACACTATCCGCAACCCCCTCATGTCGATGATGCACCAGCAGAGTATGATGGGGGTGAATCAGCCCCAAACCCTCAACCAGCAGTATTACAACACCCCCAATGCCTACCAGCCAACGTATGTCGTGGAAAACCCCAAAACCGAGGAATTCCCCAACCGTCTCCTGAACCTGGCCTCCTTTGCCCAGCAGAATGATGAGGGTTACTCCCTGTTCAAGACGAACGATGATAACCAGCAGAAGAGCTTCCTGGCACCAGATTTTTACGAGACGAAGGTGTCTCCCAATCCGATCGGGACGAGGCCGAACGACTCGCTATTCGCCAATCCGATTCCGGAGCCGATCGGGACGCCTTTGAAACGGTGAGTCGTTTATTTGTTTAGGCCATAAAGCCTTGTTTTAAAGATTGGCACCTGCGAGCCCTCTGAATGAATGAAATGAATGATTGAATGAATGAAAGGAATGAAACGAAATCAACGGATTCAGCTCAGTTTTTGTTGTGCTATCTATCGATAACACAACACTGGTTTTTATTGACACCATATGGCGGCATATATTTTTTTAATTTTTAGTTAATTGTATCGAAATTTTAATATTATGATTTGTTTGATCGTATTAGTTGATTGTATTAGTGTAATTACCATTCCAAGGCTTTATTGTAATTTTTTGTAACCTTAAATAAATAAATAAACCATATGGCAGTGCACACTTACCCACGTGAGCCTGTCCGTGCCCCCTATCCGATAAAAAACTTTCCAAGTGCGAGTCGGACTCTAGTGTTCCGAATTTACCCAATCAATAATACAAATTTGAGGTTTTTTTCCTCCTATAGGTTTTTGATTCCCTTGGGAGTGTCAAAATATGCCGCATAAACAGAGCATAATATAATGTTTTTATTGTCAACTAGTGGACCCCGCAGACGTTGTTCTGCCACAATTTTGGCTTCGAAATTATATAATTATTCTTAAATTTGAATATGCCCATTTACCCACTATAATTGTCTAATATGTCACTGATTTGCAGTGGACATCTGTTATTTCAAAAAAGCTAAGAATGCATGACGTGAGCTGTCAAGATGGCGGAGTTTCGAATCTAATTTATTTTATGCATATATTTTTTTCCAGTATTTTAATAGCCTATGTCTTATTCCCGACATAGAGGAATCCAACAAATAAGATATCATTAAAATCGGTGCAGCCGTTCTTGAGTTATAAGTGGTGTAACTAACACAACTTTCTTTTATATATATAGATTTTTACACGGTGACACCCTTGCGGGGTTTCCATGATTCCTCGCTACATGATTCGCCATAGACTCGTCGAAATTGCGCGAATTCTTTATAATATGAGTAAAGATGGCGGTAATTTGGTGGTTTAGAAGAACCTTTGACTTTGCAGCGAAGAAGAGAGGCAAGAGTACAGCATCTACACGCCGTTCGGGCAGGAGGACAACAACGTGTTCCGGCACGCGCTGCTCGACGGCCGGGGGGGCGCCGGGCCGGCGGTGGGGGGGGCCGGACCGGCGGTGGGGGGGGCTGGGGGGGACCAGCTGCCATACTTCCAGCGGCTGCGGGCTGGTGCGCAGCTGAACAACGAGGTCAGCATACACTGCGTGGCCGACTCCAAGTTCTATAAGGGGCAGGTAGGGTGGAATGGCTGTTTTTTTTAATCAGTCGATGATGCGCTGGGGACCTATGTTTTTTTTATGTAAGATATTGATAGACGAGCGTGAAGTTCGCTTGATGGTAGGTGATACCTCAGCCACCGAACATCAGTCGATAATGCGCTGTCGACCTATGTTTTTTTAATGTTGGATATCGACAGACGAGCGTGAGGTTTGCTTGATGGTAGGTGATACCTCAGCCACAGAACATCAGTCGATGATGTGCTGTCGACCTATGTTTGTTTATGTTAAATATCGACAGACGAGCATGAGGTTTGCTTGATAGTAGGTGATACCTCAGTCACAGAACATCAGTCAATGATGCGCTGTCGACCTATGTTTTTTTATGTCAGATATCGACCGATGAGCATGAGGTTCGCTTGATGGTAGGTGATACCTCAGCCACAGAACATCAGTCGATGATGTGCTGTCGACCTATGTTTTTTTAAACGTAGATTTCGACAGATGAGCATGAGGTTTGCTTGATAGTAGGTGATACCTCAACCACAGAACATGGATGAATGATGCGCTGTCGACCTACGTTTTACGGCATTCGGAAATCCATAGACTGACCGAAACGCGCAATGTGCACTTCACGGTTTTTTCATCTATGAACGGTGCTGATCTGTCCATATCTAACATAAAAGAAGAAAAATAGCAAGCAATAGTAAATATTGAATGAGATAATATGTGATCTCCGTTCGTTCGTTCACTCGCCCTCGGATCGCCGTAACCTGCCTGACTGTAATCGAACGAACGAATGATTTTCAACAAAGTGAATCATTCGATTGCGCAGATTCGAAGATCTGGTTCTTTTGAGTCGTTCAATTGACACATAGTAAATATTGATTGAGATCTGTGATTATAATATTGTCTTTTATTAACGCGAGTATCACACATTTAAATAAAATACTGTATACCGGATTAAATCGCGTTTTAGAGATCTGTGATTACCGTTCGTTCGTTCACTCTCCGTCGGATCGCCGACAGGTCGCGACAGGACTGTAATCGAACGAACGAATCATTTTCAACAAATTGACCCATTCGATCGCGCAGATCTTCAGATCTGATTCTTTTGAATCGTTCAATTGACACATAGTAAATACTATTATTGTATTTATCAGGACCGATACCCCGAAGTGCCGAGTCAGCATATGGACGGCCGGCAGTCCGTGTTCTCGCACGGCTGGCCGGACGGCCCTCACCAATTCGCCAGTGAGTATACAGGATGTTCACTTTATATTAGGGGGCTAGCTGGGGGGCTATAATAACAAGTGGACGCTGTTAAGCAATACAGTGTCAACACGGTTGCCATTTTGAGAAAATTGAGTTTGAAGTTTTAATTAGGTTTTGTTGAAATTATTATTATTACACTAAATGTATATCGTATTTCTTGGTAGCAATCAAAGTAATAGAATTTAGTGCATTATTGTTAAATATTATACCAAAGAAGGACAGTTTAATCCTGCTTTTGCAACAAATTTTCGAACGGTACGGAGCGGCACCGACTTCAAAATATACTTAAGGTGGTACGTTTTCCATACGTATGTGGGGACATGTATGTCAATGTGTGTGTCTCGACATTTGTATTATATATTTCCCAGTGTTCTTGGCGCAGTGACACGGATCACTAGCGTAATAAATATATATTTATCAGTGAAATGGTTTTTCATTACGGAACACTCAGTTACAAATACCAACTCTACCAGTTGTAACACGTATAAACATCCATACAAAAAGTCATGATTATTAACGAAGTCAGTTTAGAGTTTCGATACTAAATATTTGTGCAACTATTTACTTTCCGGGAGTTCTTTGCGCGGAGTTAATAAAATCATGTTATTTTATACAGAAATCATGCATATAACAACGTGAAATGTAAATTAATAAATATTTCATGTTGTTAGATTATCGTTAATAATCATGACTTTTTGTATGGAAAACGAACCACCTTAAATAATGCTTTGAAGTAATTAAAATATTTTTTTTTACTCTTTAGTGCAAGTTTGTACATACTATATGTAGTTGTAGTTTTGAAGTCGGTTATTGTTTTTGCTTAAAATAATAGAAAATAAAAATTAACCGGTTTCAGTCCCTGATACCGGTTTTTATCGATATTAATATTGAAGTGTGTATCGATATGCAGGTATGCAGTCCTCGACCAGCTCGGTGACGTGCGAGTCGGCCTGCGACTCCGGCGGCGCTTCGCCCCCGGACCGACATATGCCGCCCACACATCCGCCAGGTAATATTTTCATATAAACTAGCACACCCCGGCTTACACAAAACAAAAAATATAGTTTATAATAATAATAATAATAATATATCGTTTATTTCGGGTAAAATGCCCATAATTATACATCACAATAAACATTAAATTTATAAATATAACACAAAGAAAATTATACTTAAATTTAATAACATTAATAACAATTAAAAATTAAAATTAAATTAAATTCTGACATACAATAATAAATTAATTAAAAATCATTTGAGAATAAAAAATAAAAAGAATAAGGCCGTCTATCAAGATTGCACCGAGAAATGCAGTTTTGTCCAATGCTTCATATAGGGGGAGCAATATAATCTATCAGCGATAAGTTGTAGGAACTTGTTGGAGCTGTCCCGCAGCCTGCGCATCAGCGATGCTGTTCGTTTGCGCAGTATGGCAGCAAAGCCATCAACTCGAGCTTCCGCGAACATCCCCGATGCGCTGCAGAAGCGGGGCAGCCCCATCAAAGCCCTGAACCCATTTATGTATAAGCCTATGTGACTCGCTGAGAATATAGCTGTTTATTGGTGATTTTTTTTTAAATCGGTTCAGTAGTTCCAGAGATTACCGCCTATAACATTGTGGTAATCCCGGTATCGTGGGAACAACACGCAAACACATAGTTGATATAACTAACATCACCGTATACACGAATTCAATGTGTATAGTCATCCTGTATACAAAATAAACTAAACGAAATCAATTTATTTATAGAATCCAGTGTATTCCTCCCAGATCGGAGTATCACGAACTTGTCGTCGCTGGAGGTATCCGAACGCGAGATTGAGTCGTTCAAACGGTTCGACTATTTCTTCGAACCGCCACAGCACAAGCCGAAAGTGCAACTCGATGTTAGGGACATTGCGGCCGCGTTGCGGCAGAATCACAAGTGAACAGACAAACATGTCTGTTGTATGTCATAAACATGACTGATACAATCTGTAAACATGTAATAAACATGTCTATTACATGTGGTAAACATGTCTATTACATGTGGTAAACATGTCTATTACATGTGGTAATCATGTCTATTACATGTGGTAAACATGTCTATTATATGTGGTAAATATGTCTTTTATATGCGGTAATCATGTCTACTGTTTGTCAAAATATGATTAAAATGTCATAATAACTAGACTATTACAAGTTGTAAACCTGATAAATGTTATCATAACATGTTTATTACTTTTGGTAAACATGTTAATTATATGTGGGAAACGTGTCTATTATATGCGGTAAACATGACTACTATTTGTCAAAAAATGAATAAAATATGTCATAATAACATGACTATTACATGTAGTAAACATGTGTACTACATGTTGTTATCATAACGTGTTTATTACATGTGGTAGACATTTTAGTTATATGTGGGAAACATGTCTATTATATGCGGTAAACATGTCTACTATTTGTCAAAAACATTAAAATATGTAATAATAACATGACTATTAGATGTGGTAAACATGTCTATTATGTGCGGTAAATAGGTTTTGTTGTATTCGAACAGATAACAAAGCATATTTATAACTTCTAAAACTAAATAATATTAAATGTTATACAACAACTAAGTGGATATTATGATATGATAAGATAAAGAGAAGGAATTATATTACAAATCGCCGTTTTTTGATAAGAAAAAAGGATAAAAAGTGAAACATATTTAAAGTAAGGCAAAATATAAGGCATTTGTTTACCTTTACAAGGTAAGAATGTAATGTACGGTAAATATTAATTTGGACATGTGAATAATATATACGAATATAATTTTGACATTGAAGGTATTAAACGGTTTCTAATATAAATATATGTTTCGAAATGGATGTGACAAAACCAAAATGTACTTCAAAATGGATGTGACAAAAACAAAATGGACTTGACCTTAAAGCGGAGCAGAATTGAAATAATTTTCAAATATATAAAACTAAATCTCTAAAATTAGATATTTATGCTTATAAAGATAAAATATTATATATATTTATAATTATAAAAAAGACGTCAAATGATATTCTAAAATAGTTCTATCTAGTAAACAAGACTCTTGAAATATAGCTGTCTCTTTTACTCTTAACCATATCTTTTCTCTCTAATAATAATTTATATGACCAGTTTTTGGGCTAATATTTATTATTTTTTCGTGTTACCAGTCTGAAAAATTACGATTCTGCTTCGTTTTTTTTTGCTATTTATGACATGTATAGAACCATGGACAAAAATATGATATATTTCAAAGAATTTTGCTTGAATTATGTTTTGGCGAATTATCTTGTGAAAAAAAATATCCGACACAGTCCACTGTCGGACTCAGAATAAATACACCTTTTTTTGGTCCCGAAGCAAAGAATGTAGCCACAGATTGAAAAATACAGTAATCTCTGTCTAATTTTTTGCCTCGGCCATAATTATGCAACGCTCGATTAGTGAACTAATATATAATAAATAAATAATAAAAAAAACATTTAGTATTTCTTTGTATCACAATATGGGCGAGACGAGGGCAGGAACTCGACTTACTAAGGGAGATTTCCCTCCTATTGCATCGCTAGTATGCTTCTGAACGTGTCATTGACGAAACGGTATCAGTTCTGACGTTTGACACCTGTCAAAATGACGTTCGGTTACAAACTGTCAAAGTGACGCTTGTCTGCTGTCGCGATGACGTTTGGTCGCTGGGTGAACTGTCAAAGTGACATTTGTCGGTGCGTTCGGAAGCGCGCTCGCGATGCAGTGCCGCCCTGTCACGCTGACGGTTGTAAGGTATTATAAGTCAAAATGTATATTGATAGAATCGTTTGTAGTGTTTTATTTTATTCCTGAAATAAATACACGTTTATAAGATGTGGTTTGTTGTTTTATTTTGATATTGTGTTTAATATGGCGCTGCGTTTTTCATTTAATGGTATAGCGTTTTAAATACTATGTTTAAAGGCCGCCAACACATTAGCCCTCCGGTGTTGCAGATGCCCATGTGTGTTAATTTTCTGCTATCTGACTTATATTTTTAAAATGACGTAAAAAAAAGGTAAGGAAATCAACTTTTTTTTACCGCCATGCTAGTAGAGGTGTGTAACTCTACTGAACGACTCACTTGAGTATTTCATTTAATTGTTCTACTGATTCGAATCAGTTACATAAATAAAAATGTATAATTTGATTCAACTGCATCTCGATCTCACTCAGTAGGCACGAGTAACTTGTTGACGCGATTGAGATAGTGTTTCGTGCGAGAGAATGATCGGATTGGTCTGAGCGCTTCGGGTAGTCGGGTCGGTTCAATTGGTTTATGCGAGAGTCGCTGACCTCTGATTCAAATGATTCGTTTCATTGATTCAAATGAAGCGTTTCACTGATTCAAATCTTTAGACCGATTCTGATATAAAAAATCTAAACTCAACAAAAATACGTTTTTGTCACCTGTTTTTTTTTAAATTACGTAAAAAAAACGAAGGCATTCAACTATTTTTTTACCGCCATCTATGAAAACTTGATGGATGCTAGTGGAAAAAGGAAGTATGGGGGAAAATGGAATAAATAAGTCAAATATATGTAGATTAGTCATTTATTAATCGAATCACATTCTCTGCGCCTTGTACTGCGGCGAGTTGGGGTTGGCGGCGGGCGGCGGGCGGCGCTTGCGAGTGGGCGGCGCGGACACCAGCCCCGCGTGCGCCTGCGCAGCTAGCAGCATGCCCAGCTGGCACTGCGCCTGGGGGGGAAGAAGGGAGTTAAATAATATTTTTTTATGTCAGATAGCTGATGCCAGCGACTTCGTTCGCGTGGGCTTCATCTTAAGCTGAGCTTTTGAGCAAGGTTTCTTCATATGATATATTCATGATATAATATATAAACTGGGTTTGTTCTATTTCTCTTCTTACACCCCCTGACTCAGTATTTAGCATTTTTTTCTATTTACAGACATTTGACCTCTACAGTTTTATTATATGTATAGATATCAGCAGACGAGCATGAGGTTCACTTGATGGTAGGTGATACTTCAGCCACAGAACATCAGTCAACGATGCGCTGTCGACCTAATTTTTACTTCAAGCATTTGGAAATAATAATAAAAGTTTTTAGAGGAGAAAAACATAGATTCGAGTCGTCATGATACTATAGATAGAAGACAAGATTATTTACCGGACTTTTATAAGACAAAAATAAAAACAAGAAGAAACTAAGATACAAACCAAAATTAAGACATTACATAAAACTTTAAGATAATACAAGACAAAGTGTATTAAGTCTTACCTCTTCAAACATATCCTTAGCCATAGTGTAGACGCTGTGGGAGCTGCTGTTGTACATCAGGGCGTTCGACAACATCAACAACACGTCTCGCTGGAACTGGGCTGTTGTTCTGTTACACGAACAACAATTTGTTGAATAATTACACTTTCAACAAAATATTACATTTACAACAAAATATTACATTTACAACAAAATATTAAATTTACAACAAAATATTACATTTACAACAAAATATTACATTCACAACAAAATAAAGTCAATGATTCGATTTCTAGGAGAACTGTCTTGAGTTTCTGTCGCTACACTTTACTTTTCTTATTTTTATTATTTTTTAGAGAATTATCTATGTTACACTATTTCATTTTAAATGTATGTATAACAGTAGCTTCCCCCTAATCCGGCACTTTAATAAAAACCAGATGGTGCCGGATTATTGGACGTCTCGGTCTATTGAGGTGAGGTATTTTTATCTGTAGTATTCAATAAAGTGTTTTTTATGACAGATTTCAACGACGAGCACGAGGTTCACTTGATGGTAGGTGATACCTCAGACACAGAACGTCAGTCAATGATGCGCTGTCGACCTAATATTTACATCGAGCATTCGGAAATCCATAGACTGAAACCGAAACGCGCAATATGCACTTCATTTGTTACCCTGTCAGAATATCGATATTTCCACCCGATCAATGCCCGAACTTACCAGACGTGGGGAAGACGTTTACAGAAAATTATAAACATGTCGTCCCGGTGGGATTCGAACCCACGACCTCCAACGGGCCCGTCTCAGAGGTTCCTAATACGTACCTAGTATGTCCCGCGTCGATATTCCTTCGTATAGTGGATAAGTCCATAGGCCGCTTGACTATAGTACTGTATCCAGGCGCTTCCTCGTCTGTGATCGGCCTTAGGAACAGGGAAGCGTACTTGTGTGCACACAGCCTAAATAAAAGCACCATTTATATTTATTTCAGAATAGCATTGGTTGCACTAAAAAATTCATCCATACACTAAACGCACTGATCCCCCTTTTTGTAAGAGAGGAATGGATTTGCGGTCAGTCCTTTTATTATAACACTTAACGCTTACTAATAAAGGGCATTATTCTCTACAAATACACTCATCCACCACAGAAGCAGGGTCAACTAAAACTCATCCACAACTAGTGCAATGTATTATAATCCAAATAATAATAAATGTATTAAATCGAAGCCTCACGTGTAGGTTGTGGTAACAAAAAACATTTTTTAAACTATTCCATCTGTTTTCATAATATATTATTTATCAAATTCAAAAATCATTTATTAATTTAGGTAACATAATGTACATCTATGAACGTCAATAAAAATACATATTAAATGCTTCTAATTTTACATTTACTGCCAGTTCTCAAATCAAGGACGTAGAGCGGACGAGAAGAACTGGCAAGAAACTCGCCGCCACTCTTTTTAATCGCCAAATATTTGTTTTACAAAATGTTTGTAAGGCGCTGAAGGCGATGAGACATATAAAGTTCATTATAAAAACATGAAAACGGATAGTATAGTATAAAAAATATAACGTATAACTGATCGTTCCAGCCAAATATGAGACATATGGATGAGTGTTTAGTGTTTTTAATAAAATATTGTTATCAGGGATGAGTGAAATGTGTGTTCGTGCAAAAGCATCACAGTCCTTTCATCCGTATATGACAGAGCGACTTATGGATGAATGTATTAGTTGCGAGATTATGAGTGTATTGAAATATTGTTAGAATTAAGTGTTACAAAAAAGCATAACATCACAATATCACCTATGGATTGTAACGTGTATTTTAATATGTGAGAGATATTATAAATTACTGTTATAGGGGATGAGTGAAGTGTGTGAGTCTGGTGTGTGTGTGTGTGTGTGTATGTACGAACCTGCTATAAACGAGCATAACGCTCTTCTTCCACAGTCTATGTTGCCGCTCGGCTTCGCTCGAACTCGGTGACTCCGGCGCACTCTCTGATCCGGAACACGCTGTATATAATTATTAATTTAGTATGACGTAAGAAGCCACAAAAAATTAAATGAATTTAAAGCTTCCCCCTAATCCGGCACTTTAATAAATACCAGATGGTGCCGGATAATTGGACGTCTCGGTCTATTGAAGTGCCGGATTAGTGAGATTCTACTGTATTTTATCTGTAGTATTGAATAGTGTTTCTATGTCAGATATCGACAGACGAGCATGAGGTTCACTTGATGGTAGGTGATACCTCAGTCACAGAACATCAGTCAATGATGCGCTGTCGACCTATGCTTTTTTATGTTAGATATCGACAGAAGGGCATGAGGTTCACTTGATGGTAGGTGATACCTCAGTCACAGATCATCAGTCAATGATGCGCTGTCGACCTATGCTTTTTTATGTTAGATATCGACAGAAGGGCATGAGGTTCACTTGATGGTAGGTGATACCTCAGTCACAGAACATCAGTCAATGATGCGCTGTCGACCTATGCTTTTTTATGTTAGATATCGACAGAAGGGCATGAGGTTCACTTGATGGTAGGTGATACCTTAGTCACAGATCATCAGTCAATGATGCGCTGTCGACCTATGCTTTTTTATGTTAGATATCGACAGAAGGGCATGAGGTTCACTTGATGGTAGGTGATACCTCAGTCACAGAACATCTGTCAATGATGCGCTGTCGACCTATGTTTTTTTTATGTTAGATATCGACAGAAGGGCATGAGGTTCACTTGATGGTAGGTGATACCTCAGTCACAGAACATCTGTCAATGATGCGCTGTCGACCTATGTTTTTTTTATGTTAGATATCGACAGAAGGGCATGAGGTTCACTTGATGGTAGGTGATACCTCAGTCACAGAACATCTGTCAATGATGCGCTGTCGACCTATGCTTTTTTATGTTAGATATCGACAGAAGGGCATGAGGTTCACTTGATGGTAGGTGATACCTCAGCCACAGAACGTAAGTCGATGATGCGCTGTCGACCTATTTACTCGATACTAATATAAAATATGTCTATATATTATATTCTATACTCACTTCTAGAGTCAGGTTTCTTCTTCCTGGAGTAATCTCTTTTCGTTCTTCCATCTTTATCTTCTTCTCTACTCAACTGTTAAACAAAAGAAAGGTTATTTGAAATCCATAACCTATTAAAAAAAATATTTGTGGGCGCACTCCTCCGAAACGGCTCGACCGATTTTGCTGAAATTTTTTATATATATGTGTGTGAGAACAGGTCGTAATTTTTTTCATACCGCTCGATGATTAGGGTTATCCAGAAATAATTTTTCTATTTTTTTTTTTGACAAACATATGATTTGGTCTCATATTCTTCGCTAGTATTTCCATGGGAAGCATGATAGCTAGTAACTAATAAATATATTAAATTAGCAATAATTTTTTCCTTTAAATATATTTTGGTTTTTTTAGTTTTTTTTCAATGTAATAAAGTTTTTTTATACATATAATTAGTCCATCTTTTTTCGATTTTAATAAAATCTTCCCAATAAGCATAAAAGTTTGGATGTGTACAACTCAATTACCCATAAACGACTAAACAGATTTTGATGAAACTCAGCACCCTGGACACATATGATACATTTGATTCAGTAAATAAATGATATATGAGTCACCTCCATTGGTGTATCGTCATCTGTCTCTGTGTGCGTGTCCTCTTCTATCTTCACTTTCTCCCGCGAACTCTCTTCTTTTATCATCTCTTTCAGTGGAATTAAGTCCTACGAGAAAGATACCACATGAACTCTAAATCAATGATGCGCTGTCGGCCTATATTATTAAAAATAATCTAAATTTATCCTCTTATTTCTACGACACCCTGTACATACCCTTACCTCAGCATCTTCGTCTCTCTTCTCGTCTTCTTGACTCTCTTCTGTTTTTATCTCTTCCGTTTCCGGTAGCGGTATCTCTTGTATCTCCTGTTTTATTTCCGGTTCGATTTCCGGCGTTGGCGTTGCTTCTTTCTCTTCAACCGTTGATTCTATTTCAAAAATAGTTTAATAAACAAAAACCTATATTATATATTACACAGGTTACCAATATATAGTATTTAATTTAATATTGTGGAGCTAAGATAAGCTAAAACATTGTAAATCTATTATGTGTTGTTGAGCTATAGTGTTGTAAAGCTAAAATGATGTAAAATTATAATGTTGTTAAGTATAATATTGTGAAGGTAGTGTTCTGGTTAGACTTTTACTAATTGTATTGTTAAATTATTGTAAAATAAGCTACAGTATTGTAAAATAAGCTACAGTATTGTAAAATTAGCTGCAGTATTGTAAAATTAGCTGCAGTATTGTAAAATTAGCTGCAGTATTGTAAAATTAGCTGCAGTATTGTAAAATAAGCTACAGTATTGTAAAATTAGTAGCAGTAATGTAAAATTAAAAACACTATTGTAAAATAAGCTCAATTTGGTAAAATTAGCTACACTTTTGTGAAATAAGCTCACATTTTGTAAAATTAGTTTCACTATTGTAAAATAAGCTCAAATTTTGTAAAATTAGGTACAATATTGTAAAATATGCTAAAGTTTTGTAAAATTAGCTACACTATTGTAAAACAAGCTCAAATTTTGTAAAATCAGTTTCACTTTTATAAAATTAGAGTATTGTAGAGATAGTGTATGTATGCATACCGACAGGCACCGGCGGTTCGGGCGGTAACGGAATATCCTCGGTCGGTATCTCTAAGGGAGGTTCCGCGACAGCCTCCACAGCCTCTAGCGGCGGGACCGGCGGTGGCTCATCTTCCGGTGGTAATTGTACTTCCGGTGGTAATTGTACTTCCGACGACAGCTGCACTGGTTCCGGTTCCGCTTCCGGTCTGGGTCTTTTTTTGAATATATCACTAATTATATAATTTAAATAAATAAATAATATAAATTAATCAGAGACTGAAACCGGTTAATTTTATTTTCCAAAATACATGTCTGACTGAGATACCATGATGTTAGTTTTAAAGAGTAATACACACTAAACTTACCACAGTAATTTTTTTCAGTAAATATGAATAAAAACGAAAGAACATTAACAAAAACCTTTATTATACCGGTATAACTCCCATAGTAAATTAACTGGTATTCAGTCCTTGAAATTAACATTTAATATATAGATCTTGATGAAACATAGTGATAAATATATGGCGACTAGCAATCCACCCCGGCTTCGCATGGGCTACACTAAAAAAAATAGCCCATGTTACTGATAATGTAGCTTTCTATAGGTGAAAGAATTTTTAAAATCGTTCGAGTAGTTTTTGAGTTAAATCCTAACAAACAAACAAACAACAAATCTATCCTCTTTATAATATTAGTATAGATAAATTTAACATTAAAAAAAAATCTTAATGTTTGTTATAAACAATCGAACGTAATGTTTACTTGATGATAGGCAATATCTCAGCCACAGAACATCATTCAACGATGCGCTAACGACCTATTTTTACTAAAGACATGAATTACAAAGATAATACTAAAGAAGTTAGATATTCTGGTATTACACTGTATTTACTCACTCTTCTATTATCTCCTCTTTGAGTGGAGTCGACGGACGTTGAGCGGATTCCTCTTCAGGAACTTCTATCTCTTTCTCTTGTTCAACTTCTATTGTCTCTTCTTGCTGTGGCTCCGGTTCAACTTTCGGTTGAACCTCCTCTTTAATCTGAAATATAGACATTTTGTTATTTTTTGAGACCTTAGCTATGTAATCTATTAAAAAGAGTGGCGGCGAGTTTCTTGCCAGTTCTTCTCGTCCGCTCTACGCCCTTGATTTGAGAACTGGCAGTAAATGTAAAATTAGAAGCATTTAATATGTATTTTTATTGACGTTCATAAGTGTACATTGTGTTACCTAAATGAATAAATGATTTTTGAATTTGAATTGAATCAATGTGTTGACAACCTATTCTTATCCATAGGCTGAAGCGCAAACGCGCAATAGGTATATTTCTGAGCCCTGACTGACATGTGTGCTCTTTTTAATCGACTTCAAAAAGGGAGGAGGTTCTCAATTCGTCTGCCAGCATAGAAGGACAATTTAAATAAAATACTGTATACCGGATTAAAATGCGATTTATTATTTATATTGTTTAAATTATTTATCCCGACGTTTCGGATGCTTTCCAGCAACCGTGGTCGCGGGGAGACAGAAAGATGACAGTTGTCTGATATTTGAAATGTCACAAAGTTGCCATATTAAAATGCTGTAAAGCATCCGAAACGTCGGGATAAATAATTTAAACAATATAAATAATAAATCGCGTTTTAATCCGGTATACAGTATTTTATTTAAATGTGTGATACTCGCGTTAATAAAAGACAATATTAGGACAGTTTAATCCTGCTTTTGCAACAAATTATCAATCGGTACGGAGCGGCACCGACTTCAAAAATAACTGTTAATAAATAATGCTTTGAAGTAATTAAAATATTATTTTTTACTTTTTAGTGCAAGTTTGTACATACTATATATACCTATATCGTCGCTGCGCCTGACAAGTTCCATATGTGGTTTTTGTATAGTTTTGGGAGACTACGAAAAACGTATTATTGATTCACATACGGAGCTTTTCTTACCGGTCAAAACACATATGGAATTAGTTAAACTCATGTCCAGTTCGAATATCACAAAAATGATTTTAGTAACACATAGAGAATAAAACGAAGAGTATTTTTTGTGCGAAAACCAAAAATCAAAAAAAAACACATATGGAATTTGGCAGGCGCAACGACGATATGCAGTTTTGAAGTCGGTTTTCGTTTTTTGCTTAATTTTTTTTTGTGGACACTTTTAAAAACCATTTCAAATTAGACAATGGACACAAAGATACACAAAATGAGCGCACAGCCGGGCTAGCATGACCGCCACGAGATATATCGCGGACGAGAGAAGACGAACTAAGATGTTAGATATGGGGATATATCTCGACATCGACAATTTTGATAGAAAAGATATCTCGATCGACAAATGTATCTATTTTTGATATTAAAAGTCGAGTTTTAAGTGTAATTGTCATGTTAGACCCGAAAGAAATAAAGCGATAGTCGATTGAAACACGAGAAAACGGTCGACAAAATTTTGTCGCGGTTGTCATGCTCGGCCGGATGTGCGCTCTTTATTTCGCTGAAAATGACAAAAAACCAACTTATAAAATAAAGCAACGATATTAATAAATATTGAATAAATGAATAAAAAACAACACTTTAAAGTCACAGCTATCAAATAAGTTATTTTAAAGACACTTTCAATGGGACGCTGTTAAGCAATACAGTGACAACCCACAAAATGAAAGCAGCAGCATGTTACTATAGCAGTGTTATTTTCTTTTCGTTGTTACTTTTTTGCTTTATAATCTATATATATAAAAGAGATTTCCACCTATATAGTCACTCATCACGATATCTCTGGAACCATAAGGCGTAGCGACTTGAAATATGGTAGGAATATTCCTTTCGCCGAGTAGAGGTCAGCTAAGAACGGAGTTTACGAAATTCAACCCACAAGGGGGGTTAGGGGGGTGCTAGTGTGTTATAATTGTGTATTGTATTTTTGTACTTTTTTTTTTTCTCTTTGTTTGTTGTTAGTTTATTTTTTATGTTTAGTCAGATTTTACGTCTGACATTCCGTGACGTGACTCTCAAGGCAAAGGCTGAAAACCAACGTGGTAAATGTTGTTAAAAATGTTTACCACAATATGTTGAGTCCTTTGCCTTTTCGCTGTCAGTTGCTCGAAAAAAAAAAAAAAAAAAAAAAAAAAAAATGTGTTGTGTATGAAATAATGTATTTTTATGTGTGACAGTGAATAAATGTTTTCTCTCTCTCTCTCTCTCAAAATTATAAAAATGTCAATTTTGATATCAATCGCTTCCTTACGGGCTGGAGTACACATTTTATTATGGTTATTTTTTAAAAGAAATTTAATAAAACAATTTACTCAAAATGGCAACCATGTTGACACTGTACTGTTTAACAGCGTCCAATTATTCTATTGTTATTTACCTTCAAGTCCTCAGGCTGTATGACCTTGATTTCCGGCGTCGGGAACTTCACTTCCGGGAAGGAGATTCTGACTTCGGCCACTTCCGGTTCCGGTGTGCTTTCTTTCTGCTCACTCTCCACTCGTATAGCTTCCGACTGGCCGATAAAATGTCATTAAATGGAAAAATGTTTATAAATGGAAAAAAATGTCCATGAATGGAGTAATATTATTAAACGTGAAAACTGTCCATAAATGGAAAAAAATGTCCATGAATGGAGAAATGTTATTAAACGTGAAAACTGTCCATAAATGTAAAAAATGTAAATAAATAGAAAAATGTCAATAAATGGGAAAAATGTTAGTAAACGGAAAAAATGTCGATAGATGGAAAAAATGTCGTTAAATGTTGATAATTTTTTTTTTTCTCAAACATTTTTATTTTTACAACCAATAATTTATTTGCGTTCTTCTTCATATTGAATAACTGGAATAATTTAAAGTAACTTTAAAAACTATATGGATTTTCTTACAATTTCAACGCTAGGCGTCTCGATGGCAGCCGGTTCGATACTCGGCTCAGACATTTCAACCTGTAATGGACATATATACAAATTAATATCACAAAAATATATATTTTTTAAAGATAATCTAGGGCCCCAAGAAACAGGGTAGTTTATTCAAGAAACTTTTTTCTGTAAATAATATGCATATAGCACTTTAAATGATATAAATGAAACATAAATTATAAATGGACATATTTTTTTAATTTAAAACCTTGGAAGTTACAAAGAAAAAAAATACCTTCACATCTTCCTCTTGTATCGTCTGTGGAGTGTCCATTATATTCTGTTCATCTTCTTTTTTGAATTGTTTCTCAATTCTGTAAACAAGATGGCGTATTTTAAAGATTCTTTGTTCACCTCTTATTATTATATCAATTCGTTTATTTCTTATATTTGTTTATTTTTTAGATTTCGATTGCTCCAAATTAAGCTATCTCTGAAAAATACATGAATATCAGTTCAGTAATTTCGGAGATTAAGATCAACAAATAGACAAAAATGATTTTTTTTTTTATCATCCCTTCTTGATATTAAATAATATATTCAACCTATCTACAGATATCCGTCACTCAAGTTTCTATGATCAACTGATGGACATCCGTAGGTCCGTAACCCTGACATTGTTGCATCAGAAAGGTATCTTTGACAGTGGACATCGTTGCCATGGCTACATACCTACGGATTTCGCCATGTCGATGTTGTGTCGAATAACTATCTTCTGCGTTACCATGGCAACAACCTACGGACGTCCGACAACTATATGCTCGGAAGTTAGTAGCACACATAGTGTGGCTACTTGTGAATAGCGCCAACCGAAACATATCGCTACTTTTGACAGACGACATCGTTGCCATGTCTACCTACGGACATCCGACAACTGTATAACCGGACATTAGTAGCAAACATACCGCAATCCCTTATGTATGGCGGCGCCCGTAAAACATCGCTACTTTTGACAGTCTCGTTGCCACGTCTACCTACGGACGTCCGACAACTGTACAACCGGACATTAGCATCACACGTACCTTGTCCCCTTGTGCATGGCGGCGACCGGCGGCAGGTGTATGTCGATGTCCCGGAACGCGTACACGTCCTCCGCTTTGATCTCTATGTCGTCTATGTCCACAGCGGGAGCGGGCGCAGCGGGAGCGGGCGCGGCGGGGGCGGGCGCGGAGATGGGGACGGGCGAGGGCGCGGAGAGAGGGACGGGGGAGCCGCTAGTGCTGGCTGGGTGCGTGGGATGAAAAATTGTTTTTACCGGATTAATACGCGATTTTTATCGCGACGTTTCGAGTGCTTTTCAGCAAACGCGGCGCTGAAACATACGTTTGCTAAATAGCACTCGTAACGTCGGGATAATTAAAAAGTCGCGTTTTAATCCGGTTTAAAGTATTTTATGTAAATGTACAATATTTAAAAAAAATAACATAAAAATCATAAAATCTCACGTTCCCTACGTCTGGTCACTTGGGGCATTAATCGGGTGGGCGGATTATTGAAATTCCGATCGGCAAACGAACCACCATTCATAGGTTGAAAAACTGTGAAGTTGCACGTTTCAGACTATGAATTTCCGAATGCTCGAAGTAAAATATAGGTCGACAGCGCATCATTGACTGATGTTCTGTGGCTGAGGTATGACCTACCATCAAATGAACCTCATGCTCGTCTGTCGATATCTAACATAAAAATATTTATACTGTATTTATTAGTGAATCTACTTTGTACAATAAATTATTTGAATTGTACTTATTACTGAATCTATTTTGTACAATAAAAAATATTTACACGGTACTTAGGGAGTCTATTTGTAAAGTTTTATTGTAATTATTTTCTTTCAGTACGGAAGAGCTAAGCACTCTGACACAAGTATTTATTATGTACTTAAAACAGTGCTCAAATCTTATCTTTTTATTGATGTTTTTCGATCAATAGACAATTTGTACAATAAAGCATTTTTGTATTGTACTTTTTAGTAAGTCTACAAAGTACAATAAGGTGTATTTTAATTGTAATTCCTAGAAGTATATACCTCTTACAAAAACAATTTGTACAATAACATTATATTGTACTTGTTAGTAAGTCTACTAAGTACAATAAGGAGTATTTTAATTGTAATTCCTAGAAGTATATACCTTTAAACTGGTGTTCAATCTGCACAAGTTGACTCTTGATATGTTCGATGGCTGCGTGCTTGTTGTCTTGCGGTTGCTCCAGGAGAAGAGATAGAGTAGGAGCACCAGCACTCGGTGATACTGTCTCTATAAATATATAGAATTACACTTGGGTGGATAATTTTTGGAACCACCAAAAAAAAAATAGTAGAATGAAAGTCATTGGAAAAAGAAGAGAATATAATAACAATGAAAGGAAAAATTATTTATGGGCGACCTGAGGTCGGGAAGTTAAGATAATGTAGCGACATCTATGATCTACAAGAATCAATACGAAGACGTCTAATCCTGAATCGCGCTATATAAATGTTTCCGAGCGCTCAGTATATATACAACATCTCGACATCAACCACTGGGCCCTTAGGGCCGGCCAGTCAGTGGTTCGACTGGTCGAGGATCCTCCCTTTAGGTTGGAGGTAGACCACACCTTGCTTCCAACCATAAAAAAAAAAAAAATCGTAGTTATTTCAATTTTTCAAATACATAAATTTTGAGGTTATGTGAAAAAAGTGTAAATATAAAAGTTGTAGATCTTTTTATTACCTACAACTTTGTCTTACCCCCCCCCCCCTTTCCACTTCCCAACCTCATATTGCCCTTAAATTCTCCTCCTTTTCCAATGGGTTTCATTCTACTATTATTTTTTTAATTTTTTACCATTTTTAAAAGCTTCAGCTCTGGTCTAAATATATAATAGAAACTCACGTACATACATTGAGCACAAATACAATACCAATTTTACAGATCGCAGTTGGATAAATACCCGTTAGTTATTGCATTTTATGGGTTATTAACCGAAGATTTGGTTAAATACCGGTAGCTAACGGGTTTTTTACAACTCTAGCCCTTTTTTTTCTTTTTTTTTTTATTATAGAGGGGAAAAAGACTCCTTATGTCCTAGCAACGAGATTGGCCTCCTGCAATATTTTATGCACGAGGCCTATCCCCTGGTTCGCTATCCCCCCCCCGCGGGTGTGCAATGCAGGGGGGAGTGTGGGGTTCTGGTCGACCGCTGACTCTCTGCTAGTCAGAGAGCCTGGTGACCCGTACCCACTAAAACCCTCTTGACCCTCAGGTCTCGCCGTAATGGGGCAACGGGATAACGACGTAAACAACCACGGCCCCGGCGATCACAACTCTAGCCCTGTTCGACCGAAACATTTTTTAAAATCTTCAATTTCCAGGATTCGAATTCAAGACCTCTAGCATTTAAGGCATAGCGCTACCACTGAGACACGTAGACCAGAACCTGCTTTAGAAGCATATACATAATATGGATGTTGTTAAGCAATACAGTGTCAATCCACAAAATGACAAAAATATAAATTTTGATACCAATCGCTTCCTTATGAGCTGGAGTACATATTTCAAAAGAGATAAATATGATTAAAATCGTTTTAATAGCAAAAATATTGAAAAAACTAGCGGGCATGAAACCCTAACATGTTTAGAATATTCAACAATAATGCACTAAATTCTATTACTTTGATTGCTACCAATAAAAACGATATACATTTAGTGTAATAATTTAAAAAAAATCTATTATTTCTGTTATTTTTTCAAAGAAATTTACTAAAACCTAATTAAAACTTCAAACTCAATTTTCTCAAAATGGCAACCGTGTGGGTTGTCACTGTATTGGTTAACAGCGTCCATATATATCTAAACTTACCAATAGCATTATTAGGATGCAGTATGTGTTGTGGTGTGGTCACAACAGGAGTAGACTTCAACAGAGACGAGAGGAGCGGAGACGATGGAGTTGAAGGTGTCGCTGTAACATTTAATTCTTATTTATTTACTGGCAATCCAATCTATATATATAAAAGAGATTCCCACCTATATAGATACTCATCACGATATCTCTGGAACCATAAGGCGTAGCAACTTGAAATATGGTAGGAATATTCCTTTCGCCGAGTAGAGGTCAGCTAAGAACGGATTTTACGAAATACCCACAAGGGGGGTTGCGGGGGCAATTGCTAGTCTTATATATATAAAAATTTCGTGTCACGATGTTTGTTCGCGATAAACTCCGAAACTACTGAACCAATTTTTATCAAATTTTGTAAGCATTTGTAATTTGGTCCAACTTGGGAGATTGGGTAGTTTTTATCTCAATATTTATTATTGCAAATTAAATGCCATCAAAAACATAAATTGTAAAAAAAGCCAAGTCTTGCAACTCAGTTCTCTCGTAAAAAGTTGTGAGATCCATATAATACCAAGTCGGTCAATTTATTCAGTCTCTACTGAAGGATCCTTCTGTCTTAAGTTATTACGTAATTAGCTAACCTAACAACATCTTATAGTGATCATATCAATATCAATATTGAAAATCTTTGATGTTTAAAATATTTTTTTTATTTATTTACTGGCAATCCAATAGTTGTATATATTATACTAGCAACACTCCTCAAATGTACATCTATACTAATATTATAAAGAGGAAAGATTTGTATTTTTGTATGTTATAAAACAAAAACTACTGGACCGATTTTGATAATTCTTTCACCAATAGAAAGCTACATTATCAGCGAGTAACACAGGCTATGTTTTGTGTATAGTACATCTACATTGCACCCGTGTGAAGCCGGGGCGCGTTGCTAGTGTAATAATATAATAATATAGCCATTTAATCCCAAAAAAAGATAAGACGAACATAACATACATTAAAAATAAAAAACTTTTCCTATGAAGTTGATATATATTTTTTTTTTTTTATAACTAAGCACTTACCAAGTAAGCACTTAAAATACATGCAATCTAGCCTAACACTTAAGGCTAATAAACAGTTTATTTCTATCCTAAACTACCTAGATTTTATGTTCTTACTCAGATAGTGTCCTTTAACACTTTTCTTATTGTCTCTATCATAGGGGGGGGACACTTTTTTGTTGTGTTCCTTGCACAGCACTAAAGCGGCGTTGTGCAGAGGCGGGCGATTTGTAATTTCATCTAGCTAGGAGGACTCTTAGACACCGACTGAGCTCTCGACTCGCGACTTTAACTTGTGAACATCAACTATTATTAATTAAGAGATTGCTCAAACTCGGTTCTATATTTCTCTCCGCGAAGTTAGAAGTTAGATTGTATTGGTTCTTCGGGCAATCGGGGAAAGTGGAAATAATTCATACCTTGTACAGTAGTGGTTGTAGGCTGCGGATGCCAACTCTTCTCAGCTTTGATTCTCTTCTCTTCTCTTTCCTTCAGCCAGGCCACGCGCCGGGCGTTCTCCCTTTCTCTTACCCGCCTCGCGGCTTCTATCTCCGCCCATAACTCTTGTAGCCTATCCACAGATGTGGATGGATTGCGAACCTCAGTTATTTCATTCTGAACAGACAAATACGTTTCTTACCTATTATGTATAAATGATGCGCTATTTAAGCTCTATATTAAATTGACACTGTTAAGCAATACAGTAAATTAATATTATTATTGTTTTCTTATGTAGCCAAGTTCACATTTCAAGGATCGTCATGCTCGCTTAAATGTCATTGCTTGTGGCGGCGTCCATGCGTCGGGTTGTCTCTCTCCCTAAAATATGGCGAGGGGGTCGATGGCTGGCCATGCGTCATACTCGTGAACGGGTGCTACTTGTGGTGACTGGTCGAACTCGTGTGTGTTCGTGTATGCGGTGATATTAGTTATTTCGTCTATGTATTTGCGTGTTGTTCCCACGAGAATGTAAGTGAGTGCTCCTATTTCACCATACATTCTGCTGATAGAGGACAAATCTTTGTTTTTATTTATTTTTATTTTTTCGTTTATATATATTATATTTTTCGATTATTATAGTTAATTACTTAAAGATGTCATGTGGAACATGGTGTAATGGTTGCAGCTCCTTACAAAACATTTGTAAAACAAAAACTTGGCGATTAAAAAAGAGTGGCGGCGAGTTTCTTGCCAGTTCTTCTCGTCCGTTCTACGCCCTTGATTTGAGAACTGGCAGTAAATGTAAAACTAGAAGCATTTAATATGTATTTTTTATTGACGTTCATAAGTGTACATTGTGTTACCTAAATGAATAAATGATTTTTGAATTTGAATTTGAGTAACATACCTTTAACTGCTCATACTGTGCGTTCATCTCATTGACATTATTCTGTATCTCTTGCATCCTCTGCTCTGTGAGCTGCTTGAGAATACTCTCTTGAGGGGTCTCAACTCCGCCTTCAGAGTTTCGCTTCTTGCGTTTCGGAGTCTCCACATGCTCGAGTAACACTCCATACTGGGCAGCACAGCTAAAATATTTAGTTTAAATTTCCACTGATAGAATTCATTAGATAGATTTTATAAACTTTAATGAGATTAAGTGTTAAGGGAGGCCAAAAAACATGGATTGACTGTGTGAAGAATGATATGTGTTTGAGAAGTGTGACTGATATGGCAAGTGAAAGGAGAGAATAGAAAAAGAGAACATACTGTGCCAACCCCAAATTAAAATAATATATATTTTGCACACAGATTGGTTGCAAATGTATAATTTTCTATAAGCTGGTCTTCCACTTCCCGTGTCTGGTCAATTTTGTATATACAGGAGGTATCACTTACTAACAAGTCAACCTCATGATGGTTTGTTGATATCTAACATAAAAGAAACAATTCAACATAGGCATACTTTAACACATTGACTGCCACTGTATCTGGGTATAAGTGCATCACGGGAGCCAATTTGTAAGTCCATACGTTCACAAAGGTCACGCTCCGAGGCGTGGCTGGCCTCCCGTAGCGGTCCCCGCAACCCGCCTCAAGGTGGGGATGGCAGTCAATGTGTTAAGGCTGGCTAAAAGTTTACCAAGACAGAAGAGGCAAGAACTATAATCCACTTTCAGTCTGACTGATATGAATTAAAATATCACTACATACATATTTTTGAATTATAATAATTATAATTGTGTTCATATTAATGTTCTTTTAATTGGGCGTTAAATAAACACATATCATTTCACTAAAAACCCTTATTTTTCATGTACAGTATTCAAACATTTGAGGTTTTGTTTTCATAGGTGTCATTTTGGCTTTGTTTATACGACAAAAACTACTTATTTATGGAGTGGCTAACATTAATATTGTACAATTTTCAGGGTGAGCACTGTATTAATTATTACCTCTTTTGTGAATACCAATCCTGAGGCCTATTAGCTTCACCGATGGTTTTTAGCGCCCGCGAAACGGACATCCAATTTTGGTCTCCGCTTCTGACGACGGCGGAGGCGAGACATAGTCGCTCTCGTACGTTCCATGTGTCCAGCGGAACACGTTTTAACTGTAAACGCTCTTGAATAGAGCTCATTTATACAATTTAAACAAAGAGTATACAATTATTTCGTTTTATATTTTTAACTCGAAACTATAACACAAACCTCCCGATACGAACTTATATCAACAATCAACTGACAAGTGACAAGCAAAGAGTATCTGACAAGTTCACTTTGAGTTTTGACATCAACATTTTTTTAACAGATGTATTGCATGGATTCTCAGTCGGATTCCCTTTGACAGATTCAAAAGGGTTGCCATTTTGTAAGGTTTAATAAGTATAAGACGTATCTACATTTTATACTAATTATAATGCCTGCCCCATGCCAAATTGCTTCTGTGTCTGTCTCACTGATCATCGCTTATAATGCGTGTATTTTTTAGTAATTATTAACCAGTATATATCTGTTTCATATTTCTGATGTCCTGGTACATCTTAGAATTCCCGAGTCCCCTAGTTGGGCATGGGGCAGACATATTTCTGTGTCTGTTTCACCGATCATGGCTTACTAATAATGCTACTGTATTCTTTAGTAATTATTATTACCCAGTATACATTGAAAAAAAAATCGAATTGATAGAATACTTGTTCCATATTTCTGATGTCCTGGTACTTTTTAAAATTTCCAAGTCCCCTAGTGGGGCATGGGGCGGACACATTTCTGACTCTGTTTACTTATTGCCTTTTGTGCCCTGCCTGACCGAAAAATTCTTGTTTCTCCGGGATTCGAACCTCGGGCCTCCGGTGCTAAGCGCATCGCGCTTACCACGGAGGCGGTCTAGTTTTAGTGTATTTCGGTATAATAAATATAAGATAGTTATTTGAACTTGAACCTAATAAAATAAAACCATGAGTTTCGTCTGATAACAGAGAAACGACATTTAAAGTTTTTTTATTCGATTCTCTTTTACATGAAATTAATAATTACATTCAATTGCTAAGAAAGAAATATCTCTATTTTACAATATTATTTTTACATGAAGCTTTCAATCAACTGACATTGAAAATGTCAGATAAAAAAATTAACTGCAAAGAAAATAGGTTTTATTTTCTTTATATAAATATTCTTCAAATAACAAATTTCCTTCATTCATTTCTCTTAACATTCTACTAAGGTAAACGATCTTGTCATTTTTTTGCCAAAACGAGATGTCCAGACAAATAAAAAATATAGAAATCGTAAAGCCGCATCACGTGATGCATGGGCGTGTCATGTCTTCTATTGTATCACATATGATACAAGGACACAGAGTATTAATATGATAACGATTCACAATCAGTAGGTACGCCTCTTTCTCATTGCGGTAGGCAGAGATCACGGAATTCCATATGCTCAGATCCTTGCATACCACATTCGCTTTTTCTACACACTCGTCGGTTACGAGTACTAGTGACCTGGCCCTTTTGCAGAACGTCCCCGATCTGATCGAGGTACGTTCGCCTATCATGACCACTCCCGACTCTACCACTCACACGAGTTTCATAAATCTTTTTCGTTTCCCTACTTTCATCCATCTTTACTACGTGCCCAAACCACCTCAACATACCTTTCTCAATTCTCGTCACTACATCGTCTTTTACTCCACAACGCTCTCGAATTTTATAATATTACAAAATTAATATTTAGATATAATTTATTATAGAGCTGGAACCTATAGTTTTAAATATGAAAGTGGATGGGTATAGGGGAAGAGAGAGACAAAAAAGACATGGATTGACTGTGTGAAGAATGATATGTGTTTGAAAGGTGTGACTGATGATGTGGCGAGTGAAAGGAGATAATGGAAAAAGAGAACATACTGCGCCGACCCCAAATAAAAAAAAAGGGAACAGGGCTGGAAGAAGAAGAGCTGGAACCTTGAGGAAGGTTTTTCTGTCCCGAAAGTCATCTTAATTTCCTTACGAGAGATACCCTAATCTATACATATAATAAAAGAGTAGGATCGAAATTACGCTTCACTAAATATTTTTACCAGAAATTAAGAGGGGTGATAAAAGAAGGGTAGCAGAATGCATAAATGCAATTTTTAAGATTCTTGTCTGTCTGTCTGTCTGTTTGTTCACGCTAATCTCCGAAGATACTGAACCAATTTTCGTGTAATTTATACAAATATATTAAGTAAAGCCCGGGGCAACATATAGGCTTTGTTTTATCGAAATCGGTTCTCGGAAAGAAAAGTTATCATCATTTAAAAATAATTTTAAAGGCACCATATAACCAAATTGCAATGCAAACTGACTCGCGTTGAACTTTTTCGAATTGTCAGATGTCAATCACAGTTTGATATGTAAATGAAATACTTTGATTATTTCGCCATTTCCGATATATGTAATCGTAGAATAGTGGATATGCAGGCCCATTGCGTAACATCAGATGCGAGTTCGAATCTGAAGTTGGACGGAAATTTTTTTTTGTATTTATTTGTTTATTTTTTTAAAGAACTATATTATAAAAATAGAAAATGTATTATTGAAATATTATATGAAAAATTATTTCTTATGAGATCGTTTATTTCACCTTTTCATCCATCCTTTCTAGAATTACGATTATTCGACATTGCTTTTATTGCTTCTTAAGGACTGTCTTCGTATCTTAGAGGTTTCCGCATTTAGCACCGGAAACCCGAGTAGGAATCCCGGGAAAAGGGAATTTAAAAAAAATGTCTCAAAATGAAAATGATCAATTAAATGAAATAAATATCGAGGTGCTGGTGGATACAGTATCTTCACCACTAATTAAATTTATAAAAAAAATAAGTAAATTTCTTTACAGTCAGGTTCATTTTTTCAACAATGGTATTTCTATTGAATTTCAAATCATACTTCGAACCCCAATCTCAACCACCATTAAACGTGTCGATAATATGATGCAAAATCAACCGTCAGTGACTAATTTGATAGCTCTTTCCCAAAAGAAATCACCAAGTACAGAGAATGGAGGATATGTCATTTGAAGAAAGCTTGCTCAAAAGCAAACCCCACGCGAACGAAGTCGCGGGCATCAGCTAGTGATATAATAAAACAAAAATTCATTTTCAGTATAAAATTTAATTAATCACAAAACATTATTAAAATAATCACATTTTCGATTATATAACACATGATACAAGGATACAGGATATTAATAATTAATATTATTAAGATTCAAAATCCGTACTTTCATATTCAGAACAAAATTTAATTCGGCACAGTGGCGGATTTACACATTTCCAATTCTATTAACTACATGGTATTCTATTTGTTTTACTATATTTGTTATACGTTTATTGAAGTTATGAGTTGGCTCCGTGATATGATTTAAAGGATTGTCTATGTCAAGGGAACATAAAATACAATGATATGTATTATCTTTTTGAACAATTTCTTCATTGGCTAAAGTCTGTTTGTAATTATTTTGATGGACCCTGCCTTTTCCGTGTTCCTTTATGTTATTTTTGTTATTGGGTACTTTAACATTGCATACTTTACACATGATTTGAGTTGTAATAGCTGAGTGGGTAGGTGTTTGTTGGGTCGAGGTTGAGGGTTTTTGGGTGGTTGTGAGTTGTTGGCTCGAGCCTGAAGGTTGTTGGGTCGAGGTTGAGGGTTTTAGGGTGGTTGTGAGTTGTTGGCTCGAGCCTGAATGCTGTTGGGTCAAAGTTGAGGGTTTTTGGGTTGTTGTGAGTTGTTGGCTGGAGCCTGTAGGTTGTTGGGTCGAGGTTGTGGGTTTTAGGGTGGTTGCGTTTTGCTGGCTCAAGGATGAAGGTTGTTGAGTTGATGTTTTTGTATATTTCTGTTTATCTTTTAATATTTCATCAGCTCTCTTTTGCTCTTTCTTCTTATGTGAAGCTCCATTATTATGTATCTCTATATTATTGGTACCATTTGGTACATTAACTTCACATATAGTACAGAAATATGGTGGTTTTTGAATCTCATCTGGAGTTCTGTTGTTTAATATATCAGTTTCTTTTATCTTTTCTTTAGTTACAATTAAATTTTTATCATCACTATTTATAAAATCTTCCTTTTTCGATTTTATTTTCATTATATGTTCAGTGGAATTATCGTGTATATTAACATCTATATTTGGTATATATTTTTCGCAGACACTGCAATAAAAATTTTCGATCATTTGTGTTTTTTGTTTTCGATGGCTTTTATCGAAAATATGAACAAATTCGTTTCTTTTAGGAATGTTTTTATCACAAATTTCGCAATACAATTTGTTAGCTTCCAAACTGATACCATTTTCACTAATCTTTTTATTGTAGGAAGAAATATGATTTGCAGAACTACAGTGATCTTTTGCCGATTCTACAGTATTTGGAAGGCTTTTAAGACAAACTATACAACATAATTCTTCGCCTGATTCTTTCATCATGTAATGTACATCAGATATTTTGTTCATTTTATGCCGTGTACCGTTTACGTGTGATTTATAACTGTTTATATCGAATCTGGTAAAACATATTTTGCAATTTATTACTTCGCCAATTACATGTAAGTATTTTTCTTCTGAGTCTGCATTAACTGAAGATGATGAATCGACTTGTTCATTACTTTCTTCCGATATGTTAGGTATTGGTGTGTTTGGAGTAGAACTTCCTGTATTGCTACCCGTAGTTTTATCTGGAGTATCGACTAATATAGAAAATCTATTTGATTTCATAAACTCATTTTTTGTGTCTTTATCAACATTTTCATGAGCTTTTAACACTTTTTTTGGAGATTCATCAGTATCTAAAATTGATTCGTCATGAACATGGTCTTTTTTGTCATTATTCACATTATTTGTATCAGCCTTCGATCTATCAAGGTCACTGACTTTACTAAAATCATTATCTGATCTTTCTACTTCACTAAATTCAGATACATCTAATGTATCTTCATTATCATTAACAATATCGGGTTTTCCATCATTATTATCATTTGCGTAAATTAAATGAAATTCAGAAAGCAGTTTATCGTTCATTACCGAATATTTATGCGATTGTTGTTTTTCGTGTGATTTACGATCATTAATCTGTACGATGGCAACACATTCAGTACAAAAATATACATTATTGTTATTGTTTATACAATCAGTCTCCTTTATATCTACTAAATGCTTTCTTATTCTCTCTAAAGCTGTATCTGCTATGCGTTTATTAATAAAGTGTTTTTTACTTTTGTAATGATCGTTTATGAATATTTTTGGCACTTCTATGTTACAAATATGGCAATGGATTGTTTCGGTTGCTGAAATAAAAGTATAATTAGGATATTAACTAATTTAGCCACTACAATGCTGTTTGGCGTATTGGTTAATCTACTTTGTGTTTCGGGAAGTCGCGTATTTGAAATCCCTTTTGTGATTGATTGATTTTGATCCCTTAGATGTGATGAATCTAGGGGCACGGCAATGCCCCCGCCATGATGACAATGACAGTGCAGGGCACTACCTACGTCGTATTTTTATATAGTTTTGTTACAATATATTGACGTAATAAAAATAATTAATAACTGTGTAATTTACCTTCGTGATTTTCAGTTTTGTCTGTTTTTTCTCGAATCTCAAACTCAAAATACTCATTCCTGTCCAGACCGTAACTCCACAGTGGTGTTAGATTATTGTAGTTCCTTGAATATGTTACTGGTAAGAAGTTCATATCTAAAGCATCCAACGATATTCTGTATTTTGTTGATTTTGGGTCCATGCTGAAATTGAATAAAAATATTTTGATCAATATGAGTCGAAAGTCACTTGGAAGTCCTGGTACAAGCATAAAAACTTGCAAGTATGAAAGTATTAGCTATTTGAGTGCAATTGAAAATACTTGCATAAGAAAACAATCCCTATTCTTTATAATTCGAGGTATAAGAGTTAGATGGACATACATTTTTCACAATATGTTTAAATCCGCCACTTAAAATATTAATAGCTTTTTAATACACATAATTTACAATTGACAAATAAAAAATTATACAGTATATTGGCCCATGGTGAAGCTAGGTCGAGAAGGTCCAGAGAGAAAAAAATCACAACCTTCCCCGGCACAGAATTTATTAATTGCAAATTATTACTAATCAAGGATGCTCGGAGCTTCCATTGTTATAAATATTTCTAACATCAGGAGCTGCCTCCCCCTCTTTACAAAGCCTGCCTGTTGCCTCCACCACTTTGCCCTATGATAGCTACACCACTGGTATTAGCACACTATCTACTATATAAAAATAAGTCGGGTTTTCCTTCCTGACGCTATAACTCCAGAACGCACGAACCGATTTCCACGGTTTTGCATTCGTTGGAAAGGTCTCAGGCTCCGTGAGGTTTATTGCAAAGAAAATTCAGGAAAAATTTCAACAGAAAAACGGGAACATCTTTTTTCACATACAGCGGTGGGCAAATGGGCATATTACAATCTAAGAATAATTGTATAATTTCGAAGCCAATATTTTGGCAGAACAACGTCTGCGGGGTCCACTAGTTAGATATAAAAAAGATAAGGACACAAGTTAGGCACATATTTCCATGTTTTATCTGCCCTCTTGATGTATTGAGGAATTAATTTTGCTGTATTATTGAGTATTTTAATGCAAAAATCATACCTGTTTGGAGCTCAGCGCACGATAGATTTGACAAATATAAAACTTTTTTAAAACATTTTAACTTTAAAATCGTCACTTTTATAGATAATTTTAGATAATCCATTTACTTCTTATCTTGATTGGACTAATTATTGTACTAATGACAGTCTATTTATTGAAAAATTAGTAAATTATCTTTACGAACAGTAATTATGAGTTAAAGCGTTGATATTTGAAAATATTTAAACTGTCTTCAAAATTCACTAGGCCTTCGCTTACAGCATAAAAAATATATGTAGAGCACCGAGTTCAAGTAACCAACTACCCGTGTATATTCTTTGCCAACAACCTTTTATCTTTAGATAAAGTTTTATAGGTACTAATTTTATACCAAACACAATTTCAAATTCTTAGAACCTTTGTTTTGATAAACTTTGACGCAACGAAGTTTTTAGTTTTTACGTCGTTGCCAGTGTTGCATTATCAAAAATATTTTATTCCCAGTTTTGTTTTGCATTTGTAGTTGGCATACGAATGGCATAAGTTAGTAAATGTGAATGCACATGAATATGAATTTGAATTTACATATAAAATTGTAGAGTTCGTCAAGTAGACTGAAATATATCTCATAATTTATTGAAATAATTTATATGATATAAATATATATTTTTTCATAGTAGAAAACTATTTAAATTAAAAAAGAAAATAATATTTGGCATTAAAATTTAATCCGAAGATAGTTAGGATTACCCGTTGACCTTTGTACATTACTGGCTTGTTTGGTATAATATGCTTACCACTACATATTATAAAACACACTCCTTCGCCGCGTCTGTCTGTCTGTTCGCGATAAACTCAAAAACTACTGAACCGATTTAAATCCAGTTTAGCCAATAGACAGAGTGATGCATGAGGAAGGTTTAAGTATATAATTTGTCAAAGTTTTGTGTAAATTGGTTGAAATATAACGATACATATTGGAATTGTCGGAAAAACTCAAGTCGCCTGGGAGCTTTCATCGAAAACACTTCCCTTTGAGATATAACAAAACAATGTATGGTGGGATATTCCTTTTTTAAAGATCTACAAAAGTCCTCGATGGCATATATAAAATTTTAAAGATAGCTTACTATACCCATTCCATCTTCTAAACAAATAATCACGTACAATGTGTTAATTGGAAAGCTATTTAGACGTATACAGTATTGATCCTTATCAAATTAAATAACTTAATAAGCTTAAGTTAATTATTGAAGATTATTTTTTATAATATTTTACACCATATTAATAAAATGAATATATTAGGAGCTATCGAAATTTTTTTTAACACACACGAATGCGATCCTATGACAGACAAAACATGTACCTAGGCATAATATGCTCTACTACTCGTGCGAAGCCGTGTCGCTAGTAATAATATAAAATAATGTATATTATACCTATTTCTGCGAGAACCATGCACTTGGCTGTAGTTTTAAGTGGGTTTAAGTAAGTTTATTTCATTTCATATTTATATAAATATATATTTTTACACAACATGTTGTCTGAAGAGTTTAGTTCTAACATAAAAATAATATTAATGATTCAATTATTACTTTTATTCTTACAATATTTTTAACGTATAGTACGAATTTTATAAAGTATTTTAGAGACGTTTCTAAAGTACGTTACTATTACTATAATTGGGTATATTTCCCTATGCTGGTAATACTGATGACAAACTCTATGTTGTCAGCAGCTGTCAAAGTATCGTAAAACTTCTGTATTGTTTATGCCAAAGCTTAAACGTCAATTATTGGGGAATAACCGAACATTTTACCTTAGATTATTTAGACATATAAATAATCAAAGCATTTTACAAAAAAATATCGCGAAATGCTGAATTGACTTTTAGTACAATGAAAAATGAATAGACTCATCATTTTAGTAAATCAAATGCAAACCAACGAAAATTAATTCCTATTAGTGATATAATATAATGCACGAGTCTTTTTCTTAGTACAGTAGAATCTCACTAATCCGGCACTTCAATAGACCGAACGTCCATCCGGCAGCCTCTACCCGCGTCTCCCTCGTTTAAATTGCGCAAAAACTGACCTCAATTGGCTACTTGACAGGTATAACAATAAAATATGTAATCTACTGGATATGGTAGTTTATATGTTAAGGATAATTATTCAATATGTTGTTTGCATTAAATTAAATTTTAAATATTTTATTTTTGCAAAATAAATTTGCGATTTTTTATCTGTCGACCAAAAGTAATGAAACGGGGACGGCCATGATTGAACATCGTTTGATGTCATTGCACATGTAAACAAAACGTCTGATAATTAATATCGTGTTATTTTATTGTTTTTATTGAAGCTAACTTGTGAAAAGTTTCACTAAATGGAGCCAGGATATATAAAATCTGATAGTGCAAATATATCCAAAGTATAAGTAATTGTAATGAATTTATAGTCGCAAATTTCTTAGTGTTATCCTAAGTTCTGCAGAGTTATGGAAAACAAAAACTTCCATGTAAGTACTTGAATAAACAAAGTAATACACCATTTAATAATAATAATCGATAATATTAATAATTTTTAGGCTATAAAAGTGTAAATACTTATAAGATTGAGGAAATGCTTACTTACATACGAAGTGTTTTTTTTTTAATTTTAGATCTTCACAATGATGGTGCAAACATGCAGCGGCTTTTTAAATGTGGACTCATACAAGTGAGGATTCAAGTTGCACTGCCACTGAATGTAATTGGAAAAAATCAAAACTACGGGCACTAGTACTCTGAAGTGCATATTAATTTAAAAAATGGGTACAGGAAACAGTAATAATTCCTTACATACCTGACAAGACGGAGGTTATATACTTTATAACATAGAAATGAATAAAAAAATTGTAGAAATGCTAAACTCTGAAACATTAACATGGTTATGAAGACAAAACAGCGCTCATATTATTTGAGCTCCAGATTTAATACTGAAAATCTGTATGTCTGCCTGTTCATATTATGTGAGGAGTATCCTATGATAGCAGCATTTCCTGATGAGATTTTTAATGGTGATACTGTAATAATAATAAATGATCCGATTGATGATATAACAAACATTTATTGCCAAGTATTGATTGAAGATTTGGCTAAATAAATAGAAGACTTTTTGTCCATATCAGTACCAAATAAAAAGACATGAATCATAATAAATAGTGTATTTTTAATTTCCATTTACCATTACTGATTAACTACAGGAATCATTGCTCATGCAATAACAACACAATCTAGATATTTTAATAGTTTCTTACTAAGTATAGTATACATACTATACTTAGTAAGAAACTATTAAAATATAGACATAGACATAGACATAGACATACTTTATTCGAAAAAAGAAAACACAATATTTAATACAATTGAAGGGATTTTTACAAAAACTACATAACTAACATTTTTAACGTTATTTTTTTAAATATGGCATTCTAATCTATAAAAAAAGTTACACTTGATAGTGAAATTCGATTTGACAAAAACATCTTAATTAGCACAGAATTACATGGTAAAATAAAGTATATTTTGCAAAAACTACACAATTGCGTGTATTTTTTACAAAAATGACGTTAAAGAACGCAGTTGTCTAGTTTTTGTGAAAAAAAAAGTCTTGTTTATTGCTGTCAAAAATGTCCGACTACGCGTCAAGCGAGGAATTTTCTAATTCAATTTTAAATGTGTTTCCTATACGTGGACACTCATTCCTGCCAAACGACCAGGATTTTGCCTTGATTGGTAATTTGAAAAAAAAACATACAGTAGAAACACCAGAAGAATGGGAAGACCTGATTAAAACGGCACGCAAACATCCATCACCTTTTGAAATAAAAAGTATCACTCATGACATGTTTTTTGATCTAAAAAAGACACTGGAGCCTTATTTTTTAAAAACTTGTAAACCACCTATGAAAATTAAAGAAGCAAGGATTATTAAAATAGATCAAGAATCACCGTTTGTCTTGGTCAAGTATAACTTTACTGGACAATGGACAAGAATCCATGTACGGACAAAGCGTCCACTGCCTTCAGAACTAAATTTCAGTCCATTGTACAAGGCTCAAATTCCATTAAATGTAAATAAAGCCAATGACCTACAGAGATTGAAACATTATTTAAAATAACCTTTATTCTTCTCCTCCACTTACATCTTCATTATCAACATCAATATCTTCTCCTTCCTCTGTTATTTCACATAATTTATCATAAATAATCATCTTGTAGGGTTCACGTATGATTGATATCTAATAAACTACTTAATTAAGATATGTTTTTTATTTAATTTTCTAAACTTTTACTTTATTTTTTACAAAAATAACGTAAGTGGATTTTTTTTACAAAAAGAGCACTAGTGAACATTACATATAATAATTTTTCTCCACAATGGCAGGTTTAAATAGTAAAAAAACTCAAGTCCTTAATCAAATACATCATAATGAATAAATTATCAAAAGTTTTTAGTTATGCAGAGAAAAATGTGGATTGCAGAGAGTTTTCTTTAATTCCTGTGAAATTGTTTCTAAAAAGTTGTGTTGTTTTTGTAAATATCCCTTCAATTTTAAACTTACTTACTACATACAATAAAATATATATTGTGTATCTAATGCCGAAAAGGACCCTTCATCAGCATTTGTTGCAGTTATAAGCTGCAACGCTGGTTTTCAGAAGGGGCCCCTGTCGAACTGTTAGTTTAGTGTTAATATAGGTTTTAACAGAAAATTCTAGCAAATTTGTAAAAATCTATATCAATATGAATCCTTAAACTTGCTACCTGGTTTGTTTTGATAATTAATTGACAGTTAGATAAGACACAATCCTATAAATTATTTATTTTTGCAGTAATAGTTCTTCTATATGTTAAAATCCTCTGTCTGCAATGTAGACACCAAGTTCTAAACAATTTAATGCTAACTTTATCCACTGCTTTCGACGTTTAAACATTTAAGTACGTGGATTAAAAAAAAATCAGTACATTTAACGGTTGTAGGTATTTCCACACATTGACACGGCACACGTCTTGTACGTTGTAAATTTTCCAACTAGGTATTTTAATACTATTAATAAAAATATTTGTAAAGTTTCCTCTCAAATGTGCTGAGAGTTTTATTTATATATGTGCTGCGACGTCATCACTTAAAAGTGTCACGTGAACCGCAGTTTTCGCGCGAAATTCAAATTAATGAAGAAAAAATATTTTTAAAAAATTAAATATCGCTTATTTTAAGAAAAGGATGATTGTGGAAGGCATAAAATGAACATTTACACATGTTTAAATACTTTTCCGAAAACTGTCAAGTAGCCAATTAAGGATTATTTTAAAACTATGTAATTAGTTAATTGTGAAATATGCTTCGATCAACAATATACATATGTTACCAATGATATTCATATCAATATCATTATCATATATCAATATCATTGTATGTTACAGACTGTAGAACATGAAAACAAATGTAATTGTATTCCATCTATGAAATGCTTTATTTTAGTTATTATGATTTTTTCTATACAATCCAGTAATCCGTACATTCCAATAATCTGGCACCCTTTGGTTTAATACTGCCGGATAAGTGAGAGTCTGCTGTACATGGAATACAAAATCTTAATCATAGTTATATACATATGAGCCAAGGATACCGTCTGATATAATCAAGTTTAAGAATCACAAATTCACCAAATTATAAATTCTAGCAGAGGTAAGTTCGGACGTTCCGAACCAACAAAAAATCAATTGGAACATCTGTGTTATTAATAATATAGTAATTTATAGATTACTAGCGACCCACCCCGGCTTCGCACGGGTCTAGATTTTTTGACAAAAAAAGCAGGGGTTGTTCGTTGTTGATAAAAAAGTAAAAATTTAGGGTTGTATGTATTTTTTAGTGCCACATTATAAAAAAATAAAAACAAAAAATTACGTGAAAAAATTAAAAAAAAATTTTAATGATGAACAACCCTTATCACTTAGGGGAATGAAAAATAGATAGTAGCCGATTCTCAGACCTACTGAATACGCATATAAAATTTTGTAAATATCGGTTAAGCCGTTTCGGAGGAGTACGGTAACTAACATTGTGACATGGAAATTTTATATATTAGATAACAACCCGCCCCGGCTTTGCACGGATACATATAGATACTGATGTGTTGTCAGCGAAGGTTGTCAGTATTATTTGGATATTGTTCATACAAAAATACCTACTAGAAACAATCTCGTTACTAGGTCATAAAATCGTTTTATTGCAATACATATTTGCCTACGATAATTTTATTTTCCAAAGAATAACAGTTCCATTCTTTCGCGTAGGAACTACATAGAGGTTATTTTGTAACTGAAATTGTTTTTTTATAATATGAACTGTGTAAATACGCTTATACTATGAAAAGTTTGCTTAAATCCTTGATGGAATTAATTCAATTATTTCTATAATATAAACAATTATTATGACAATACTTGCAATAAAAGTACAGTTAAAAAATTACTCGGATAATCTTAGATTAATATGTATAGTGTTATATATGTTATCAGGTAAGATGTATAATATAATAAATTGTCCAGTTATTAACACTGCAAAATTTTATATCTTGCTTTGGGTAGACAGATTTGGTTGGGATTTGATTCATACGGATTTCTTGAGAACGGTAAAAAAAGTTGTTTTTATAATTCAGTGTAAACCGTACCTAGATAATTTTAAGAACAAAAAAAAATGTGATGTTTAAGCCTTTTTTGCATAATATAGCGATAGAACACAAAACATACATTAATGCTTTGAAAAAATCTTCAAAAACACCTCTAAATTCTGTTTTAAAGCAGCAAAGACTGACTGGTTATGATTTACTATTGTTTTTTCCAACAAAAACTTGACCTTATATGTAAGTTTCGGTTTCGTCCGAAACTAAGATCAAAGCTGAAATTCGGTTTCGGTTTCCGCTGTAAAAACTTGTTTCGGTTGAACATACTAATATAATGATCCTTCCTCGTGCTACAAAGCTGTAGGCAAAAGCTACAAAAAACTTGTTATTTTATGCAAAAAGGTTAGCGTAAGTAAAAAATGACCTTTTTAGATTGATAAAATATATGAATTACTAGCGACCCGCCCCGGCTTCGCAGGGGTCAATATTTTTTGACAAAAAAAGAAGGGGTTGTATGTATTTTTTAATGCCACATTATAAAAAAATAAAAACAAAAAATTTCGTCCAAAAATAAAAATAAAAACTTTAGGGGTGGATTACCCTTAACATTTAGGGGGATGAAAAATAGATGTTGTCATATTCTCAGACCTACCCAATATGCACACAAAATTTCATGAGAATCGGGAAAGCCGTTTCGGAGGAGTATGCAACGAAAACTGTGACACGACAATTTTATATATTAGATAATGTTTTAATTAATTTTATAGCAATGATTATACTGCAATTCGCCGAAGCACGCACTTATAAAGTAAAATATGACAGTGATCCTACCAATAAAGATGTTTTTCTTAAAAAAATTAAGAAAGATACCAAATAAGATAGAGCAACGTTGAATAATACGACGTCATACAAAATAAACATGAAAAAATTGTTGAGTAATATATCGAAATCAAAAGTAATTGACGATTTAACAGAAACATTGGTGAAACAAATATTGGAAAGGTTAAAACGTAACGTATTACGAAAGGGAAAACCTAAGGATATAGATAACGGGGAGAATGACGTAGAACGCATAGAAATACTTTTGTAAAACTAGATAGATTATAGAGTTAATAAAATAAACATATTAGTTGAGTTTTATTAAATACTTACGACTGGTGTATGTATTTGGGTAATAGATACGAAAATCGAATGCAGCGAATGGAAACATTTTCTTCTATTTACGATCATAGTAATGTCAAACGAAAGAAAAAATATCTAATTGCGAACAACGGATTGAACATCGGATTCGTAATAGGAAAATGTACGATCCGTCAGCCGAAACTTCGTATTTTGTTTTGGTAATAGGCCTACCTGTTAGAATACTAATATTATTAATGCGAAAGTTTGTGAGGATTGTTGGATGTTTGTTACTCTTTTACACAAAAACTACCGAACGGATTTTGATAAAACTTTACGATAATATAGCTTATTTAAATATATTATTTATGTTTATGAAGATTTTATCTAATTTGGCTATAATATTACGATAAGTATCAAATAAGTCGGAAAAATCCTGACCTCTGAGAGCTATCTTGGCATGCGCTACAACCGTTGGAGTTACAAGAATATAATGTATCGTGGGATTGTTTGTCTTAAATAGTTCTAAACAAAAGTCCATATATCCCAAATTATGTGCCATAAATACATTTTAATGTGATACTTTTTTGTAATTTTAAATATGAATTAAATAAAAATACATACGTACGTATAAAATAGCTGTTGTATTTCTGTGGATGTATTTTACATATTAACATACATTAATTGAACCATTAACAATGAAATTAGAGGTTTGAGGCTTAATAAATTGTACAGAATCGTGCGTTTTTCTAAACAAATCTAGAATAAAGTACCCCCTAAAGTCCCCCTAAATAACCCCTAAACATCTTGATTTTCCCTACATTTGGGGGGAAACCCCCAAGTTGGCATCACTGCAATATATTGTCTTGTTCAAAATACATAGTAGTTTCAAAAAAAAAATCTCTTGACCGTTGACAGCTGACATATTCTGACTGTCATACCACAGATAGGTAAGTAAATATACTCTGTGATGGCTAGTGGCGTGACCGGCATTGCCAATTTGTGGGGAATTCCCGGTATTGCGAGGAAATTCAAATGGGTTTGGGATAGGTGTGGAGAACTCCTTGCCTTGAAACTAGTTTTGTTAGAAACACACTGTTACACTGTTCGATTGTATTCGATTCTACGTTTTGTTTTATTTTGTGAAGAGTACCTATCATATTCGGACGAGAAGCCGATACAAAGGATAAATTCTAAAGTAAATAACGTTTTTTTAAATAATATCGCCTTACCTCGAGAAATACTTTTTCTTCTTTATTTAATTGGGTTTATGGGGAATTTCTCCCCGAAATTTTGGGAATTTCACTTTTATTTTTGAGAGAATATGAAAATAGGCATTGGCAACACTGGGCTTGGCGCTCGACTGTTTATTTTAAAAGTTTTGCTACATTAACTTTTTAATATTATATTATGTTAACTTATAACTTTAAAAGTTTTTCGCTGAATGTTAGTATAAACTCAGATCAATAAGAATCTTTTAGTAACAAGTGTTTTTACTTTTTACGTATTTGCAAGTTAATATTTTACTACCTACATTTTAACTTTTATACTGACAACTTTCATGGATATAGGATAATAATATTTTGATTCGGCCCTACTTTTGTTTTACCAAAAGAAAAGTGTTTCTAACAGTGTTATTTTCACAACAAGGTATGTAGTGTAATAAAATATTTATACAAATATTCGAAAAACTGTGGGCTGAAACTGAAACATACAATATATGTTTCATTTCTAAATGGCTATATAGTTTTCCATTTATAAACAGTTATTTGGTCCCTTTACGGAATTTTAGTATTCCTCTATAATTAAAGATTACAGTTATAGACCTAAATGAATTTATAAATAAACAATTTTTATTTAGACAAAGCTCATACATTTTTGCTTGTTAGGTACTAGTTATACCTGGCATATGTTGGAATACCAAATAAAGTAAATGTGTTCATATGAGTATGCAGATTAACATCAAAATCGGTTGAATGGTTTTGGAGTTTTATTTATATAAGGAAAATTTGAAGTCTAAATAATTTGCGTTTTCAGTATATCAAAATGGATTTCAAGAATTCATATATAATATCCTTAGACGCAATAGATATGAATTTCTTACCAATCACAAATCAAAGAGATTACAACAATATTATACCATTGTGGGAGAATAGGTGTTGGCGGGACAAGGAATATTTCCAATTTGAAATCAAGGAAAACAAATCCGATAATGAAGGTAAGATTAAAGTATTTTTTTATCTATACAAATATTATACAGAGGAAAGATTTTTGTTACGAATTAACTCTAAAACTACTCGACCAATTTAAAAAAAATATTACCAATAGAAAGCTACATTATGAGTGTCTAGCATAGGCTATATTATATTATATTTTAAGTTTTTAGTAAGTCTAATATTGTTTTGTCAACTAATTGATGGGTCCCACATAAGTTACCGCCTCCGTAGCTCAGTGGTAAGCACAAGGTCCTGGGTTCAAATTTCGGAGAAACAAGATAAAAAAAAACAGCAGACAGCACACATAATGCTGATCACCTACTTGCCTGTAAAGATAAATGATCAGTGAAACAGACACAGAAATGTGTCTGCCCCATGCTCCACTAGGAGACTCGGGAATTCACTATACATAAGTTATGTTAACTAACATAGTTGGTGTTTGTGATTTTTAAACTATACCGTCTGATTTCAATTGTTTTCTGTGTGCGCAAAAAATCAAATATTTTAATTTGTTTACTCGGGAATTCTAAGAAGTACCAGGACATCAGAAATATGTAACAAGTTAGTAATCGCGTTAGTAAGTGATGATCAGTGAAACAGACACAAATGTGTCTGCCCCATACCCCACTATGTGATTTGGAAATTTTATGGTGTCTTTTGAATTTATTTTTCTTTGTGTTTTTTCTTTTATTACAGCTAATAAATATTGTTATTTTCAGAGAACAAAGAACATAATACTATGTGCTATATTTGTAATTTAGAAATACCAAAGATATTTATAAACGAACATAACAAAAGCAAAAAACATTTAGTTAATCAACAAATAGCCATAACTGCTTCGGAGAGATTGAAAAAGCATTTTGAGGAGCATGAAGATATTGGTATGTGGTTTTTTATGTTAAATACAAAAGCATTTCACGATCCCAGCTGATGTATTGATGCCATCTGCATAGCATGTTTGAAAAATGCCTATTCTTTGTGGCTTTAAAACAGGGACCGAAACCGGTTAATTTTTATTTTCCAAAATTCGTGTCTGAGACACCACGATATTAGTTTTAAAGAGTAATACACACTAAACTTACCACAGTCATTTTTTTCAATAAATATGAATAAAAACGAAGGAATATTAACAAAAACCTTAATTATACCGGTATAACTCCCATAGTAAATTAACCGGTATTCAGTCCTTGCTTTAAAAAGACATGATAAGAGAAGATAGAAAGTATTTTTTATGTTAGATATCGACAGACGAGCATGAGGTTCACTTGATGGTAGGTGTTACCTCAGCCACAGAACATCAGTCAATGATGCGCTGTCGACCTACTTTTTACTTCGAGCGTTCGGAAATCCATAGACTGAAACCGAAACGCGCAATATGCACTTCACGATTTTCCCATTTATGAACTGTGGTTCGTAACCGGTCGGATTTTCGATATTCCTCCCACCCGTTCAATGCCCGAAGTGACCAGACATGGGCAAGATATGCTTTCAGAAAATTATAAACATCTCGTCCCGGTGGGATTCGAAGCTGGAACGCATGGGAGCGCAAGGTAGATGTTCTACCCATCGTCTACCCTTATCAGGCTTTAAAGTCCTTTAACTTTTTTTTTTGGAAAAGTACCTTAGGTCAGGGCTCGGAACCGGTCAATTTTTATTTTCCAAAATACGTGTCTGACTGAGATACCGTGAAATTAGTTGTAAAGAGTAATACACACTAAACTTACCACACCAATTTT
The DNA here is from genome assembly GCA_905404175.1 of Anthocharis cardamines. Taxonomy (NCBI): domain Eukaryota; kingdom Metazoa; phylum Arthropoda; class Insecta; order Lepidoptera; family Pieridae; genus Anthocharis; species Anthocharis cardamines. The sequence goes on along the minus strand of FR989978.1, from coordinate 1,027,312 downwards.
TTCAGTAAATATAAATAAAAACATAAGAATATTAACAAAAACCTTTATAATTTTGGTTAAGCTCCCATAGTAAATTAACCGGTTTCCGAGCCTTGCATAAGGTACTTATTATTTAATTTTCAGATCAAACTGGTTTTGACAATAGTTATTATTGTGACATTTATTTTTGTCCCGAGTGCGCCGTAGTAGTGAATCTAAAAGATAAAATAGCACACGAACGATTAGAATCGCACAAAAACTCTGTTAACATTGAAAAGCTTTTAGAAACATTCCATTGCCTATATTCTAATGATAGAAATGGCGATGAATTAGATTTTGATTGTAACGAAGGCAATATAGACGCTTTGGATACACGTGAAGATAGATTTAATATAAATGATGAATATACCGATCTAGAGAGTTCTATTTCACAATGTAAAGAAGATTCGAAATATAATCAAGATCTTTTGTTTGAGCAAAACCTTGAAAATAACAAAGATGTAAAAGTTTACGATGATAATAATAATTTGGTTGACTCCGAAAAGTCGATTTTTAATACTGAAGAGTTAAAAGAATACATAAATGATTTAAATAATACGAACGTACATATAACTAATGGAGATTATGTAGAAATAGCCTTAAATGATGCGAAAATCGTTGTTAAATATGAAAATTATTTGGGCATTAAATATTTAAAAGGTGATATGTATGTGTGTGTAATTTGTCGTTTTTCGATATATGATAAAAGTACGATGAGACAGCATTTAGTTTCCGATAATCATTTGAAGGCAATGAGCGTTGCTATAATGGATGAAAATTGCTTAAGACAGGTAAGAATTTTAATTATTTCAATGTAATAACTTTACCAAATAAAAAAAGAAGCGATGTTTTCAATATTTTATTTATGATGACGTTGAAAATTCAAAAACAACTTGAATAGGGAAGACATTTTGAGACTCCAACACCTGATATCCGGTGATTAAAAAACTAAAACCCCAAGTCAAATCTAAAAAACAAGTGGATATGATTAGCCAGTATAGTACTACCGACTCCGTAGAAATACATAGTATAGCAACTTTGTGAAAATTCAAATCAGACACTGACTAAAGGATTAAAATCCGGCCTTGTATTAAAAAAATTAGAATAATTCAGGCGGCTGCCACCTGAAGTTGAGATTAATTGGACCTAGTTCTGCAGAAAACAGGCATGTGCGAAAAGTAACAACAGAGTTATAAGCATTTTTCTGTCGATAGTTGCACTTTGATCTTTGATCTCAAAATTGAGAGATAAGATAACCAGAAAAGAAACATAACCCAAGTGCAACTATCGACAGAAAAATGCTTATAACTCTGATGTTACTTTTCGCACATGGCTGTTTTCTGCAGAACTAGGTCCAATTACGTTTTAATTCAGTATAAGCTATTTCATTTCAATGTGAGCAGCGTTAATAAAATACATTTTTAATTTTCCTTGTACTAGGCTTTGTCGAAATTGACGGGGGCAGGGATAAGGGAAACTGTTACCCTGTCTCCGTCCATAGCGAGCAGCAGGGGCCGCCAGGTTTTAGTGGGTAGGGGTCCATTGCACTCTCGGCCCGACCCCTACACTCCCCGCGTCACTTTACTATCATTGCCCCGGCGCGGGGGCCTGTAAATGGGTTCCCTGGCGTAAAAAAAAAAAAAAAGGCTTTGTCGAAATACAGATTGCGTGTTTTGTTTTGACCTGTTTATCAAATTGCAATAATTACCCCAAGAATGGCTTGCCATAAAGTGAGACTAACTTAAGGTTTATGAAGATTTTTGCAATAGTGAAATTACGTAAACTAGAGTATGTGTATACTTCTTTTTTTGTTCCACTGATATTTTTTCCTTTCAAAACAGACAGATTCATTCCAAAGGATTGATTATTTAAGTTTTATGTTCTGTGGCCCTTAATTTTACTCTATTTAGTCTAAAATTGATTAATTTGACGGGCTCGTTGGCGCGTTCGGTAGAACACCTGCCGTGCGCATCGATGGGTCGTGGGTTCGAATCCCACCGGGAGCACATGCTTATAATTTTCTGTAAGCATGTTTTCCCCACGTCTGGTAACTTCGGGCATTGATCGGGTGGGAGGAATATCTAAATTCCGACCGGGTAACGAACCACCGTTCATAGATGGAAAAGCCGTGAAGTGCATATTGCGCGTTTCGGTTTCAGTCTATGGATTTCCGAATGCTCGAAGTAAAAATTAGGTCGACAGCGCATCATTGACTGATGTTCTGTGGCTGAGGTATCACCTACTATCAAGTGAACCTCATGCTCGTCTGTCGATATCTGACATAAAAAAAAAAAAAAAAAAAAATTATTTATAAATTCAGATTTTTTTCTATATTATCTCTAGATTTCGTCGGTACTCCTTCACTGCGTTATTTGCAACAATAATGTTTATTTATCGTCAATTCATATCAATTCTAACATTCACCAAAATCTGCTACAAAAAGCGTTGAATCTTCACTTTGGTTGCAATGAAAAAGGCTTGAATCAAGTATCATACGAAAGTGATAAGACCAATAAAAACGAAATCTCTGACGAACCTAAAAGAGAGACTATTGAAGAAATTATTAATTTGGAATCATCAAATGATCAAATTGAAGAAAGCATTGAGAAAATAAAACCTGTAAAACACGTTAGAAAAAATAAATATTTACTAAAAGTTAAGAAGGAAAAATATGAAAGTGATGATAACGATGACAATATAGCTGATTTTGGGAAATTAATGAGCAATGAATGTTTTGTTACTAAACAGAATCATTTTTGTACCACCTGTAATATAGAAGTTTCTGTTACAAATATTGAATCTCATGCGAATTGCACAAAACATTTACTGAACATGAAATCAGACTACCATTATATGATGAGCGAAGTGGATAATAAGTTGCTTTGTAAAATTTGCCACGTCTACGTCCCAAATAATGCAGAAGCTGTTTCAGAACATTGCAATTACGAGGACCATTTTTCGAATTATAACGACGTTCTTAACACCAACAAAATTATTTTAAAAGATAACATATTTCGATGTTCTATTTGCAAGGTAGAATTTTTACTAAAACACGAATTGATGCATATCGAAGGCAAAAAACATAGACAACTTAAAGAGGTTAACATATCATCTACTAAAGACGGTTATTATTGCTACGTTTGCGAAATTAACGTGTCAAACAATGGTGTTGACATTCAAAAACATTTAAAAAGCATTACACATACAAAGAAGGTTGAAAGTAAACATTCTTTGCAGCCTTTGGACTTTATTAGGTGCAAAGTATGTAATGTGGAAGTGTTTAACTCGGAGCGAGGTAGAACTGAACATAGGCGTGATATAAGTCATCAAATGAACTATCGTAAGAAATTGGCTGATGAGAAAGTGTTTTGGCGCCAAAATAGATATTATTGCTTTGCATGTACTATTTATATCGACGGACAAGCTTTAAACCACATCGAAGATCAGAATCATAAGTCCTGTTTAAAAGATTTAGATGATAAAATGAATGGATTTGCTAGTTCGTGTAAAACTATGTAGATTGTTATAACTGTGATTATTTTTGTTTTTTTTTTGGTTTTTGAATAGAATATGTTGCATGTAGAATCTTATTAAATAAAAAAAACATTGTACAAGTATGACAATAATAAACACCATCCAGATTTGTACCAGTTGTATTTTCTTCAATATATACATATAACGGGGCTTCGGGCGTATTTGCATCCACGTGATCGTATTCGCTGTCCTCCATACATACATACATATACATCACGCCTCTTTCCCATTGCGGTAGGCAGAGATCACGGAATTACATATGCTCCGATCCTTACATACCACTTTCGCTTCTTCTACTTTTATCAATGCTTTCATACACACTCGTCGGTTACGAGTACTTTTGACCTGGCCCTTTTGCAAAACGTCCCCGATCTGATCAAGGTACGTTCGCCTAGGTCGACCACGTTTCCCTACTTTCATCCATCCTTTCTACATGCCCAAACCATCTCAACATACCTTTCTCAATTCTCGTCACTACATCGTCTTTTACTCCACAACGCTCTCGAATTTCGCCATTTCTTAATCTATCTTTCAGCGTTACACCACACATACTTCTCAAGGCTCTCATTTCCACAGCATTTATTCTACTTTCATTTTTCTTCATTATGTTTACATTATCACTCGGTGCGCACAACCGGCGCGGGCGCTGCCTCGCGAGCAACTGAATCTCGAATGACATCACAGATTACAGAAGTAACTGATACTTGACATTGACATCTTACATTAGATAACGTCATGTCACAGACTATTACCTCCTTGTTCTCCAAAGTAATGGAGTCCATTATCAACTGCCAGCTCCTACGGTACCTGGAGGAGCACCAGCTGATTAGTGACCACCAGTACGGTTTCCGTCATGGTCGCTCAGCTGGTGATCTTCTTGTTTACCTGACTCATCGATGGGCGGAAGCAGTCGAGAGCAAGGGGGAGGCGTTGGCGGCTAGTTTGGATATTGCGAAGGCCTTTGATCGGGTGTGGCACAAAGCGCTTCTTTCGAAGCTTCCTTCCTATGGGCTTCCTGAGAAACTGTGCAACTGGATCACTAGCTTTTTGGCAGATCGAAGCATAAAGGTCGTTGTCGACGGTGCATGCTCGGATCTCAAATCTGTCAATGCTGGTGTTCCACAAGGCTGCGTGCTATCTCCAACCTTGTTTCTTCTTCATATCAATGACTTCATATCAGTAGTATTCATTGCTATGCCGATGACAGCACAGGAGATGCCGTATACACCGGCCGCGCCAATATTTCTCGGGAACACGTCAATGAAAGCCGGAACAAACTAGTGTCTGAAGTCGAGTCTTTACTATCTAAAGTCTCGGAATGGGGCCGACTAAACCTAGTCCAATTCAACCCCCAGAAGACACAAGTTTGCGCGTTTACTGCTAAGAAATCACCATTTGTCGTATCTCCTCGTTTGTGTATCTTTAATTGTTAATATTAAACTTAAACATGCAATTAATGATACCTAATACAAAAATAAAGGAGAAAAACGTTTTCTTTTTTAAATTGCTAACAATCAGCCATAAGTCAGATAGCCACCTTTGATTCTATACGACTCATATAATCTAATATATAAAATTTCCATGTCACAATGTTAGTTACCGTACTCCTCCGAAACGGCTTAACCGATTTTTACCAAATTTTATATGCGTATTCAGTAGGTCTGAGAACCGGATACTATTTATTTCCATACCCCTAAGTGATAAGGGTTGTTCAGTGTTCACCCTTAATTTTTTTTTTAATTTTTGGAAGAAATTTTTTGTTTTTATTTTTTTATAATATGGCATTAAAAATACACACAACCCTAAATTTTTACTTTTTTATCACCAACCTCTGCTTTTAGAAATTATTTACATGGCAAATCAACGTTTGCCGGGTCAATTACTAATAAAGTTGAAGAAAATACTAGCTGAAATGATACAGAGGACACATTTAAATAAAAATCTTTTTAATATGACTACTGAAATATTAATGGTCGAAGTTGCACTTTGAATCTGTAAAAAAAATACAAGTTTTACTTCATGATATTATAATATGTATAATACCTAATAATTATAACCTTTTGTCATTAGTAAAACATTACATACTGTTATATTTTATAGGTTTGATCGAAACAATATTCAAAGAGTGGCAAAAAGTCTTTTAGTTTTTTCAATTAATGACCTAGTTGATTTAAAAAAATCTCATAGGTCGCCAAAGCATCTGAAACTTAAGTCGTGGATTTACATGGGCGGTGGTGATTAATTACCATCAAGTAAGTACCTTGCTTGGTTGTCTGCTTAGTAATAAAAAAAAACAAGACGAAACTTGTCAATATAGCAAATGACGCTGTGTGTGAAACATGTGTCCGATGTAGCAAATAACGCGTGTGAAATATAGTAAATACAGGGTAGTTGTTGACACATGTGTAGCGACATCTGTGATCCGCTACTGGAATCAATGCTAAGACGTCTAATCCTGAATCGCGCTATATAAATGTTTTCGAGCGCTCATTATATATACAACATCTCGACATCAACCACTGGGGCCTTAGGGCCGGCCAGTCAGTGGTTCGACTGGTCGAGGATCCTCCCTTTAGGTTGGAGGAAGACCGCATCTCCCTTCCTCCACACATGTATCAAATGCAGCAAATAATGCTGTGAGTTGTGTGTCAAAGGTATTTGTCAGATGTAGCAAACAACGCATGAACTAGAGTATGCAAACCTTAAAATCGAAGGTGTAATTATTGATTGCTATTTTAAAGCAAGATTACAAGGCTTCGAAGGTCAAAATTCTGCTTTCCAATACAATACAATGTAACATCAAAAAAAAAAAGAGAATCACTTTTTAAACGAAGGTTGGCTCACCTTTTCCCAATCTACCCTCCGCTCTGCATCGTATGAATCGCAACACTCTATCTGTGTCAGTTAATTCGCGTAGACGTCCCTTGTATTTTGGCAAGTTTGATAAAAATGGCGCTGACTGCATACAGGGTCTTCGCGATACTAGAGAGAGTTCTAAAAATAAAATATTTTGTCTGTACTTCCAATATATAAAATTTCCATGTCACAATGTTAGTTACCGTACTCCTCCGAAACGGCTTTACCGATTTTTACCAAATTTTATATGCGTATTCAGTAGGTCTGAGAATCGGCTACTATCTATTTTTCATACCCCTAAGTGATAAGGGTTGTTCATCCTTAACAAATTTTTTTTAACTTTTGGACGAAATTTTTTGTTTTTATTTTTTTATAATGTGGCATTAAAAAATACATACAACCCTAAATTTTTACTTTTTTATAAAACCCTGCTTTTTAGAAATTATTTACTTGGCAAATCAACGTTTGCCAGTAATATTATAAATGTGAATGTAAGTTTGTTTTTTACGCTTTCACGCCAAAACTGCTCTACCGATTATCATGAAACTTTCTACACATATTCTTAGAGGTATAAGAAAGGTCATAGGATTTTTATTAAAAAACTTTACGGAGGGTAAAAAAAAGTATTTTAGCAACAATTCACCGGGCGTATATTATAGGAAAGGTTTGTTTGTTTATTACGATTTAACTCAAAAACTACTTGACCAATTAACACATACACATACGCGTAACATTGGTTTTTTTAGTACGTCTACATTGCATCCGTGCGAAGCCGGGGCCGTGTTACTAGTATGTTATACCAACATGAGGCGGTTAGTTTATTAGTAACTAGCAACGCGCCCCGGCTTCACACGGGTGCAATATACACAAAATAAATAATAGCCTATGTTACTCGCTGATAATGTAGCTTTCTATTGGTGAAATAATTTTTTAAATCGGTCCAGTAGTTTTTGAGTTTATTCATAACATACAAAAATACAAATCTTTCCTCTTTATAATCTACTATATAAAAATAAGTCGGGTTTTCCTTCCTGACGCTATAACTCCAGAACGCACGAACCGATTTCCACGGTTTTGAATTCGTTGGAAAGGTCTCGGGCTCCGTGAGGTTTATAGCAAAGAAAATTCAGGAAAAATTTCAACAGAAAAGCGGGAACATCTTTTTTCACATACAGCGGTGGGCAAATGGGCATATTCCAATCTAAGAATAATTATATAATTTCGAAGCCAAAATTGTGGCAGAACAACGTTTGCGGGGTCCACTAGTATTAGTATGGATATAGATAGATAGGTTATGTGATACTCACTCTCGTCTTTGTGTGCACAGGTGAATGCGCGCAAATGGCACACACTCATGAAGGTGCGGTACACGCCGTGCTGACAGTGCGCACACACCATCATGTCGACTGCCGCACACGTGCGTGGACAATCGTTGTTGTTTGCTAGGAAATCCACTAGAAAAAAAAAAAAAGAGATATTCTTGAATTCATACTGAACGACTTCGTAGCATTGGCGAAGTATGAGGACATTGGACCAGTGGCGTAGCATGGGGGGGGGATGCGATCCGCCCCGGGCGGCACTTTGGCGGGGGCGGCATTTCACAGGTACCGGTAAAAAAATTGATTCCTTCAACGTTTGTTTACCGTAATGACAGCGTTTCTCTTTAGGTTCGTGCTATTCAATTAGAGTACCATTTTTACCATGCCCCAATTTTTATATAGTAAATTTTTATATAGTTCAAACAAGGGGGCGGCAAATTTGGGCGCCGCACCGGGCGCTAGTTACCTATGCTACGCCACTGCATTGGCTATGACTTTGAATACTCAGACCTACTGAATATATTTGGCAAAAATCGGTAAAGCCATTTCGGAGGAGTACGGTTACTAACATTGTGACATGGAAATTTTATATATAAGATAATTAGCAATTGCCCCCGCAACCCCCCTTGTGGGTGGAATTTCGTAAAATCCGTTCTTAGCTGACCTCTACTCGGCGAAAGGAATATTCCTAATATTGTCTTTTATTAACGCGAGTATCACACATTTAAATAAAATACTGTATACCGGATTAAAACGCGATTTATTGTTTAAATTATTTATCCCGACGTTTCGGATGCTTTTCAGCAACCGTGGTCGCGGGAGACTGAAAGATGACAGTTGTCTTATATTTGAAATGTCACAAAGTTGCCATATTTAATTCAATTAAATTAAAAAATATAATCTATTATATTAATTTAGGTAACACAATGTACATCTATGAACGTCAATAAAAAAATAATACATATTAAATTACTAATATTACTAATATTAAATGCTTCTAATTTTACATTTACTACCAGTTCACAAATCAAGGGCGTAGAGCGGACGAGAAGAACTGGCAATAAACTCGCCGCCACTCTTTTTAATCGCCATGTTTTTTCGAAACGTCGGGATAAATAATTTAAACAATAAATCGCGTTTTAATCCGGTATACAGTATTTTATTTAAAGGAATATTCCTACCATATTTCAAGTTGCTACGCCTTATGGTTCCAGAGATATCGTGATGAGTATCTATATAGGTGGGAATCTCTTTTATATATATATAGATTTGGGGCCAGGGGCCATACGAGTGTGTATGAAAGCATTGATGAAAGTTAGACATGGCAGCGAAATTCCCCGCGCCAACTCAGCAACTCAGGCGCAGTGTAGTGCGTCGACTCCTTGACTCAACTCAAAATTGCGCCACGACGCAACAAAATGCGACGCGCAAAACGAGCAGCCGAACCTCCGAAACACACGCAATGCCACGCTCATAGTTTATTCAGTGAGTATTAATTGCTTCTAATTTTACATTTAACGCCAGTTCTCAAATCAAGGGCGTAGAACGGAAGAGAAGAACTGGCAAGAAACTCTTCGTCAGTCTTTAATCGCCTTGTTTTACAAAATATTCAAATTCAAAATCATTTATTCATTTAGGTAACACAATGTACACTTATGAACGTCAGTAAAAAATACATATTAATTGCTTCTAATTTAGGGCGTAGAACGGAAGAGAAGAACTGGCTAGAAACTCTTCGTAACTCTTTTTAATCGTCAATTTTTTGTTTTACAAAATATTTGTAAGGCGCTGCAACCATTACACCATATTCCACATGACATCTTTATGTAATTAACTATAATAATAAAAAAATATAAACCAGAAAAAAAAAACAAAGATTTGTCCTCTATCAGCAGTAGGCATGGTGAAATGGGAGCACGCACTTACATTCTCGTGGGAACAACACGCAAATACATAGTCGAAGTAACTAATACATAGTCCAAATAACTAATGAAAGTGGAAGAAGCGTACCGAAATGGGAAAGAGGCGTGATACTGTTGTATGTATGTACATACCATTGTTTTCTTCTGTTTGGTCAAAATGATCAGTGTCATTCATAGCATCGGCATATTCTAAATTATTTTCAGCGGAGTTCATATGGATGATTTCATCATTATTGTGATCCGTTTCGTCCATTGATGGAGCCTGTTGTTTCAAATCTTCGTGATTAAATTCTTTATATTTTTTCTTATTCTTAATTTGTGTAGACAGCAGATTCTCCTAAAGTTATTAAAACTTTTTACGTAACTGTTTAATATATCGCAATTTGAAACCAAGAATATATCTATACATATAATACGAACTAGCGACCCGCCCCGGCTTCGCACAAAAAAAGCAGGGGTTGGTAATAGAAGAGTGAAAATTTAGGGTTGTATGTATTTTTAATGCCACATTATAAACAAATAAAAACAATAAATTTCGTCCAAAAATTTAAAAAAAAATTAAGGATGAATAACCCTTATCACTTAGGTATGAAAATAGATAGTAGCCGATTCTCAGACCTACTGAATACGCATATAAAATTTGGTAAAAATGGGTAAAGCCGTTTCGGAGGAGTACGGTAACTAACATTGTGACATGGTTTTATATATAAGATAATACCATGGGCACAAATATATCTATTTTTGATATTAAAAGTCGAGTTTTAAGTGTAATTGTCATGTTAGAACCGGAAAAAATAAAGAGATAATCATTAAAACAGGAGAAAACGGTCGAAAAAGTTTTGTCGTGGTTTTCATGCTATATATGTCATGATCAGTGGTTTGAGTTCTAGTGCCTCACCCGTATAAAGGGTTTGGTATTTGGTGGCGGTAGGATTTGGCTTGTTAGGTCTACTCGCCAATGGTATAATCAAAATCAAAAGTTTTTTATTTCAAATAGGCCTTTGCTGGCTCTTATGAAACGTCTAGTTGCACGGTTCCAAAAAGTGGGTCTCATGGAGAAGAACCGGCAAGAAACTCCATGGACACTCTTTTCAACAATGGTTTAGCTTACATGTATATATAATTTCTTACCTGTATCTCATTATTTGTACCATCATGTTCAACTTTCATATCGTTTTCTCTACTTTTATCTTGCAATTCAATCAAGGCTTCCTTACTAGTCATTTGCGGCATATCATAGTCCAATAAATCATCATCAGAAGTGTTGTCTTGATCTTTGTTCTCAATATTACTTTCATCCTACGAAAGTAATTCTGTGACTCAATTTTTTATTGGGTTTTTGGATGAAGTTTTGGATTTTCCGCGAAATGTGCTGAACCAACTAAGACTGTATTTACTAAACTGAAATCCTAATAGGGGTTTCGTGGGAAAAAACTTTTAAACAGCAATAGGCGGCTACAGTCAGGATAAAGACGTCAATCCTGAATCGCGCTATATAAATGTTTCCGAGCGCTCAATATATACAGAGTGGAAAGATTCAATGGGCCCTGGAGGGAAACCACTTTAAATCCTTAAGATATAATATTTTACTTAAAGGAAACATTCTATTATTTAAAAAAAAAAACTTTTTTTTTTTTAATAATAGAATGTTAAAACTTTTTTTTTTTAAATAATATAATGTTTCCTTTAAGTAAAATATTATATCTTAAGGATTTAAAGTGGTTTCCCTCCAGGGCCCATTGATTCTTTCCACCCTGTAACCCTTGACATCGGATCCAATATGTTATCGCAAAGAACTAAATCAATACTGAGCCGTTGACAAAATGATCTGGTTCGTTTGACCCGTTCAATCAATTGATTGGTTCAATTTCAAATGAACGAACATAGTAAAGCAAACAATAGCTATATTGATTGAGATCAGTAATCACCGTTCATTCGTTTCTCTTACTCTCCCTCGCCGTGACTATGCCTGACTGTAATCGAATGAACGAATCATTTTCAACAAAGTAACTGAATTGCACGAGACAACAGGTGGAGTGAAAGGGTGCTACACTGGTACCCTCGCGAAGAGCGCCGCCCGCCTGGACGCCCTCGCCGTCGATGGGCGGATGACATTGTTGCTGTCGCTGGTTCTCTTTGGACAAGACTTGCACAGGACAGGGACGAGTGGAACAGAATGGAGGAGGCCTACGTTCAAAAATGGACGACCCAACAAAACAGACAATAAATAAAGTAAAATATAGATAGATAAATAATTAGATATAAATGTACTAAAATTATTCATGAACATAAGAAACTTAATTCTAATTGTATGTATGTATGTTTGGGAAATAAATGGCTTTATTATTATTATTATTATTAACTGAATTGCGCAGACTTGAAGATCTATTTCTTTTAGATCGTTCAATCGTGAACGATATAGTTTTGTTCTTTTGACAGTCTATTTGGTACAAGAGTAATTAGGTGAAATCGGCCCTATCACCCCGTATACTTACCACATATAAAGCCTTATTTTTTTTGGTAATCAATTTTACCTTTCCTTTTTTGTATTTCAAACTTGTTTTTGCTAAAAAAAACAAAAATAAATTGATTAGCATAAACTAGGTTCGCTTAATTATAAATACTGCGGTGATATGCGGTACATGTAATTTTTACGGGCTCGTTGACGCGTTCGGTAGAACACCTGTATTGCGCATCGATGGGTCGTGGGTTCGAATCCCACTGGGACAACATGTTTGTAATTTTCTATAAACATGTTTTCCTCACGTCTGGTAACTGGATAGGGTGGGAAGAATATCGAAATTCCGACCTCGTAACGAACCACCGTTCATAGATGGAAAAACCGTGAAGTGCATATTCCGCGTTTCGGCTTCAGTCTATGGATTTCCGAATGCTCGAAGTAAAAATTAGACAGCGCATCATTGACTGATGTTTTGTGGCTATCACCTACCATCAATTGAACCTCATGCTCGTCTGTCGATATCTGATATAAAAAAAGAAAAAAAAGAAAGTGAATACATAATTTTGACAGGAAATGGAAATCACGTGATCAGACCAATCACAAACTACATATCGTCATCGATCAGCGTCCCCATTGGTCAACGATATGACGCAAAATGACAACTGAATACAGATGTTGTTACACAATTTTATGAAACTACCCACAAAACACACATCATTGATTTAGGAATTATTGTTTATAATATGAATTGAAATTATAAGATAATAGAGCTTTTTACCACAGCGCATCATTAATTGATAAAATGACTCTTAATCGACTGTTTTAGAATTGGTGGTCAACGCATACGTATAAAAATATATCAAGAAATAAGGTCTGACCTTACTAATACCGCAGTTATTTTCATATAGGGAGACAAAAGAGACAGCTTGTATCACTACAACCCGCAAGAGTCACGAGTGTGTTGTCGGCCTTTTAGGTACCCTCTTCTTGATACAAAGTCGTATCGGCATGGGATTCCATACCATTCTAGAGACTTCACTAATCATTTTTCATTACAAATTTTTGTGCCCTTTTTATAAATCTTTTCCCGGATTCGAACCCAGGTCTTCCAGTGCTAAACTCTTCACTCACCACTGACCAACAGAGGTTATAACTTGATACAAAAAGCAATATTTACATAGAGGTTTGATATCATCCGTTGAACTGTCACTCAGATAGTCGCCATACGACGACTTCCTATGTTTACGGACTTCTTCATTCGACCTTCTAACTCCAACTGTAAATTTATATACATCGCAAAATCTATACTTATCTATATCTATATTCTATTATTTTTTATATATAAAGCTGAAGAGTTTGTTTGTTTGAATGCGCTAATCTCAAGAACTACTGGTTCGAATTGAAAAATTTTTTTTGTGTTGGATAGCTCAATTATCGAGGAAGGCTTTAGGCTATATAACACCACGCTGCGACCAATATGAGCGAAGCATCAGTGAAAAATGTTGCAAAAACGTGCGCTGCGTAAACGGTTCAAATTACCCAAAAAATATGTATATATTATGTATTGTTAGCTGAAAACATTCTCATAGACATTTCCCATAGACACTCCCATAGACACTCCCATAGACACTTCCGTAAACACTGGTAGACTGAAGTCCATAGACGAGATAGCGTCCCGGGAATCGGGATTGCGTCATCAGCCTAAATAAAAGATGGACGCGCGCATTCGGAGGACACATTCGGTAGAAATCAGTAACCAGAAGAAGTACTTCGTTCCCCTGCCCGTTTAATAAGTCATAATTGCCCAATTCTGCAGTGCATTAGTTATTTTAATTTAATTACCTTAATTAGTTTATAGTTTTTATTCAACAAACTATTTACTGTTAGTTTGTTGAATAATTTAAATTGTTTTGTTCTTTCTCATATACCTAAATTTTCCGTTGTAATGTGTAAGTAATAAATGTTATGTGTTAATTGTTATACTCTTTTTCTTTATATATCCTAAAAGTATATTATTCCTCTTTCAATGATCTAAAAACATGTCCGCGACAGTATATGTCTATCTTTTAAGATTGACTCATTATAACCTTTTTATGGTAATCAAATTTGGTAAAAATATCATTTACGCAGAAATACTTTAAAGTTTCTTTTAAAAACTTCTTTATCGCGATCATTATAACAGAAATTGACGCGGACGAAGTCGCGGGCAACAGCTAGTTAGTTATAAACCGAAATAATTAAAAATATCATACAAGGTTAAATTGGAATCATGAGCATCCATTGTTATATAATAATTAGGTAAAGAATCTTAGAAAAATCTCTTTCTGTCTTTACCAAGGTAACAACTTTCGTTCGGCTCGACCGATCACAATTTTCGTAACGCTCCTGTCACGATTTCACCAGTTTACTCCCCAAGCCCAGCTTGCTCATAGATATTGTAGCGACATCTATAATCTGCTACAAAAATCAATACAAAGACGTCTAATCCTGAATCGCGCTATACAAATGTGTCCGAGCGCTCAGTATATATACAATATCTCGACATCAACCACTGGGGCCTTAGGGCCGGCCAGTCAGTGGTTCGACTGGTCGAGGATCCTCCCTTTAGGATGGAGGAAGACCACACCTCCCTTCCTCCACAATGTTTTACTTCAAAAAGTATAAATTATCAGACAAGTATCAAGTGTTTGCGATCCTAATTTCTAGTATTGCAGGTCAAACGTACTCTTATCCACGTCGTCAAAGGCCGCCACCGCAACGACCTTGAGTTATACACCCAAAATATTTTTTTCTGTTCTGCGGTTAGGACATAGGCCTATTTGAGAACTGGCAGTAAATATAAAATTAGAAGCATTTAATTTTTGTTTTTATTGATGTTCTTATGAATATGTACATTGTGTTACCTAAACGAATAAATGATAATTTGATTTGATTATAGACGCAAATTCTAGATGTCGCCACAATAACAACTGAATTTTTAAAAAAAAAAACATTTAATTTTACACAAAATACTGTCAAAAGAAAACTGACAGATGACAATAAAAAAAAAATCTTTTTAAAATTTTAACTACTAGCTGATGCCTTCATAAATGAACTTTTATTTTCGACAACCAATTTCGATGAAACAAGCCTATATGTTGGGAACTCTTTAATTTTCCAGGATGAAAAGTGTCATAAGGTACCACCACCATGCAAAATCTCATGTAATCGGTTCACCAGTTTCGGAGATTAGCCCGTACAAACAGAGAAACAAAAAATCTACTATATAAAAATAAGTCGGGTTTTCCTTCCTGACGCTATAACTCCAGAACGCACGAACCGATTTCCACGGTTTTGCATTCGTTGGAAAGGTCTCGGGCTCCGTGAGAAAAGAAAAATCAGGAAAAATTTCAACAGAAAAGCGGGAAAATCTTTTTTCTTTAAGAATATCTAATTATAAAATTTCGAAGCCAAAATTTTGGCAGAACAACGTCTGCGGGGTCCACTAGTTTTATATAAAATTGGGATTTGTTCTATATCTCTTCTTACATCCCCCTGACTAGATTTTAAGCATTTTTTTCTATGTACAGACATTCAACCTCTACAGTTTTCTTATATGTATAGATTTCCTTAAGTACAAGTTTACCTTTTAACATTTCTCGTTTAAATCGGTTACTAGATTTTGTTTTGTTGCTTGAGTGGTTGCAGTTTCGCATGGGAACTATAGACGCTTTGAGCCCTAAAAATATTATTAGAAATTCAGTACAATAACCCAGTAAGACTGATCGTCGCCTGTCGTTAAAAATTTCAAACAATAAACATAAAATTTAATAGAAAGAGGAGCTTATTAACTGCACAAACGAAAAGGAACAGAAATTATTCCAAAACATAGGTACATCTTAATATATAAAATTCTCGTGTCACAGCTTTCGTTGCCACACTCCTCCGAAACGGCTCGACCGATTCTTACCAAATTTTATATGCGTATTCAGTAGGTCTGAGAATCGGCTAATATCTATTTTTCATACCCCTAAGTGATAAGGGTTGTTCACCCTTAATTTTTTTTTTTCTGGACGATTTTTTTTGTTTTTATTTTTTTATTATGTGGCATTAAAAAATACATACAACCCTAAATTTTCACTCTTCTATTACCAACCCCTGCTTTTTAGAAATTATTTACATGGCAAAACAACGTTGGCCGGGTCAGCTAGTAACAAATAAAAATATGTTTATGAAAATAAATTAGGTGGTGCCTATCTGTTCTTCGAATAAGAAGATAAGAGACCTCTGTTATACATATTACGCCTACATTAAATTCGAGAATTAATCGGGTGGGAGGAATATCGAAATTCAAAACGGGGAACGAACCACCGTTCGTAGAAGAAAAAACCGTGAAGTGCACATTGCGCGTTTCGGTCGCAGTCTATGGATTTCCGAATGCCCGAAGTAAAAAGCCTACCTACCATCAAATGAACCTCATGCTCGTCTGTCGATATCTAACATAAAAAAAATCTAGATCATAATTGGCGCCATTAATTAAAAATTTCTTCAGGCACCTTTTTGACAGCTGTCATTAGGCCACAGACTAAACTTAGTTATCGTCAAAATTAGGCACTATTCAATCCATCATAGTTATATAATTACTGTAACAAAGATATTATGACTGTATTATAATATCTTTAAATTGTAGCAAAAACTAACAGCAAGGGTATGTTCCGATATGCACCGCGAGCACTGCACAGTGCTATCACTGTAGAAAAATTCGTTCCGTTATGGACTGCCAGTATACTGCCGCAGTACCCTAGGGAAATATATGACGTCATAAATCGCCGCCATATTCTACTGTGAGCACTGGCGTTTTCGAGGTAAGGTACTCGCTCCACTCCCATGCTCAAACCACTCGAGTGCCTAACATCTTATAAACAATAGCTACAGTTTTAATGAAAAAGTACTTACTTTTATTATATTATAAATTCACTTTACAATTAATATTAATTAAAATATTTTTAATTTGACAGTACTCCAAAACAGTTCTTTTTAATGTACTAGAAAACTTTAATACACTCTTGAATGCCGCGTCAAAAAATGCGGCTGCAGTATACGGGATTGTGTTCCGTTTTAAATAGTAACCAGTATAACTGGCTATAAAGGAACGGCTTCACAGTATACTGAATTGACGTCACACTGTACAGTGGTCGCAGTGCATATCGGAACATACCCCAAATCTTTTAGACTTTGGAACAGCTTATAATATCCTCTTTGTGGCGCTAATTGGAGTATTATAATAACTGAGTCGTATAGAATCAAAGGCGGCTATCTGACTTATGGCTGATTGTTAACAATTTAAAAAAGAAAACGTTTTTCTCCTTTATTTTTGTATTAGGTATCATTCCTTGCATGTTTAAGGTATCTATTAATATTAACAATTAAAGATAAAACCAAATATAATAAAAAAACATAACAGTCTAAACGACAAGAACTTATTTTATTTTGGCAATCTATGCCGGACCAAAAAGCTAGCCGCCTTTGATTCTATACGACTCAACTGACACCTTACCTGGATGGCAATTAATGTATCGAATTTCACATTTATTAATAACAATCACATTATATGACATATTTTTCTTTCCCATATTATAAGTCACATTCACACAAGTCAAATCTTGGGTAGCGGGACATTTTATTTTCTTGCAATTTTCTTTTAATTTTAAATGTAACTTATCTGGTGTTGAATTAATCGGGAACGCTGTAAATATTAAAATCTATCTATATCTTCTCTTCTCTATATAAAAATGTAAAGTTTGTGAGGTTGTAGGGGATAATCCCTGGATCTACTGGAGCGATTTTAAAAATTCTTTCACCAATAGAAAGCTACATTATCAGCGAGTAACATAGGTTATTTTTACGCTGCATATTCATTGCTCGTATATACTAATCTATATTTAATCTAATATTATAAAGAGGAAATATTTGTTTGTCACGTTTTAATTCAATTTACTGATATTAAAATTTGTCACTAATAGAAAGCTACATTATCAGCAAGTAACATAGACTATTTTTTTATTTATAGTACATTTACAATGCACTCGTGTGAAGCCGGGGCGCGTTACTAGTATTGAAGCGTATGTTAAAGTGCGCGCCAGATAAGTCTGCGCGCGGCAAAAATTGGAACTAAATTTCTTTCCGTCATATTGTTTTCCGGAATTAGTGTGCAGCAGTGGCGTTTTTATTCGATTTTATTGGTAATCATCATGCCTAAGGTTATAAAAAGTGCTGGTAGAGATGTTATATTGAAAGTAAAACGTGCTTATGAAGCAGAACGGCAAAATAAAGGGCCGATTGTACCATTTTCAAAACTTTTTTATTACTTGACAGGAAATTTTTGGGGTGACCAGTACATGGTATTATGTCTTTATGTGAGGTATTTTTATACGATACATATTTTTACTTTGTTGTTGGTTAATGATTTAGTTTGTTTTAGGATTTAAACCCCATTGAAAAAAAAGACGTATTGTGGAAAAAAAATTTAATCAAGCCACAGGTGAAATATCTTCAATCTGAAGCGGCATTTAATTCGATAATGTGTGTCAGCATGTTGAAAAAATCGTAGACCAATATTTTGATTCTGACAGGCTTTTGGACATAGAACGACAAATTTATAATTGATCATGCAAGTGACAGCAAAACTTTAAACTCTTCTAATAACGAGTCAAGTGAATCAGAAACATGTGAAAATAGAATGGAAAGATTGACCCACTGATGGACCTTAGTTATCCAAAATTTAGAAGTTTTGCTATATTCTCGATAAATGATTTACATTAAATATATATATATAAAATTTGGTGTTGTTTTATTTAATTGAAGATTATGTAAATATTTCTTATGGAGCAGATAAATAAGGAGTTATTCAGTTACAATATGTAACAAATTAAAAATATATATATTTTCACTGAGTTTTAGTTAGTATTTTTTTGGTGTTGCATATTGGTTGAGAGTTTGCCTTAGTATACCTGGCAATATTTGGTACGCCACCCGTCGCGCGCAGACTTATCTGGCAAGCACTCTAGTAGGTATAATACGGCAAGTCGGAGCAACAGATCAATGTGATCTTTTCAGAGACACTTGAGAAAGAATTTCCTCTTCTGCTGTATGCTGGAAGTATAAGTACTAAAGTACCTGGATGTTTTTTTTTTTATAAATTGTGTTTTTTGGAAAATTTAAGTACGAATTACATAGTAATAAAATCAAGTATAACCTTAAAGCAAACACTCATTCACTTCGTTTTACTTAACAACGCCATCTGCTGGAATAGCTTTAGTGTTGTTGTGTCGTTAAAGCAATAAAAAAAAATAGTATTAATATTCGCCGATAGATGTCAGGAAGAGTCATTTTCAGATTAAATTGGGACTACTCAAACGCCACCTTTTTGTTATTATTCTTCCAATAAAAAAAAGTAAGTTTATGTTTAAGTTGATAAAACACGAATAAAATGACATTTTCTAGAAATGATTCCTAGTTTAAAAAAAATAGTATTACTATTCGCCGATAGATGTCAGGAAAAGTAATTTTTCTTGTTGTTGTTAAAACACGAATAAAATGACATTTTCTAGAAATGATTCCTAGCTAGATCGATTTTTTGCCCCCGAAACCCCCCGTATACTAAATTTCATGACAATCGTTGGAGCCGATTCCGAGATTCCAATTATATATATATATATATATATATATATATATATATATATATATATACAAGAATTGCTCGTTTAAAGGTATAAGATAGTTCGACAACAAATATTTTGTCTATGAATATTCCTATATAGTAATAATATATTATATTGTATATAGCCGAAGTCTTATTTATACCAATTTTATCAAAGTACTGGATCTATTTTAATAATATTTTCACCAATAGAAAGCTACATTATGAGTGAGTAACATATTTTTAATGTATATTCTGCCCCGGCTTTGCACGAATGCAATGTAGATGTTGATATTGTTGCTAGTATTACATACTTAATAAGACAATTAAGACTTTTTTTTATTTAGACTACAAACATTCAACTATTGAGATCCAAAGACAGTAGTAAAAAAAACAACACTTACATACCCAATAAAAAGCAAAAAATTACCAACATTATTTTTAACTTCATATTTTTGTTATCATAAATATTTGTACACTCATAAAACTTGGCAATGATACGCATGAGTGAAGCGTTAAGTTTTTCTTATAATATCCGATTATTTTTATAAAATTGTTGGCTTTTTTATTGTTGGTATAATCATTTCTCCATTGAGAAAGATGTAATAATTAAGTTCAGTAGCCCAGTGTAGCATAGGTAACTAGCACCCGGTGCGGATCCCAAATTTGCCGCCCCCTCATTTTTGCAATTGATTATAAAAAATTGGGGCTCTTATTTAATAATACTAACCTAAAAAGAAACTCTGTAATTACGGTGATGTAGTAACAAAAAAATAAAAAAAAACGTGTAGCATAGGTAACTAGCACCCGGTGCGGATCCCAAATTTGCCGCCCCCTCATTTTTGCAATTGATTATAAAAAATTGGGGCTCTTATTTAATAATACTAACCTAAAAAGAAACTCTGTAATTACGGTGATGTAGTAACAAAAAAATAAAAAAAAACAAAAAAATAAAAAAAAACGTTGAAGTCGGTTGGAAGTCATTTTTTCACCGTTACCTGTGAAATGCCGCCCTCGCCAATGTGCCGCCCGGGGCGAACCGCAATGATATTCTATTGAATAGAATGCCTGCTATTCTCGTCTACTTGCGTATTTTGTGTAGCAATGAAGGTATTAGTTATAAGTTAGAGTCTGGCTATCAAAAGATGATATTGGAAATGCTTTTCAGTATTATTTTGGGGCTGCCACATAAATATTGTTATTAAAATTAGAGCGCTAAACAAGTCAAAACTTTCATTAGTTAGTATCATTTATTATCGTACTCTATTAGAATAAAGTCAAAATATTGATGGTACTGTATGGTATTTTACATTATTAGTTAATAAATTCGCTTATTTATCCTAAACCCTTTGCGGTCAAGCGGTTAGTAATATCTTTTCTTAAGGGTACGTACAGATTAAACATTCTTCGGTTTATTATTACTGTATTTATATTTTGTTTGTTATTTTTGTTTTATGTTTATTTACCTTCAGAATTCAATGTTTTTCTGTTTTATTTAATCGAGTAAAAAGTTCTTTTTGAGTCATTGACATAGTATTAGATCAACAGTCAAGTACTTGTCAGTTGCTAATGCCAATGTCATTCGGAATATGTTTTGACTTTGAGTTTTCAAATTGAAATGAATTTAAAATTTTCGCTTTCTATAGGAAATGTTGTAGGTACTTTTCTATTTTGTAAATAAACTTATTATAAATAATCAAGTTAATGTTAACTTAAATACCTCAAAATAAATAAAATATGGAGGATTATCTCAGTACTACGATAAATGCGCTGGTAAGATGTTATTTTAAAATTTCTTTCAATATTGCTTACCAAATTGAATTGCAATCTATCATTACTTAATTATACAGGTTATATAAAAACACCACTATCAAACATAGTAGAAAATATCCAATTAAAGTATTCAATAATTGATTTCTTTTAATACTTCTAATAAGTTGCTTAACTGTGTCACGTAATATATATTTTAATTTATTCAATATTGGGTGGTCTTATTTGCGTTTGCATGTCTACTCCCACTCATAGTTAAAACATATATCTTCAGTTACCATTCTCACAAGTGTGTCATTGTCTCTATATAAACATGATTTGTCTGATAAAGAACACATCAAAAAAATTTAGATAGTGTTTCTCTAAAGAGGCATTTTTATTACAAATTTTTACCTCTTTGCACTTAAGAAACTCATCGTTTAAATCTTTCTAGAAATCTCAAAACTATGTAAATCTAACAATAGTAATTGGTAACGAGAGCTGTGATCTAGATTCCGCTGTCAGTTCCCTCGTCTACGCAACATTCCTACATTGGCAACACCAGAAGATGAAATGCAAAGTGTGTACGAGGAACAAACGGGATGAAAGTACATATAAAGATGACTTATTTATCTGTATGTTGGACGTGGAGAGACAAGACTTCCCGTTGAAGACCGAAGTCGCATTCTGTTTTAAGGAATACGGTGTGAGTGAAGATATGTTATTGTTCAGGTAAGTTTAAACTTATAAGAAATAAATTTTGTAAGTCATTAAAATTAATTTTTTTTAATAATTATTGATGAGATAATGTATAGTTAAGAGTAAAACAATGTTTACTTTTGAAGGAGCACAGTTATACAATAGTTTACCCGCAACATGTTAATTTTTTAAGTGTTTTTAAGCGGCAATTGGCCCAATATATTTAAATAATTAATCACTTACAAATAGTTACTTAGTATTCATTGGCGTAGCTAGGCATTTTGTCTAGGGGGTGCAGCCATTCAGTTGAACTAACCACAGACATTTCATGCGAGATGTTAAAGTTATGTTTCTTGTGTAAGCAATATCCAACTTTAACAGGAAATATTTTATTTTAAATATTAACTACCCCTGCCAGCTTAGCATGACAACCGCCCCAAAATTTTGTCGACCGTTTTCTGGTGTTTTAATCAATTATCGCTCTATTTCTTTTGGGTCTAACATGACAATTACACTTAAAACTCGACTTTTAATATCAAAAATAGATATATTTGTCGATTGAGAGATCTTTTCTATCTAAATTGCCGATGTCGAGATATAATATATCCAGATATCTTACATTTCAGTTTGTCTTCTCTCGTACGCGAGATATCTCGTGGCGGTCATGCTAGACCGGCTGGTCTGTGAGACACACTTTGTGTTTTTTGAGGTCCTACCTAGCATCTTTTTTTTGATGACTTCTTCGGGTTTGTTATCCCTTGGGTACACTAAGCAACTTTATAAATAATATAAATAAAATAATTTGTGTCACAAGGACGGGTGAAAAAATCATAAATTTCATGTGACGTTATTTACGAATGGAACCTTAGCTTAAAAGCTTCCTTTTTTTTCAGAGCAGACAACCAAGCAGGTGGGTTACCTGATGGTAAGTAATCACCACCGCCCATGGACATCTCCGACTTGAAGATCTCAGATGCGTTGTCGGCCTTTTAAAAATCTGTAGGCTCGTTTTTTGAAACCAGCAAGGTCATAATTAATTGGAGAAACTGAAGGCGACAATTCATTTCTAAATATTTTCTGATTGCAGAGATGATATAGACCTAAAGAAGTTAACAGAAGACAATAAAACAAACATAGTGTTGGTGGATCATCACGTATTGTCGAAGAAGTTTGAGTTCTTAGTGCCACATGTAACAGAGATTATAGATCACAGACCCATAGATAACAGCAATTGGAGGTACAGTTTGTCTATGAGATGTCTTATGTAGACCTTAATTTTTTTCAAAACTTTTTTATATATTGTATTTATTATTCATTTTGCGTATTTTTTTTAAGTATGTATATTTAAAAAAGTAAAACATTGAATAATTAAGGGGTGTCTATTGGGACTGTTTAGTGTTTATGTCTATTGGAGTATAAAAATTAAAAACCAATGAAATACTTAGCATTTAAAGTTCTGAATAAACGAATAATATATAAATATGAGTGACAAAGTTTGTCGTAGATTCATGAAACGTAGCCCAAATTATGCACAAAAAACAAATAATAAGAAAAAAAAATCCTAAAAAAAAGAAAAATGTTATACGTTGCCGTTTAACATGTTGCGACTCCAATGTTGCCTAGTGGATACGAGGCTTAAGTCTTGTATATGTAATTTCCATTAATTTTTAATGAGTGTGAATACAGTGACCCTTAGCTTAGGGGTCACTGTATCCACTTTGTTATGTACAGTCAAAGTCATAACGACATCGAAGGGACTACTCATATTTGGTCGTAAAAACCGATAGTCGTAACCGGTGATGTTTTCAAGGTACAAAGTACAGTCGGGACTTTGATTTTGGTCGATATAATCGGTATAATGTTCTAAACGATGTCGTCATAAACGATTTTAACTAAATTTAGTTCTTAAGCTTTCAAATTGAAATAAATTATTGTTATTTTCAGATACAAAGATGATGTGCGGAGTACAATCGAGATTGTTGGGTCTTGTTGTACGCTCATATGTCAGAGGATACTGGATTTGTCCTCTTTGATGCAGAAAGGTGGATTCTTTGATGACTTCAAGATTTGTGCTGATCTTTTGCATAGTAAGTTGACACTATGTATTGTAAGTAGAAATTCCGATGTAACAAATGTGAATTACTTACCATCAAGGGCCGACAGCGCATTTGCCCCTATATAATAAAAATAATAATAAGAAACAAAAATAAATAGTTAATACATACAAATATATTTATTAATAGCAACACGCCCCGGCTATGCATGGATGCAAAGTACATGTACTATACACAAAAATAGCCTATGTTACTCGCTGATAATGTAGCTTTCTATTTGTAAAAAAATTTTAAATATGTCGATTTGTTTTTGAGTTAAATCTTAACAAAAAAACAAATTTTTCCTCTTAAATATACAATAATATTAGTTTATTAATAAAATGATTTGTGCATATGTTTTGAGGGGCTCGTTATTGCGTTGGGTAGAACACTTCCTTCCGTTTCGTTGGGTTCGATCCCCGCCGGGACGACTAATTAATAATTTTCTATAAACACATCTTCAGTATGGATGGAAAAACCGTGAAGTGCATATTGCGCGTTTCGGTTTCAGTCTATGGATTTCTGAATGCTCGAAGTAAAAATTAGGTCGACAGCGCATCATTGACTGATGTTCTGTGGCTGAGGTATCACCTACCATCAAGTGAACCTCATGCTCGTCTGTCGATAACTGACATAAAAAAAAAAAGTATGTCTGGTCTATTTAGGGCAGTTAAACAGTAACGTAAACAAGAATTTAACACAAAATAAAAAAAAAGTGACGACAAATAGGACTCCTCACCAGCAAAGAATGAAATTGCTTTTTTATCTCAAGGAAATTGTTTTCTAGGTGTTATTTTATTGGATACAGTGAACTTTTCAAAAGAAGTCAACAAGACGACGCCTCACGATGTCGATATTGTTACTTACCTCGAAACTATTTTGGCACCGACCGACTGTCAACGAGAAAGGTGAGGATATTCTTTCTTTCCACAATTTACCCCTTAATTTCGCAGTTTTGACGGGCTCATTGGCTCGTTCGGTAGAACACCTGCCGTGCGCATCGATGGGTCGTGGGTTCGAATCCCATGAAATGATTATAATTTAACTTCGGGTATTGATCGGGTGGGAGGAATATCTAAATTCCGACCGGGGCACGAACCACCGTTTATAGATGGAAAAACTGCGAAGTGCACTTAGCGTGTTTCGGTTTCAGTGTGTAGATTTCCGAATGCTCGAAGTAAAAAGTAGGTCGATAGCGCATCATCAACTGATGTTCTGTGGTGTGGTGTTACCATCAAGTGAACCTCATGCTCGTCTGTCGATATCTGACATAAAAATATTAACCCGTTACTACCGAACTTTGGTCTCACGGACCAACACTTTATCCTCATCATCCATAGTACAGAACTTACGCTCATTGAGATCTTATTTATTTTATAAATAATGCTGATTTTCAAGTGTTACAAGAAATTGCGTTTAGCAAAGTATGACGGCCATCTTGTTTCGGGCCTATTCTACCTCCCCCCACCCGAATGCTACCTGTTTTGGGACCAATTTTAATTTTGCTACTCTAGCGTTGCCTATTAATTTATTCAAGTTCTTTTCGGAACATCTATACGATCTTATTTATATTATGTATTATATTATTATAAAATTTAAATTATAAAATACTGTTTAACAGAAAAGAGAAAGTTGAGAGACTTGTGGCGGCGAGAAGTGACGTCGGGTCGCTCAACGCTGCGCAACTGTTGCGGAAAGACTACAAAATAGTCGGAGATGTGTTCATACCAAGCTTTCCGATACTAGTTGAGGTATGTTTTTATATTTTATCTTATCAATTTCAATCGATGACTGCTGCGTTTAATTTTTTACAGATATATTTAGGTGGGCTCGTTGGCGCACCGATGATTCGTGGGTTCGAACCCCGCCGGACGACATGTTTATAATTTTCTATAAAATATCTTCACCATGTCTGGTCACTTCGGACATTGAACGGGTGGGAGTAATATCGAAATTCCGACCGGGTAATGAACCGCCGTTCATAGTCGGATAAACCGTGGCATTGCGCGTTTCGGTCTTATTCTATGGATTGCCAAATGCTCAAAGTAAAAAGTAGGTCGATAGCGCATCATTGACTAATGTTTTTGGGCACTTATTCTCGTCATGCTTTAATTGATATCATAAATAATTTTGGTTTTTCAAATGTTTGGATAATTTTTTATTTAAATTTTTCGCCTTTTATTATAGTTTATTTTATTGAAAGCGTTGTATTACATGTATCTCTGGGAGGTATTTACATGCCCAAAATAGTGGCAGGTAGTTACGTATCCATAATAGGGGTAAGTAAAAAAGTGTTAAAAATAAGGGTATGTGCACATTAGGGGTAGCTAGTTATGAGCCCACAATAGTGGTAGGTAGTTATGTGCTTATAATAGGGGTAAATAGATACTTGCTCACAATAGGGATAGCTAGTTACGTGCTCAAAAATGCGTAGGTAGTACCTTCCCATAACAGGGGTAGGTAGCTACGTACTCAAAAAAGGGGTAAGTAGATACCTTCCCCCAACAGGGATAGGTAGCGACGTGCTCAAAATAAGGGTAGAAAGTTACCTTCCCACAATAGGGGTAGGTAATTACGACCCCACAATAGGGGTAGGTAGCTACGTGATCGAAATAGGGGTAAGTAGATACTTGCTCACAATAGGGCTAGGTAGTTACGTGCTAAAATAGATGTAAGTAGATACTTGCACATAATAGGAGTAGGGAGTTACATGCTCAAAATAGGAATAGGTAGAACCACAACTTATAGGGTTAAGTAGTTACTTTCCAACAATAGGGGTAGGTAGTTACTTGCCCACAATAGGGGTAGGTAGTTACGTGCTCACAATAGGGGTTAATAGATACTTGCCCACAATAGGGGTAAGTAGTTACATGCCCACAATAGGGGTAAGTAGTTACATTCCCACAATAGGGGTAAGTAGTAATTGATAAACGGCATTTCAGGAGTATCTCAAGAAGCCAGGGTCTCTACAGTCCATTCACGAAGCGCTATCGGGTCTGAGTTGTACTGTAGCTGTTCTACTGGGAATGGACTTGAAGGGGGCTTTGAGGAGGGATTGTGCTATTGTCTCTGATAGTGCAAATCAAGCTGAAACTGTGAGTATCTAGCTTAAATAGGACGTCAATCAGTGATGTGTTGTCGACTTTTTTTTTTTCATTTATTTTGGCATTAAACAGTCATGTACATACATATAAATAATAATAACAATATATATTTCTTAAAAATTACAGACCTACAGTGCCCAGTTTTTATGTTAGATATCGACAGACGAGCATGAGGTTCACTTGATGGTAGGTGATTCCTCAGCCACAGAACATCAGTCGATGATATGCCATCGACCTACTTTTTATTTGGAGCATTCGGAAATTCATAGACTGAAACCGAAACGTGCAATATGCACTTCACGGTTTTTCCATCTATGAACGATGGTTCGTTACCCGGTCGGGATTTCGATATTCCTCCCACCCGATCAATGCCGAAAGTTACAGAAAATCATAATCATGTCATCGCGGTGGGATTCGAACCCACGACCCATCGAATGCCGAAAGTTAAAGAAAATCATAATCATGTCATCGCGGTGGGATTCGAACCCACGACCCATCGATGCGCACGGCAAGTGTTCTACCGAACGCGCCAATGAGCCCGTTTAACAGTTCTTGCTACTTAACTAATTGTTTATACATACATACTAGTCATGAGTCCGATCGTTAAAAATATATATCCGCGGATACGGATCCAAATAAGGATATTTGGTGTCAAAATCCGCGGTGTCAAATCCAATACGGATATTTGGTGTCAAAATCCGCGGTTTCAAATCCAATACGGATATTTGTTGTCAAAATCCGCGGTATCAAATCCAATACGGATATTTGGTGTCAAAATCCGCGGTGTCAAATCCAATACGGATATTTGGTGTCAAAATCCGCGGTGTCAAATCCAATACGGATATTTGGTGTCAAAATCCGCGGTGTCAAATCCAATACGGATATTTGGTGTCAAAATCCGCGGTGTCAAATCCAATACGTATATTTGGTGTCAAAATCCGCGGTGTCAAATCCAATACGGATATTTGGTGTCAAAATCCGCGGTGTCAAATCCAATACGTATATTTGGTGTCAAAATCCGCGGTGTCAAATCCAATACGTATATTTGGTGTCAAAATCCGCGGTGTCAAATCCAATACGGATATTTGGTGTCAAAATCCGCGGTGTCAAATCCAATACGGATATTTGGTGTCAAAATCCGCGGTGTCAAATCCAATACGGATATTTGGTGTCAAAATCCGCGGTGTCAAATCCAATACGGATATTTGGTGTCAAAATCCGCGGTGTCAAATCCAATACGTATATTTGGTGTCAAAATCCGCGGTGTCAAATCCAATACGTATATTTGGTGTCAAAATCCGCGGTGTCAAATCCAATACGTATATTTGGTGTCAAAATCCGCAGTGTCAAATCTAATACGTATATTTGGTGTCAAAATCCGCGGTGTCAAATCCAATACGTATATTTGGTGTCAAAATCCGCGGTGTCAAATCCAATACGGATATTTGGTGTCAAAATCCGCGGTGTCAAATCCAATACGGATATTTGGTGTCAAAATCCGCGGTGTCAAATCCAATACGGATATTTGGTGTCAAAATCCGCGGTGTCAAATCCAATACGTATATTTGGTGTCAAAATCCGCGGTGTCAAATCCAATACGTATATTTGGTGTCAAAATCCGCGGTGTCAAATCCAATACGTATATTTGGTGTCAAAATCCGCGGTGTCAAAATCACCTACCATCAACCTTCTATACTAATATTATAAAGAGGAAAGATTTGTATTTTCTATATGTGTAAAAATTCTTTCACCAATAGAAAGCTATATTATCAGCGTGTAACTTTTTTCTTCTAAATGCTCCGTGCGAAGCCGGGGGCGTTTTGCTAGTCTGACATAAAAAAAACTGTTGAATCTAAAAATTTTTTTTTACAGTTATCGAAAATACTTCAGGAATGGTCAAGTCTGCAGTTGTCACAGGAACCTTTATCGGGGTGTTTTTATTTCAAACAGTTAAATTTATCAGCATCGAGAAAACAATATATTGCGCCTGTTAATGAATACTTGAAAATGTCAAATAAATGATATATACTTATTATATTTTTCTATATGTATAAATATTCACAAATATAAATATTTGTGGTCGCGCTCCTCCGAAACGGCTCGACCGATTTTCATGAATTTTTTATGTTTATTTGGTAGGTATGAGAATAGGTTGTGAAGAGTATTTCATGCCGTTACGTGATTAGGGTATCCAGAAAAAAAATGTATTTTTTTTTATTTGGCATCAAAAAAAAGGAAAAAAAAATTTCCACCACTCCCGACTCTCCCCCTCACACCAGTTTCATAAATCTATTTCGTTTCCCTACTTTCATCCATCCTTTCTACATGCCCAAACCACCACAAACCAAACCAAACCACATTGTGACATGGAAATTTTATATATTAGAAAATGTTTGACCCTAATTGGATATACATGCATATTCCCTATTATTTTCGAACTTTTAATAGTTATATTCATATTTTAACACGTAAATGAATAAATGGACGCTGTTAAGCAATAGAACGTCAACCAATAAATGCTAAAAAAAAATTGATACCAATCTCTTCCTTATGAAGTGGAGAGCATTTTTCAAAAATATATCGTTTAAATCGTTTTTATTATAGTCCGCGCGGAAGTGCTAGTCTCCGCCTGCGGTATGTGAGCGGTGAGACGGGGGAGGGCGCGGATTTTCAAGACACGCATGAGATATTTGAGAACAGATAAATCTCCGGATAACTATGTTAGAAACTGTCTTAATTAATGTTACGGGTAAATTATAAAAATATATTTTCTATTTCCGGGCTAAGCAAAACACACAGTTAAAAGTGTCAATTAAATTTTATTATTAATGGTACAAAATATTTTTAAAAACCAAATTAACATTTCTCAATAAGTATTCAGGTTTCCGTGAAGATGAAAATTTTGTAATTTCCGATGTTTGCAGATTCGAATTTCATTTTCTAAATAAAATTTCCACTTGTCGTGGTATTGGCGGACCTATCTTAGGATATTTAACTTATGTGTGTTTGGAATAAACTGACGCGAACAAATAAGTCGTGTAACCGTCGCGGTGGTCGAAGGCCGACTGAGTCACTTGACGTGTGTAAATACCCCCCGCCCTGCCGCTCACATACCGCAGGAGGAGACTAGCACTTGCGCGTACACTATAGCAAAAATATTGAAACTAGAGGGCACGAAACCCTAAAATGTTTAAAATATTTAATAATTATGCACTAAATTCTATTACTTTGATTGCTACCAAGTACAACGAAATAAGTAGGTACATTAATTGTAATAATAATACTAATTACAAAAAACAATCTATTATTGTTTAAAATAATTTTAATAAAACCTAATTGAAAATTCAAACTCAATTTACTCAAAATGGCAACCGTGTTTGTTGACTCTGTATTGCTTATCGACGTCCAAATAAGCTCATAACCAGACATCGTTATC
Source organism: Anthocharis cardamines (assembly GCA_905404175.1). NCBI lineage: Eukaryota > Metazoa > Arthropoda > Insecta > Lepidoptera > Pieridae > Anthocharis > Anthocharis cardamines. The sequence goes on along the minus strand of FR989978.1, from coordinate 996,443 downwards.
TCGGGGGCACGAACCATTTGTAGATTAGATTGTGGACAAACTACATAGTCTTGAGAGTAAAAATAACCATAATTTTCCTTCTGAAAGTAATGACACTATGTTACAGCATGATTCTCCAGATGCAAGTGCAAGTATACCATTACCAATAGTTCAGCCTTCTGAAGAATCAGCTGTTAGTTCAGAACAGTCAGTTTTACTTGATAATAGTCCAGGGCCTAACAATCAAAATGTAATTCCTATTCAAAATAGTCCAAGAGCAATATTGTTAATAATCAAAATCTAAGGCGCTCTGGCAGACTGATTAAAGCCAGATCGTCTCAATCTTTAGAGGGAGTGATTGTAATATATTGTCTATGCCAATGTGGAATAATCTGTGGTTTGAGCAGGCGTCTGTACTTTTTCAATGAGGAAAATAAAAGAAGTATTGTATAAAACACATGTGTGTATTTTTAATTATCTCTCAGCTTTCAATATTAATTTATTTAGTGTCCTGGAAGGCCTGGGACACAACACTAACCTATATCTACATTGGGACTTTTTGCGTTTCTGCATCAATTCATATCCTTTCAGTAACAAGGGCAAAGAGGTTAAATGCCAATAGGAGAAGGCCAATGGATTAACGTCTTTGTTTTATTTTTTATTCAAATGCAATTTAACTGTACATAGTGAATTTGACTTAGAATTTCATCAATAATCTGTGGATATGGATACTTGGATACAACGGCCAGAATGCTGCTGTAGTTTGTCATTCTAAATCGAAATATCGTCGCTGCGCCTGACAAGTTCCATATGTGATTTTTGTATAGTTTTGGGACACTACGAAAAACGTATTATTGATTCACATACGGAGCTTTTCTTACCGGTCAAAACATATATGGAATTAGTTAAACTCATATCCAGTTCGAATATCACAAAAATGATTTTAGTAACACATAGAGAATAAAACGAAGAGTATTTTTTGTGCGAAAACCAAAAATCAAAAAAAATCACATATGGAATTTGGCAGGCGCAACGACGATATATTCAACTCATTGTGTTAAAAATGTCAGTTAGGGGGCGTCCATAAATTACGTGAGGTGTTTAAGGGGGGAGGGGGTCGAGTCAAATCTCATCTAATCTTACGTTGTAGAGAGGGGGGGTCTCGGCAAATATCACGCAATTTTTTTTCTGATTGAAACAAAAAAAAAACTATTTTGGTCGATTTAATCCAGATTGAATACATGTAATTTTTTTTGCTTTTGGGACAGAAAATTAAAAAAAACACCTCACGTAATTTATGGACGCCCCCTTACGAGTACGACGTATAGGCTAGACATGGGTAACTCAGCGAAATTCCCCGCTCCAACTCAGCAACTCAGGCGCAGTGTAGTGCGTCGGCTCCTTGAGTCAACTCAATATTGCGACACGACGCAACAAAATGGGACGCGCAAAGCGAGCAGTGAAACCTCCGAAACGCACGCAACGCCACGCTCTTAGTTCACTCAGTGAGTGAGGTACTGCGCCGTGCGCCAATACATTATGAATGTGTGAGCTGACTCACCCTTACTTCTTCCACTTTCATTAGACATGTGTTACACTGCGCAGGGTGAGTCAGCTCACACATTCATAATGTGTTGGCGCACGGCGCAGTACTCACTCACTGAGTGAACTATGAGCGTGGAGTTGCGTGCCTTTCGGAGGTTTCACTGCTCGCTTTGCGCGTCCCATTTTGTTCCACCAGTTTGTTCGTCCCACGCTCATAGTTCACTCAGTGAGTGAGTACTGCGCCGTGCGCCAACACATTATGAATGTGTGAGTTGACTCACCCGGCGCAGTGAAGCGTGCCGACGCAATTGCGCAATGTATCACATGTCTAGTATAGGCCGTTACCCATCGATATCAATTTACGTCTGTGGCCAATTTGCAGTTTTGTAGTTCAGGCATGGCTTATGTAGGTTGTTTTTAAAGATATTAAATTTTATACAAAATTATAATAATTATGATTTTTATTACAGTGCACTATTGTAGAAGTTGTCCAACGATTGGCTCTTCCTGAAGTAATAAAAAAGACATTATGAATTTTATTCCTGTTAGTTACTATTTAAATTTATCTAATTATAATCTTGGTCATTTTCATGAGAAACAATTAGAATTTTTTTTGCTTCTTAATGAATATATCCATTTCATATTGGAAAAAGTATGTTTGACGTCCACGATAGTAGCTGGTACATATTTAAAATAGGGTTAGTAGTTTACAATACTTTTTCCTAAATACAACTTCAGAATCTCCACTAGACATAAGCTGCACAATTTTGTTCGTTTTGTTGTGCACAATGTATCGTAGCTGTTATTTTGTAACATATTTCAACGTATCTGTAGAACATAGTCGGATATGATTATGATACCAAGTCGCTTTTTTGTATTTGAAAGGCTAAACTGACCTATATAATTTACTAATAAAATCCAAAATTTAAAAAACGCATCGTTTTTTCAAAGATAGCAGTTGAATAATGGTTCATGATGTTAATTGAGTCGTATAGAATCAAATGCGGCTATCTGACATTTTTGGTCCGTATATAATAAGTTCTTGTCGTTTAGACTGTTATGTTTTTTTATATATTTGGTTTTATATTTAATTGTTAATATTAATAGATACCTTAAACATGCAATGAATGATACCTAATACAAAAATAAAGGAGAAAAACGTTTTCTTTTTTAAATTGCTAACAATCAGCCATAAGTCCTATTTTTCATTCATTCCGAATTAACTTTGATAAATTTATATTATATATATAAATATTTACAGTCTTTATAATAGTTTATTTTTTTTAACATCTATGAATCCGTCTCCAATCGTGTAATTTATAGTTTTATACACAAAGCTTAGAAATAAATTGTATATCTGTATTGAGATTAGATTTTTGTTAATTTCACTTTAGCAATCTCTATAGGCTTTCATTCTGTTCCAATCATAGGTGTACCCTTTCACACCTTCAAAATCATAGTAAACTACTGTCTCCAGCCATATGACCCATTATACTACTGGTTGTGACGGTAAAGGTGTATTTAGAAGTATGTTTTTAAATAATTTTAAGCGACTGATGATTTAAGGATAATTTTCTTCATGCTTGCTATTAAATTATTGATATTTGCATACAAGACTCAGATCTGGTCTGCCACTCTATATAAAGCATCCAACGGCGGGTAACATGTGACTCAAGGTAACTGGAAACTCTCCTCGCAAACATCTGCTGCTTTTGAGCATATATGCGGGTCCATCAGTCACAAATAGCAAACATATTGTTAGTTGTATGAGCTACTCCCCACAAATCAATAAGAGCTTGAAGAACTAGATCCAAAATGGCTTTTTGGGTTTCCAACTGTTTCCTTGATATTAAATGTGATTTCGTAATATTATTTTTCGATAATGAACCAACTTATAGATTTGTTATTTGTCAATTATCTGTGGTTTCTCATTTTTGATAATTAAGTATATATTTTTGCCCTTCAATTCAGTGCTATTTTTCATTTTAGTCTCGTACATAAAATCATCAGTTTGCTCTTTTGAATCCGAATTAAAATTGTTTTTGAGGCACATATCTATAAAATTTCTGAAAACGGGATTGTTTAACTGATACCATGGAATGTTACAGCCGATCATAAATTTTATTAATTCTCTATTGAAATCTTTAGGTTGCCTGAAAGTATGATTTATATTTCTGTTAATATGCGCTGATGAAGCAATATGTCGTTCGACATTATACTTCTTTGATATCAACTCCTTTTGACACAGCGTACAAAATAAAAAGTCTCCGCGTATTATTATTTCTGAGTGTTCTTCTATCCAAGATTCCATGAACTCAATTTTTGATTTTTTACGGGGAGGCATTTTGAAAATGTTTATACAAAATAGTACAAATGTTATGCAATAAAAGTAAAGTCAACGCCACTAATTAAAGGTGTGACTAATATATTCGTATTAGGTATAGGTAATAGGTATACGGCAGAAGTTCCATATTAAGCAATATGAATGTTCTCATATTAGGCTATCCAATAATACCCAGTCAAATAATAGTCAGCGACGTACCTATTAAACGCCGCGAAGAATAGGTACGCAAAGTCATAGTGCGACGTTGCCATACTTCTCATCGAATCGCTCGCTCGTTGCTACGCATCGATCGTTATTCCATGAGTTGTATAGTATACACGTCGCGTTTTGCATTTAAGCTACGTGGATAAGCCTTTCGACAGCAAGCAATCGATATCGATTAAATATTAAAAATTGTTATATGAATATGCAATGGTATTATGGTACGGATAATAGGGAATTATGCCTATTATTTTATAATGTTCATTTAGTCGTGTTTAAGTTCAAATTGCGCATACGTCACAAAAAGACATAAAAAATAAAAAAAATATATTTTTTTATATTTTTATGGTACGAAGAAAAGGGAATTATGCCTATTATTTTAAAATGTTCATTTAGTCGTGTTTATGTTCAAATTGCGCATACGTCACAAAAAAACAAAAAATTTAAAATATATATTTTTTTAATTTTTTATGTTATTTTTATGGTACGGAGAATAGGGAATTTTGCCTATTATTTTAAAATGTTCATTTAGTCATTTTGTCATTTAGTCAAAAACATAAATAAAAAAAAATATTTTTTAATTTTTTTGTAAAAAAGTATGAAAAGCCCCTTGTACATCCAATATATTTTGTAGTGTGTAAGTTATTTGTTCTTTTTTTTATTGTGTACAATAAAGTTTTTTATTATTATACTCTATATTCATTAAAAAATCTCATAATTAAACTTTTTTATATAAAAAATAATAATAAAATATTAATATTTTTTTTTATTTTTTATGTTTTTTTGTAAAAAGTATGAAAAAGCCCCTTGTACATTCAATATATTTTGTAATGTGTAAGTTATTTGTTATTTTTTTTTATTGTGTACAATAAAGATTTTTATTATTATACACTATATTCATAAAAAATCTCATAATGAAACTCAATATAATAATAATACGCAATATTCAAATATTGCGTATTATTTGAACTCTTGACTGTTATACTATTATTTGACTATTACCAAGTAATAGGTATGCTATCCTATTAATTTGCGTAATGCGTATTGCGTATTTTTTGATCTCTTGACTGTTATACTATTATTTGACTATTACCCAGTAATAGGTATGATATCCTATTATTTGTAAAGCGTTATATTCGATAATAGGATTACGTACATTTGACACTAATATAACACCTCTACCACTAATCAAGCCCGATAGCCGCGGCGCCTCGGTCGCGTATCAAAATGTTGCTAGCAAAATAATGTAACTTTTCCTTACATCCCATCAACTTGATATTTCTCGACTTAAACTAAACTGAGGTCAGATAACACTAAATTAGCTATACTATTCACAGGCAAACGAGAATATTATAAATGCGAAAATAGCTCTGTTGGCTTGTTACCTCTTCAGGCTTAAACCGCTGAACCTGATTTAGATGAAATCAGGTATGATACATACAGATAGTATAAGTCCCAGGGAAGGGCATATAATAGATTTTAGGTGCGGGGTGGTAGTTTGTATGAGAAATCAACCATTTCTTAAGTAAGGAATAAAAAACTTATTATTATATACATATTTATATTTTTTAATTATTTTATTAGTAAGGAGATTGATTGAAAAAACAGATCGGATAAAAAATACTACTAATACTATTTAAAGTATTCGCAGCCATTTTTCCTTCTTTTGTAATTCTCGAGACTGTTTTGACAGAAACACCTAAAATTATAAAAATAAATGCTATTATTTAATTGTTATTAATAATTCAATCAGCCATACAAAATACACAATATGATAATAGGAAAAAATTAAGTGAAAATGTTTTATTATAAGTTAATAAATATTAAACCATAGTAATAAAAAAAAATCATACGAAGTATATAAAACACGGACCATACAAAAATGTACCCATTAAGGCAAAAATCAAAACCCATGCAACCCTAAAATTTACCTGTCATAGCAGCGACTCGCATTTGAACATTTTGTAAAGGGATTAATATTTCTTTGTTTTTCTTATCAAGTTCACAGAACTCTTGCACCTTAAGGATAATTTCTCGGGCCGCACCATTTATTACTTTACGATCCATAATTAATATTATTTTATGAAAAAAGCAATAACAATCTAATGCCAAGACTTTTCTGACAAACAACAAGATGACAGAATGTCATGTTTAGTTCCAGACTTCGCCGTAAGACTTGTTTCGTGGCACCGACACAAGGGTTTTCAACTTTTCAATCTGACAAATTGTCAAAGTCAATAGCCAAGGAACTTGGATGACATTGGCAGGAGGGCGTAGGTGTGAAATAAGGAAAAGGATTGCCCATGCAAATAATTTTCTTTGTTTTAGGGAATTTAGGAACGAAGCCGAAAACGAATCTATTCTTCAAATCTCTAGAAAACTACCAAATTTTCGTGCTTCAGCGATGAAGTTATGGTAAATATTCCGTATCGCGCCACCATTTTGAGGCTGATTTTTTTTTTACATGTGCGTTATGATCTGTAAGCATCAAAACTAGTGTTGTTATGATGGCGCATGACTATAGATGTAAAACAACCGATTTAAAACGTTTTAAATCAAATGTTGCCATTTTAAACTCAAAATAAATGGTTTTAAACGGTTGAAAACTCGCCTACAAAAATAAAAGAACTGTGTTTTACATTTCATTATGGGACATTTTTGGTCACCTGACGTCTTGTTTCATTTTAATTAGTATATAAAAAATCACTTGAAAGTACCTATATTACCTACTACACGAAAACTTTTAAAGTATGTTTATTTATTAAATTATATTACACAACCTAGAATAGAAGACAAAATTAACACAATGCCGTCCGTTTTACTTGTACTTATTCTTTATTTATAGTCACAATAGCAATCCTTTTGATAAAGATATAATACGAACTATTATGTATGCAAATCGCAAATTTTTAAAGGCCCAATTTGTCAGCTGTCAAATTCTAGAGATGTCAACTGTCAACTGGCGCAGCTGTTTATGTCACACATATTATGTATGTGCATGTGTGCGTAGGCTAGTCAACGAGAGTGCAAGAGTGTGCATTTGGTTTTAAACCAAAACAAATTGATTATTTAAATCGTTTGAAAACAATGAAAAAATAATTTATTTACCAACATAGTGTTTTTAACTTAGTAAGTTAACTTAGTTAAGTAGTTTATAAAAAATCTCTAGAAAGTACCGACCTACATTACCTACTACACGAAAACTTAAGTATGTTTATTTATTACACCCAATAGAATAGAAGACATCATTAACACAGTGATGTCTGTTTTACTTGTGCTTGTTCTTTTATCTTTATTTAATATTTATAGTCATAATATTAAACTCTTATAATAAAAATATGTACAATGAAAACTATTAAATGCGAATTACAAAATTATGACAGCTGTCAGATTCATACTAGAAGAGATGTCAATTGTCAACTGGCGCGGCTGTTTATGTCTGACATATGAATGTGCATGTGTGTGTAGGCTAGTCAACGAGAGTGCAAGAGTGTGCGTTTGGTTTTAAACCAAACCAAATTGATTATTTAAATCGTTTGAAAACAATGAAAAAATAATTTATTTACCAACACATTGTTTTTAACTTATCAATAGAGTTTTTATAACTTAGGTAGGTAATACCTACGCTTGTTCAGACGAACCATCTAAAACTGAAGCTGCAATATCAATATCAGTATATCACATATTAAAAAAAATATTTACACAGTTTTTAGGTACTCCGTTATATCTCTACCTCGGTAAAATCAAGAATGTAGTTATGATTCAGAAAATCATAGTTATCAACACCAACCGTTTTAAACCAAAAAAAAATGGTTTATTTTAGTTTTAAACCATTTATTTAGTTTTAAACTGATTGATTTAATTGGTTTTAAACCGGCCTTACATCTATACGCATGACCTTTATGGGGTAAAAAAAAATAAACAAATTCTCAAAATATGAAGTGATACGAGTAGTATTCGGTTCTGGCACTCGTCGGCCTCTACCGCGGCACCGCTCGCTTCGCTCGCTCGACTCGTGCGCAGTGCTCACCATACCAACATAACCTAACCTAGGTTTTGGCTCCTTTTTAGGGTAAAGTGAACCACTCGATGAATTTCGTCGATCCGGATACGGAAGCGTACACGCAGAACATTGAGCGCATATGGCGCGATGCTCGTGGTACTGTAGCGACATCTATGATCCGCTATAAGAATCAATACAAAGACGTCTAATCCTAAATCGCGCTATATAAATATTTCGGAGCGCTGAGTATATATACAACATCTCGATAACAACTACTGGGGCCTTAGGGCCGGCCAGTCAGTGGTGCGACTGGTCGAGGATCCTCCCTTTAGGTTGGAGGAAGACCACACCTCCCTTCCTCCTCAGTACGATCCCAAAATTTGGACGACGATTTTCTTTTTCGCCGGGCACATCCCTCACACACCATGCGCATACATGCTTTCGCCAATGCCGTCACTAAATATCATGAAAGCAATGCAGAGTGAATGCAAAGGTTGAATATTTTTTTCGAGAATTTGAGATTTTTTTTTGGCAGAAAAGGCAATGTGCCATCATAACAACACTAGTTATGATGCTGAGAACTCATGACGAAGTCATAAAAAAATCAGCCTCAAAATCGTTGGTGGCGCGATACGGAATATTTACCAAAGTTATGATTGCGTAGTTAATTTATATATGATAATTTATAGACACAATCACGTGATTTTAATTATTTTTATATTTATAACTATGTTGTGCAAAAACTTTATCTGGTGGTCTTATACAATAAAAAAAAAACGTATTTTTATTGAAATAAAAGCAAAAAATAAAACCACATCAAACAATATACTCAACGATCTGTCAACACTCAACATATTATAACCTTTTACAAGATGGCTGCTAAATAAATACAATACTTGTTCCATATTTCTGTGACGTTTCGAATGCTTTAGCGCGCGTGATCACGGGCAGACTGAAACGTTAGCTTTCTGAATTGAAATATCACCAAGATCGTCATCTATTCTACGGAGTTGGTACTTGCAGTATTTTGTTATATTATATCAATAAAAAACTCATTTGATTTAACTTTTTATTCATTTCTTATAACATAGAAAATTATCAACTATTTTAAATTACAAAATGCAAATTGTATAAACAATTGAGAAGGTACATATTAAGCGTCGTATTGTTTGAGGACTCATCCATAAAGTACGTCACACTAATTTCGTGATTTTTGACCCCTCCCACGTCCTTGTCACAGTTGGTCACATTTGTGAGACCCCCCTCCCTAGTGTGACGTCACATATTTTGCAATTTTATATATAGAAATTTTTTATATTAAAGTTTTATTTACATTTGCAAAGAGCTCAGGCAGCTAGTAACTACGTGACACTAGTTATAGTAGAGCATGAACTAGCAAAAAAATATTTAAACCATATATTCATATGGGTAGAGATGAAAATAATTTTAAGTTTTTCGTTAATAGTTCTGGCATTTAAACATTTGAAATGTAACGTCACGAAACTTAGGACCCCTTGTCACACAATGTCACACTTCGTCGATCGCCTCTCCCCCTTAACGTGTGACGTACTTTATAGGTGGTCCCTTAATTTTATTGTTCGATTTATAGTTCAAGGATAGTATTTGAGCAACAAATGTAGGTTGTTTTTAAAATTAACGAATAAAAGAAAATACTTAAGAGTAGATAATATTAGTTTAAATATTAAATTCTACATGTATTTAATTGCAAGAATAAACAAAAAATCTCTAAATATTCATGACATTTTTCGTTTATACTAAATCATAATTACATACACTCTTCTAAGACCAGTGGACGAACCGCCATTTCTTAATAATTAAAATATGCGAGGTATTTTTTGACAGTTCTCTTTAACACAATCTGTCAAATGTCAAAAATTCCATTCTACGATGACAGCTTTTTTTTTTTCGCCCATAGGCCAGGTTAAAGTCTTTCGACCATACGATGATGACAAATTCAGATCTTAGGGCCAAGACACACGCTAATTTTGGCATCGGTGACTGGTGATTTCGTGAATGAACACAAAATGTCACCGTAGCGTGTGTACTTTATTATTCTTTCAAAATTAAATATTATAAATCATGATGACTTCATAGAGTATTCATAGTACGAGACGAACTCATTATAATTAGTATTTGTTCAATGTTTCAAATGATTCAAACCTTAAAGGGTATCAGAGACGACAGATCATTTTTTAGTCTGTGAATGATATTTTTCGAAAGTATGAAGGTTTTTTGCGAGCCACGTAGATATTTTGTGCGTCCTTTCACACATAAATTCAGTCGTCTGTGATACCCCTTATACAGATTATTAACAGTGTATACATATTGTATATAAAAATAATAAATTAAAAAAACATACATCGTGCCCCTATCGACACACCAATATCAATATTTAAATGTTTTCTAATTTAAATAAAATACTGTATACCGGATTAAAACGCGATTTATTATTTATATTGTTTAAATTATTTATCCCCACGGTTGCTGTAAAGCATCCGAAACGTCGGGATAAATAATTTAAACAATATAAATAATAAATCGCGTTTTAATCCGGTATACAGTATTTTATTTAAATGTGTGATACTCGCGTTAATAAAAGACAATATTATGCTTTCTAATTTTCTAAAACACCATTTTGATCCGCAAAAACACAAGCGAAGAGGACAAATAAAAGGGGTCACGGATTACTTAATGAAAAGTGTTAAAATAGTAATTCTATTAGAAATACCCTGGCATTTGTAAGTGGCAAGAAGGAGATAGCTATATCGGGAAATGGGCGGCGCAGGCGCAGGTGAACGAATGAAGAATAGAGTGTCGACTAATATGGGTGACTTTTTATAATTTAGTTAAATAAACCAGTGCTGTCCAAACTAGATGGGATCTAGGCTTAGGCCGCAAATATTTACTATTTACAAAAAATAAAAAAAGTGTAAATCGCAAATTTTCTAAGATTTGTATTTAAACAATACAAAAAGAAATAAAAAAGAAAATTCGGGCCGCGGGCTTTGATTTGGACAGCCCTGGAATAAATTTTTTTTTAATATTTCAATCAAATCATAAAATATTTATATTTTATTTTTCTTGCTAACAATACAAAACGTGTATCGAATAATGAACTATAGTGGCACGCCAGTTTATTTCTAATTTCACACTCATACTTTTACATAAAATATTATATCCAAAAGCTATCGTAAAATAAATTAAAATAAGTCAATCATACATACGTAAAACGGAGACATAATAAATAAACACTCATTAATTCTGACGTTTGTGAGAGTATCATAAAACAAAAAAAGTAACGGTAAAAATACCGTTATTTATAAGTATAAAAGTAACGGTAAAAATACCGTTATAATTTTTAAAATAACGTTATTCGATTCAGTTATTTATAACTGTTGCCTGAACATAGCGGTTATTTCTTCAATCGTTTTATTTTTCGTTTCTGGTATTTTGAATGCTATGAATAAAATGAAAATGAATTGTAGAACCGCGAATATTAAGAATACGTTTGTGCCGATGAGTAACTGCAACAAAATATATAATAATTAGATATTAAATAGTTACCTTAAATAACTTATTGTAAAACTAATATAAATTTCGAAAATTCTACATACTTCCAGACCAGAGGTATGGAAAAACATTAAAATAAAATAACTTTTTCCGGATTTTAATATGATATAGTATTTATATCATTTATCCCGACGATGCGAATGCTTTCCAGCCGGGCTAGCATGACAAGCGCGACAAAATTTTGTCAACAGTTTTCTCGTGTTTCAATCGACTATCGCTTTATTTCTTTCGGGTCTAACATGACAATTACACTTAAAACTCGACTTTTAATATCAAAAATAGATACATTTGTCGATCGAGATATCTTTTCTATCAAAATTGTCGATGTCGAGATATAATTTATCGAGATATTTAACATCTTAGTTTGTCTTCTCTCGCGCGAGATATATCTCGTGGCGGTCATGCTAGCCCGGCAGCAAACGTAGTCACGGGCAGACTGAAAGGTGACAGCTGTCAAATTTGTTTTTTTTTTTTAATTTATTGCATGAAATGACATTTATTCATCATATCAATCTTGTGTCAGATTTGAATGTTCACAAAGTTACAATTAGCTTATTTAATGGGGAAATATCTAACTTTATGAATGGAAAAAAAATAGTTTAACTAATGGGGAAAAAATTTAGCTCAATTAATGGCAAGGGATATGACAAGTGATGTTTAACTATGAAAATACTTACAGAGAGTGGTAGGAAACTTTGTGCAACGATGAAATTCGCCGTCCAGTTGACGGTGACAGCGACTGATGATGCTGCGGGCCTTGCTGACTGGTTGAATAGCTCTGAAAATGTTAAGTTGAGCGATGGTTTAGAATAGAATATATTCCGACGGGCTCATTGGCGCGTTCGGTAGAACACCTGCCGTGCGCATCGATGGGTCGTGGGTTCGAATTCCACCGGGACAACCGGAACAAATTATAATTTTCTGTAAGCATGTTTTCCCCACGTCTGGTAACTTCGGGCATTGATCGGGTGGGAGGAATATCTAAATTCTGACCGGGTAACGAACCACCGTTTATAGTTGGAAAAACCGTGAAGTGCATATTGCGCGTTTCGGTTTCAGTGTATGGATTTCCGAATGCTCGAAGTAAAAATTTGGTCGACAGCGCATCATCGACTGATGTTCTGTGGCTGAGGAGGACCTACCATCAAGTGAACCTCATGCTCGTCCGTCGATATCTGACATAAAAAAAGCTATTCAAAAATAACAGATAACAGTTGTTCCTGCGGTTGTGACATATCTGTTATTGAAAATATCATGCAATACTAAATAACAACTGTTCAACAAATACTAGTAACAGCCAAGCCGTTACAAAACAACTGTGATTGTTATCCGTCTCATCTATCTATGATTGTCGCGTGCTTAAACGAGATGCACTTAGTATTTATTATTCAAAAAAATACAATTGGCCGTTTCACACGAAGGAAATCACCTTGAAAAGTCACTCTTAAATTAGATCGTATTATCTGTAATTCTTTTAGTATCTAAATAGCAGACTGTTATTTAATAACAGATATTTGCATCTGTTATTATTGAGTAACAGTAACAGGTATAACAGATATCATGTTATCACTCATGTCTACTCCAGGTAATAGTAGACTTTTAATGACTACTCACTAGGGTTGATAAGGAAGTAGTTGTGAGGAAGAGGATGAGGATTTTTTAGAGGTACATTAACTACTGGTAATTTGAATGAAACAAATCTAATATATAAAATTTCCATGTCACAATGTTAGTTACCGTACTCCTCCGAAACGGCTTTACCGATTTTTACCAAATTTTATATGCGTATTCAGATCTGAGAATCGGCTACTATCTATTTTTCATACCGCTAAGTGATAAGGGTTGTTCACCCTTAAATTTTTTTTTTTTAATTTTTGGACGATTTATTTTTGTTTTTATTTTTATATAATGTGGCATTAAGAAATACAAACAACCCTAAATTTTTACTTTTTTATCACCAACCCCGCTTTTTAGAAATTATTTACATGGCAAATCAACGTTTGCCGGGTCAGCTAGTAATAATATAGATAGACCTGTTTCTTAGAAACAGCATCTAATTGTTAAATTCACTGGGAACACTTGATGGAGGGGCTGATGAATACTGACGTACTACTCCATATAGTTCATCACTTCCTCTTAATATGAGGAAGATCCTCATCAACCCTTCAGTACTCACCAGTAACAAGGAACCAGGGTATGGAGCCAGGTCCCACCGCGAACATGGTCACGAAGAGGATCACCAGCGCTATGCACAGGTACGGCACCCACGCTACTACCGTCTGAAATAATAATAATAATCTAATATATAAAATTCTCGTGTCACAATGTTCGTTCCCATACTCCTCCGAAACGGCTTGACCGATTACTATGAAATTTTTAATGCATTATTAAGTCTGAGAATCGGCTACTATCTTTCAAACCCCTAAGTGATAAGGGGTGTCCAGTGTCCACCCCAAAATTTTATGTTTTTTTTGTTAATATTTTTTTATTATGTGGCATTAAAAAAACATACAACCCTATATTTTCACTCTTCTATTACCAACCCCTGCTTTTTTTTTGTAAAAAAATCTAGACCCGTGCGAAGCCGGGGCGGGTCGGTAGTCTCAAACAAAATACTTTATACCGGATTAAAACGCGATTTATTGCTTAAATTATTTATCCCGACGTTTCGGATGATTTTCAGCAACCGTGGTCGCGGCAGACTGAAAGGTGACAGCTGTCTGATATTTGAAATGTCACAAAGTTGGCATATTAACGCCATCTATTGCTACGGATTCATCATTACTTTACTTCTTTTAAATAAAATACTGTATACCGGATTAAAACGTGATTTATTATTTAAATGTAAAACAAAAACTTGGCGATTAAAAAGAGTGGCAGCGAGTTTATTGCCAGTTCTTCTCGTCCGCTCTACGTCCTTGATTTGAGAACTGGCAGTAAATGTTATTTTTTTTTATTGACGTTCATAGATGTACATTGTGTTACCTAAATTAATAGACTATTTTTGAATTTAATTGAATTAAATATGGCAACTTTGTGACATTTCAAATCAGACAACTGTCATCTTTCTGTCTCCCCGCGACCACGGTTGCTGAAAAGCATCTGAAACGTCGGGATAAATAATTTAAATAATATAAATAATAAATCGCGTTTTAATCCGGTATACCTACAGTATTTTATTTAAATGTGTGATACTCGCGTTAATAAAAGACAATATTACTTTACTTCTTTTTTGGTTACTTTGGTTAACATACAAAAATACAAATATTTCTCTTCATAATATTAGTATATAAGTATTGTAGCGACATTTACAATCCGCTACAAGAATCAAAACGAAGACGTCTAATCCTGAATCGCGCTATATAAATGTTTCCGAGCGCTCAGTATATATACAACATCTCGACATCAACCACTGGGACCTTAGGGCCGGCCAGTCAGCGGTTCGACTGGTCGAGGATCCTCCCTTTAGGTTGGAGGAAGACCACAGCTCCCTCCACAGTATAGATTTAGATATATGAAATGAAAAACCGAAGTAATCAGAAATGGAATTAAAAAAACATAGATGGTAGTACGCTAAAAAAGAAAAAAAAGACTTTTCACCATTCGTGACGGGCTCGTTGGCGCTTTCGGTAGAACACCTGCCGTGCGCATCGATGGATCGTGGGTTCGAATCCTACCGGGAGCACATGCTTATAATTTTGTGTAAGCATGTTTTCCCCACATCTGGTAACTTCGGGCATTGATCGGGATATCTAAATTCCGACCGGGTAACGAACCACCGTTCATAGATGGAAAAACCGTGAAGTGCATATTGCGCGTTTCGGTTTCAGTCTATGGATTTCCGAATGCTCGAAGTAAAAATTAGGTCGACAGCGCATCATTGACTGATGTTCTGTGGCTGAGGTATCACCTACCATCAAGTGAACCTCATGCTCGTCCGTCGATATCTGATATAAAAAAAAAAACCATTATCTAGATACTTACATATTTGATAGCAATACACAGGCCGATGGTACACGCCATCATTCCACTAAAACCGATCAGCAGGAGAGTCTTCCGTCCAGCCTTCTCCACCAACAGGAGACTGATGACCGTCATCACCACATTCATAGCGCCCATACCTGAAAACAAATGATGATGATAAGGAAGGTGGATTTTCAGGGTAGCTCAAAATGGCGTCTATCCTTGTCAAAGAACTATTTTATTTAAGTTAGAGCATGAGGTTCACTTGATTGTAGGCGATACCCCAGCCACAGAACATCAGTCAATGATGCGCTGTCGACCTACTTTTTAGGAGCATTCGGAAGTCAATAGACTGAGACCGAAACGCGCAATGTGCACTTCACGGTACTCGGTTGGAATTTCGATAATCTATCCACTCGTTCAATGCCAGACGTGGGGAAGACATGCTTATAAAAAATTATAAACATTTTATCTCGTCGGGATAAGAACCCGTCGATTATCTGAGTAACTAACTCATTCACCCACTAATTCACTTACTAAATCACTGATTATCTGAGACACTAACTTCACCCATTGACTCACCAACTAACTGACTCTTGTACTGATTATCTGAATAACTAACCCATTCACCCACTGACTCACTAACTAATTCACAAATTATCTGAGACACACTCATTCAGCCACTGACTCACTAACTCACTGATTATCTGAGACACTAACTCATTCACCCACTGCCTCACTAACTAACTCACTGATTCTTTGACACACCAACTCATTCACCTACTGCCTCACTAACTAACTCACTGATTATCTGACACACCAACTCATTCACCCATTAACTTACTAACTAACTCACTGATTATCTGAAACACTAACTCATTCACCCATTGACTCACCAACTAACTGACTCCTGCACTGATTATCTGAGACAGTAACCCATTCAACCACTGACTCACTAACTAACTCACTGACTATCTGAGTCACTAACTCATTCACCCACGGACTCACTAACTCACTAACTAACTTACTCACTCACTAACTAACACACTCACTCACTCACTCACTCACTAACTCACTCACCAAGTGTAGCGAACTGGCTCTGTGTTGTGTCGAGGCCGGCGTTCTTGAAGATGTCAGTGGAGAAGAAGATGACGGCGTTGATGCCGGAGAGCTGCTGCGCGACCATCACCACCATGGCGATGAGCAGCGGCTGCCGGAGCTGACGGTTGCCGAAGAGTTCGCGCAAAGTCACTTTCTTACTTATTTTGTTCTTCTCTGCTTCCTACAGTGAAACAATATTATCAAATATATAAAAAATGTCACAATGTTAGTTACCGTACTCCTCCGAAACGGCTTTACCGATTTTTACCAAATTTTATATGCGTATTCAGTAGGTCTGAGAATCGGCTACTATTTTTCATACCCCTAAGTGATAAGGGTTGTTCACCCTTAATTTTTTTTTAATTTTTGAACGATTTTTTTGTTTTTATTTTTTTAAAATGTGGCATTAAAAAATACATACAACCCTATATTTTCACTCTTCTATTTACCCCTACTTTTTTTGTCAAAAAATCTAGACCTGTGCGAAGCCGGGGCGGGTCGCTAGTACTAATATTATAAAGAGGAAATATTTGTATTTTTGTATGTTATGAATAAACTCAAAAACTGCTGCACCGATTTCACACGGGTGCAATGTAGATGTACTATACACAAATAGCCTATGTTACTCGCTGATAATGTAGCTTTCTATTGTGAAAGGATTTTTATACACTGCAATTATGTTTCAAATAAATCAAAACGGCATTCTGTATATAGATATAAGCAATACTTCGATAGCGCGATTCAGAATCAGGAAGATACAATGATACAATACATACTATTTTTTGTCTACAATAGTTTCTTTATGGGCACTGTAGGTCAATAGTTTAAAAAAAATATACCTATAGTTATTATTATAACTTATTGTTACATATGTAGCGAAATCTATGATCCGCTACAAGAATCAATACAAAGACGTCTAATCCTGAATCGCGCTATCAAAGTGTTTCCGAGCGCTCAGTATGTATACAACATCCCGACATCAACCACTGGGGCCTTAGGGCCGGCCAGTCAGCGGTTCGACTGGTCGAGGATCCTCCCGCCAGGTTGGAGGAAGACCACACCTCCCTTCCTCCACACATACAATGTATATACATGAATTTTAGATGCTAAAATAAATGAAAAAAAACAAACCTGATGCATTTCCTCCATTTCTCCATGCACTGCTTCATCTCCTCGCAGCCAGTTGAGAGCTGAAATTTAATAATTTACAGTTAAGACAAGCAAGAAAAAAGAAAGATACTGGCATCACATACCATCAGTAAGTATTGTATAAATCGTCATTTTCACAGTAAAATAATATAACCCTAAAATCTCAGTGTTTTACACACACTCCAATATTGAGTTGCCGCATTCAGGAACCTGTTTTTTCTTTATAGCGCGGTATCTACTCGTAGCGCGCGGAGACCAATTATTAATCTAAGGTTTATTGTTTTCATAATGTTAAATTTTTGCCAGTCAAATGTCAATTCAGTGGTCTAGGAACCGCCGCTGCGAACGGCGTGCTCACGCGCTGTGCATTTAACCATCTTAATTGTAATTAAATTGTCTCAAAATTATTTTCTTCAGTGTTAAATAAATCTAGTTTTCACGTTTTTTTTTATGTCAGATATCGACAAACGAGCATGAGGTTCACTTGATGGTAGGTGATACCTCAGACACAGGACATCAGTCAATGATGCGCTGTCGACCTAATTTTTACTTCGAGCATTCGGAAATCCATAGACTGAAACCGAAACGCGCAATATTCACGGCTTTACCATCTATGAACGGTGGTTCGTTACCCGGTCGGAATTTAGATATTCCTCCCACCCGATCAATGCCCGAAGTTACCAGATGTGGGGATAAATGCTTACAGAAAATTATAAAAATCGTCCCGTTGGGATTCGAACCCACGACCCATCGATGCGCACGGCAGGTACCGAACGCGCCAACGAGCCAAACAAAAAAGTGCAAAACTTTGTTTTAAAAGCCCCTACAGTATTCATTACCTCTTTGAGCTTTCAATTCAGCCCCTCTGTTTAGCAGCAAGTACTTGGGTGACTCCGGGCATAACGGCAGTGTGCAACATTGTACCAGTCCTGGTAGTACTATGACCGCTAGCAGCCAGGGCCAACCAGTTGGAGTCCCCAAAACAGACTCCAATCCCAGTATTTGAGAGAGCAATATCGTTATTGTTATAACTAGTTGGTAGACGGTACCGATCTGAAAATGTTTTAAAAGGTTTTATGCAGGGACTGAATACCGGTTAATTTACTATGGGAGTTATACCGGTATAATAAAGGTTTTTGTTAATATTCACACCACGAGATCAACTGGAAATCAAGCACAATATAGAAAAAAAATTTTTTTTTTTAATTTTTTAATCAATTACCAGGCGTGGCGTGGGTTCGAATCCCAAGCTGGTCTTAGAGATCAGCTTGGTTGAGATTTGACCCTTGCTGCGTAAGTTAAGATGTTTACAAACCAAAAAGACCCCAACATACCATTCCCAACAGTTTAAGTCGGCGATATGACTTTAATACTATGTCAAAAAATCTATTTTCGATGATTTGTGAAATTTTAAAAAATTTGGAGCGACCTCTTAAAAATTTTTTTTTGAGCTGTTTTTTAGAGAGGGTTCTTAAAACATCAAAAACTAACATTTTATCAGTCGAGAATAAAAAAAAAATTGTCGGTTTTTTTGGGCCACCCACATAGGCAATTTATAAATAGTTTATGTATATTGGCCATAATATAACGATAACTATCAAGTAACTCGGAAAAATTCCTGCCTTCTGAGAGCTATCTTGGCGTGCGCTGCCTAAACCGTTGGAGTCACAAGAATATAATATATAATGGGATTGTTTGTTTTAAATAGTTCTAAATAAAAGTCCGCGATAGTATATATCTACCTTTTATGTGGAAGCCAATATACCCTAAACTATAAGCCATAAATGCATTTAAATTTGATTCATTTTTCAATTGCACTTTTTAGAGTATTAAGCTAATTCTTATCAAAATTGATACATTTTTCGCTTTCAGTATTTAATATAGATGAACTTTGTCTTTTACACCAAGTAATTTGGACGAACGATTTAAAAAATATCACCATATTATTGACTTGAGTGCAGTGCCATTGCGGAGATTGATGAAAAAACAGCTCGGTTCAAAAATAAGCTACCCTTAGTACTAATTCTACGCAGACGAAGTCGCGGGCAGAAGCTAGTTGATTGATATAGGTAATACATACCGAGCCTCGTATTGATACAGGTGATATTTCAGCTAAATACATCGGGGTAAGACCCGCATTCAATCCATTGTTTATACCGATTACAAATCTGAAAAGATAAAAATTTAAATAGAATTAAAATCGTTGGCGCTTCCGATCAGGGACTGAATACCGGTTAATTTACTATGGGAGTTATACCGGTATAATAAAGGTTTTTGTTAATATTCTATCATTTTTATTCATATTTACTGAAAAAAATTACTGTGGTAAGTTAAGGGAGTATTACTCTTTAAAACTAATATCATGGTATCTCAGTCAGACACGTATTTTGGAAAATAAAAATTAACCGGTTTCTGTCCCGGTTTCGGTACCTGTCGTGTGCACCGATAGGTCGTGAGTTCGAATCTAACCGGGAGTTGTTTATAATTTTCTGTAAGCATCGTCTGGTAACTTCGGGCATTGAACGGGTGAGAGGAATATCTAAATTCCGACCGGGTAACGAACCACCGTTTATAGATGGAAAACCGTGAAGTGCACAATGCGTTTTGGTCTCAGCCTATGGATTTCCGAATGCTCGAAGTAAAAAGTAGGTCGACAGCGCATCATTGACTGATGTTCTGTGGCTGAGGTATCACCTACCATCAAGTGAACCTCATGCTCGTCTGTCGATATCTAATAAAAAATATATATATTCAGTCTGGCACTCATTTATATTTCATCCGCTCGTAATATTTACTTTTTGTAATGCTGTTTCTTGATCAAAATGAAAATGCGCTTTTTTATAGAATACTAGCAACGAGACCCGGCTTCACACGAGTGCAACGAAACGTAGATGTAAACAGAAAAAACCTATGTTACTAGCTTTCTATTGATGAAATAATTTTTGAAATCGTTACAGTAGTTTTTTGAGTTTATTCGTAACAAACATACAAAACCCCTTTCCCACTTCGCTGGACAAAGAGAATCTCAAGATTATTGGTATTTTTTGATGTCAAATCGAAAGAAAACTTGATGGGACACCCTAATCACCTAGCGGTATGAATTATCCTTTTTTAAGGCCAGCACTATACCTACAAGTCCACTGGTGTTGCAGATGTCCATGGGCGCCGGTAATCACTTACCATCAGGTGAACCGACTGCCTGTTTACCCCCTATTCCATAAAAAAAACGACCAACAAAATATACATCAAAAATTTCATAAAAATCGGTCGAGTCGCTTCGGAGGAGTGCGCCCACAAAAACTATGATACGAAATTTTTATATACGAGTATGAAAAACACTATGACACGAAATTTTTATATACGAGTATGACAAACACTATGACACGAAATTTTTATTTACGAGTATGACAAACACTATGACACGAAATTTTTATATACGAGTATGACAAACACTATGACACGAAATTTTTATATACGAGAATGACAAACACTATGACACGAAATTTTTATATACGAGAATGACAAACACTATGACACGAAATTTTTATATACGAGAATGACAAACACTATGACACGAAATTTTTATATACGAGAATGACAAACACTATGACACGAAATTTTTATATACGAGTATGATAAACACTATGACACGAAATTTTTATATACGAGAATGACAAACACTATGACACGAAATTTTTATATACGAGAATGACAAACACTATGACACGAAATTTTTATATACGAGTATGACAAACACTATGACACGAAATTTTTATATGCCCCGGCTACACATGGGTGCAATGTAAATGATCATGATAATAAAATCGATCGAGTAGTTTTATGTGGATAATTTTCCCCGTTTTTGCAACATTTTTGATGTTTTATAGCCTAAAGCCTTTCTCGATAATTGGACTATCCAACACAAAAATATTTTTTCAATTCGAACCAGTAGTTCCTGAAAGTAGCGCAAACAAACAAACAAACTCTTGAGCTTTATAATTTTAATTATAAATATATTAGTATAGATATGTCTTACCTCCCAAGAATAAGCATTTCTGATGACTTCGCCATCTTGGATAACCCTTCCAGCATCGCTGCTACGAACACAAGTACATTGTTCCAAAGTAGACCGCCTTTTCTGCCCAACCTGAAATAAAAGAAAATGTTGCTATTAATAAGCAAGAAACATGGAACAAATAACTTACAATAAAACTAACTAAATTAAAATAGAATAAAAAAGATAAAACTCTGTCAAAAGGAGGCCGCTCATATCGCCGTGGAAGTTTAGGAAATTGATTTTCAGCAACTTTTTCTATATTTAAGACTAACAACGCGCCCCGGCTTCACACGGGTGCAATGTAGATGTACTATACATATAAAGCCTATGTTACTCGCTGATAATGTAGCTTTCTACTGGTGAAAGAATTTTTAAAATCGCTCCAGTGGTTTTTGAGTTACTTCGTAACAAATTAACAAAACTTTCCTCTCTATAATATTAGTATGGACTATTTCACTTATACGTTCCCACAGGGCGCTTCGCTTCCTCTTTTTTATTGCGAACCGCTAAGGCCTGGAACTCTCCCTGCGTCTGTCTTTCCTGACCAGCCGGCCTAGCATGACCGCCACGAGATATGTCGCGGTCGAGAGAAGACAAACTAAGATGTAAGATATTGAGGTATATTATATCTCGACATCGACAATTTTGATAGGAAAGATATCTCGATCGACAAATATATCTATTTTTGATATTAAAAGTCGAGTTTTAAGTGTAATTGGACGCTGTTAAGCAATACAGAGTCAACCCACATGGTTGCCATTTTGAGAAAATTGAGTTTGAAGTTTTAATTAAGTTTTATAAAATTTCTTTTAAAAAGTAACTGAAATAAAAGATTTTTTTGTAATTATTATTATTAGACTAAATAGGTATATGTCGTTTTTATTGGTAGCAATCAAAGTAATTGAATTTAATGCATTATTATTAAATATTTTAAATATTTTAGGTTTTCGTGCTCGCTAGATTTTCAATATTTTGCTTCTAAAACGATTTAAATGACACATATATCTCTTTTGAAATATGTACTCCAGCTCATCAGGAAGCGACTGGTATCAAAATTTACATTTTTGTAATTTTGTGGGTTGACACTGTATTGCTTAACAGCGTCCAATTGTCATGTTAGACCAGGAAGGTCATGCTAGGCCGGCTGTACAACATGGCTCTTTTTAAGTCTCGACTAAGTTTAAGTAAGGTAAGTTTAACTCGACTAAGGGTAAGCGTGTTTTAACATCAAAGCCCGCATCAGCACTTTAGATCAGGTGAAATGGTGGGCAAACGCTTACCTATTCTTGCATAAAAATAAAAATTTAAGGAAGAGAAGAGACAACATACCTATCAGCCACAAGTCCAGTAACGACCCCACCAATCATTCCACCCACGCAGTATATGGCCACAGCGATCGACCACACATTAGTGACCACGGGGTCATCTTTAGCTGGTATAGTGAGGTTTGTTCCCGATAACGCCTCTTTTTGAAGCCAATTAGACATCACCTGCAATAAGTTTTTTATGTTAGATATCGACAGATGAGCATGAGGTTCACTTGATGGTAGGTGATACCTCAGCCACAGAACATCAGTCAATGATGAGCTGACGATCTATGTTTTTTTATGTTAGATATCGACAGACGAGCATGAGGTTCACTTGATGGTAGGTAATACCTCAGCTACAGAACATCCGTCAATGATGCGCTGTCGACCTACTTTATGTTAGATATCGACAGACGAGTATGAGGTTGACTTGATGGTAGGTGTGAAATACGAATACGTTAGCGTTATTAGTGAGCGATGATCGGTGAAACAGACACAGAAATGTATCTGTCCCATGCCCCACTAGGGGATGAGGGAATTGTAAGAAGTACCAGGACATCAGAAATATGGAACAAGTATTCTGTCAATGTATAGGTACGCATTATTAGTAAGCGATGGTCAGTAAAACGAGGGAATTCTAAGAAGTTGTTAAATGCTTATGATGATAATATAATTATTCTTACATCTTGTGGTGCATTCATCACCCCTGTGTTGTACCCGTGTTGGAAGGCAGACCATGACGCCGATATGATCGCAAACGCCAGACGAATGTTCATACCCTGGTGAAACAAATAAACATCTCAAATTCAAATAAACCGATTTTAAAAATTCTTTCACCAATAGAAAGCTACATTATCAGCGAGTAACATGGGCTATTTTGTGTGCAGTACATCTATATTGCACCCGTGTGAAGCCGGGCGCGTTGCTAGTAATATAATAGAGACACATCTACATATTTTTAAAACATATGTATGAAATTAGATATAATAGCAAGAACTCGTATTTGTATTTGTAAATTTCCATTTTAAACAGGAAAATAATACATCGCATTCATCAACTTATCTCTTACAAAAATATTATAGGTATAATATAATATTTATTTAATTACTAGCCAGAGTCCGTTCTCATGCAACATCCGTTATCATTAAATGACGATAACTTCCCAGCATCTGTTTTTTTTTTATGTCAGATATCGACAGACAAGCATGAGGTTCACTTGATGGTAGGTGATACCTCAGCCACAGAACATCAGTCAATGATGCGCTGTCGACCTAATTTTTATTTCGAGCATTCGGAAATCCATAGACAGAAACCGAAACGCGCAATATGCACTTCACGGTTTTTCCATCTATAAACGGTGGTTCGTTACCCGGTCGGAATTGAGATATTCCTCCCACCCGATCAATGTCCGAAGTTACCAGACGTGGGGAAAACATGCTTATAGAAAAAAAAATGATGAAACAAAGCTCCACGTTAAACTAAATATACGTTGTTTAGTAGTTTTGTGGGTTGGCGTGAATAAACAGACACAATTGTAAAATAATATTTGGATAATCTTGTACGTTTTTGTCAGAGTAGACAACCATGAATATGGTTTACCTGTTGGTAAGAAATGACGTACAAAAAAAAATAGAATAATATTCACTAGTAAGTCTTCTATCACATGCTTATAAAATCATTTCTCTATGTAAAGTAGTTTACGAGAAAAACAATTTTAAAAAAGTCTCTACTTTTTTAATAGTTTTTAAAATATTTCATCTTTCTGTCTCCCCGCGACCACGGTTGCTGAAAAGCATCCGAAATGTCGGGATAAATAATTTAAACAATATTAATAATAAATTGCGTTTTATCCGGTATACCTACAGTATTTTATTTAAATGTGTGATACTCGCGTTAATAAAAGACAATATTATGTACACTAGTACGGTCTGAAAAATGCTAATAAAATTCCTCATAAACATCCAATATTTCTCTAAAAGATGGTATAGTCATTAATAGACTGCTATTGGGGACAGATTTCCTATGCTTATCCGGCTAGACCCTTTCATAATTATTGGGTTTAGCTCTGTACCTTCGATATGAAATGGTGCTCGCCCCAAAAACCAAAATTCAAAAAATTTAAATAGTTGATTGTTTGCCGAGGGAGCAAAACACGGGGTGGGAGGAATATCTAAATTCCAACCGGGTAACGGACCACGGTTCATAGATGGAAAAACCGTGAAGTGCATATTGCGCGTTTCGGTTTTAGTCTATGGATTTCCGAATGTTCGAAGTAAAAATTAGATCGACAGCGCATCGTTGACTGATCACTGATGTTCTGCAGCTGAGGTATCACCTACCATCAAGTGAACCTCATGCTCGTCTGTCGATATCTGACATAAAAAAAAATAAAAAAAAAATTAGGCGAGTGTTTTTTGAATCCGGATTGGATTCAAAATACGTCACTCGAGTTGAAAAAGTGATGCTTTCGAGGTGAACACTCTACTTTTTATCACC
Source organism: Anthocharis cardamines (assembly GCA_905404175.1). Taxonomy (NCBI): domain Eukaryota; kingdom Metazoa; phylum Arthropoda; class Insecta; order Lepidoptera; family Pieridae; genus Anthocharis; species Anthocharis cardamines. Next base: position 970,707 of record FR989978.1, on the reverse strand, counting down.
TCTATGAGAAAATAAATGCAACATGAATGATGTTTATTTATTTATTGTACATACAGTTAGGAACAATAAGAAACAGAAATAATTATTATTTATGATAATGTTTATTTTTAAATATTATCTTAAATCCGAATTTGAACAAACAATAACAAAATAAAAAATGCGTTTCGCGCGTTTTTACTTTACAGAAACTTTTTTTTTTATTTGGTTCGCGCGCGGATTATTTTTTGACAGCCAGTTTCCAGCATTTTCATACAATGTTCTTCACCTTTCTGGTGATTGAAATTCTTCATCTTTTTGGTGATTGAAACAATAACAACTAACAATATCCACATTCCAAATTCAAATCACTTTTAATCCCTAAGGATTAAAAAGCAACTAGCTTTTTTAAGACATAATTAAGGAGAGATATAAGGAAAATACAACGTAAGACTAGGCGGTATGGTCGAAAGATTTTAGCCTGCCTAAACTAGCTTTTTTAATAGATGTGATAAAAATCAAATTAGTTCCAATTTTATTCGCTTGGGAAAGGAAAGCCAAAAAAAAATAGAGACCGATGGCACATTCTGGAGGAGGCTTTTACCGCGAATAGCGGTCCTTACTCCTTACATAAAATAGTTCTTTTACTTTTCTACATTTTCTTTATCTTTTTATTTTATAATTGTTTTTATATTTTACTAACAATAGAATTAAGATTTAAAACAATACTAACAAAAACTGTAATAACTATGTAAGGAATTAAAAAGCTTTTTTATTTATTTTATTTTATTTAACCGCTTAAACAGAAATGGCGCTATACGCTATACATATTATGGAGAATTAACGATAAGAATATATTATTATTGGAGTTTCCGCTTCACTTTATCGGTAGAAACAAACGTATATGTACATGAATATATTGATATATTATTCTCTCATAAAGCTTTTTTGAGAGCATTGACTTCCTCATGGCCGTCTCACTGTTTATTTGTATCAATATTATACTTTGAACCAAAAGCCTGAGTTCAAAATTATTTTATGCAATAAACAATTGAATTTATACAAATATATTAAGCAAAGTCCAGGGCAACATATAGGTTTTGTTTCATCGAAATCGGTTGATGTCGGAAAAAAAGTTATCATCTATACATATAATAAAAGAGTAGGATCGAAATTACGCTTCACTAAATATTTTTACCAGAAATTAAGAGGGGTGATAAAAGAAGGGTAGCAGAATGCATAAATGCAATTTTTAAGATTCTTGTCTGTCTGTCTGTCTGTCTGTCTGTCCGTCTGTCTGTCTGTCTGTCTGTTTGTTCACGCTAATCTCCGAAGATACTGAACGGATTTTCATGCAATTTACACAAATATATTAAGTAAAGCCCGGGGCAACATATAGGCTTTGTTTTATCGAAATCGGTTCTTGGAAAGAAAAGTTATCATCATTTAAAAATAATTTTAAAGGCACCATATCACCAAATTGCAATGCAAACTGACTCGCGTTGAACTTTTTCGAATTGTCAGATGTCAATCACAGTTTGATATGTAAATGAAATACTTTGATTATTTCGCCATTTCCGATATATGTAATCGTAGAATAGTGGATATGCAGGCACATTGCGTAACTTCAGATGCGAGTTCGAATCTGAAGTTGGGCGGAAATATTTTTTTTGTATTTATATTTATTTTTTTAAAGAACTATATTATAAAAAAAATAGAAAATGTATTATTGAAATATTATATGAAAAATTATTTCTTATGAGATCGTTTATTTCACCTTTTCATACAGAATTACGACATCCTTTCTCTACAGAATTACGATTATTCGACATTGCTTTTATTGCTTCTTAAGGACTGTCTTCGTATCTTAGAGGTTTCCGCATTTAGCACCGGAAACCCGAGTAGGAATCCCGGGAAAAGGGAATTTAATAAAAGGCTCAAAATGAAAATGATCAATTAAATGAAATAAATATCGAGGTGGATACAGTATCTTCGCCACTAATTAAATTTAAGATGCAAAATCAACCGTCAGTGACTAATTTGATAGCTCTTTCCCAAAAGAAATCACCAAGTACAGAGGATGGAGGATATGTCATTTGAAGAAAGCTTGCTCAAAAGCAAACCCCACGCGAACGAAGTCGCGGGCATCAGCTAGTCATAAATATTATTTTAAAGGCACCATTTCAACAAATTGCAATGAAAACTGACTCGCGTTGAATCTTTTCGAATTGTCAGATGTCAATCACAGTTTGATATGTAAATGAAATAGTTTGATAATTTCGCCATTTTTGATATGTGTTCGTGGCATAGTGGATATACGGTCGTACTACGTAATTTCAGATGCGAGTTCGAACTTCGAATCATCACTAAGGGAAATATTTTTTTTGTATTTATTTTTTTATATTTTTAAAAGAACTAATATTGAAAATAGAAAATGGTTTATTGAACTATTCTATTATATAAAAATGTATTTCTTATGAGATCGTTTATTTCGCATTTTCATCAAGACTTTCCTTTCCAAGGGAATTAAACAAAAATATCTGAAATTAAAAGTGATCAATTAAATGAAATAAATATCGAGGTGGATATAGTATCTTCCACACTAATTAAATTTATAAAAAAATAAGTAATTGGTCAACATTGCTATACTATTTTTTTTCATTCATTTTACGTTGCATTTCTCCATACCTTTATTATATATTTAAGATGGAAAATGCATTGAATCCAATCTTCGACTGAACTCTGATTAGTGGAAAAAAGACACATATCTGCATTTTGGTGACGTAAAATTTGATTGATATGCATCTCCCTAAAGTTTCTTTAAAGTTAGGTTCATTTTTTAAATTACTATGGTATTTCTTTTGAATTTCAAATCATCATTTGAACCCCAACCTCAACCACCATTAAACATGTCGATAATATGATACAAAAGCAACCGTCAATGACTACTCTGATAGCTCTTTCCGAAAAGAAATCACCAAGTACTCTGTTAGTAATCCTCTGTTAGGATGGAGGATATATAATATGAAGAAAGCTTGCTCAAAAGTTCAGCATAAAAGTGATCCCCACGCGAACGAAGTCGCGGGCATCAGCTAGTATCTAATAATAATATACAATAAATAATTAATCTCCTAAAAGCTATATGGACGCTGAGGCAATACAGTGTCAACCCACAAAATGACATAAATGTAGATGTTGATACCAATCGCTTCCTTATGAGCAGGAGTACATATTTCAAAAGAGATATGTATCATTTAATTTTTTTTAATAGCAAAAATATTGAAAAAACTAGCGAGCTAGAAAACCTAAAATGTTTAAAATATTTAATAATAATGCATTAAATTCAATTACTTTGATTGCTACCAAAAAAAACGACATATTTAGTCTAATAATAATAATAATTACAAAAAATCTATTATTTCAATAATTATAAAAAAAAAATTTATAAAACCTGATTAAAACTTCAAACTCAATTTTTTCAAAATAGCAACACTGTATTGCCTAACACGGTCCATATTATAACTTCTGATGAAAAATTATAAACCAGACAATATTCCTTGGCCTTGAGAGAGAAAATGTAAATGTTGAACCATCTGTTATTTTAAATGTCAAATTGTCAATTCGCGCGCCAACAAGGTCAGCGAGTTATGTCATGTTATACTTTCAACAGATTTAGATGTAAAGTAGTAACAAAAACCCGCCGACATAGCCGGTTTTGTTGTCGGCAACACGCGAGGAAACAATTCGCCAACATATTTTTTTTTTTAATAAAATGCCGAAACCTTCCGGCCGATATGTCGGCGAGTTTGGTATATATCTCTCTAAGTTATAGATTTTTTAAATTACTTAAGTCTTGGTTAAGGCCTCGCCAACAGGCCGAAAACTTTAAAAAAAAATTAAGTTTTATCACGTAAATTTTTGAAATTTTGGATGCCAATGGGAAAATATTATATTTAGTTATTAATTTATATGTTTATTTTTTGTTCAGACGAATATCGCATATTTAATTAATTTATTCATAATATTATTATAAATTCCGAAGTTATATCTGTCACCGATTGATTAATTATTATTATTATTTTCGCCCATAGGGCAGGCTAAAGTCTTTCGACCATACCGCCTAGTCTTATGTTGTATTTTCTTTATATTCCTTAATTCTGTCTTACGTTACTTCCCGCCATTTCTCACCGATTGAAGGACAAGTATCCATGGTCATGCAATAAATAAAAAAAAATTACAACTGTCACATTTCAGTATGCCCTTATCTTACCCGCTAGTTTCATAAAATTATTATATTATCTAAAATGGTTTAATATATTAAGTATATTTCTTTTTCAAAACCTGACAGACTGAAGACCACGCTGATATGTTAGTACAACTCAAATTTCTAAGTTTATGAACCTCAACCTTGAATTTTTTTCTCATCTGACATCATGGTTTGGACAAGTTGGACGTAACAAAAAAAAAAACAAATTTCATAATTCGCTTATATTTCTATTTTACTATCTTACTATTTATTATATAAATGAGTTTGTGAGGATGGATGGATGTATGTTTGTTACTCTTTCACGCAAAAACTACCGAACGGATTTCGATGAAACTTTACAGTAATATAGCTTATATATCAGAATAACACATAGGCTATAATTTATAAACAGTTTTTGTATATTAGCCATAATATTACGATAACTATCAAGTAACTCGGAAAAATTCCTGCCTTCTGAGGGCTATCTTGGCATGCGCTGCCAATAAAATTTATGGTGGGATTGTTTGTTATAAATAGTTCTAAATAAAAGTCCGCGATAGTATATATCTACATTTTATGTGGAAGCCCCTTTGAGATATGACAAAATAATGCATGGTGGGATATTCCTCTTTTATCAAATCAACAAAGACAAATCTTTGTTTTTATTATTTTTTCGTTTATATAAATATTTTTCGATTATTATAGTTAATTACTTAAAGATGTCATGTGGAACACGGTGTAATGGTTGCAGCTCCTTACAAAACATTTGTAAAACAAAAACTTGGCGATTAAAAAGAGTGGCGGCGAGTTTATTGCCAGTTCTTCTCGTCCGCTCTACGCCCTTGATTTGAGAACTGGCAGTAAATGTAAAATTAGAAGCATTTAATATGTATTTTTTATTGACGTTCATAAGTGTACATTGTGTTACCTAAATGAATAAATGATTTTTGAATTTGAATATAGATCTACAAAAAAGTCCGCGATGGCATAATAAATGTCTATCTTTTAAAGATATACCCAATCTAACTTCTAAAAAAATGGTCACGTACAATGCGGTAATTGGAAAGCTATTTCGACGGATACAATATTAATCCTCCACTTAATTACGTTAGTTATCTGCACATTATTATAATCTTTTATAAAATATAATTTAAATGAATATCTAAGGAGTTATCGCAAAAATGTATGCGCGCGAAAATATAGGCAAAACATGTAGGCATAATATGCTCTAGTAACTACCCATGCGAAGCCGGGGCGGGCCGCTAGTATCTATATACATATAATAAAACTGTAGAGGTCGAACGTCTATAAATAGAAAAAAAATGCTTAATATCGAGTCAGGGGGATTTAAGAAGAGAAATATAACAAATCCCGATTTTTTTAAAATTTTTTTGTTGTACGGACTAATCTCCGAAACTGGTGGACCGATTTACATGAAATTTTGCCTTAACCCCGGTCAACATCTTAGAAAATTAAAGTTCCCAAAATAAAGACTTTGTTTCATCGAAATCTGTTGTCGAAAAGAAAAGTTATCATCATTTATAAAACCCACGCGAATGGAGTCGAGGGTATCAGCTAGTAAAACATATATGATTAAAATGTTGAAAGACAATAGTGACGTTCACTTGATGGTAAATATTTCCTACTAGTTGTAACGAATTCTTCAAAATTGGTTTTCGTGACATCACTACTTCAAACTATTGACACACTAAATACCTAGCATAATGCGTGAAGTTATTCTAATTCTATCTGGAACATTTTAGTCATTCTAATTCTACCTGGAACATTCGAAAATCAATAGATTGAAAAGGAAAGGCGCAATTTGCACAGTAATTTTACAATTTAAACCCACGCTTTCAACAACCAAGGTTAAGGATAAACGCGGATGAAAAATATTATTACTACTCAAACTTAAGGATGAAGGAAATAAAAAAAAATATAGATATATTAAACTTTTCTAGATTATTTTGATAACAAAAACTAGACTTCTTTCTATGTTTAAAAACATCCCTTACCAATTTAATATAAGCTCATGTTAACCCATCAAATAGGTACCTGCAAAAACTGACTGTAAATATTATTGCAATTTTTGTATAATAGTCATTATATGTATAATTGCCGTTTATCGTAGAGTAAAAAATATATATATTTTTAAGCTATGTCATTAAAAATGAAATAAATAAATTCTAATTTCCAATTTCCATAGAAAATTTTATTTATAACTTGGTTTATTAAATATTACGTGAACGTTTCAAAATTAGAACGGCTGTGAAAACATGACCAGCATCACGCATGCGTAAGTATAACATTTCGTACCGCCATCCTGTATCCGGTTAGATAGTAGCACTTTACACTAAAACACTTTAAAATTAACACAAAACCTCCTTTGTAACAATAAAACTTAAAATAACAAACTGTCACTGTGACATTTCACTTATTCGCGCCGTAAAATATATACGGTAGCGCGGTCACCGAAATTCGAATTTCAAATGACGCGGACGCGGTCGCCGGTCTGTGTGGTCAGTGACGTCATTAACAACCGGTTGGATAGGATGTTGTTCTATACATTCCATATTTGAAACGATTTATTTTCCATCTTATTACTTACGAAAACAGTTCAAAATCACATGAACTGATCCAATATTTTCTGTAAAGTAGATCACATGGAAATTTATTCCTTAAAACAATACTATTGAGGACTAAAATAGCGTATGACGTCAATGTTTTCTTAGGTAACTGAACGCTTATTATAACCGTACTATGAAAAAGTTGTAAATGGAATTATTATGGAAAGCTTTAAAGCGCTTTTTAGATGTTTTCGCTCAAATGCAGCGTCATTACCAATGTAAATTATTGTGTAACTTTTACTAATTATTTTTTTACATAGAGTGTAATTTTTAAAATGATAAATGATGATAAATATAATAATATTACTTAGTAATAGCCGTCAAATTTAATAATTATAAGAGTTAATTGATTACAAAAGATTAAACAAAATTATCGTCGTTGCGCCTGCCAAATTCCATATGTGTTTTTTTTTGATTTTTGGTTTTTGCACAAAAAATAATCTTCGTTTTATTCTCTATGTGTTACTAAAATCATTTTTGTGATATTCGAACTGGACATGAGTTTAACTAATTCCATGTGTGTTTTGATCGGTAAGAAAAGCTCCGTATGTGAATCAATAATACGTTTTTTGTTGTCTCCCAAAACTATACAAAAATCACATATGGAACTTGTCAGGCGCAGCGACGTTATGTCAATCATTAGCGATGCCGCGGTCTCAGTTACGCAATAACTCATAATAGGTATAGATTATATAGGAAACTACGCAGTTTATTTTTTTACCAAAAAGTTTGGATTTTTGAAGTGAAACTTCTTTATCGACGTATGGGAGAAATTTTGTAAATATCGTCACGTTTTTCGGTAACGCGCCATGTTACTTTTTTATCAAAGTTTAGTATAGTGACGTAAAGAATATAATGTAATATATTATAATAATAACAACAATATATTAGTTTTGAAGTTTGGTTTGAAATAAGAATAATTTGAAAGTGATTATCTACCCCATTTTCGTGAAGTTGCAAATAGTACAAAAATGATATATCGTAAAGAAGTTTCACTTCTTACCTGTGTACTCTGGTATACACACACAATTTTTTTAGTATGGGCTGCTTTAATTGGTCATCATTTGGTCATCACTTTTGGTATTCCATAGGGGGAGGCTGACATTTTTTCTATTGATATAATACAACGTCGAAGTCCTTTTTGTAGTGCATCATTTTCACATAAACACAACAGAGCATTATTTGAAAGACTTTTCCTGAAGATTCAGTGAAGATATTTCTACAAGTAGTTTAAAATCAGTTCTAGTCGGACATATTTGTTAAGTTTCAGAAACAGTTTTCATCTAGTCATGTCTAAAAAGCCAAAACTACGCGTTTTCTTAGGTATTTTTAGCTCTCACAGTTGTTCTCTGGAACAGGAGTCACCAGCGGTACTTCCGAACCTATACAACTAAGGGATCTTCAAGAAAAGAGCCTACTCGTTTCTTAAGGGCCGGCAAGGCCTCTGTCATAGATGTCTATGTCTATTATCGGAAATATATAACATAGATTACTTTATATATAAACACGTTTTACGGGCTCGTTGGCGCGTTCGGTAGAACACCTGCCGTGCGCATCGATGGGTCGTGGGTTCTAATCCCACCGGGAGCACATGCTTATAATTTTCTGTAAGCATGTTTTCCCCACGTCTGGTGACTTCGGGCATTGATCGGGTGGGAGGAATATCTAAATTCCAACCGGGTAACGAACCACCGTTCATAGATGGAAAAATCGTGAAGTGCATATTGCGCGTTTCGGTTTCAGTCTATGGATTTCCGAATGCTCGAAGTAAAAATTAGGTCGACAGCGCATCGTTGACTGATGTTCTGTGGCTGAGGTATCACCTACCATCAAGTGAACCTCATGCTCGTCTGTCGATATCTGACATAAAAAAAAAAAAAAAAACACGTAATACATTGAAATCGTTAAACCGGACTTGTGAACTGACAACCCGCATGCCCCTATTCGATGAAAAGGTATATCTACAGAAAATATATCAGACTCAGCTGTATTCAAACTCATGTCCCATTGAAACACCATGCATCTGTATGGGCGACTTGACTATAAAAAGTCACATATCGTCGCTGCGCCTGACAAGTTCCATTTGTGATTTTTGTATAGTTTTGGGAAACAACTAAAAACGTATTATTGATTCACATACGGAGATTTTCTTAATTGTCAAAATACATGTGGAATTAGTTAAACTCGTTTCCAGTTCGAATATCACAAAAAGGATTTTAGTAACACATAGAGAATAAAACGAAGATTATTTTTTGTGCAAAAACCATAAATCAAAAAAATGCACATATGGAATTTGGCAGGCGCAACGACGATATGTTGAAATAGGTTAATTTTATGAGCATATAAATTAATAATTTTCCTATAAGGTAAAAATAACATATAATATGAAATGCTTAAGTATCATACGTAGCTAAATCATTAGTCATAATGCGTTCTTGTCGCCGGCTCTGAAGCTCTTGCACAATTATTAAAAAACCTACCTTGCCCACCGATGGGTCGTGGGTTCGAATTCACGCGATGGCCATTTTGAGTAAATTGAGTTTGAATTTTAAATTTTGTATTATTAAGTTTACTTTAAAAATAATAGAAATAATAGATTTTTTTATAATAAAAATTATTATTATTATAATAATTGGTGTATATCGTTTTTTTGGTAGCACCAATGTTATAGGATGTTAATTATTATTAAATATTGTAAACCTTATAAAGGTTTCGTGCCAACTGTTTTTTTCAAGATTTTTGCTATTAAGACGATTTAAATTATACAAAACAAAAAAATGTACTCCAGCTCATAAGGAAACGATTGATACCAAAAACTTTTTTAGCATTTTGTAGGTTGATGCTGTATCGCTTAACAGCGTCCAAATATAAAGCGCTGTTTCCGCTTGAAGCGTCGCGTTGGGGGCTTGCCGTCGACGTCAGTGAGCTGTGACTAAAATCTCAATACAAGTCATTCTAACCTTCAATTTTAACCTCGCATAATTATTTATTATAAGTTTTATTGACTGTGTGGGAACTGACAATATCAAAATATATTATGTAAAACGACAATGTAGCACATCGGGGTTATGGACCTTATAAATTACTAGCGACCCGCCCCGGCTTCGCTCGGGCTTAGATTTTTTGACAAAAAAAACAGGGGTTGTATGTATTTTTAATGCCACATTATAAAAAAATAAAAACAAACAATTTCGTCCAAAAATTAAAAAAAAGAATTTAAGGGTAAACAACCCTTATCACTTAGGGGTATGAAAGATAGATAGTAGCTGATTGCAGCATACAATCGGTCGAGTCGTTTCGGAGGAGTATGGGAACGAACATTGTGACACGAGAATTTTATATATTAGATGACACCAAGTTTTAGATAGATAACACGTTAGGTATTATTTTTTTTGTTTTTTTTTTATCAGGAGTTCCAATTTGTATCATGTCAAATGTCAGTAGCTTACAATAAACACATAAAAAAGTAACAAATCTATGACAAATAAAAGATTATTGCAAATCTTATTTTTTAATTAAAAATGTATAATAAGAATAAATGCTGTGGAAATGAGAGCTTTGAAAAGTAAGTGTGGTGTAACTCTGAAAGATAGATTAAGAAATGGCGAAATTCGAGAGCGTTGTGGAGCAAAAGACGATGTAGTGACGAGAATTGAGAAAGGTATGTTGAGGTGGTTTGGGCATGTAGAAAGGATGGATGGATGGCGTAGGGAAACGAAAAAGATTTATGAAACTCGTGTGAGTGGTAGAGTCGGGAGTGGTCGAGCTAGAACGTACCTCGATCAGATCGGGGACGTTCTGCAAAAGGGCCAGGTCAAAAGTACTCGTAACCGACGAATATGAAAGCATTGATGAAAGTAGAAGAAGCGAAAGTGGTATGTAAGGATATGCATATGGAATTCCGTGATCTCTGCCTACCCCAATGGGAAAGAGGCGTGATGTATATGTAATATGTATGTATGTAGTATATAAATTTAGAGTTTAGACCACCTCAAAAAAAACTTATGACAGAAACCTAAGATCTAAGACATCTAATATATAAAATTCTCGTGTCACAGTTTTCGTTGCCATACTCCTCCGAAACGGCTTGACCGATTTTTACCAAATTTTATATGCGTATTCAGTAGGTCTGAGAATCGGCCAACATCTATTTTTCATCCCCCTAAATGTTAGGGGTAGTCCACCTCTAAATTTTTTTGTTTTTATTTTTTATAATGTGGCATTAAGAAATACATTCAACCCCTGCTTTTTTTGTCAAACAATCTAGACCCGTGCGAAGCCGGGGCGGGTCGCTAGTTACCTTATAATATTCTATTATAAAAATTGTATTTTTATTTGAGAATTTTAGTATGCCATAGTTTATTTTTTACTAAATAAACTATGGTACATTTTGACAGTAGGTTTTTCATTCAGCAATTATTGAATGAGGAATGATATTATTATCATACATATTAATATAATATATTAAACAGTGGAAATTACGTACTTTAGTCACATCAAAGCACAGTTGGACGCTGTTAAGCAATACAGGCGTCAACCCACAAAATAATAAAAATGTTAATTTTGATACCAATCGCTTCCTTATGAGCTGGAGTATATATTTCAAAATAAATATCATTTGAATCGTTTTAATAGCAAAAATATTGAAAAAACTAGCGGGCACGAAAACCTAAAATGTTTAAAATATTTAATAATAATGCATTTAATTCAATAACTTTGATTGCTACTTACCAATTAGTTTAATAATAATAATTACAAAAAAACTATAATTTCAGTTATATTTTAAAATAAATTTAATAAAACCTAATTAAAACTTCAAACTCAATTTTCTCAAAATGGCAATCATGTGGGTTGACTCTGTATTGCTTAACAGCGTCCAGTTATACGCACAATACTTTATATCTAACTAGAAACACGCCCCGGTTTCACACGGGTGCAATGTAGATGTACTGCACACAAAAGCCTATGTCACTCGCTGATAATGTAGCTTTCTATTGGTGAAAGATTTTTTATAGGTTAAGTGGATCCAGAGATTACTCTCTACAACTTTTTTTTTACACCTTGGGTTACATTATTCAAGTTTTTGTAGGGATCCCTAATTATTTCTAGAAATACTTATAGCCTATGTTACTCGGTGATAATGGAGCTTTCTATTGGTGAAAGATTTTTTATAGGTTAAGTGGATCCAGAGATTACTCTCTGCAACTTTTTTTTTACACCTTGGGTTACATTATTCAAGTTTTTGTAGGGATCCCTAATTATTTCTGGAAATGAATGTCTATGTTACTCGGTGAAGATGTAGCTTTCTAACGGTGAAAGAATTTTTAAAATCGGTCGAGTAGTTTTTGAGTTACATCGTAACAAACAGACAAACATACAAATCTTTCCTCATTATAATATTAAGTATAGATTTTAAATTTAAATTAGTTTTTAAAGGTGTATTTTTAATCATTGTTCTATGTTTTTCGACGGTCTCGTTGGCGCGTTTTACCTTGCGCACCGATGGGTCGCGGATTCGAATCCCGCCGCGGCGCATCATTGACTGATGTTCTGTGGCTGAGGTATCACCTACCATCAAGTGAACCTCATGCTCGTCTGTCGATATCTAACATAAAAAACATAGGTCGACAGCGCATCATTGACTGATGTTCTGTGGCTGGGGTATCACCTACCATCAAGTGAACCTCACGCTCGTCTGTCGATATCTGACATAAGAAAACAGGTCAACAGCGCTTCATTGACTGATGTTCTGTGGCTGGGGTATCACCTACCATCAAGTGAACCTCATGCTCGTCTGTCGATATCTAACATAAAAAAACATAGGTCGACAGCGCATCATTGACTGATGTTCTGTGGCTGGGGTATCACCTACCATCAAGTGAACCTCATGCTCGTCTGTCGATATCTAACATAAAAAACATAGGTCGACAGCGCATCATTGACTGATGTTCTGTGGCTGGGGTATCACCTACCATCAAGTGAACCTCATGCTCGTCTGTCGATATCTGACATAAGAAAACATAGGTCAACAGCGCTTCATTGACTGATGTTCTGTGGCTGGGGTATCACCTACCATCAAGTGAACCTCACGCTCGTCTGTCGATATCTGACATAAGAAAACAGGTCAACAGCGCTTCATTGACTGATGTTCTGTGGCTGGGGTATCACCTACCATCAAGTGAACCTCATGCTCGTCTGTCGATATCTAACATAAAAAACATAGGTCGACAGCGCATCATTGACTGATGTTCTGTGGCTGGGGTATCACCTACCATCAAGTGAACCTCATGCTCGTCTGTCGATATCTGACATAAGAAAACATAGGTCAACAGCGCTTCATTGACTGATGTTCTGTGGCTGGGGTATCACCTACCATCAAGTGAACCTCATGCTCGTCTGTCGATATCTAACATAAAAAACATAGGTCGACAGCGCATCATTGACTGATGTTCTGTGGCTGGGGTATCACCTACCATCAAGTGAACCTCATGCTCGTCTGTCGATATCTGACATAAGAAAACATAGGTCAACAGCGCTTCATTGACTGATGTTCTGTGGCTGGGGTATCACCTACCATCAAGTGAACCTCACGCTCGTCTGTCGATATCTGACATAAGAAAACAGGTCAACAGCGCTTCATTGACTGATGTTCTGTGGCTGGGGTATCACCAACCATCAAGTGAACCTCATGCTCGTCTGTCGATATCTAACATAAAAAACATAGGTCGACAGCGCATCATTGACTGATGTTCTGTGGCTGGGGTATCACCTACCATCAAGTGAACCTCATGCTCGTCTGTCGATATCTGACATAAGAAAACATAGGTCAACAGCGCTTCATTGACTGATGTTCTGTGGCTGGGGTATCACCTACCATCAAGTGAACCTCATGCTCGTCTGTCGATATCTGACATAAAAAACATAGGTCGACAGCGCTTCATTGACTTATGTTCTGTGGCTGGGGTATCACCTACCATCAAGTGAACCTCATGCTCGTCTGTCGATATCTAACATAAAAAACATAGGTCGACAGCGCATCATTGACTGATGTTCTGTGGCTGGGGTATCACCTACCATCAAGTGAACCTCATGCTCGTCTGTCGATATCTGACATAAAAAACATAGGTCGACAGCGCTTCATTGACTTATGTTCTGTGGCTGGGGTATCACCTACCATCAAGTGAACCTCATGCTCGTCTGTCGATATCTAACATAAAAAACATAGGTCGACAGCGCATCATTGACTGATGTTCTGTGGCTGGGGTATCACCTACCATCAAGTGAACCTCATGCTCGTCTGTCGATATCTGACATAAGAAAACATAGGTCGACAGCGCTTCATTGACTGATGTTCTGTGGCTGGGGTATCACCTACCATCAAGTGAACCTCATGCTCGTCTGTCGATATCTGACATAAAAAACATAGGTCGACAGCGCTTCATTGACTTATGTTCTGTGGATGGGGTATCACCTACCATCAAGTGAACCTCATGCTCGTCTGTCGATATCTGACATAAAAAACATAGGTCGACAGCGCTTCATTGACTTATGTTCTGTGGCTGGGGTATCACCTACCATCAAGTGAACCTCATGCTCGTCTGTCGATATCTAACATATTTTTTTAACCTTATATGAATACAAAAATCAAACATTTTCAATTGATTCAGCATTTTATTTATATATTCCTTGTAAATTAATTCTTATATATAATTGTAATATTTAGAATCTTATTGATATATTGTTAGTCTTCCTGTTATTTTTGACTACGCTTGTATTTGCAAATGTTCGGAGTCAGTTCTTGCTATTTAAGGTGTTTGTTTAACAAAGCGCAAATATTTTAATAAGTATGTTGTATATTTGAAACTGAGATGAGATATATACAGTAGAGATGGGTCGTTGACGGTTTTTGTGTTAACGAAATGAAACTGCTAATTACAAACTGATAACCTGTTAAAAAACAGCTAATTTTATTAGCTGGTTTGCAGTTAGCGACGCATTGAATGTTCGTTGAGCTAATCAGCGCGTTGCGTCCGAAAATCGTTGAATGAAACAGTTGATATATTTAGCGACTTTTGCGGTAAACGAAAAGCAGCTAATTCGTTAACATTATAAAAGCAGCAAAAAAAGCTGCTTGTTGAATAAACGCCCACTCCTAATAAACAGTGGTGTATTTACCACTTTTACCAGCAGTCTGAGTAGGCTTTAGCCTAGGGCGGCAGATTTTATGGGCGGCAAATTTGGGGACCAATTTTATTTTTACGTGTCTTATGGAAATCAATAAGAAATCTGTAGAACGTTTTTATGATGTCCTTCAACGAAATATCAAACTTGTATATCCTATAGCAAAAACTCAGTTCGCCGCCCCGAACCAGTAATCGGACTCTATCTATACATATAATAAAACTGTAGAGGTCAAACTTCTGTACATAGAAAAAAAATGCTAAAAATCGAGTCAGGGGGGTAAGAAGAGAAATAGAACAAACCCAGATTTTTTTTTAATTTTTTGTTTCTCTGTCTGTTTGTACGGGCTAATCTCCGAAGATACTGAACCGATTTTCATGCAGTTTTCAAAAATATATTAAGCAAAGCCCGGGGCAACATATAGGTTGTCGGAAAGGAAAGTTATCATCATTTAAAGATTATTTATTTCTACAAATTGCAATGCAAACTGACTCGCGTCTAACATTTTCGAATTATCAGATGTCAGTAACAGTTTGATATGGAAATGAAATAGTTTGATTATTTCGCCACTTTACTATTTACGTGAAGCCTATGCGAACGAAATCGCTGGCATCAGCTAGTATATTATATTAATGTAAACTTAGACATTTGCAGACGGGGGGGGGGGGGGGGAGGGGAGGTGTAATAACGAATATGAATGAAATAAAAATACATTCAAGTAATATAAAATAGCTGTTGTATTTATGTGGATGCATTTTCCACATTTACATGACATTAATGATGATAACAATGAAATTCGAGGTTCGAGGCTTAATATAAATCGCACGATTGTACCCCCTTTAAATCCCCTAAATAAATGTATCCTCCAAAAATCTCCTGGGCATCTTGATTCTCCCTAGATTTGGGGGGAAATCCCCAAGTTGGCATCACTGCAGTCGGATAGTTCGAATTTCAAAACTGTTCGAAACTGATTGGCTATGGCCGAATACAACGCCACCAGCAAAGAGGTTTACTTTAATATATTGCTGTCACTATTATCAACGTTATTTATTAGCTATGAATTAGCTCCGTTAATCTACATAAAAAATAAACATAATCTTATATAGAAATAAATAAATAAGCCGTCTTCACATAATATATTCTACTTCTGTCATAAGTTTGATGCTTTGACTATTTGACATGTGTAACACTGCGCTGCGCCGCGCAATTGCGTCAACACATTTCACTGCGCAGAGTGAGTCAGCTCACACATTCATAATGTGTTGGCGCACGTCGCAGTACCCACTCACTGAGTGAACTATGAGCGTGGCGTGCGTTTCGGAAGTTTCACTGCTCGCTTTGCGCGTCCCATTTTGATGCGTCAAAGCGCAATTTTGAGTTAACTCAAAGAGCCGACGCAGTACACTGTACCTGAGTTCCTGAGTTAACGCAAATCATTTCGCTGAGTTACCCATGTCTACTAATATTCAAAGGTTTGATGCCTAATCGACTATATATTTACTATAAACTAGACAAATTATATTTTAAATAAAATACTATATACCGGATTAAAACGCGATTTATTATTTATATTGTTTAAATTATTTATCCCGACGTATCGGATACTTTTCAGCAACTGTGAAATGAAAATAATTCAAACAATATAATCCGGTATACAGTATTTTATTTAAATGTGTGATACTCGCGTTAATAAAAAACAATATTAAGTTATATTTTATATTAGTGATGTTATGGATATGAAATTTCGGTTGTGGATATAATAATAATATCATACCGGTTTCAGATGATTCGGTTACGGTTACGGAGCTCCATAACACACCTGTTTTATTTACATAGGTATACGGATTGTGATATTGGCATTTTCAAATCTTATTTATTTATTTATTTACTTAGGAAAACAGACATCAATTATTATACAAATCATGAAATATATAATTATTATACAAAAACATAGAAATCATAGGCCAAAACAGTTTTCACAAATAGACAATTGACTAAAAAAATTAAAAAATAATATCGATATATGAACCCAAAGTATAATTACCAATTATAATATATATAATAATATGTTAGGTAGGTATATTATGATTTTATTAAGTCTATGAAATCAGATACAACTAAAAGGGTATAGCTGGATTAATATGTGAATTCTGCCCCCGTGGCTTTTTTTACTTTTTGACGAAAAAAGCCACGGGGGCAGAATTCACATATTAATCCGGCTATACCCTTTGGGAATTTAAAAAGGCCCCATGTTTTAAATGTTAAAAATTCCGCATTTTTTCATAAATAAATTAAATTATTATTCGATTTGGTGTCAAACTAATTATATCATATTTTTTTATTTTATTTCTAACTATTTTATTTTTTGGCTTATTGTAGATAGTTCATCACCTTTGAAAACGTTATTAAAATTAATCTCCGAACAAATAAAAACAAAATTTGTTGTAATGTTGTCATATAAAACCTTTTTAAAAAGGTTTTATGATCTTGTATCTTTAGCTACAGATAATATTTCGATGCAAATATTACACGAAGAAAATATAACGCCATTAATTAATTTGTAAATTTTCTACAGTCACTCCCCACACTATTCTAATATAATAATCTGCTGTGTATTTTCATTTTTCTAAAGAGCATTTTGACCGCCAATGTCGGCTATGCTCGACAAACGCAAACGTGCCCTCGACGCCGACGTCAGCTATGATCGACAGCAAGACAGAAAACAGCTCACAGAAAAATACAAAATAAACCTATGAAATCATTACTTTACTGTATTTTATTAATACATCTTAAAAACTGAATCCCCAATCATTACTTTATTGTACAAAGCAAAGAAAAATTCATTTTAGTTATTCTAATATTTGATGATAAAAAACAACATAATTAATGTCGATTTTCAGGCTCGGCGTACAGGGCACGGAGATGCCGTTTTGACATGGCTGATGGCGGTCAAAAGGTTAAAAAAAAGGTATTTATTTGGTAAATTCATAGACACTAGCGTTTGTAAATCGTGTACTAGTATATTTGATTCTGTGGAATCAGTTGTTAAACAAAGATATTATTATGGAGGGTAGAGGTAAGGAGAACCATATCTGTTTCAAAAAGTATCCACAATCCACATAAAACTGTGGAGGAAGGGAGGTGTGGTCTTCCTCCAACCTAAATGGAGGATCCTCGACCAGTCAAACCACTGACTGGCCGGCCCTAACGCCCCAGTGGTTGATGTCGAGATGTTGTATTTATACTGAGCGCTCGGAAACATTTGTATAGCGCGATTCAGGATTAGACATCTTCGTATTGATTCTTGTAGCGGATCATAGATGTCGCTACAAAACCATTAAAGTATAGAGGCGTTACTGTAGCAAGAAAGTAAATTTCAAAGACTATTATCTATATCTATACCTTATAAAGAGGAAAGATTTGTATTTTTGTATGTTATGAATAAACTCAAAAACTACTGGATCGATTTTAAAAATTCTTTCACCAATAGAAAGCTACATTATCAGCGAGTAACAAAATATTATAAATGTGAAAATTTGTGAGGATGTTTGTTACTCTTTCACACAAAAACTACTGAACGCATTTTGATGAAACTTTACAATATTATTGAATATACATCAGAATAACATATAGGTTATAATGATATTGAGTTAATTGACTAAATTATAACGATGAGTGTCAAGTAAGTTGGACAAAATAATGCTGTCTAGAGCTATTTCGTCCACCGAAGTAGGAACAGATCAGCTAGTAGTGATGAAATTCAAAATCTTGAATGAATACCGTGAATGCAATTTATTTGCGAAGTGACTAATGAAAGTTATAATGGAAAATCGCGCCAAATTAAAAAAAAAACAGTTTTTTTTTTATAATTTTGGGATGATAACATTTTTTCAGTTTGTTAAGTAAAATACTTTATATCGTATTAAAACTATTGGTGTTTTAATGGTGTTCATTTATTCCTACGGAATTATATAAAATTACAGTAAATATCAACTCCGTAGCAATAGTTGGCGTTAATATGGCAACTTTGTTACATTTCAAATCAGATAACTTTCAGTCTGCCGCGACCACGGTTGTTGTTATGCATCCGAAACATCGGGATACATAACAACAACCAATAGCGTTTTATCCGGTATTAAGTAATTTAAATGTCGGAAAATCGGAAAAATGATTCACCTTATGGTTCCCGATGTCAGCCAAGACATATTACGCGGCCACCGAATTTCTGCGTTCGCAGCTATTTCGTTATGGGTTTAAAACAATTATCTAGACACAGGGTAGCGTGGCCAAGTTCAAGAAAAACGAATTGGCAAGCAACACTGCGTGTAATATTACACGAACCATTTGGAGCCACTTTCGATGCCTTCATAACTAACAAGTCAAAATCTATTTAACATAAAATTTTCCTCTTGTGGAAGAAGGGAGGTGTGCTCTTCCTCCAACCTAAAGGGAGGATCCTCGACCAGTCGAACCGCTGACTGGCCGGCCCTAAGGCCCCAGTGGTTGATGTCGAGATGTTGTATATATACTGAGCGCTTGGAAACATTTATATAGCGCGGATTCAGATTGTATATGTCGCTACACTCTCAAGCAGGAATGAAATTGAAAAAAATAGCCAAGTCATTGTTGAGGTTCAATATATCATACTTACCTTCTTATAAATACATTTCAGGATATACTTTTACATTTCTTAGAAATACATGTCTACAGAACTTGGCTCCCATTTTTATATTTACGTATATATTTTTGGTTGTATAAATAATATGAGGGTTTAAAATACAAGTTACTGTCACAAAGTAGCGCTGAGTAGCCAATTTCCAGAATGATTCGAAGTGCAAAGGGTTATTTTTTAGACATACTATGACCAGGGCCGCCGCTCTTTTGTAGAGGCCCCGGGGTACAGCTTCGGGGCCTCTAAAATAGGGCCCAATAGACTTCGGAAAGTATTTTAACTTCCGATTAGTACACTAATAAAAGACTTTACCTTTGATCATTTTTTTTCGCTGTCTTACCTTCACTTACTGTACTTTGTACAATACAAACATGTTTATATTGTTCTTAAAAAAATGCACATTTTTGGAAAATAATTTGGAGCCAGGGGCCTCAACTCCTTTGTTGCCCTAAAGCCTCTAGATTCCAAATCTGGCCCTGACTATGACATTGACATATTATGTCCGGTAGACAATATATTTGCGTACCTACTACAAAAGAACATAGATGTACATAGAAACACAGGCCCATACAAACTATTGCTACAGAAAGTAGTTCAACTTTCGACCTGTAGAGCGCGCGCAATGTATCGGTGTGACACACACATCAGCAGTCCGTTGACTCCTCCCCTCGCGTCGTCTCGCTCGCTCTTTCGAGTGAACAGCAACAACGCTCTACAAGCGGCTGGGAGGGCTGAGAGTGCGCGCTATGACTCCACGTCAGAGTGTCGTCCACACGGACACTAGCAGCCCGCGGCGGCTGGGGGAGAACTACTCTTACCCCAGAGAAACCGTGACAAGCGTCTATAAGGCCTGTGCTTCTATGTACATCTATGTTCTTTGTTCCTACATGTAATATACGATATGATATATATTTTTCTAATATACATTTATTTTGTGTATATTGGCCAATTATTACACTACCCACAAATGGGTTTACAATGATTCCAAATTTAAAGATTAAATCGTTCACTCCTTTTCTTTGTTCTTCGTAGCGATATGGAAGGCGATGACGGGAATCGAACCTAACACCATACAAGAACCCATTCCGTAGAAACACCAAGAGTATCCACCGGTTATATCTCTCACTAAACCTGTAAAAAAGATGAACATTTTTTGAAAAAATACAATATAATAAAATAGCAATTTCGATTTCTTCTCCTGTTTAATGCCTGACATTAACCTGAGTTCAAATGACTATTATTATTTTTTATACATCATTTTTATTTTTTATTTTTAACATAACACATTAAAAAAATATCCATCAATAGACAATATGGTCTGTGAGACCAAACATTATATATATTCGTTAATAGTAAATAGTAATTATATGATGAATTAGATAAAGTGGGCGGGCATATTATAATTGTTTTTAGTTTTATTTTATTTTAATGGTTTTTATTTCCTTTTATTTTAAATTTTCTTTACGTGTTTTCTGGCACTCCAAAAGTTACCCAGGCAGATGCTGAAAATCAGCGTTGTAGCCAGTACTGGTTTACAGCACAAGCTGAGTATCGGCCTTTTCTTTCGCCACACAGCATATTATATATTTAAAAAATATATTAAAAATGTAATTTTAATATAGAATGTATTTCAGGAGTGTGGCATTGAATAAATTTTTTCTCATTTATTTATCTTATTATTTAAAAAAAAATATGTTCAAATAAGAATCATATAATACTGTAAGAAAATAACATTAGAAATTAAGGGTTTTTTTCATAAGTCTACAGCGCATCATTGACTGATGTTCTGTGGTTTGGGCCCTAATTAGCCCTATATGTCCTCCCCTAAATCCAGCCCTAGGTCAAGTATTTCGCCCAGCTGGTCAGCTAGTTCAAAATAATTATATTAAGCTGGAATGATTATTAAATTAGCTAATTAAGCTCCATTACCAGCAGTTGGTGGAACAGACACAGCTGCTAAGCTCTGGAACATCCTGACGAGGCCATAGGAGGAGGCGATGCGGGCGGTACCGAAGGCATCAGCGAGCAGAACTGGTACCAAGAGGAACCAGCACCCCAGGCAGAGTCCATAGGCACCTGGAGCATGCAGGTGTACAGGTTATACTCAATGATCTCCTGCCGCGCATCCATGAGTAGTGGGTTCGAATTCCGGGACGACATGTTTATAATTTTTTGGAAAACATGTCTTCCCCACGTCTGGTAACTTAGGGCATTGAACGGGTAGGAGGAATATCGAAATTCCGACCGGGTAAAGAACCACCGTTCATAGATGGAAAAACCGTGAAGTGCATATTGCGCGTTTCGGTTTCAGTCTATGTATTTCCTTAACAATTAACTAATTACATATGTAGTTTTAAATTTATCCTTAATTGAGGTCTGTTTTTGCGCAATTTAAATGGGGGAGAAGCGGGTGGAGGGTGCCGGATTATTGGACGTGTCGGTCTATTGAAGTATCATATTTCTACTCTATGTATGCTAACTTACCTGATGCAATTGCGAGCGCCCACCACGAACTCAAACTGGGTAGAGTCAACACCGCGATACCAGCAATGAGGATACTGGAACCAGAAAAACAAATGAATTCCCGAGTCCCCATGTGGGACATGGGGCAGACATACTTCTGTGTCTGTTTCACTGATCACCGCTAACTAATAACGCTAGTGTATTCTTTAGTAATAATTAACCAGTATACATTGATAAAATACTTGTTCCATATTTCTGATGTCCTGGTACTTCTTACAATTCCCGAGTCCCCTAGTGGGGCAAGGGGCAGACACATTTCTGTGTCCGTTTCACTGATCAACGCTTACTGATAATGCTGGTGTATTCTTTAGTAATTTTAATAAATTTAAATATACATTGATAGAATACAAGTCCTATATTTCTGATGTCTTGGTACTTCTTACAATTCTTACAATATTTCTATATCTGTTTCACTGATTGTTCTTATTTAAAGAAATCTCGATCTTTCATAAACGAGCCAACTCTTACTTTGAAGGTCGGCAACACATCCTCAAGATCTTTGGTGTTGCGGACGAATGGACATCGCCCTATCGCCTACTCATTTTCCTCTTCTATATAAACAATACAGGAGAGCACGCTTACTTAAATATTAAAAGAAAACTGTTCATTTTATTTAGAAAATAATTTGGGGCCCGGGGGCCTCCACTTATTTGTTGCCCCAACCTTCAAAACTCTAAATCCGGTCCTGGTTCGAGAAATGATAAAGATAATACCGTATTAATCTATGTATGTATCTAATCTGAGGGGCGAGCACGAACAATTATCGAAAAAGTATTCGTATCGTCGAACTGTCAGACGATTCGAATACTTTCTCGATAGTCGTTCTAGGCCCTCTGACGTTATTCACAGTTACAGATGGTACTTACCTCAAAATATAGGCTTTTCGTCTGCAGAAGAGATGCAAGTCACAGAGCCAACCGAGACCCAGTCTGCCGCAGAGGTCTAGTACTGCGCTAATCGCTACCAAACGCCCTGAAAGAAGAATAATAATTTATTTGAAACACACTCCCTAGCCCACCCACCCACACACACACACATAGACATCCTCGAACCCGCACACACACACACACACACTGTGACCCAAGCACGGACAACTTGCGAGAAACTATTCGTATCTATATAAAATCAGATGATTGAAATTAAAAGCTGCGATGGAAAGATGTCGCGGAACAAACCCTAAAGGAGATAGCGGTTAGATGCTGGAGAAGAAAGGTTCTGGATAGGGAGAAATGGACCAAAATACTCGACCAGACCAAAGCCCAACCTTATAGCGCCATAGAAAGATATATAATCCCGGCGAGATTCGAACCCATGACCCATCCGACTGCAAGGTACGTACCTGCGGCAGTCTTGCTATGCCCCACAGCAACAGTATACGCCGGCAGGTAGTAGAGGGCGTAGGGCGACCCGCAAGACATCAGCGCAACGGACGCGCACAGCAGGCCGAAGCGCCAGGACTTAAGCAGAGACACGTCCAGATATCTGCAAGAGGAGACCAGATCGTGAAGTTGATGAGTATTTGACCAGACTGTCTGTTTACAAGTCTGACGCAGGATATTCATGTTTGACCAGACTGTCTGTTTACAAGTCTGACTCGGGATACTCATGTTTGACCAGACTGTCTTTTCACGAGTTTCAGGCCCGCCTATGAAGTAGGTAGAAGAAGCTCTCTTGATCTCTACTTCGATTTTATGACTGTGTTTTTTTGTATTGTTCTTATGACTATCAGAAGTACCAAGATCAGTACCTGAATGTATAATGTCTACATTACACTACATCTAATATTATATTACCTGGATATAGTCGCTACGCAGCCTCCTTTAATCTCCTCCTCCAATTCTTCTTTCTTCTCTTCCTCATCCTTCTTCAAAGCTTCCGGTTCAATAGCTTTATTGGTAATAATCCTACTAGGAAGAGGTGGCTTTATGTATAGTGATCTGAAATAAAAAATGATATTTCGATCAAGTGCTAGATTTTTCCTTCTTTTTTTATGTTAGATATCGACGGACGAGCATGAGGTTCACTTGATAGTAGGTGATACCCCAGCCACAGAACATAAGTCAATGATGCGGTGTCGACCTACTTTTCACGTAGCATTCGAAAATCCGTAGACTGAAACCGAAACGTACAATAAACACTTAACTGTTTTTCCATCTAAGTATGAATGTTGTTTCGTTACCCGATCGGAATTTCCTGATTGCTCCCACCCGTTTAACCAGACGTGAAGAAGACACGCTTATAGAAAAAAACTAGCAAAACGCACGGGTGCAATGTATTTGTACTATACACAAAAAAAATACCTATGTTACTCGCATAATGTAGCTTTCTTTTGGTGAAAGAATTTTTATAATCGGTCCAGTAGTTTTTGATTTAAATCGTAACAAAGAAATCTTTCCTCTTTATTATATTAGTATAGATTATAATCAGGTTATATTAGTATAGGTCGAACTTGAATTCGTGTATGCGGTGATATTAGTTATTTCGTCTATGTATTTGCGTGTTGTTCCCACGAGAATGTAAGTGCGTGCTCCTATTTCACCATGCCTACTGCTGATAGAGGACAAATCTTTGTTTTTTTTATTTTTTTTTATTTTTTCGTTTAATATATATTTTTTGATTATTATAGTTAATTACTTAAAGATGTCATATAGAACATGGTGTAATGGTTGCAGCTTCTTACAAAACATTTGTAAAACAAAAACTTGGCGAATAAAAAGAGTGACGGCGAGTTTCTTGCCAGTTCTTCTCGTCCGTTCTACGCCCTTGATTTGAGAACTGGCAGTAAATGTAAAATTAGAAGCATTTAATATGTATTTTTTATTGACGTTCATAAGTGTACATTGTGTTACCTAAATGAATAAATGATTTCTGAATTTGAATTTGAATTGTAAACCGGTGGGATTCGAAGGTAGGTGTTCTCAAGTCCCCTTTATCCTCACCTGCTAATCTTCCTCCGACTCGCCTTATACACGCACGTACTATCCGTGGACAGATCTTCGACCGAGTGCAGTATGGAGGATGAACGCGTTGGTCGCAACCGAAGGCGAGCTACTTCACGAGGAAGTCCTGGAAAATTACGTAAAAAATTGCAGATATCATCTTCACTGTATAAAAGAAGGTACGATTATAGATGTAGTATAAAATATGAAGTTGTTACGTACGAGGTACGTAGGGGGGGGGGGGGGGGGGACCGTCTCTACGTGGGAAACCGGTTCTGTAGTCGTACCGGCTTAACACGGCTACCCATTCAGACGACTGTGTTGAAGGTCATTCATACAGTGTTATTAAACAGTGCCTGCTATAAAGGAAGTAACTAAACAAGTAATGTAACAATCAGATCGGGAACGTTTCGCAAAAGGACCAAGTCGAAAGTTCTCGAATCCGACGAGTGTGTATAAACGCATTGATGAAAGTGGAAAAAGCAGGGCCGGATTTAGGGAAAGTCTACAGCCGTTTTTTTTATTTCACAGATTTTTTTCCAAAGTCTCTTTTGTGGAGACCCCACTATAGAGACTTTGGAAACATTCAAATTCCGACGAGTCTTTGATATTTTTTTTCGCTATTTTAACCTTTACCTACTGTAATTTGTGCAAACATTATATTGCTCTTAAGTATAAAAAAAACCAATATACTTCGAAAATAATTTGGGGCCCCCACTCCTTTGTTGCCCCAAAGCCTCTAAATACGGTCCTTGGATGAATTGCGAGTGGTGTACAGCATCGGAGCATATGAAACTCCGTTCTCTCTGCCTACCATCAAACCTGCTATATCGTCGTTGCGCCTGCCAAATTCCATATGTGCATTTTTTTGATTTTTGGTTTTTGCACAAAAAATAATCTTCGTTTTATTCTCTTTGTGTAACTAAAATCCTTTTTGTGATATTCGAACTGGAAAGGAGTTTAACTAATTCCATATGTGTTTTGACCGTTAAGAAAAACTCCGTATGTGAGTCATTAATACGTTTTTCGTTGTTTCCCAAAACTATACAAAAATGCACATATGGAATTTGGCAGGCGCAACGACGATATACTAGTACCACCAGTGGTGCAAAACTCACCAACGACCCCCAATACGTCCATCCCCTCAGAGTCTTCAGAATCTGACATTTGACACGGGAAAGGCCGAGTTACCTGTAAGATATTTATTTATTTATTTATATTGTTGTTCTTGATTTGAGAACTGGCGGTAAATGTAAAATAAGTATTATTAGCATTTAATATGTAATTTTTTTTTATATCTATAAATAAAAAAAATAATGAGAATTACAATATTTACCTCAATTAAACTTGGATGTATCAGTTCAGATAGAAGATTGGTCCTTTTGTCATCGTTCAAGAACGCGTTCTTCTGATTCATCGCCATCTCGCTCTCTGGCTGGAATAAATTCTGGAGTTTGTTGTCTTTGGACGGCAAGGCCTTACCTGAAACCGACCATAAATTCTGAATGCTCGAAGTAAAATGTAGGTCGACAGCGCATCATTGACTGATGTTCTGTAGCTGAGGTATCACCTACCATCAAGTGAACTTCATGCTTGTCTGTCGATAAATAATATAAAAAACGTAGGTCGACAACGCATCATTGACTGACGTTCTGTGTCTGGGGTATCAATTACCATCAAGTGAACTTCATTCTCATCTGTAAATATCTAAAAAACATAGGTCGACAGCGCATCATTGAATTACGTTCTATGACTGGGGTATCACCTACTGTCAAGTGAACTTCATGCTCGTCTGTCGATATCTGACATAAAAAACATAGGTTTACAGCGCATCATTGACTGATGTTCTGTGACTGGGGTGTCACCTACCATCAAGTGAAACTCATGCTCGTCTGTCAATAAATAACATAGGTCGACAGCACATCATTTACTGACGTTCTGTGGCTGGAGTATTACCTACCATCAAGTGAACCCCATGCTCATCTGTCGATATCTAACACAAAAAATATTGGTATTAAAACTAGGTAGAGTCAAGCATAGAGAAAAATCGAGAAAACTTCATAAACAATCCCAGAAAAATATTTGCAAATTATTATTTATTGATATTCGATTTCATTAAACAATCCCACCATACATTATCTTCGTGTAACTCCAACGGTTTAGGCAGCGCGCGCCACGATAGCTCTCAGAGGGAAGGAAATTTTTCGACTTCTCGATACTTATCGTAATATTATGGCCAAATTACAAAAAAATCTGTATAAATTGTAGCCTATATATTATTCTGATGTATAAGCTATATTATTGTAAAGTTTCATCAAAATCCGATCGGTAGTTTTTGCGTGAAAGAGTAACCAATCATCCATCCATCTTCACAAACTTTCGCATTTATAATATTAGTAAAATAGGATAGAATAGGATTAGTAGGATAGGATAGGATGATCCTTTAAGTGTTTTACTGTTATTTTAATAAACTCACCATCTTGTATATCGTTCAGAAGCGTGGTATTCTCAGTCGTGGTGGTGGTAACTGGGGTGGTAGATCTTAGAGTCGGTGGTGAACGATATAATGTTGCTGCCACACAAACATGCAACATACCACCACCTATAAGTACAGAATAGAACAGTAACATATATGTACATTGTACATACACATAATAAAACTAACACAAAACAAGAATTTAAGAGAGGATGTTAAAAAAATTACAGATTACATAAAATTCATTTTTTCGATAAACGAGCATGAGGTTCACTTAATGGTAGGTGATACCTCAGCCACAGAACATCAGTCAATGATGCGCTGTCGACCTAACTTTTACTTCGATCATTCGGAAATCTTTACTGAAACTGAAACCGAAATGCGCAATATGTGCATATAATGCACTTCGCGGTTTTTCCATCTATGAACAGTGGTTCCTTAACCGGTCGGAAGTTCGATTTTCCTCCAACCCGATCAATGCCCGAAGTTGCCAGACGTAGGGAAGACATGCTTGCAGAACTCTAAATTATAAACATGTCGTCCCGGTGGGATTCGAACTCACGACCCATCGATGCGCACGGTAGGTGATCTACAGAACGCGCCAACACGCCATCGAGCCTGTCACAATTATTTTTAGTTAAAAAATATGTAAGTGACAGATGTCATAAGA
This sequence comes from Anthocharis cardamines, assembly GCA_905404175.1. NCBI lineage: Eukaryota > Metazoa > Arthropoda > Insecta > Lepidoptera > Pieridae > Anthocharis > Anthocharis cardamines. Next base: position 942,397 of record FR989978.1, on the reverse strand, counting down.
AAGGCGCGTGACATTCAGTCATCCAATATTATGTAGTCTGCATTATGAATTTAAGCGTTAAGAATTTTCGACAGGTCATTTTATTTGTGTGGTGTGAATACGCTTTCTAAATATTTAAGACTACCCGAACAAAATAATTTTACTTTTTTATTGTTCTCATGTAGGTAAGTTACTTTTGTAATCTTTTAATGAGAATTAATTCTTTAAACTGATTTGTCAGCCTTTATTACATTGAAATCGGATGTCGAGAAGAAAAGTTATCATCGTTTGAAGATTGCGTGCGAAGAGTTCCTCTTTAAAAGATCGATCGAATATCATTAACTAGCTTCTACCCTCAATTTTTTCCGCGCCGACTTCGATTATTATCTGTTTTGGGCCTTTTCTTCTTACTGCAATACACTCCTATCCCACTATATATTGCTATATATTGCCGAAAAAGGTCTCAGATAGCAGGATTTTTTTCCGACTTACTTGACATTCACCGTTATAATTTGGCCAACTAACTCAGAATCGTTATAAATTATAGCCTATTTATGTTATTCTGATGTATAAACAATAATACTGTAAAGTTTCATCAAAATCCGTTCAGTAGTTTTTGCGTGAAAGAGTAACAAACATCCTCGCAAAATTTCTCATCTATATCTATACTTCTATACTAATATTATAAAGAGGAAAGATTTGTATTTTAATATATTTGTAGAAGAATCTTAAAAATTACATTTATGCATTCTGCTACCCTTCTTTTATCACCCCTCTTAATTTCTGGTAAAAATATTTAGTGAAGCGTAATTTCGATCCTACTCTTTTATTATAGCTGTTATTAATAAACTCAAAAACTACTGGACCGATTTTAAAAATTATTTCACCAATAGAAAGCTACATTATCAGCGAGTAACATACATCTACATTGCACCTATGTGAGGCCGGGTACTTTGCTAGTTTTTAATATTAGTAGGATGCAAAGGAAGTCTTAACTTACCTAACAGCAGAACAGTTCCATGTAACCCATAAGTATCGACCAGCTTTTCAATCACCATCGGAAAGACGAAGCTACCAGCAGCTGTCCCGCTCACACATATGCCGTTCGCCAATGCTCTGTGCTTGTCGAAGTACTGGGATACTATGACAATTCCAGGAGTGGTTGATAAGCCTCCGCCAATACCTGTATTAACAAACTTTGTCCAGTAATAAATAAAGATTTAACATAATAATTGGTTTATTTATAGAATAATTCATTTTTTTTTTTTTTTTTTTTTATGTTAGATGTCGACAGACGAGCATGAGGTTCACTTGATGGTAGGTGATACCTCAGCCACAGAACATCAGTCAATGATGCGCTGTCGACCTAATTTTTACTTCGAGCATTCGGAAATCCATAGACTGAATCCGAAACGCGCAATATGCACTTCACGGTTTTTCCATCTATGAACGGTGGTTCGTTACGCGGTCGGAATTTAGATATTCCTCCCACCCGATCAATGCCTGAAGTTACCAGACGTGGGGAAAACATGCTTACAGAAAATTATAAGCATGTGCTCCCGGTGGGAATCGAACCCATCGATGCGCACAGCAGGTGTTCTACCGAACGCGCCAACGAGCCCGTCATTTCATTTATTTATTGAATAGTCCATTTATTTGTTATATTATTTTTTTGCCTTTATTCTTTCAAATATTTAGACAAATGAAAAATCATACATTTTATTATTATTAGTATCGAATCTATTTTTTATTTATAAGCTGATATAAATAAAAAATAGATTCGAGGTCCTCAAGTAAGTTGTGATTATCAACAAGGTTATTAGACGGATTACAGACGATATTATATTTTTAAAGGCCGGCAACACATCTGCAAGTTCTCTTGTGTTGCAGATATTCATAATCAATTTCAATCAGGTAAACCCCAGACTCCTCGACCAGGACTTTGCCCCCTTATGTATATATGTAATAAAATACCTACTATAAAAAGGAAAAATAGTTATACAACGTAAACCACGTATTTTGTGTTTTCAACTATCATTTATACAACGTAAAACACTAATTTTGTCTCTTCAACTTACATGGAAGTCATTTAACTATGACTAATCTAGTACAATTTATTTTTATATAATAGGGGGCAAATGGGCAAGTAGCTCACGTGATGGTAAGTGATCATTGCCGCCCATAGACTGGCAACACCAAAGGACTTGCAGGTGCGTTGCCGGCCTTTAAGGAAAATGTTGGCTCGTTTCTTGAAGGTTCCTAAGTCGTATCGGAGATAGCTGGTTCCACTGGTTGTGTAAGGCTGGAAGTGTCAAGCCGGCCTAGCATGACAACCGCGACTAAATTTTGTCGACCGTTTTCTCGTGTTTTAATCGATTATCTCTTTATTTCTTCCGGGTCTAACATGACAATTACACTTGAAACTCGACTTTTAATATCAAAAATAGATATATTTGTCGATCGAGATGTCTCTTCTATCAAAATTGTCGATGTCGGGATATAATATATCTCCATATCTTACATCTTAGTTTGTCTTCTCTCGTCCGCGACATATCTCGTGGCGGTTATGCTAGGCCGGCAGCAGCATCTACTAACCAGTCATGACTCCAAAGCTGAGGAGAAGATGGAGCAAGCCAGTGCTGAAGAAGGAGAGAGCAAGCCCTGTCGCACAGAACAGCCCTCCAATGAAGACTACCAGCCTGCAGGAGTACTTCTCGCAGAGGGCTGATGATAACGGTGCTGTGGGAAACCATTTTTATATTTGAGATATCGACAGACGAACATGAGGTTCACTTGATGGTAGGTGATACCTCAGACACAGAACATCAGTCAATGATGCGCTGTCGACCCAATTTTTTAATATGCACTTCACGGCTTTTCCATCTATGTATAATTTTACATTTACTACCAGTTCTCAAATCAAGGGCGTAGAACGGACAAGAAGAACTGGCAATAAACTCGCAGCCACTCATTTTAATCGCCAAGTTTTTTTTTTTACAAAATGTTTGTAAGGAATTAGTAATAGGGTCCCGTTTTACCATTTGGGTTAAAAATTCATCTATTTTTTTGTGCAGTTAACAAACTCTCCATCTCTCTCATTACAAGGTAATCTCTGATATCCTTACCCAACGCCAAACAGAGTGTAGACAATGCAGCTGGTATCCACGACGCCACGCTCTCAGATGAATCAGGGAACGTCTCCATGATCTCCACGTACAGTACTCCGTAGGATTTGAACAGTCCCGCCACCCAGAACTGGACCATGAAAGCCCCGAACACTACCACCCATCCGTATCCACCGTCCGTGGATGAGGTGCTGAAAAATGGCATAAAATGTGATCAAGTTTCATTTAGTCTTATACAGTGTCAAAAAAGGCACATATAGTGCTATAAATTGCGGTATAGGTATCATTTCTACCCACCAAACCCAACGAGAAACTCGACAGCTACTCTTTTAAAACCAAAATGTGAAATTACAAACATTTTAACTTTGGCAGTGCGGCCATTAGTAATGAGATATACTTGCAAAATTTGATACTGGGGCTTCCAAGTACGAGTCCGTAAAAAAACCAGGTTTCATAATACTTTTATCGAGCTCCGAACTAGCTATAATAAAAAATACTTGCATAGGAAAACGATCCCTACTTTCTTAGATATAAGAACCACAATCATATTTGCAAGAAAATACTTTAAAAGTATAAAATACTTGCATAGGATTGTGCTCCTTAAATAATAATTACGGGTCGTTTTCCTATGCAAGTTCTCTATACTTTTAAAGTATTTTCTTGCAGATGCGATTGTGCTCATTATTTGTATGGCATTACAGTTAGTTTTCCTATGCAAGTATTTTATACTTTAAAGTATTTTTTTGCAAATACGATTGTGCTCCTTATTTCTAAGATTTTACGGACCGTTTTGCTATGCAAGTATTTTCATACTTGCAAGTTTTTCCCGCTTGCACTAGGGCGCCCTACTTCCAAGCTAAGCCCTGGTTTTAAAACCTGGTAGCGTAAATACGCCTCATCTTTAGTGGCCATATTATTCAATAAAATACAGACACCGTGAACACGTCCACACCAGCCGGCAGTCGGGTATACAATGCATTCTCCCGTCCGCGGACGAGCACAAGTCACTAACGCTTTATTAATACGTCACAGGCAGTATTATATTTTAGTTGCATTTTAATGATGATGAATAAATAAATAAGTATGTATAAATATTTAAAAAATGAACACTTAACTATTGTAGCCTGTAGCACCGTAAATCCTGATCATAGTACATTAAGTAAAGATTTTCCAATAAAAAAACTACAAAACGGTTTTCGGTTTTGCTTCATGCCAAATTTCATGATTCGCAGTCAACGGGACCCTATAAGTATTGATTCACTTGCAAGTTTCAAAATATGCGGCGTAAACGGAGCATAAAAGGCCGAATCTTTTGATTGCGTCGACTTATAAGTTTGATTTTTTCACTACTGCAAGGGATTGCAGACGTCCTGAGTATTTGATATTCATTTAATACCTCCACGAGTTCCTGAGAAAATGGGTCTTGGGACATGGATAACAAAGTGATCTTATATGCAGTGACGTAGCATTGGGGGCCCGGGGCGGAGGGTGCGGTCCGCCCCGGGCGGCACTTTGATGGGGGCGGCATTTCACAGGTAACGGTAAAAAAATGACTTCCTTTAACGTTTTATTTTTTATTTTTTTGTACCGTAATAATAGTTTCTTTTTAGGTTATAGTTATCCAATAAGAGTCCCAATTTTTTATAATCAATTACAAAATTAAGCGGGCGGCAAATTTGGGATCGGCACCGGGTGCTAGTTACTTATGTTACGCCACTGCTTATATTAGGGTTCCGTTTTCTGTACGGACAATCTAAAGAATACTCACTCGGTAGTCTCACTCTGCGGCCTCAATTTCCTCGAAGCCGCGAGGAGAGGCCTGGCTGTCACTGACGAGAGGGTCAGAAGAGAGTCCTCCTCCTGCTCAGTCGGTGACATCGCCGACAGGTATGCGCCTACTTGCTGTTACGTGCAAAAATATGGTTTAGATTTACATCATGACTTCTTCTTCGGCCCTGTTCCTGTTCCCTTTTTTTTATTTGTGGTCGGCGCAGTATGTTCTCTTTTTCCATTCTCTCCTTTCACGCGCCATATCATCAGTCACACCTCTCAAACACATATCATTCTTCACTTCACAATCCATGTTTTTTTTGCCTCCCTTTCATATTCAAAAGTTTTTTAGACACATGTTTTTCATCTCTCCTCATAATATGCCCATACCAAGCCAAACGATTACCTTTCAATTTTTTATTCACACATACATCCTGACTGTTATTTTATAATTATATTTTTTCCTTCATTGAATTGGTTAAAGGAACATCTAATAGCAAAGCTGCTTGGATGGCACGGATTAGATTGACAGTAGAGCATTCTATGTCACTACAGCAAGTGATACTCACAGTAGCTAACGGTAACTCTAAGAGTAGACTGACAGGTCGCTCCCTATTCTCTGATGGCACCTACTGGATTAACAGAAGTACATTCTATGTCACTACAACGAGTGATACTCACAGTAGCTAACGGTAACTCTAAGAGTAGACTGACTGGTCGCTCCCTCTGCTCGACTCGATCGCTCTGCTCTGGGGGAGCAGATTGGATTGACAGGAGAGAGCCTGCTTTATCCGGTGACAGGACCGCCTGACGAGAAAACAGATACTAAACTAATTGCTATTGACGTAATAAAGCATTAATGAACGTGGAAGAAGCGAAAGGGGTATGCAAGGATCAGAGCATATGGAATTCCGAGATCTATGTAGCCATTGTCATACCATATCTTAAACACTTCAGTTTTTTGTGTCAAATAAGCCGTTGCCGAGATATCCTGTGGGAGCCCCAAATTATGGAGTTCCATTTAAGTACGAATTTCGTGTAGAAAAATGAAAAAAAAAAAATTATATTTATCACCTCTAAAAATTTTATATCAAGTTATCATTTATTCATTTAGGTATCACAATGTTTATGAAGGTCAGTAAAAAAAAAATTAAATCCTTCTAATTTTACATTTACTGCCAGTTCTCAAATCAAGGGTGTAGAACGGACGAGAAGAATAGCAATAAACTCTCCGCCACTCTTTGTAATCGCCATTTTTTTTACAAGAGGCTGTAAGGATTTGCATCCAACACACCATGTTCCACATGACTTCTTGAAGTAATTAATTATAATAATAAAAAATTAACAAAAGTTTGTCCTATATCAGCAGTAGGCATGGTGAAATAGGAGCACGCACTTACATTATCATGGGAACAACACGCAAACACATATTCGGAATAACAGCATACACGAATTGAAGTCCGACCAGTCACCACAAGTAGCACCCGTTCACAAGTAAGCCATCGCTCCCCCCTCGCTATATTTTAGGGGTAAAAAGATAGTGTGACATCTTAAGTTTACCTCTGCAATGACATCTCCTGACAGGTCGATGGAACAGCACACGGGTGCGGCGGACGTGGGCGGAGCTGAGCATCCCAGGATGCTTCCATCGAGTTTTGATAACTCCTGAAAGAAATGCTAGATTAATTCGTTTCAAATATTGATTTATTGCACCACCAAAGTAGACACCCCAACCATAGTCGCATACGACATTCCATAGAACAGAGCAACTTACTTATACATTAACGATCAAAACTAAAATAAGATAAAAAACAAAACAAAAAAAAATAAAAAAAATAATAAAAAAAAAATAAATAATAATAATAATAAATATAATAATAATAATAAATATATATATAAATATATATATTGTATATATTATATAATTTTGTTATATGTTAAATTTTGTTATTTAACATATAACAAAATTAATTAACTTTATATTTGTCGAGCAATCTATTTTGACGGGCTCGTTGGCACGTTTGATATGGGTCGCGGGTTCGGATCCCACCGGGACGACATGTTTATAATTTTCTGTAAGCATGTCTTCCCCACGTCTTGCACGGCAAAACAGTGGGAGGAATAGAGAAATTTCGACCGGGTAACGAACCACCGCTCATATATGGTAGAATCATAGAGTGCAAATTGCTCGTTTCTGTCTCAGTCTATAGATTTTTGAATGCTCGATGTAAAAATAAGGTCGACAGCGCATTATTGACTGATGTTCTGTGGCTGAGGTTTAACCAGCCGGGCTAGCATGACCGCCACGAGATATGTCGCGGACGAGAGAAGACAAACTAAGATGTAAGATATCTCGACATCGACAATTTTGATAGAAAAGATATCTCGATCGACAAATATATCTCTTTTTGATATTAAAAGTAGAGTTTTAAGTGTAATTGTCATGTTAGACCCGAAAGAAATAAAGCGATAGTCGATTAAAACACGAGAAAACGGTCGACAAAATTTTGTCGCGCTTGTCATGCTAGGCCGGCTGGGGTGGATTTCCCTTTAGGCCGAGTAGGCGTCCAGAGGCGGCAGATCTCGGTGAACTTCTACCTTTAGAATTTTTTTGTTACTGACAAATACAAACGGTTATGCTCATGCTCGTCTGTCGATATCTGATATCGATATTTTCATCTGATTTATTTATTAAAATTATCTACTATGTAAAAATAAGTCGGGTTTTCCTTCCTGACGCTATAACTCCAGAACGCACGAACCGATTTCCACGGTTTTGCATTCGTTCCAAGAAAATTTAGGAAAAATTTCAACAGAAAAGCAGGAAAATCTTTTTTCTTTAAGAATAATTATATAATTTCGAAGCCAAAATTGTGGCAGAACAACGTCTGCGGGGTCCACTAGTGCTCTATAAATTACCTCAGCAAATGAAATTAGTAATTTCCTTTTTTTTTTAAAAAAAAGGGAATTACTAATTCAGTTTTACCTGTTTATAGTCAGTTACTAAGTTCATTTGTAATAAAGTATGGTATTTTTAGATATTTCAAGAAATATTGTATGATATTATCCGCTCACGTAAAGAAGCCCTATATAGCAAAAGAGTTACGATTGCGGAACATTACGCAATGCTTCAAACGGATTATAGCGATTCATTTTATTGTTCATTCATTGATAAGTACTTGTTTGAAATTAAAATATTTATATCGTGAGTACAGTGCAAAAGCCAATAATAAGATATTAAAAGTTGTAAATTAAATTCAATTTTGAAAGTTAGGGAATAAATATAATAAAATAAATGTCTTTAGATGAGGAAGTTTGAGAGTAGCGCCAGAGAATGAAAAATGTAAGCATGTTTTCCCCACGTCTGGTAACTTCGGGCATTGATCGGGTTGGAGGAATATCTAAATTCCGACCGGGTAACGAACCACCGTTCATAGATGGAAAAAGGTGCACATTGCACTTTTCGGTTTCAATCTATGGATTTCCGAATGCTCGAAGTAAAAATTAGGTCGACAACGCATCATTGACTGATGTTCTTTGGCTGAGGTATCACCTACCATCAAGTGAACCTCATGCTCGTCTGTCGATATCTGACATAAAAAAAATTAAAGGTAATCGTTTGGCTTGGTATGGGCATGTTATGAGGAGAGATGAAAAACATGTATCTAAAAATGTTTTGAATATGAAAGCGGATGGGTATAGGGGAAGAGGGAGGCCAAAAACATGGATTGACTGTGTGAAGAATGATATGTGTTTGAGAGGTGTGACTGATGATGTGGCGAGTGAAAGGAGAGAATGGAAAAAGAGAACATACTGCGCCGACCTGAAATAAAAAAGGTAACAGGGCAGGAATATGAAGAATCCTTAAATAGCATCCCTGATTAATCTAAGCCAGTGTAAATAGTGCAGCCGGGCTAGCATGACCTCCACGAGATATGTCGCGGACGAGAGAAGACAAACTAACATGTAAGATATCTCAATATATTATATCTCAACATCGACAATTTTGATAGAAAATATCTCTCGTTCGACAAATGTATCTATTTTTTATATTAAAAGTCGAGTTTTAAGTGTAATTGTCATGTTAGACCCGGAAGAAATAAAGCGATAGTCGATTAAAACACGAGACAAAATTTTGTCGTGGTTGTCATGCTAGGCCGGCTGATTAATCTAAGCCAGTCTTGAAATAGTGCAGCAATTATAACCCATTTTAAAGTTGACCTAGGTCATGAGTGAATCAATACAAAAGTAAGGAGGGCTAGTTGCTGTACTCCAGGAATTGAAACAATGAAAATACGTGTCTGACTGAGATACCATGATATTATTTAAATAAAATACTATATACCGGATTAAATGCGATTTATTATTTATATTGTTTAAATGATTGTTATAATATAGTAAACTAGCTTCTGCCCGCGACTTCGTCTGCGTAGAATTAGTACTACGGGTAGCTTTTCATCCCCACATAGGTCGAAATTTCAAAAACGCATGAACAAATATTTATTTGTATCTTATCAAGTGCCTAAATACAACTTTTCATGGTGTCATCTTCGATATTTAAAGAACTTTCATACAATTTTTCATCCCCTATTTCAACCTCTCCAAGCCTATATTTCGCCATAAAAAGTAGCCTTTGTCCTTTCCCAAGCTCTAGTCTACTTCTGTACCTTTCAACAAAATCGGTTCAGTGGTTTAGGCGTGAAAGCGTAACAGACAGACAGACAGCAGGGTTACTTTCGCATTTATAATATTATAATAGTAGGGATTACAGTAAATATCAACTCCGTAGCAATAGATGGCGTTAATATGGCAACTTTGTGAGATTTCAAAAATCAGACAACTGTCATCTTTCTGTCTCCCCGCGACCACGGTTGCTGAAAAGCATCCGAAACGTCGGGATAAATAATTTAAACAATATAAATAATAAATCGCGTTTTAATCGGGTATACAGTATTTTATTTAAACGTGTGATACTCGCGTTAATAAAAGACAATACCATGATATTCATTTTAAAGAGTAATACACACTAAACTTACCACAGTATTTTTTTTCAGTAAATATGATTAAAAACGAAAGAATATTAACAAAAACCTTTGTTATTTCAGATAAACTACCGTAGAAGATGTAGTGACGAGAATTGAGAAAGGTATGTTGAGGTTTGGGCATGTACAAAGGTTGGATGAAAGTAGGGAAACGAAAAAGATTTATGAAACTGGTGTGAGTGGGAGTCGGGAGTGGTCGAGCTAGGCGAACGTACCTCGATCAGCCGGGCTAGCATGACAAGCACGACAAAATTTTGTCTACCGTTTTCTCGTGTTTCAATCGACTATCGCTTTATTTCTTTCGGGTCTAACATGACAATTATAATATATCGAGATATTTAACATCTTAGTTTGTCTTCTCTCGCGCGAGATATATCTCGCGGCGGTCATGCTAGCCCGGCAGATCGGGGACGTTCTTCAACGTTCGTCAGGTGCTTTCGGTAGAACACATGCCGTGCACATCGATGGGTCGTCAGTTCGAATCCCACCGGGATGCTTATAATTTTCTGTAAGTATGTTTTCCCCACGTCTGGTAACTTCGGGAATTGATCGGGTGGGAGGAATATCGAAATTCCGACCGGGTAACGAACTACCGTTCATAGATGGAAAAAGGTGCATATTGCACTTTTCGGTTTCAATCTATGGATTTCCGAATGCTTGAAGTAAAAAGTAGGTCGACAGCGCATCATTGACTGATGTTCTGTGTGGGGTATCACATACCATCAAGTAAACCTTATGCTCGTCTGTCGATATCTAACATAAAAAAAAGGAAAAGCGTCTTTCTCAGACAAACCCGAAAGTCAATAACCTTAAATGCAACCAATGTCTACCGCACATGCGCATTACTCATAGTTAAATTATCGGACAAACATTACATAACATTTTTTATGTCGGAAAATATTCAAATTTTAATACTAGCAACGCGTCTCGGCGTCACACGTGTGTAATGTAATAGCATAAAATAGCATATCACTCGCTGATAATGTAGCTTTCTAATGGTGAAAGAATTTTTCAAATCGGTCCAGTAGTTTTTGAGTATATTCATAACATACAAAAATAGATAAATCCAAAAATACGAATATTTCCTCTTTATAGGTAATATTAGTATAGAAGTGTAGATATAGATTAATTATGTCATGTTTGAATATTCTCTAATATCTTTAAAAAAAATTATGTCTGACAGCCAACCTTTTTTTGTAATGATGCGAAAACATCTGCATTCAATTTTTTTTTTGTTAGAAATTACATAAAATCTAATCAACATTCATAATTTTTATGTTCAGATTACTTAAATTTAAGATAATATTTGCGTGATTGTGTATTTCAAACATTACAAAATGTTTTAAAATAATGAAAAAGTAATAAAAATATGTTAAGTAGATACCTCAAGATTTTTAAAAAAGTATTTGCCTGTAAAGAATAATCATCAGAGAACAGACACAGAAATGCATCCGCCTCTCATTCCCCTAGTGGTCTTAGATATTCAATAAACATACTTATTATTCGAACAACCTTTAAAATATTAAGTTAAAAGGGAGATGTTACGCAAGTTAGGAATTAGGATATATATTTTTTAAAGGTTTTTTGGCCTTTTAACAATTGTCAAACTATTTATTTTCTATTTAATGTTGACCTTTTGAAAGATTTTTATGAATTTTTGATTTCAGTTGCGTCTTTTAATGGGCCTTTAGGCCTCTTTTCCATTACACGGTTTCTCGCCGTGAAAATCTACGGTTAATTCGCCGCGTGTAGGCACGGTCGTCAGTGTGGTATGGATCACTATATGAGCTTGTCGACATGCACGGTGGCGCCAAGGCACGGCGCCGCGGCCGCGTGCGCCGTGACTGCCCCTCGGCGCGCCGCGTCTACGCACGGCGTGATTTTCACCAGTGTTGTATGGCAGTCTATCGGGGTGTGTCGACGGTGCCGGACGTACGCACGGATTCGTGACCGCTTATATACGCTGTTTCGCGATTTTATTATAAAATGAACATAAATCAAGAATTATTAATTACGTTGATTCAAGAAAGGCCTGTAATATGGGATAAGACCATCGACGATTATAAAAATAAGCGGCTTAAATATGATTCCTGGAAAGAAATATTTATTCATTTCCAGCCCACATTTGAAGATTTAAGTGGTGATGAGAAAAACAAGTTTGGTAAGTTACAGATATTTAATTATTAACTTTTTACTTATGCATAGTTGTTTTGATAGGAGAGGCGACCTTCGTTAGATACAAAATATTGTGCAAATCTGTTGCGAACTTCATTAGCCGCCAAACTTCCGCGAACTGCATTCGTGATAGGTAACTGGATTAGTTCCGATTCTGAATCAAGGGTGGACTCATTTTCACTCGCATTGTGAAACTGAAAGTTTTCCTGCTTATGTATAAAATTTTGCAAAACACAACATGTTTTCACAATATCAACTGCCAAATCGATGGACACATTCATTGGCCGGTGAAAAATTCGCCATTTATTGGATAAAATGCCAAACGCACATTCAACAAATCTTCGCGCTCTTGTGAGTCTGTAGTTAAATGTACGTTTTAATTGATCAAGCTGATGACCACCAAATGGACGAAGCAAGTGATAATGCAAAGCAAAGGCTTCGTCCGCAACGAACACATATGGCAAATCGTAGTCAATTCCAGGCAAACGTGTTGCATCGGGTAGATTTAATCCGTTGTTTGTTAAATTTTTCCAAAATGGGGTCTCTTTAAACACACTGGAATCACACTCCTTTCCGTAGGCGCCAACGTCAACAAATATAAAGTTGTAATCGCTATCTACTACTGCCATCAAAACTATAGAAAAAAAATGTTTGTAATTTAAAAACATCGAGCCACTATCAATTGGCTTAATAAGTCTGATGTGTTTTCCATCGACCGCTCCTAAGCACAGCGGGAAGTTGGAAGATTCTTGAAATTTGCTTGCAATGTGTAGCCAGTCTTCTTTAGATGGCATTTTCATATATTCTTTATACAGTTCTAACCAAATGTAGTGGCATACTTCACGTACGATGCAACTTATGGTTTTTATTCCAATTCTATAGCTGTAGTATAGGTCAGTAAAGGTATCTCCTGTTGCTAGATACCTGAAATATAAAACAAAACGGTTCAGGTTCAAATACTAAAACCCCATTTTAGGTCGGGGTCGATTCAGTTTAGGTCGGGGGTTTTCATAAATTTTGAATTTAATAATTATTATTTATTTATTTTCAGGGCAAATGGTGATGAAGAAGTGGACCAATATGAAAGATAGCTGGATAAAATATGACAAAAAAATTAATGAATGTAAGTCTGGTTCTTCAGCAAAAAAAATAAGAAAATATATGTTCTATGATGAAATGATGTTCCTAAAAAAAAATGTTGAGCATCGCAAGACCGATTCTAACATGACTGAACATGTTCATGATTCTAGCCTCAGTAATGAAAATTTTGATAGTGCAGTCCCGAATCAATCAAGCTCGGGATACACTGAACGGAGTGAGACGCAAAGGGCTAAAAAAAAAAGAAAAAATGAACTAAGTGAAGTTGACATTAGGTTTATGAAGTTTATGGATTCAGCAGAACGAGATGAGAAAAAGAAAAGCCGTAGTATGAACTTTTTTATGGGAATCGCTGATACAGTTGACAAGTTCAGTGATGAAAATATGATAGACTTTCAGTTTCAAGTAATTTCAATAATTAAAAATATTCAACAAAGACAGTGTACTCAGTATATACCTACATCAAGAAACCAATGGGATCAAGGCCATCAAGGATATTTAAGTGGTACAGCATCCTCAAATGCGCAATCGTCAACATATGGATATTCTACAGCTGCTAGATCGAGCTATGGAATAAGTCGTCCACAGACGTCTTCTCATGATTTTGGACACGGTTCTGGTTTAGAGCCAATCCACTACCGACCCGAATCACAATTATCTGTACATAGTGTAAATGCGGAAAGTATCTCGGCAGATTCTCAAGTTTCTATTGAAGACGAATTCGATTTTAGTACCGAACTTGAGTAGCATTTTCAGCGTAGTGTATTTTTTGATTTACTTGTTCTTAAATTAATAATTATTAAAATTCAATTACATGTAATAATTTTGTTTGTGTGCAATAAACAATTTTAAACTAAAATATGTCATTTAATTTTGTACCTACTTACCTCAGAGTTACAGCCAATCTTTCTGCGGGCGATATACTCTCTCGCATAAAAGTATCTTGATGTTTTAGTTCCTGGGATAATTTTTGGAGCAAGTTGTCGAATGTAGTTTTCTGCATTCTAAAATAATTGTAAAACTTGTCTTCATCTTCTCTCAATTGATTCTTGACAAGTGTATGAAACGCGCCATATTCCTCCCTTTTTTCTAAAATCGGATGTATCCAAAACCTTACTTCCCTTTTTTTTTCTATTTCCTTTTTCCTATATATGTAATAAGCAACTATAATCTTTTTTTTCGTAAGAAAATTCATGACGCAGCACGTCCTACACAGCCCGAGTAAAAAGCGCTACTAGCCAGTACTTACCAATGTCTCGCGCGGTGATTTTGCCGTATCATGTACAAGCTAGCACGTTTTTTCAACCGTACGGCTTACACACCGTACGTTTGAACAACCGTGTAATGGAAAAGAGGCCTTATTGTTCCTACCCAAAAATGTCGAAACGATGCAAGACTTAAGCCTTGATGAATTAAAAATAAATTTTTGTTTCTAATATTATCTGTCACAAACCTATTATTATTTTTTCTAATTTATTTATTAATTTAACAAAATATAAATAAAAAATGTAAAACGAATAAAAAATATATTATTTTCCATTATTATTCAAGATAATAAACAAAAATTTATCGTCATTTATTTATATATCAAAAAATAAATTTAAAAAACTGTTCTCTAGTGAGACATATTTCCTGTATTTAATCATTTCCTCACAGCTAAGGTGATCAACCTTCTGCACTGTACCAGGCCAAAATACATATTCTTCCCTGGTAACCCAGGATCTCCTATGTTCAACCAATGAGGATGCTAGGTATATAAGCTAAATCTTACCTTATTATAAATAAACTCCCTTGGCAAAGACATTTTTTAATATCTGGCGGTGCTGGCGTGGTACAAAAATGATCTTCCGATTCTGTCGATTCTAATTTCTGCCCGGTTACGGCTAAAACCGTATGATGCATTGGTTTATTCAAAAAAACACCTTTTATAAGTTCAATAATACTTCGCGAGGTTATTATTTTTTTTTAATTTACGGAAACATTTTTTTAATACAAAAAATTGATAGAAAATTCTGCGTGTATAGAGTGTATATTTAAAACGAGTATACTTCACGGAGTATGTAAGAAGACTAGACCACGCCTGCGCCGTGATAAAATCAATAGTGTTTTTTATTTAATCCTGGTCACACCGTTAGGTGAAGCCGCATTTACATTTTAGTTAATTGTCGTGTTTAAGTTCTTAAGAGGTAAGGTCAACTTAATTCGGAAAATAGGCGTAAAAATGATCTGTGGGCATGGTAGTGCCCCCGACAAGACGAGACAGTAGAAGTACAGAGCACTACCTACCTTTTATCAAAGCGTTTCGTCGTATTTTTGTACCCTTATAATTTCGGTCTGAACAATACTGGAGAGTCCAAATTTTCAGGATGTGTTATCAATAAAGTACTTATTAAACATGCCAACATGTTTCAAATTTATATCTATTGTACTTTCCCCTTATTCGTAAACGAAGTATAAGTTTGAAAATATAGTTAAAGTAAGTTTTGTTTCTTTCGTTTTAAAGATTTTTAGTATTTGATAGAACGAGACAAAACATATTTTAACTCAAGCTTATACGTTTATGAATAAGACCGTTTGTATATACCATGATTTTGCCACTCACTCACTGACAGATGATCATCAAAACGGTTAGGGTACTTCCCGAAGCCATAGAAAGCTGAAATTTGGTATAAAAGCTAGGATTTGCACACAGACATCAATTAAGAAATCTGAGCATTTTGCTCCCCATCCCTTTTTTAGGTGTTTAGAAACAGAATATTCAAAACTGCGACAAGTATAAAACTAACAAAAGGAAATTGTATCATTATCAAAAACATTTACATCTAAAGTAACGCCAAGACGAGTAGGTTAATATTAACTGCGTATGTAGCCTTGCGGTCGCACATTCATCCGTAAGAGCATACGTCCCGGGTTCGATTCCCAGGTTGATCATTAAGTGTTTCTCGCTTTTAAAAGTGTGGAAATGGTTGGTGATCAGAGTTTGAGAACTTGAGGGATGTTTGACGCCCGGAAGGGTTGATAACATAAACATTGGTGGAAGTTTGAAACCTGTGTAGAAGGCACGTAAGGTGGAAAACTAACACTAGTTGTGTGTCAACAAATTTGACTAAAATTCGTCCTGCGGACTCCTCCCATGTTGAGCATGGGAAGGATGCACAAGCGGGACGAGGGGGCCGTTTGGCCTGACAGCCGGGTGCTTGCGGCAGTACGCTATCGCGATCCCGTGGGCCCCATTATAGCGGCTTGAGGGGTGAGGGGATTTTTTTTTAGGTAGGTACATATTGCTTGCGCTGTAAATACCTTATCACATCTTATGAAGAGCCAAGCTTTAAGTTTTCTACAAACCCTACACCTTAATCAAAATGTGTGGTTTGCCCGTTTCGAGTGACGCCTATGGGCTTATGAACAGAGGGGCGAGCACGAACAACTATCGAAAAAGTATTCGTATCGTCGAACTGTCATTTGTATGAAATTTCAAATGATTTCTCATATAATATATTATGACTAGACGTCGTTATCGTAGTCGTTATAGTAGTAGTCGAACCAATTGTAGATTATGTAAACAGAGTGGACAAACTACATAAAGTCTTGAGAGTACCTAACCTATATCTACATTGGGACTTTTTGCATCGTTTCTGCATCAATTCATATCATTTCAGTAACAAAGCCAAAGAGTTATAGGAGGAGGCCAATGAATTAACATCTCTAAGAGAATTCAAATTCAAATTTCAAATTCAAAAATAATTTATTAATTTAGGTAACACAATGTACACTTATGAACGTCAATAAAAATATACATATTAAATGCTTCTAATTTTACATTTACTGCCAGTTCACAAATCAAGGGCGAGCGAAATAACTAGATCAATCTGATAAATTCTTCGATCATTTAATACTATGTCAATGGATAAATTGTCAAAATCAATATTTTAATGACAAGTCAATATTTTAATATTGTCTTTTAATAACGCGAGTATAGCACATTTAAATAAAATACTTTATAACAGATTAAGACGCGATTTATTATTAATCCCGACGTTTCGGATGCTTTTAAAATAAATAATAAATCGCGTTTTAATCCGTTATAAAGTATTTTATTTAAATGTCAATAGTTTATTCATTTTAAAATACTAATTTAGATATTTTTGAATAGAATACGACTTACAAACATAAAAACTCTCAGAGGACGCGTAAAACGAGGTATTATTTACTAATTGTCTATTCTAGATAGATATTCTTTGACATGTTCGTTCGTGCCCGCGCGATTACGATGTCTAATTATGACACACTGACGATTCGAACACTTTGTCGATATCGATAATAGACGTTAATTTTGTGCCAATAGCTCCTTGACTTCGTTTGTATTTGAGTTTCAAAAAACGAAATATAGACAAAATTATTAAAATTTCACAGGAATTGGGAAGAGAAACTATCAAAATTTCAAAATGATTATATTTATAATAAAAATCATCAGAGGTGAAATAACCTAAACCTATTTACAAAAGTAAAGCTATCACATACAATACTATTCAAGTAAGAATAGGATCGACTTTGCTCCATATTGTGATGCCATAGCTATCAATTCAAACCAGTTAGGTAGGGTGAGCAAAACAAGATGTTTTAAAAATAAAATTTATTTACAAAGCTTGGCCGAAAAAAAAACAGAACAAAAGAAACAGTATCGGGCCACAAGAACACGCTCTCAGTCGCACACCAACAATGAAAGATTGCGACTGGCGTCATCTATCCTTTTTTTTTTAAATAATTTTGGCATAGCTTCTGTGTTTTCTTCATTTTCAGACAAATTCTTGCCATTAATGAAAATAAGAAAGAAAGAACTATGGTTTTAATAAAATTTATACTGACTTTAATAATTAAATATTTCGCTTATTTAGGTAAAGCAATAACGTTTTTTTTAATTTGATTTAAGTAAGACTCAGTTAAACAAAGTAAAATAAACCGATATTGATTTGCAAATAAGTTTTTTTGCAAACTGTACTTTTCAAGTGACATTTGACAGATAGAGGTCATTGACGTTCCTATTCTTATTTGAAGCGCACTGTACATTACATATATTGATGATATTACATTATATTTGTACATAAAAATGATTACATCCAGTATCATAAGCCATCCTCAGACAGCAAATCATCAAAAGAGGTTTGCGTTTCTGCTGAATTGAACCTCAATAACTCATCAAACTCCAAAGTTTGAGTCTCCGTCGATATACAGTTCATCGGAAAGGATGCATGTGAATTTGATGATATCCTTTGGCTAGGTCTACTCTGTGAATCATATAAGCATACACAAGTCTGCGTTTCTTTTATGCTCAAATCAGGGGACTGTGTTTCACTAGTCAACGTTTCCTTATGAGATCGAATAAGCCCAAATTCTAGGGGAAACGTTTGAGTCTGTATATCAGAAAGGGAGACAGTTTCCGAACAAAATATAGACTCATCCTCACTTGTTTGCGATTTTAGAGAAAGAAGATCTTCGAAGACCGTCTGAGTAGATATTTCATCTGTTTTTGTCTCGTTCTCTGGTTGCCATGACAACGAGACGTCGTTTTTAATATTCTTCAGTGTTTGAGTCGCGAATGAACGTTTCGGACTATTGCATACACTATCTGATTTTTCATCTATTTTCGTTTTCTTGACATTAAATATTGATTCAGCTTTTCTCTTTTCTGCCTTTTCTCGTTTATATCGTTTGTGAAATTCGGGATGTACTCTCATTAGATGAACCATCAATCTTTCGTCGGTGGAATACTTTTTATCGCAGAGCTGACACCAATGTGTCACATTGCACGCTTTCAAATGCTTATCATATTCGTGTCGCGTTACAAACTTCAAATTACATTCTCTACAAGTGATTTTATTTTTATGTACCTTATTATAATGTTGATTTAACAACTTTCGTTTCAAAAAATACTTTTTTGTTTCGGAACTGATGTGATACGAACAATCTTTGTAAGAACAATGGAACCGTATATCTACATCGTACTCTTTTTCATTATCGTGTGTTTTTATTAGATGATTAACTAGATCTTTCTTTTTAAGAAATGATCCGTGACTAGAATATGGACATGGAAAAGTTATTTTTTCATTTTGATTTGGTGCGGTTACTGTGTATGTCAATTTGTTATCCTGATCTGTAAATTTAACTTCATTTTCTTCCGTTTCCGCTCGTGCTTTATCATCATGTTGTTGCTTGAGTTTTTTCTGAAAAAGGAAGAGAATTTATGATTTCGAAATCAACCTTAAACCTTAAATTTTAAAAAGTCTTTTGAAACGAAATTTTGTAATAAATGAATAAATAATGTTGAAAAAAAAGAAAAAATAGGTCGTCAGCGCATCATTGACTGATATTCTGTGGCTGGGGTATCACCTACCATCAAGTGAACCTCATGCTCGTCTGTCGATATCTAACATAAAAATATGATGAAAATGAATTCCCTGTAGAACCAATTGTCGCCAGTGTTTCCGAACTTATACAAGTAGCGGCGGTAGGTGCTTACCATCAGGTTACACGCCTGTTCTTTTGCCTCCTATTATATAAAACAAGTAACACACCCCGGCTTCGCACCGGTGCAATGTAGATGCCTATGTTACTCACTGATAATGTAGCTTTCTATAGGTGTTTTTTTTTTAAAATTGGTTTAGTAGATCCAGAGATTACCCCTACAATCTCACAAACTTTACCTCTTTATAATATTAGTATAGAAAAAGTGATGTAAAACTTACTTTTTCTGTATCCTTTAGAAGCAAATCAGATTCCTCACACTGTCTTTTGAATTTCATACATTTTAAGAGCACATCTTCACAAGACAGGCATAGTGATTTTGAAATTGTGTCTACTGTGTGAATCTGGAAAGAAAGAAAAAAAAACTCACTCTATGTCGATAGAAGCAGGGCTCGGAAACCGGTTAATTTACTATGGGAGCTTAACCGAAATAATAAAGGTTTTTGTTAATATTCTTATGATTTTATTTATATTTAATGAAAATATTAGTGTGGTTAGTTTAGTGTGTATTACTCTTTAAAACTAATATCATGGTATCTCAGTCAGACATGTATTTTGGAAAATAAAAATTAAGCGGTTCCGAGCCCTGGATAGAAGTAACAGTGACAAATACGGTTACTGTAATAAAATAATGTTTTAAAGGACACTAGTGGGTACTTTAAATTAAAGTTAAATATGATGATGGCATATATCTTTTAACAATAGCTTACTATACCCATTATATTTTCTTAAAAATGGTCACATGCAATGTGGTAATTGGAAAGCTATTTAGACGGATACAGTATTAATCCTTGTCAACTTAAATACATTAGTTACCTTAAGCATTGCATGCATATTATTATAATCTTTTATACCATATGATTAAAATTAATATCTTAGGAGTTATCGCAAAAAAAATGTGTATTTATCAATCATCCTATCGCAAATGACAGAGAAAACATGTAGGCCTAATATGCTCAACAAACTGTGTGAAGCTGGGACTGGTTGCTAGTATAAAATAAATATATATAAAACAATTGCAATAAAATTGGAATAAAGATATGTAGATCTCTAGGCATTATTATAATTAAAACTGTGTTAAGTAAGAGAGTACTTTTTTGAAAATTGCAACCAAAAATATACCCACTACTTTTTACCTTATGAATAATTATTGCAAAGTAATAAGTTGAGACAGATCTAAATAATATCCGGCACACTCTAATAATAAACCCAAAGATATCTACATAATAATGTAGGACTTCAATATTAAACATCATTACTGTCACAAGAATATCTTATATTAATAGACAATCTATAACTGGGTACTATTATATATATAAACTAGGGTTGTAGTCAAGTGCGGAAGCTTAATTAATAAATTAAAATGTGATGCTAACCGTAATATTGGTTAACTTGTAGAAATCAACAGCCAGACCCCAATCAAACATATTCTTCAGCACTCCAGAGGTTGATAAGCATACCCGACATACTAGATTCAAATCTTCTTCTGTTAAATCAGGTTTTTCTTCAGGATGGGACATTGAAATAATTTATCATTAGAACTACTATAAATACAAATAAAATAAACAATAGGGCGCACCTATGCAAACATATGTATTCGAATTTCTGAATTATAATAATAAACTTCGAAACAGCTGACATTTGACAATGACAGAAACAAGACAAAGTTGCTAGTTACTTGATAAAATCTCAAAAAATCTAATAGAGTGCTCGCCAGATAAGTCTGCGCGCGGCAAAAATTGGAACTAAATTTCTTTCCGTCATATTGTTTTCCGGAATTAGTGTGCAGCAGTGGCGTTTTTATTCGATTTTATTGGTAATCATCATGCCTAAGGTTATAAAAAGTGCTGGTAGAGATGTTATATTGAAAGTAAAACGTGCTTATGAAGCAGAACGGCAAAATAAAGGGCCGATTGTACCATTTTCAAGACTTTTTTATTACTTGACAGGTAATTTTTGGGGTGACCAGTACATGGTATTATGTCTTTATGAGGGGTATTTTTATACGATACATATTTTTACTTTGTTGTTGGTTAATGATTTAGTTTGTTTTAGGATTTAAACCCCATTGAAAAAAAAGACGTAATGTGGAAAAAAATTTAAATCATATTTTGAATCTGACAGGCTTTTGGACATAGAACTGGACAAATTTATAATTGATCATGCAAGTGACAGCAAAACTTTAAACTCTTCTAATAACGAGTCAAGTGAATCAGAAACATGTGAAAATAGAATGGAAAGATTGACCCACTGATGGACCATAGTCATCCAAAATTTAGAAGTTCTGCTATATTCTCGATAAATGATTTACATTAAATTTGGTGTTGTTTTATTTAATTGTAGATTATGTAAATATTTCTTATGGAGCAGGTAAATAAGGAGTTATTCAGTTACAATATGTAACAAATTAAAAATATATATATTTTCACTGAGTTTTAGTATGTAATTATTATTCATCACCCTAAAACTAATTGAAATTTACAAATAAAATTGTAACATCACGTCAAATTTAATAGTTAATTCGACGTGATATCTAAATATAAATTTGTTTTCTGTTGTATACTAAGTATACCTAATACGAATTAGCATTCAGAATGCCGGTGATTTTTTTGGTGTTGCATAGTGGTTGAGAGTTTGCTTTCTATACCTGGCAATATTTGGTACGCCACCCGTCGCGCGCACACTTATCTGGCGAGCACTTTAGAGTAAACATTTTGATATATATATATAATGTTGGCAACACTGCTGACAAGTGACAATTGACAATGACATTTAATTATATGTACAATTCAGAAACATAGGTACCTAGTACCAAAGAGTACTTTATATATTGGGTATAGAGTCAACAGCCGATCCATAGCAGTAACGCCATCTATCGGTAAACGACATCTCGCCAGCCGAATAAGCGCGGCGTTTCTAGTTTTAAACATTTTAAGTTCTCAAAGTAATTTCCAAAATCCAAATAAACATTTAAACCAAAATATTTATTTGGATTTTGGAAATTACTTTGAGATTTAAGCAAAATAGAAAATAAAAGAAGTTTAGCGATTAGTCTTTTTATTAAAATAATTTAATTCTAACATTTTTACATTGATTGTTTTACAGTTTCACAACTACATAGTGCCATTCATCATATAGAAAGATTAAGATGTGAATAAAATAATTAATGGCGCAAGTTAAATCGCTAAACTTTATATATATAATGTTTAACGATTAGTCTTTTTATTTTGTTTCTTTTTATTAAAATAATTTATCGCTAATATTTTTACAATATCATTGTCGTCGACTTCACAACTTGCGCCATTAATTATTTTATTCACATCTTTACACCAATTAAATAAAAATAACTTGCATGACAAATTTATTATAAAATCTATTAATTGTAATTTATGTTTTTCGCAATCAAAATCGTTACCAAATTCTAATTCTGTATATAAATATGTTTTAATAAATTCTTTTATATTTGGACACATGGATTTATTCTTAATTATATGTGTTATAATATCCTGAATTTTTGAAAAAAATATTACTATATTATGATTTGGATATGTTAAATACTTTTTTCCTTTCCTGTATTCTCGTAATATTAAATATTCATTTTTGTTTTCTTGGTCATACAAATTACTTTTACATTTTTTACAATTTTTAAATACATTGAGCCTAGCTTTTTTTAATAAATAGCCAGTTACGTACTGTAAAGCCGCCATTATTCTAGGGTTTCTTTTTTTAAACTCATAATCAACATACAGGTTTTCTTCTAAATTAATCATTTCTGTGTGCATGGGCTCTTTTTCTGTAAAATGATGTTGAAATAAGGTTTCCATTGATTTAAAAATTGTTTGGCATGAATCTTCCTCACAGTTGGAACCTGGCGAATGCTGGCCACTTAAATTATTAATCAACAGAGCTGCAAACGAAGATTCAAATCCAGCTGCAGTGGGGTTTATATTTCTGCAGCCATGGCTTCGAATAGCCCCAAAGAAATTTTCGAGAGGGTCTTGGTTGAAGTGCCTCATCCACACAGATTTTATATTATACTTATTAAATAGCTTTTGTACCAAATACTCTATATTATTTATAGTACGTAACCAATTATTTATTGTAGGTAACTTCATTTGTTTACCATTACTTATAAATTTCATGGTAGATAGTATTTTTTTGGCATTTGTCCATATATCGTGATGTTCTGATTTTAGTTTTACTGGTAATAGCAAAGCTTTTCCACTTCTCTTATTTGCGTTATCAAAACTGCCATTCACGGAATCAAATAAATTGTCAAAAAACAAAATAACATCTGCAGTCTGCATACATGCAGCAGGCAATATATTTTTTTCTGAAAAAATAAATTAAATGTCAGTAAGAGATATCAAAATCAGTTTAACCCAGATTATACTACAGTGTGCTACAACACCCATAATATAGTATGTATCCAAAATGTTTCATTATTTTTTACTGTCATATCTTTAAGTTTTTGGTATTGTTGCGTTTGTGAAATACAGAGCTTCTGAACTAGGGATAGTATAATATGAGGTGTCACAATACCCATTCATTTCCAGGGTTTGCGGGATTGGGATTTTTTTTCCACTTTTACTGTGTCTTAGGGATTGTTTTAAGACACATCAAAAATATTTCAAAATCGAAGACCTCAATTCAATTCAGTATAATGTGGGTTAACAGAAATATTTTACTTGAATACTGAATGAAAAAAGTTGTAATGTCATGATTTCAATTATAGGTATTATTTAAGAATAAAATTATTTACCTGCTAAATATCCCATTGTAATTGCAACTTTTTGGCTCAGTACCTGGGTAGCATATTTCACCTTCATTTTTTGAAATTTGTCGGGGTTTATGTGTTGGCTCGATAATTTTTTAACAAGTTTTATTCCTTTGTAACCAGTGTCTTCCTCATATAGTTGGACGATATGTTCCCATTTTGCAATTTTTGTTGACCCACCAATATTGCATATAAGATTTTTATTCAGTAAATTATTTCTAATACCTTTGATTAGGTGTGGTGGATCGTACAATGGGACAATTTCTTGATCATCTACTTCAAATATGTCTCTTTTAAACTCTTTATTTTCTCTTAAATGTTTTGCTCTTGTTTCTTGGATTAATAAATTGATAGCGCTTACATTAGTTGGACCCTGGTCACATACTGTGGCCAATACACATAATCCCACATTTTGTAATTTTCTTATTACACCTTTTATAATTTCTGCTAATTCATTTTTCGCAGTGGTTCCTGAGCAGAAGGTGTATGCCACAGGCTGCTTATAATTTTTTTGTATACCTCTTATCATTAAAACTAAGGCGTGGTCTGCAAGCTTAGCTTTCCTAGTATTTCCGTTGTCCACAAATCCAGTTATATTATCTTTTCTTGGATTATAGTCCACATGTGGCGAAATAGACATTTCATCAAATATTAATATGCATAGCTTTCCGTCAGGTGTCATCTTTGAGACTCTTTTCTGTAATTGTCTAAATATATTTTCATTTATACCGGGGCTTAGGTTTGCCCTGGCTATTAATCTTGATAGCGTCATTGATGATGGTAGCACAAATATTTTTTGGAGCCATCTATAAGCCCTAGGGCTGCGTTTATATAGGCTCAGTGCCATAATCTTTTCTGGCTCAGTAAACCTCCTTCCCATTTTACTTTTACCAATTTCTCTAAATTGCATCAATGTAAACATAGCTGCCAATGTCGTAAATTTATTTAACGTGTTCTGAAATGTTTTATTTTCTGACAGCTTTAAGGCTTTTTTCAATCTGGTTGCATAACTGTCCTTTTTTATTTGCAATTTCTTTACGGTCTTCAGTAAAGCATTATTTTCCAAAGCCATTTTCCTACTTTTGGTCTGAGGTTGTTTTTCTTGAGTTGTACCTGTAACATTTTCATATGTTATTCATTAACAATTAACTAAAATGTAGAGTCATTTCTTAAGTAAACTGTCAATTAGTTTTATTAGCCTCTGTTGGCTGGATTACAGTAGTTTTAGAAAAAAAAATAGTTGTATTTTATTATTGGGGTCCCGGATGAGACATCTAATGACACTTTTTAATTGTATGAATGGATGTTTGTTAATCTTTCACACAATCACTACTAAATAGATGAAATTTTCTTTAGAATCAACATAAATTAATACTTTATCCCAAAGTCATAATCAGAAGATTCTTAGAATGTATATGAAAATCAATTACATTTAGAAGTAGATGGCAGGACAGCATCCACAGTAACATTTTCTGTTCTATTGGTAATTTCCATCAGTGGAACTCTTGACGTACTTGCCACTTCAGAACCTAAAAATAAATTTAAAACATTTCAGAATATAAAGCTAATATAAGTCCAAGATGATAATATAAATACACTATAGTTTTCACATGAGAACTGAGGGGTGAGCACGAACAACTATCGAAAAAGTATTTATATCGTCGAGCTGACATTTGTATGATATTACAAATGATTTCTCATACAATTGATGATTCAAATACTTTGTCGATAATTGTTCGTGCTAGGCCCTCTGGACTTACACAGATGCACATGGTACAGTTATCATCAGTTTCAACTAAATAGAAAAAAACAGTAAAGTGCAGACGCACAGCAAAATCTTAGTATTAAGGACCCATTTGAATCTTTCAGTTATGGGAACCCCAAAATAAAGCTATAATACCTGGCAACAGCAAAGAAGGAGTTGCACCTGGGCTCAATCTTCTAGTCCATGTTAAATATCTCCTTTCGAAATGATCATGGCAAATTCTGCGGTTTCGGTACACATATTGGGGCTCCAATGATGGATTAAGCTTCACTGCACGAGCCCATGCAAGATACCGATCCATATCGTTGTCCGGATTGGGGAATGAGTGCAAGATTGTACCATCTTTGCCTGAAAAATATAGATACGTGTTTATATAATTGTGTCATCTTTCCTCACAAAATAGCACGTGTTAATATTGAATGCTTTACAATTACGGAATGGTATAACATTGTATCACTTTGCCCGAAAACAACACGTGTTATTTTACTATTGAATGTATCAAGTGTCCTTGCAAAACAGTTTTAATGAATTAAAGAATACTTAATAGGTTATCTGAACAGAGTCAATTAAGTTAAAATTAGGTAGTTACTTACGAGTTTTACCGCAATTCGGAATACAACATCCTCTCTCAGATGCAGCCATATTCAAAGATTTCCAAGTCAACAGAGAGCCAATCGATATGAAAAACAAAGTCCGGAAATGTGAGCAATGGTCTAATAGATAAAGAAGAATCGTCGAATCCTGAGGGCTGCTATAGTCGTCGTAAAAATCACCAAAATAAAAACACAGGAGCACATTCACGTATCACGAAATGAAACGGAATAATTTCAAATCAAAATCGTCAAGTTTTTGTCAAATGGGATGTTGCCAGCTCATATAAAACATATTCCCTATTTTTTTAATCACCATGTTTTTGATTTACTTAAATACAGTTATGAGCAAAACTGAACACACTTTAATATTTTTTTTATGTTATGGTGTTGTATTTACAAAATTGAAGGTAGATGAAATGTGTTTTCTGAAATTAAATTCGACATTCGATGCTTTATCTATTGCATATGAATTGGACTTCTTTGTCTGACTTACCATCCTGATACTAGCATTGTTTATACTCAGTTTTGCACCGCATTTATAAACGCAAATATATTACAGATAATTACGCGTATAAGATAAAATACTGTTAAAATTATATATTCGTTATGTAGGCAGCAGTTAATAAGACAAATTTTAGCGTGTCCAGACTGAAGTCTGGTTTACATATATCTACGTGAATTATTTTATTTAAATAAAACGTTAAATTTACCTTTTAAATTTATCTGCGCCTGAAAGAATTTTTCAACAGGACCGTGACTCCAAACATATGGCTTAAACTGTTCAAAACTGACTTAAATGCAATCAATTCTTCTTCTAGATTTACCAGCTCATACTCCAGACTTAAATCTCATAAAGAATCTGTGATCTTACTGACGTCTACATGTAAAGTATCATACACCCTTTTCAACGTCTGCAAATCTATGGAAAAGAGTAGAAGAATGGACAAAAATACATACTATTGTAAAACCTTAGTTGAGTCTATGCCCCGAAGGATTGAAGCTGTTCGTAAATGTAAAGGCTTGTGAACAAATTACTGATGACATGAAAATATATTTTGGTTAAATTGGTGCAAAACTGAGTACAAGAAACCTATCCCTTTTTCTTAATATAAATTGTTTTTTCCAATTGTTATGCTAATAGGTATATATCACTCGTTTAAAATTTTATTTTATAACATTTAAAGAAATAAAAAATTACTTTTCATACGAAGGTGTGTTCAGTTTTGCTCATAACTGTAGGTGGATACGTAGTACTCCTGTTTTGTGGGGGGGAAACTTGTAAGGTTACAATTCGAGGCGAACTTCTAGTGATAAATTAAAAATCCTCCTTGTTTCCATTAATTTTGGGATTTTTTTTTAACCTGGCTATTTTTTAAATTATTTTTTCATTGGAATCGCGTTGTCTGTGTATTAATACATACTTTGAATATTAAGCGGTATGGTCGAAAGACTTTAGCCTGTCCTATGGGCAAAAAAAAAAAAAAAAAATACATACTTTGACAGTGACAAACTTTATAAAATAACATAGATGACATTTCGGCTAAATTTAAAAAAGCTCCATCTACTGCAATGTGGAAGAATTATTTTGAAGTCAAAATTTTCTAAGAATTTTTTTTTGTATGGACTGTTATGACACTGCCTAGTACCTACGTCCTACATGAAACAATGTTTTGCTTGGCTCAAAAAGTAAAACAAAACAATGAAATAGAAAAATAAAATACTTACTACGGGTGTCCGCTATTAATTTTGTCAGAATGTTCGTGGTTTAACTTATTGTTAGGCTTATGGCTACTAAAAAATTAAAATATTTTAAATACGTAGCTGGAATTGTTACAAAAAATAAACTGCCGTGGATTATAATCACGAAAAAATTACCTAGCTGTTATAAACTTGTGTACAAATAAATAAGATTAAACTACATATTCAAAGACTTAGCTGAATAATTGTTTGACCTGAAGCCTGCATATCGCTGAATTAAATAGTGTCTTGATAATATTAAAATGTCCGTATTATGCCGCGTATGTTTAACGGCTAATGTTCGAATGTATGATTTAAGTAAATCGTATTTACTAGAATTGTACGAAAAATTAATCAATTATAATGTAAGTATAGTTTAAAAATACAATTTTACTACCTATATAATATATTCTGTCTCCAAACAACACAAACGACAACCGCGACAAAATTTTGTTGACCGTTTTCTCGTATTTTAATCGATTATCGCTCTATTTCTTTCGGGTCTAACATGACAATTACACTTAAAACACGACTTTTAATATCAAAAATAGATATATTTGTCGATCGAGATATCTTTTCTATCAAAATTGTCGATGTCGAGGTATAATATATCTCCATATCTTACATCTTAGTTTGTCTTCTCTCATCCGCGACATATCTCGTGGCGGTCATGCCGGCAGCAGTGTGCAAACACTACTGTATTTAAGTCAATCTATGTTGGTACCACCACACTATCTGATAATCTAACTTTAAGCAGCAGTGAGCACTACTAGTAGTACCACTTTAGCATCAGATTTTTTTTTCATTTTGTTTATTTATTTCAGGTAAATGTGTACAATGCTCTTCATTGTTGTTACATGTGTCACTCATTACTCAAAAAGAGTTACCAATTAATGCTACAAGCTATAAATGCCAATGAAGTTCTTACACAAGTAGCCGACAATAATGTAATGGTAAGATCATTTTATAATACCTTGCTTGTCTTTAAAATGAGATAGAACACCTCGGAATTTGGAAACATAGGGATAAATAATTTAAATATATCAAGTGTATAGTGGTGAAACCCATTAAGTATAAACTAAAACAGTAAGTTAAATTAAATATTGAATTAAATTAAAAAAAAATTTATTTAATAGGTTTAAAATAATAGCTATAGCACTATGACCTTTACCGTGACCGTAAATAGGGCATTTTCACACTGGAAAAGCGTGCGTAAAATGTAGGTTTATGTCGCACGTCCTATCAAACAGTATACAATACTTGTGACTTAAGTATAATATATAAATAATAATAATAAATTTTATGCCTATTTATTTCATGTTCTGTTTTTTTTACAATAAAATAAATGTAATATGTATAATTTATGTTTTAAACTTAATTTTCTCTCCTAGAGAACATGAACCCCATTCTGGGTATAGGCCTCCTCTAGCTTGTAGCATAGTTCTCTGTTTCTTGCTTTGGATTGCCAATTTTTACCCGCTATATCTGTGATGTTGTTGCTCCATCTCTTCTTAGGGCGTCCAGATCATCTCTTTCCAAATGGCCCAGGCCACCATGTTGCCTTAATATAAAGTATAATATTTAATACGTGCAATAATAGGCAACTAAAGTCACACGTATCATAATGTTCTATGAGTTAATTAATTAGCCAAATCCACCGCTCATAGTTATAGTGTCAAGTAAGTCGGAAAAAACTGCTATCTGAGAGCTATTTCGCCAAGTGAAATGGGCACAACTACCAATGGTCCGGGAGCCAGCAACAGGTTTTCATGACCAAGTTCCTCTCAAGCGGTAATTAGTAAAATGCATCAGAGTATAGTATTATGAAGCCTCGTGAACGTCAGCTGGCGCTCGGGTGGGGGGATGAGCGGTTGTAGCCTCCCACGCACGAAGGAAAAAAAAATACATTAATTCATTTCCTCTCAGCTAAAATTTTGTCAAATTGTAGTTAATCCAATATTTCAACGAAAAAAAATAATCAGCTGGTTACAACATAGTGTATTATACGTCAGCTGGTGTCTCGAAAATGAAAAAAAAAAAAAATATTTTCCGTGATTTCCTCTCAAACAAAAATTTACCAGATGATAGCTTATATGTAACTGTGGATAAATATATAGATCAGCTGGCTGTATCTTGGTGGAAAAACCGTCAGCTGATACTTTGGAAGTTATTACATAGGAGTTTGGCAGAAGCATCTACTGCCAATTTATATGCATCAGCTGACTAGGTTTTCCTCAACTTATTGCTAGCTGATTTTTTTTATTTATCGCATCAGGGTATTTCCATTGTAACGGGTGCGACAATGATACTGCTTCTTTTCATGATAATATAAAGTATTTGTTAAAATATATAAAGTTAAGTTAATAATTAAAATAGTATAAAAAATTAGATATTTAATTCAAACAAAATCTCTATAAAAACTATTATAGAAAACCTTACACAATGTCATGAATCGCGTAACGGGTGCGACCTTAGAAAATCGGCAAATGCGACCCCGTTATCTTACAATGTTGATTCTGTAAAATTTTGGATGAAAGTATATAGTTATTATTTTTTATGTAAGACTTTAATAGTTATCTCAAACAACTACGTATTTTTAAAGCACAAATATTTTAATATTAACTGTCTGCAATTTTTTCAAAATGTAACGGGTGCGACAAGTCTTCGTAACGGGCGCGACACTGTATGATTTTTCAAGATTTTTGGTGAAAAGAAAAATAGTTCTGATAAACGTTGCTTTATTAAAAATCACTCAGGAAAAAATAAACATTTAAATATAAAAGAAATCTGGTTAAATTTAATAATTACTCTTTGACGATAGCGTAGTCACGTAGCGATCCCACTTAACTTGAAATATTAGCTTGAAAATAATACAGCATTGGCCTTAAAGTATTGAGCATCCCTGATATTTTATTCTTTTGAAAGAAATATTAAACAGAAGTAAAATAAAACGATTTATAACTATTTTTTAATAAAAAAATAATATTTTGTGGGTCCATCCTTTGCATTTAAAACAGCAGAAATTATTTTAAAACTGCATCTCTTTTAGATTAGTAGGCGATGATATTGATGGAGTTGGCAGACGGAGTATTTTATTCTTTTTCTTTAACTTTAGTGTTCTTTGTCTTTCCCGATCACGGTTTCGGTGCTTTTCTATCTCCCATGTATCCGCTGATGCCTTCTTTGCATCTCTTCGTTTCTTATCTCTTTCTCATTCTTTTATTAAATGTGCTTCGTAATACTCTTTATTTTCTATAAAAAAAAATTCAACACTTTTGCATTCTGTTGGTGTTTTCCATATCTGACAATAAAGAAACTTCAAGTGATGACTAAAAAAAACGAACAATAAATTGTACAAAAAAATTTTTGTAACGGGTGTGACATATATTTATCATCGAAAATTAAATATTCGTACATCCTTCCAAGTATTGAAACTCCCCCGCATTTATTCTTAAAGCTCACTTCTTATTATTACAAAGTACGAAGATATAGATGTTATAAATTACGTCGAAATTAAACTATTTGCACATTTTTTGTAACGGGTGCGACATCATCACCCTCACTGATAAAAACATAGAAAACTCAAAATTGTACTTACTTGAAATTACCAAACTACTTGCACAGAAATCTCAAAAACTTGTACTTCACACCACACTAATGTACGGAATCCCAAGCTATGACAAGAAGACGTAATAGTGATGCAAACTTTAATAAAAAATACCTGTGGTAGAACAAAGGAAGTTGACGTAAAAATAGATTGATGTATATAATTTTGGATAAGGGCTAAATTTTTTATTTTACATAACTTCGACAGTATGATTACTGAGGACTTAAGAGATCATGTTTGTTTTGTTAAATATCAAATTTGAATTTTTGTCATGGCGGGGTAAAGTTTCGTGGAATTACCCATCAGTATATTAACAATCAGCTCACAAATTTTCATCTGAGAGGAAATGAAGTATCTTTAATTATTCGATATTGCGCTTCAATATGAGAGTTGAGTTGAAATAAACATTCAGTATCAATATTTTTGAAACGAATAAATAAATAGGGCTTCAAATATTTAAATTTATACCAAAAAAAAAAAACTTTCAATGTATCAGCTGACGGTTTTTCCACCAAGATACAGCCAGCTGATCTATATATTTATCCACAGTTACATATAAGCTATCATCAGGTAAATTTTTGTTTGAGAGGAAATCACGGAAAATATTTTTTTTTTTTCATGTTCGAGACACCAGCTGACGTATAATACACCATGTTGTAACCAGCTGATTATTTTTTTTCGTTGAAATATTGGATTAACTACAATTTGACAAATTTTTAGCTGAGAGGAAATGAATGAATGTATTTTTTTCTACAACTGCTCATCCCCCCACCCGAGCGCCAGCTGACGTTCACGAGGCTTTATAATACTATACTCTGATGCGTCTGACGAATTATCTCTCGAGAGGAAATAATTAACCAAATTTGCACCTGGCTCCCGGACTACAACTATGTCTAGCAAGTTTTTGTTAATATTCTTTCGGTTTTATTCATATTAACTGAAAAAAATTACTGAGGTAAGTTTAGTGTGTAGTACCTGGATGTCGGAGCTTTGCTCGGTATTTTTTTTTTTATAAATTGTTATTTTTGGAAAATTTAAGTACGAATTACATAGTAATAAAATTAAGTCTAACCTCAAAGCAAACACTCATTGACTTCGTGTTACTTAACAACGCCATCTGCTGGAATAGCTTTAGTGTTGTTGTGTCGTTAAAGCAATTAAAAAAAAATAGTATTAATATTCGCCGATAGATGTCAGGAAAAGTAATTTTTCTTTTAAGTTGATAAAACACGAATAAAATGACATTTTCTAGAAATGATTCCTAGCTAGATCGATTTTTCGCCCCCGAAACCCCCCGTATACTAAATTTCATGAAAATCGTTGGAGCCGATTCCGAGATTCCAATTATATATATATATATATATATACAAGAATTGCTCGTTTAAAGGTATAAGATTACTCTTTAAAACTAATATCATGGTATCTCAGTCAGACACGTGTTTTGGAAAATAAAAATTAACCGGTTTCAGTCCCTGATGCAAATAAATATCAAATAAGTATTCATTGTACCCTAGATACAATTTTTTTACAGATAACTGACACAAAAAACAACTTTATCAATCTAACGAGAGTTAAACTGCATGGGATCATTATTGATAATACAAGTGACATAGCTGTTGAGGATGGACACCAAAAAGCAGAAGAGGAGAATGATTTTGTGAAAGTGGAAAGTGACATAGATGGTAAATATTTTTATTAATATCGTCCTGTGGAGGGAGGGAGATGTGGTCTTCCTCCAACCTAAAGGGAGGATCCTCGACCAGTCGAACCACTGACTGGCCGACCCTAAGGCCCCAGCGGTTGATGTCGAGATGTTGTATATATACTGAGCGCTCGGAAACATTTGTATAGCGCGATTCAGGATGAGACGTCTTTGTATTGATTCTTGTAGCGGATCATAGATGTCGCTACAGTCTTTTATTAACGCGAGTATCACACATTTAAATAAAATACTTTATAACGAATCAGTCTGCCGCGACCACGGTTGCTGAAAAGCATCCGAAACATGGACATATATTAATATAAAATAATCAAATTTTATAAAGTATTTTTTTATTTTATTTTAACGTATTAGAAATTAAAAGTACTCGTAACCGTCGAGTGTGTATGAAAGCATTGATGAAAGTAGAAGAAGCGAAAGTGGTATGTAAGGATCGGAGCATATGGAATTCCGTGATCTCTGCCTACCCCAATGGGAAAGAGGCGTGATGTATATGAATGTATCTAATATGTATGTATTAGAAATATCCATGAGCAGCTGACAAGTACTCACAAAGTGCCTCATGTTTGGAGCCCTCTAATTGTCAGCCATCATCTTTAGGGTGCTATTACAGCTCCCCCTTACCAAGCAGAGTTGTTTTTTTTTATGTCTGTCTTCTTCTAATATTTGCATTAGGTACAGGGGGTAGGAAATAAGTTAAAAAAATATGTATCTGGTCTGATATCCAGACCGCCTCCGTGGCTCAGTGGTGAGTGCGTTGTGATTAGCGCGATCCTGGGGAGATCCTGGGTTCGAATAACGGGGAACAATTTTAAAAAAATGTTTTAAAAACCTACTGTTAAGAAAAATTATCACTGAAACAGACACAGAAATGAATTTACTTTGAGAGTGTTCGGAAATGAGCTGACAGTACTGTGTGCTGGATTTACTGGAAAATACGCGTCCTATTTTACTGATAGTGCTGCCACCACTGTTAAATCCGAACGCATCTTTCAGTACTTTCAGTGTAGTCGTGGCCATTACATACGGAATGCCGATTATTTCAATACTACGACACCTTACCTACCTCTTGCGTTAACACAAGACGCTATTTTTAAAAAAATATTTTTAAACTAATCGATCATTAATCCAACTTTAATCAAACCGAACACAGCACGATGCAGCCATATGCAATACTGACTGTGCACTACCTCGGTGCTGACAGTCCCGACAGCCGGAACTCAGTAATTCCATAGAACTAATGTCCCACATAATGGTGACGTTTCAGTTGTAACATCCATGCTGGAAAATATTTTAGAACGGACATCTAGTACTGACAGTACTGTCAGCTCATTTCCGAACACGCTCTTTATGTGTATGCGTGGAGGAGGGTAATTGTGAGTTTTTAGTAAATAATAAATTGTTATTTTCTAGTTTTTAGTTTTTATTTCGCATTCTGTTTAATTCATTTAGTGCTTCATTATTGGGATTGATAAAACCTAAGTTATCCGCCATTTTGTAGAGGCCGCCATCTTGGATTTAAATTTTATATAGTACATTGTATTATACTGGTTGAGCACTTTCATTTGATACCCATATTGATGGGATCGATAAAACCTACGTTATCCGCCATTTTGTAGCGGCCGCCATCTTGTATTTCAATTTTTTTATAGTATATTGTATTCTGCTTGTTGAGCCCTTTCATTTGATACCCATATTGATGGGATTGATAAAACCTACGTTATCCGCCATTTTGTAGCGGCCGCCATCTTGGATTTCAATTTTTTATAGTATATTGTATTCTGCTTGTTGAGCCCTTTCATTTGATACCCATATTGATGGGATCGATAAAACCTACGTTATCCGCCATTTTGTAGCGGCCGCCATCTTGTATTTCAATTTTTTTATAGTATATTGTATTCTGCTTGTTGAGCCCTTTCATTTGATACCCATATTGATGGGATTGATAAAACCTACGTTATCCGCCATTTTGTAGCGGCCGCCATCTTGGATTTCAATTTTTTATAGTATATTGTATTCTGCTTGTTGAGCCCTTTCATTTGATACCCATATTGATGGGATTAATAAAACATAAATTATCCGCCATTTTGTAGCGGCGGCCATCTTGAATTTATAATGATAATGAATAAACATAATTGTATTGTCACCAAAATCCAAAGTGTATACAAAATTTCAGATTAATCGGTTGACAGGAAGAGAGTGAAATTTGAATTACTAAATTTGACCCAAGAATAAAGAATAATAAATAAAACAAACGGGGTGAGCTAAATAAAACCGTTTAAATATTGCAGATATACTAGATAATAAACCGGAACAGCTCGATAACATTCAATCTGACTCGGACGATGATGTGCCCTTGAGTGAATTGGCACCACAGACAGATCAGCCAACAATCAGACAATGGAATTATAAGGGTGAGATTTTTACACTTCGACTATCGACCCACCCCGGCTTCACACGGGTGCAATGTAGATGTACTATACACAAATAGCCTATGTTACTCGCTGATAATGTAGCTTTCTATTGGTTTTAAATTCGGATGAGTAGTGTGGAGGAAGGGAGGTGTGGTCTTCCTCCAACCTAAAGGGAGGATCCTCGACCAGTCGAACACTGACTGGCCGGCCCTAAGGCCCCAGTGGTTGATGTCGATACGTTGTATATATACTCAGCGCGCACAGAAACTTTGATAGCGCGATTCAGGATTAGACGTCTTTGTATTGATTCTTGTAGCGGATCATAGATTTTTTTTTTTTATAGTATAGGGGGCAAACGGGTAGGTGACTCACGTGATGGTAAGTGATCACCGCCGCCCATAGACATCCGCAACACCAGAGGGCTTGCGGGTGCGTTGCCGGCCTTTAAGAAAGATGTAGGCTCACTTCTTGAAGGTTTCCAAGTCGTATCGGTTCGGAAAAACCGCCGGCGAAAGCTAATTCCACAGAGTGGTTGTGCGAGGTAAGAAGTGTCTCAGATGTCGCTACAGTAGTTTTTGAGTTGAATCGTAACATACAAACAAATCGTCGTGATCGTAGAACAACGACGGTTCTGATTTTTTTACGATTTTAGTTCTATTGTATTTGTCATAACATGAAACTCCTTGACAGTTCTATTTTGTATAATTTAGAACTGTCTCAAACCCTTTATCAACAGAACAAATAAAAAATGTAGTTTGATAATTAGTCAGATAGTTTTATGCAATAAAACTAAAACCGTAAAAAATCAGAACCGTCGTTATTCTACGATCACGACGAAATGTTTAGCCTATGTTACTCACTGATAATGTAGATTTATATTGATGAAATATTTTTTTTAATTGTTTGAGTAGTTTTTAAGTTAAATCATAAGAAACTAATAAAAATAATGTGAAAATAATAATATTTAAAAAGTGATATATATTACAGAAAACACAAAAATCAACGCCCGCGAAATTATATTGAACAAGGACGAACAACTGCGCGAAATGCAAGATCGCGCTAAGTCCATCAACTATTTGAATTCGCCGTATAAATGCGATCTCTGCTATCGCGGCTTCGTAGATCCGACCGCTTTCGGAAAACACCGAGAAAAACATGACGAGGTAAATGTCAACAATTGACAATTGACAGATGTCATGTGTCAAAATTAAACGTCATACTGGCAGATGTCATTTGTCCAGTTCTCATGTCTATATTTGACAGACAGAAATATATTTGAGTGAGAAGATGGCGATCGAACACGCAGTGATGCCAACTTGGGGGTTTTCCCCTCAAAAGGGGGAATTAAGATGTCCAGGGGATTTTTAGGGGGAACTTAATTCAAGATTTTTTAAGAAAAAACGCACGATTCTATACATTTTATAGTTATTAGTCCATTAATTAATGTATGTAAAATTGTAAAATACACCTACATAAATACAACAGCTATTTTATAGTACTGAATGTATTTTTATTTAATTCATATTTGAAATTACCTCTCAAATCGAATGTACAACAAAAACTTTAGGGGTATTTGAAGTTGGTCCTATGGGGGAAATTTTGTAGGAGTTGGCATCACTACGAACATGAAGAGTAGGACTCTCCCAAAAATACCTATTGACTCTCCCAAAAATACTCGACATTGGCAGAATCCGTCTTTGATGGAATTTATTGAATTTATTCGTGAGAAGTGAAAAGATTTGTTAAGATCTAACTTTAATCGAACGCGAGCGAGATTGTTTATCGGTCTGTGACGTCACGTGATAGTTTGGAGCGTTTTAGCGGGAATCTTTGAAAAGTAATTTTATTTACGTATTTTTTATTGAAATATGTAATATTTTTCGATAAGATTTTTTTCGTGTTTATAAAGGATGTATCTACATATAAAATAAAAGCAATTCCAAAAAATAGTCAACATCCCTAATAGGGAAGATATTTGACAGCTTCCATGTGTCAAATTATCCAGGGTCGCTGGACCCTTTGACTTCTATCGCGAAACTAGCCTCTATAACAGTGTTTCTCAAAGTGGGCGATAACGCCCCCTTGTGGGCGTTGCAGGTCTAAAGGGGGGCGGTAAGAGACCCAAAAAAATGAGGGAGTTGTGCAGAGGCTTGGGGAGCAATTTGTAATTTCATCTAGCTAGGAGGACTCTTAGACACCGAATGAGCTCTCGTCTCTCGAATACAACTTGTGAACATCAACTAATATTAATTATTGATTGCTCAAACTCGGTTCCATATTTCTCTCTGCGAAGTTCATATATCTGTCCTATTTTATTCAATAAATAAAAAAAATCATGTCAACCGGTCGGGTTTTAGTAAAAGTCTCGTTTAGAATGAATGTTTAATCTTCGCTAATAATAATTAATTAATTTAATTTGAAGTTATAGTGGTTTTTAAGTTTTTTGAAAAAAAGGGGGCGCAAAAAAATAATTTATTCTCAAAGTGGGCAGTAGACAAAATCAGTTTGAGAATCCCCTGCTCTATAGGAACCTATATAATTCGAATTTTACATGCTAATGGAATTTATCTTTTTATTTGTATTTCTATTCATATTGGTCGAGAAATTTATTATGAATCATTTAACTTTTTATATACCTTAGATACCTTGTATATTGTAGAGGGAAGAACTAAAAAGGGGAGGGAATAGCCAAAAAGGCCTCAATTTTTGGCGAAATAGATATATCGATATTCATAGACAAAATGATCCATGTCTATTCAAAGCAAGGACTGAATACCGGTTAATTTACTATGGGAGTTATACCGGTATAATAAAGGTTTTTGTTAATGTTCTTTCGTTTTTATTCATATTTACTGAAAAAAAATACTGTTGTAAATTGAGGGTGTATTACTCTTTAAAACTAATATCATAGTATCTGTCAGACTCATATTTTGGAAAATACAAATTAACCGGTTTCAGTCCCTGATTCAAAATCCGATATCTCAGTGAGAAATGATCATAGCAAGGCTCACAAAAAATCAAATTAAAGCTATATGAACATCCTACCGGATACATATAGTGTTTTAGTCTGAAAAAAATTTTTCAGTCTTAAAAAAAAAGAACAAAAACTTTTTTTTTAATTATTAGGATTTTGCGATACTAAGTTAAAAAAAAATAGAAAAAAGTTGGGTTACCCTATGCATGATTTTATAGGGCAACTCAACTTTAATTTAAGTATATTTATGTATGTCTGTTTTCTCCAGAGTAACGGTTCGTACGAATGTGAAGTATGTCACCTCCGCTACCCGAGCAAACGTCAAATGAACTCGCACTATAAGTCAGCGCATAACAGGAAGTTTGAGTGTAACATTTGCCAACAGATCACTCATACCAGGTGAGTGACTCACTCACACGAGTGTGGTGTCCCCCCGCCTACCTAAAGGGGGGATCCTCGACCAGTCGAACCGCTGACTGACTCCAGTGGTTGATTTTGAGGTGCTGTGTACTCAGCGCTTGGAAACACTGATAGCGCGATTCAGGATTGACGACTTCGTACTGATAGTACGGGCTCGTTGGCGCGTTCAGTAGAACATATGGACGCTGTTAAGCAATACAGTGTCAACCCACACAGTTGCCATTTTGAGAAAATTGAGTTTGAAGTTTTAATCAAGTTTTATAAAATTTCTTTTAAAAAATAACTGAAATTATAGATTTTTTTAAATTATCATTTTTAGACTAAATATATCTCGTTTTTCTTGGTAGCAATCAAAGTAATTGAATTCAATGCATTATTATTAAATATTTTAAACATTTTAGGTTTTCGTGCTCACTATTTTTTCAATATTTTGCTATTAAAACAATTTAAATGATACATAATATCTCTTTTGAAATATGTACTCCAGCTCATAAGGAAGTGATTGGTATCAAAATTTACAGTTTTGTAATTTTGTGGGTTGACTGTATTGCTTAACAGCGTCCATATATCCTGGGCATTGATGGGTCGTGGGCAGTGGCGTAGCTAGGTGGACAAGGGCCCCGGTATAAAATAAATAAATAAATAAATCGCAATCCCCAAATACTATATTTCTTCAGCAACTTCACAACATTAATTATTTGCAAATTATTGTTATAAATGCTCATTTAAAATTTTGAAAAAAAATAAAAATTCTTGCGAGCAACCTCGAGTTTTTCTAGCTTCAAGAGCTGCCTCCCCCTCTTTCCAAAGCCCAGGGGGCCCTCTCAGCTTCAGGGCCCTGGTGCACTGCACCACTTTGCCCAATGACAGCTACGCCACTGGTCGTGGGTTCGAATCTCACCGGGACGACATTTTTAAAATTTTCTGTAACCATGTCTTCCCCACGTCTGGTAACTTCGGGCATTGAACGGGTGGGAGGAATATCGTAATAACGAACCACCTGTGAAAAACTGTGAAGTGCATATTGCACGTTTCGGTTTCAGTCTATGGATTTCCGAATGCTCGAAGTAAAAATTAGATAAACCGCGCATCATTGACTGATGTTCTGCGGCTGACCTATCATCACCTATCATCTATCATCGAGTGTACCTCATACTCTTCTGTCGATATCTGACATAAAAAAAATACATATTAAATAACAACTTTTTTACATTTTAGAAATCAAGCGAAACAACACGAGGAATGGCATAAAGGTCGAACATATACTTGTAATATGTGTGGAAAATCTTTTGTGTGAGTAATTTACAGTTGAAAAATGTTTGACATCCCATTTGTACAAACGCACATTTCTGTTTGTACATACGGAAGTAATAGTAAAAAATATTATGGCCATTTGTACAGCTTTTCTTGAACGGCCCTTAGGGTGTGGGGGCATGTGTTGTCAAAGTGCATGACGCTATACTTACGAGTATATTATGTGGTTTAAACAGCAGCAATTGTTATTATATTACAATTATTGTTTTATAGATGTAGAAGATACAAAATTATGTTAAAATGGTAGTATCTTTTATTAATTTATTACTAGCAACGCGCCCTGGCTTCACTTATTACTGTACACAAAATATAGCCTATGTTACTCGCTAAAAGATTTATGAAACTGGTGTGAGTGGGAGAGTCGGGAGTGGTCGACCTAGGCGAACGCACCTCGATCAGATCGGGGACGTTCTGCAAAAGGGCCAGGTCAAAAGTACTCGTAACCGACGAGTGTGTATGAAAGCATTGATGAAAGTAGAAGAAGCGAAAGTGGTTTGTAAGCAGTGGCGTGCCTAGGGTTTGAATGCAGGGCAAGCCCAAAAACTGGACTCCTAAAAAATTGGTCAATTTTTTATATTTTATTTTACCTTTTTTGTGGTGAACTCCCAAGCCTTGTTGTATTAATAAACGATTTTAATAAAACACACAGAAGATATTATTACTACTAGACAAAAAATTAAGCTCTATTTCAATTTATGATTGAAATAGTGAATGAGGCAGGCTACTGATTGAATTAAGTATGTTACTTAGAATTTTATTTGATAAATAACTAGATGCCGATTTGCCACTTTGTTGATGTTGCATATTATGTTGTTCTAAAACAATGTCATACTTTGAAAGTAATGAAACCAATTCCAAAAAATTACCCCTGTTAAATGAATTTTTACATTCATCGTGGCCTCTAAAGGGCAATTGTTGTTGAGCTAGGTGACACAATATCTACTAACCTTCGAAAAATACTGCGATTATGGTCAACACTGGCGTTATGATTAGTAATTTCAATTAATAGCTGACGATATGAAGATTATGCTGAGATAATGAACTTTCAATTCGTTTTTTACCAAAATTACAAAAATAAATTACAGAATTCAAATGTTTTTGAGAATTCAGATGTTTTTTAAAGCTCCAGATAAATTAATTACAGTCGACTCTCGATAATTTGACACTCGTTAATTTGAATCTCTCGATAATTTGAAATTTTATCCGGTCCCTTGAAAAATACTCGATAAATTGAATAAAATCAATGATAATTGGTCCCTTCGGTAATTTGAAGTTGAAAAAGTATTATCTTGCTCGCCAACATGCGATAATTTGAAATCCAGGCTTCCCTACTCTCTATAATTTGAAGCGTTTATCATGCACATACCTGTCGTTTGTTTACATACATGCACAGACTTGTCAATTGTTTACATAAATGAGGTATGAGTAAGTTCGCATTCCAGTCTTCTTTGAAACGTTAATGAGTCACGTTAATGTTCGATTTGTGCTAAATGTATTTGTATTAAAATGAATCCAAGAAAGAACAAATGTCCTTCAGAATTTCCTTCAGTCGCCCCTCCCCCTCGTGGTTATTCAAACACTTGTTATTTTGAACTCTTGATAATTTGAAATTTATCTCTGGTCCCTTGAGTTTCAAATTATCGAGAGTCGACTGTATATCGTAATAACCAGATGTATTCCAAACGTTTTTGTCATAAGAAAAAAATATGCAACACCAACAATATAGTTTATTTGTATCTGAACAACCAACAATCCATTTATTACTATAAACTGACCTGAAATTCCTTTTATGACCTTTAATCGTTTGTGAAATACACAAGTTGGGCGTTGGTTTTGACGAAGTAGGTAGCTTTAATATTTGTTGAAATGTTAAAGATTTTACTTTATCTTGCTGCTTTAAAACTTGCACACACTTTAAATCCTCACACGGAACACATTCCACTACGTTATTACTCATAATAAATAATAATAAAAACAAAACAAAACTAAAATACACCGCGCACGTTATTATTACTCACTCAAACTAAAGCAAAAAACAATCATAACAAACTTGAAGTAACACAACTCTTTCAATTTGGCACTAACTTCATACCGAAAGCCTGGGTTACGTTCTTCATAGAATCGCTACATTTATTTATATAATTATATAGATTTTTATCTTGAGTTTTGTATGAAGAAATTGTAAATTTGCATTCCCTATGGGAAGCCAATGCCAGAAAGAGAAAGAAAACGTTACACGTAACACGAACGAACACGACGACGCGACGAGTTTAAGCGAAACGTTTCCGCTTGAGCTCGTCGCAATTCGCAAGATATGTAGTATCGGGTGACGCAAATTAAATATTGTGGGAGTCGAATTCAACGCTGACTCGTTAGATGGCGCATATATAAATATAATTACGATATAGTTGTGCATAAAATTATTAATTCAAATATTTTTTTTGTTTCAATTGATATGTTATATAATTACGATACGGGCATTCTTTTTTTCTTTCAAATGTTGAATTAATAGGGCAAGCCGGGCTTTTGGGCTTGTATGGTAGGCACGCCACTGTTTGTAAGGATCGGAGCATATGGAATTCTGTGATCTCTGCCTACCGCAATGGGAAAGAGGCGTGATGTATATGTATGTATGTATGTATGTTACTCGCTGATAATGTAGTTTTCTATTGGTGAAAGAATTTTTAAAATTGTTTCAGTAGTTTATAAGTTTATTCATAACATACAAATATACAAATCTTTCCTCTTTATAATATTAGTATTTATACTATGTATATAAACAAAAATACTTTATTAAACACAATATAGAAAACAGTAATACATAAAAAGCGAAATAGTGTACAAATGGCGCCCTTAATAAATTATTTTATTTGTTCATCGTATACTAAAATAATTACTGTTTAAATCGCAACAGAAAGTTTTTCATAGAAAACCGTCATCGTACTTCACTCACGTGCGCAAGTTGCACGCGAGCAAGTACGCGTGCGCGACTTGCGGCGACGGGTTCGTGAGCGCGCACGGGCTGAGGATGCACGTCAGTAAGACCCATCGAGGGGACGTGGTGAGGCGTTTTTGTGGTATCATCTGTATATGGGGCACTGTGTTATTACATGTCTATTGGACAGTTTTGTCTTACCATCTATATATCGGAATTTTTTTGTTATCACCTGTATATGGGGAAATTTTGTGCTATCACCTGTATATGGGGCAATTTTGTGTTATCATCTATATATGGGGCAATTTTGTGCTATTACATGTCTATGGAGCAGTATTGTATTATTATCTGTGTATGGGAAGTTTTCTGTTATCACCTGTATATGGGGCAGTTTTGTGTTATCATCTGTATATGGGGAAAT
Source organism: Anthocharis cardamines (assembly GCA_905404175.1). NCBI lineage: Eukaryota > Metazoa > Arthropoda > Insecta > Lepidoptera > Pieridae > Anthocharis > Anthocharis cardamines. The sequence continues at coordinate 898,009 of FR989978.1, read as the reverse complement.
TTTGTGTTATCATCTATATATGGGGAAATTTTGTGTTATCATCGGTATATGGGGCAGTTTTGTGTTATCATCTGTATATGGGGCAATTTTGTATTATCGTCTGTATATGGAGACATTTTGTGTTATCGTCTCTATATGGATACGTTTTTAGTTAAATCATGTGTATATAAAGACATTATCTTCCGTACAGACATTTTTTAAAGTATCATCTCTGTTTAGGAAAATGTGGTATTATTTGTATATTGAGAAATTTTTATGGTTCATATATATTTACTAAATACCAAATGTTGGAGAGTTGTTTTTCTTCATTTCAATATTTACTTATTATGTAAAAAAATGTATGTTTTCTTGCAGGAAGATATGAAATGCGAACCAATTTCGGATAGCTATTGTAAAGAATGCGATATTCAGTTTAAAAGTATGGACGCTTGGAAGAAACATGTTTTGATCAACCATTATAGCTTAGATTCCAAAAGGTAAGATTTTTGTTATAAAATAGATTGATTGGTAAGTAATCACCACCGTTCATAGATGGAAAAACCGTGAAATGCACATTGCGCGTTTCGGTTTCAGTCTATGGATTTCCGAATGCTCGAAGTAAAAATTAAGTCGAAAGCGCATCATTGACTGATGTTCTGTGGCTGAGGTATCTACCTACCTTCAAGTGAACCTCATGCTTGTCTGTCGATATCTGACAAAAAAAAAGATGGACATTGGCGAGTCAAATGACTCATATGTGTTATCGGCCTATTAAAAATTATAAGACTGTCACTGAAACGAACAATATGCAAACGGTTTTACCATCTATAAACAGTGGTTCATTACGATGTTGATAGGAAATTATAAACATTTCTTTACGTTGGGATTCGAAGCCGCAACTCACCGTAGCGCAAGGTTCAAATATTTACTTATATTGAGCTCGTGGGATATTAGATATGGACGTTTTCGTTATTTTTCACAAACGGTTATACTCGTATAACCGATATAGTGTGCATATCGATATCGAGAACCGTTTTCAAATATCGATATCAGTAATACAAAAAAAAATGTGGAGGAAGGGAGGTGTGGTCTTCCTCCAACCTAAAGGGAGGATCCTCGACCAGTCGAACCGCTGACTGGCCGGCCCTAAGGCCCCAGTGGTTGATGTCGAGATGTTGTATATATACTGAGCGCTCGGAAACATTTGTATAGCGCGATTCAGGATTAGACGTCTTCGTATTGATTCTTGTAGCGGATATTGATGTCGCTACAAATTGTTAGCATGATATTAAGATGAGACAAATGTAAATTCCCTATACATCAATATATCTCCTTATTCAAAGTTATTTATCAGTTAAGCTTCTTATGGCAATTTCCCTTCATTAAGATATATCACGGACCCCATTAACTATTCAAACATTTTGTCCATTCGATTCTTATATACCAACCTACACTAATATTATAAAAAGGAAAGATTTGTATGTTTGTATGTAACGAATAAACTCAAAAAATACTGGATTGATTTAATTCTTATTAGTGATCTATTATTATATAATACTATTATTATATTATAATCTCTGCATAGTATACAATATTTTAAAAGAATAAGATTGCACTTTCGATGAAAGATTTCAAATTTAATTTCTTCCGAAATCTTGAACAATTATCGTCATATTTCAACATATGAACACAATATTACGTTAAAACCTTCCCCTTGAATTCCATTATCTATTGATGAAAACCGCATTAAAATCCGTTGCGTAGTTTAAAAGATGGGGTATAGGGGGACATACGGCGGGAAACGATTTTGGTGTTATACTACGTAGAAATTAAAAAAAAAACTTTTCTATTTTCGCCAGTTCAATCTGTCCAGTATGCAATAAAGACATTCCACCAGAGAAACGGCTCGCACATATACGCACACACACAGACACACAGATGAACGGCGAACACACTTACGAGAAATCGCCGGCGCTAACTACCCTCAATTGTAAACATGTAAGAATTTCATATAGCCTAGTTGAAAGCTTTTGGTTTAAAATAGAATTTTATATTAAAGCCTAGTTGAAACTTTGATTATAATTGAATTTCATATAACATAGTTGCAATATTTAAGTTTAAAATTGAATTCCATCTAGCTTAGTTGAAAGCTTTTGGTTTAAAGTTGAATTTCATATTATAGCCTAGTAGAAAGCTTTTGGTTTAAAGTTGAATTTCATATTATAGCCTAGTTGAAAGCTTTTGGTTTAAAGTTGAATTTCATATTATAGCCTAGTTGAAAGCTTTTGGTTTAAAGTTGAATTTCATATTATAGCCTAGTAGAAAGCTTTTGGTTTAAAGTTGAATTTCATATTATAGCCTAGTAGAAAGCTTTTGGTTTAAAGTTGAATTTCATATTATAGCCTAGTTGAAAGCTTTTGGTTTAAAGTTGAATTTCATATTATAGCCTAGTAGAAAGCTTTTGGTTTAAAGTTGAATTTCATATTATAGCCTAGTTGAAAGCTTTTGGTTTAAAGTTGAATTTCATATTATAGCCTAGTAGAAAGCTTTTGGTTTAAAGTTGAATTTCATATTATAGCCTAGTTGAAAGCTTTTGGTTTAAAGTTGAATTTCATATTATAGCCTAGTTGAAAGCTTTTGGTTTAAAGTTGAATTTCATATTATAGCCTAGTAGAAAGCTTTTGGTTTAAAGTTGAATTTCATATTATAGCCTAGTTGAAAGCTTTTGGTTTAAAGTTGAATTTCATATTATAGCCTAGTAGAAAGCTTTTGGTTTAAAGTTGAATTTCATATTATAGCCTAGTAGACAGCTTTTGGTTTAAAGTTGAATTTCATATTATAGCCTAGTTGAAAGCTTTTGGTTTAAAGTTGAATTTCATACAACCTAGTCGCAAGTTTTAAGTTTAATATTGAATTCCATGTAGCTTGGTTTAAAGTTGAATTTCATAGAGCCTAATCGAAAGCTTTTGACTTAAAATTCATAGATGGAAAAACCGTGAAGTGCATGTTGCGCGTTTCGGTTTCAGTCTATGGATTTCCGAATGCTCGAAGTAAAAATTAGGTCGACAGCGCATCATTGACTGATGTTATGTGGCTGAGGTATCACCTACCATCAAGTGAACCTCATGCTCGTCTGTCGATATCTGACATAAAAAAAAAAAAAAAAAATATAATCTATATATATAAAAGAGATTTCCACCTATATAGTCACTCATCACGATATCTCTGGAACCATAAGGCGTAGCGACTTGAAATATGGTAGGAATATTCCTTTCGCCGAGTAGAGGTCAGCTAAGAACGGATTTTACGAAATTCAACCCACAAGGGGGGTTGCGGGGGCAATTACTAGTAATTTAATAATAGTTATTCTATTTTAATGTGTAATACTCGCGTTATTAAGAATATTATTTCATTTCAGTGTGATGCAATATTTTACAGTGTATACAAATTGACTGCACACATGCGAAGGGTCCATCTCGGACTGAAGTATAATAAGAATATCGTCTGCGAAGTGTGCGGGAAGCACTTTACGGTGAGTTGGGTTAACGGATGATATAATACGGTCTGTTTTTTTGGTAATTTGCAATCCGACTTATTTCAGTCGCTGGCAACACTGAAATATCACCAAAGGCGACACAATGGGGAGCGTCCCTACCCCTGCGCCACGTGCGGGGCGCGGTTCTCCTCCAAGGAACATCTCAGGTGATCGCTCGATGTTACACCACTCTAAGCTGGACGCTGTTAAGCAATACAGTGACAACCCACATGGTTGCCATTTTGAGAAAATTGAGTTTAAAGTTTTAATTAGGTTTTATTAAATTTCTTTTAAAAAATAACAGAATTAATAGATTTTTTCGTATTATTATTACACTAAATGTATATCGTTTTTCTTGGTAGCAATCAAAGTAATAGAATTTAGTGCATTATTTATCTAATTTTAATCTAATTCTAAGCATTTTAGGGTTTCGTGCTCACTAGTTTTTTCAATATTTTTGCTATTAAAACGATTTAAATTACATATCATCATCAAAACACATCTCTTTTGAAATATGTACTCCGGCTCATTAGAAAGCGATTGGTACCAACATTACATTTTTATCATTTTGTGAGTTGACACTGTATTGCTTAACAACGTCCAACTAAAATAAAATTATTTATCTCGAAACCTCTAATCCGAACAACCACCTCTTCTAAACCTCAATAAACTGAACAAATGTTCTCTTCTAACCCTCTATAATCTGAACAAATGTTTATCTCGAAACCTCTCTTATCCGAACAATGTTCTCTTCTAAATCTCCATAAACCGAACAAATTTTATTTTCTAAACCTATATAATCCGAACAAATATTTATCTCGAAACCTCTTAAATCCGAATGTTCTCATCTAACCCTCTATAATCTGAACAAATGTTCTCTTCTAAACATAGGCGTAGCTAGGGGGGGGTAGGGAGCAAGGTTAAACCCACTAGAACTAGAATGCTTCTAAACCTCTTTAATCCGAACAAATATTCTCTTTTAAACCTATATAATCCGAACAAATTTTCAAATCGAAACCAAGACAATGTGTTTATACTCGTATTACTTCCATCCAGTTAATTCTCACCGAAATTAGCTGAAACACGTAAATTTTATGAATATCTCACACCCGCAACCTGTGTAGCAAAATGTATTACAACCGTTAAAGGCCCGCAACGCATCCGCAAGCTCGCGGATGTCTACGTCGACGACGTGAGTCACCTGCCCGTTTAAAATTCAAAAAATCATTTATTCATTTAGGTAACAAAATGTACACTTATGAACGTCAGTAAAAATGTCTATATTAAATGTATCTAATTTAATTCCAGTTCTCAATCAACTGGCAATAAACTCGCCGCCAATCTTTTTAATCGCCAAGTTTTTGTTTTACAAAATGTTTGTAAGGCGCTGCAACCATTACACCGTGTTCATGACATCTTGAACTATAATAATAAAAAAATAAAAGAAAAATACAAAGATTTGTCCTCTATTCTATAAAAAAAACTACATTGTAACGTATTGTATCTTTCGCACAGATTACACAACAGGACACATACAGGGGAACGACCCTACTCTTGTCCGATTTGCGGCAAGAAATTCACACAGAAGCCAGCATTGACCAGGCATTATAGGGTGAGTTATGGTTTAAACACATGATTAAAGATATCTATTTGTACAGCTTCTCTTTTGTAAATACTAGCGGACTCGACAGACGTCCTGCCAGATTGTTGGGTCCAAAAAATATATATCTAGATTTATATTTATGCGTATCATTTGCGTAAGTTGGCGAAGTTCCGAACCTAATTTATTATAAATTTAATTTTTGAATATATATTTTCCTGATTTTTTCCTATATATAAATGGTGTAACACGACTTTTTCTTTAGTAAATATTCCCATTGGTACAGGTTCTCTTTAGTAAGTATTTTCATTTGTACAGATTCTCTTGAGTAAATATTACCATTTGTACAGATTCTCTTTAGTAAAGATTCCCATCTATTCAGACTTACATTTGTACGAATTCTCAATAGTACTTGCGTGTAGAAAAATAATTTGTGAAACAGAAACGGAAGTGTCTGCCTATGTCTCTAGCAGACTCTGCAGTTTTATTTATTTTATTATTATTAACATATGTCACACTTCGACAAAGCAATATAAAAGATATATTATAAAACTAAAGTTTTTAGTTTTATATTATTTTATGAACGCTATTCATGTCTTCTTAAAATAACAAAAATACCTTGCAAAATCGCTTATTGAACAAATAAAAAAGTATTTTTGACGGGCTCGTTGGCGCGTTCGGTAGAACACCTGCCGTGCGCATCGATGGGTCGTGGGTTCGAATCCCACCGGGAGCACATGCTTATAATTTTCTGTAAGCTTGTTTCCTCACGGAAAAACCGTGAAATGTATATTGCACGTTTCGGTTTCAGTCTATGGGTTTCCGAATGCTCGAAGTAAAAAGTAGGTCGACAGCGCATCATTGACTGATGTTCTGTGGCTGAGGGATCACCTACCATCAAGTGAACCTCATGCTCGTCTGTCGATATCTAACATAAAAAAAAACATAGGTCGACAGCGCATCATTGACTGATGTTCTGTGGCTGAGGTATCACCTACCATCAAGTGAACCTCATGCTCTTCTGTCGATATCTAGCATAAAAACTTTTTGTTTTATCTTCAACAGGTACACAGTGGTTCGAAACCGTACGAGTGTCAGTACTGCTCCAAGAGGTTTAACCAGTCGAGTTCGCTAAAGTCGCACGTCAACACGGTACATTTGAAATTACCGAGAAATAAAAAGAATCTCACTAATAAAGTTTGTTGACAATCTGTTGGTGTTTTATTGTACTTCCTAAATATTGTAAATATTGGTATGGTGAAAATTCTATTGGACAAGAATTCGTGTATGTGGTGATGTTAGTTATTTCGACTATGTACGTATATTTGCGTGATGTTCCCACGAGAATGTAAGTGCGTGCTCCTATTTCACCATGCCTACTGCTGATAGAGGACAAATATTTGTTTTTTATTCGTTTATTTTTTATTATTATAATTAAATAACTTCAATATGTCATGTGTGTTTATCGATATGACATTCATCAGTTGCTTGAGGATTTGCAAAGGGTAGATGCTGATTATTTTATTGAATAAGATTTTTATTTTATTAAAAAAAACGGGTAGAACATAGTTACTCACCTAAAATATATTATTTTACTAGTTTAAAAGAGTTGAAGCGAATATGACGTTACTTTGGCTAAAATACCTATAAGTTAGATATATAAATAGTCATAAGTATTAATATTAAGTTAAGTAGTAAGTAAAATTATGTATCTAGTTGGTAAGCCTTAAATAAATAAATAAATGTTTAAATGGCGGCGTCAATTTGCAATCTAATATCGATATTTGAAGACAGACTTGGCCATTGACGAAAAAAAACATAGCTATAATAAGAACTTGTCAACGAGGAATCGAACGGAGTTTTATGGGTATAAAACTAAAAGATCGAATAATGCACACCCTCATAAGAAAAAACACCAAAGCCAAAGATATTATTAAAAGAGTTCTTAAGCTAAAATGGCGATGGGCAGGACACGTTCTTAGAACCGGAGACAATCGCTGGTCTCGAAATATTACAACCTGGACCCCTATGGATCAGAGACGGAAACGTGGAAGGCCAAAAAAGAGATGGTGTGACGACCTGAAGATAACTGTGGGAAACCTGTGGGAGAGAAGGGCTAGGGATAGAGAAGAGTGGCGGTGTTTGGAGGAGGCTTTTACCGTGACCTTACTTAGATTAGTTTTTTTTTATATTACTCTTTTTTTTCTTTTCATAATATGCATACAATTGTTTCTTTTTTTTATCTTACAATTAGATTAATCTCATAATTATAACTGTATGTAAATAGTAAGGAAAAATAAAAGCTTTTTTATTATTTATTTATTTATCGATATTTGAAAACGGTTTCGATATCGATACGCTCACTGATATCGGTTACATAACCGTTTGTGAAAAAACAAAGACGCCCATATAACTAGACTACGCAAAAGCCGGTTGAATATTAAATCGATGCTATACGTTACTACAGCAAACTCAAGTCTTACATACATACCTAAATCCTATCATCTAGTGTTTCGTGACTTCTAGATGTCGAACTAAAAGGCGATAGATTGATTTTGATAATCTAATAAAAAAATTCATACAAAAACTGGGAAATTATTCAACTTTGAGTTGCTTAGAGACGCACTGTATTGAGTTAAAATTTAGACTGAATATTGCAAAATATTAAAAAAAAGGTACGTCTAATATTACTTATAATTTATTTTTTTATATTATCTATATTCTATAAGGGCATTTAGGCCATAAAATTAAAAAAAAATTACGGCCTTAGAGAATGGCAGTAGTTGTGAACTTCAATTCTCCACATCTCAGCCAAAATATTATATCTAATATATAAAATTCTCGTGTCCCAGTTTTCGTTGTCATACTCCTCCGAAACGGCTCGACCGATTCTTACCAAATTTTATATGCGTATTCAGTAGGTCTGAGAATCGGCTACTATCTATTTTTCATACCCCTAAGTGATAAGGGTTGTTCACCCTTAAATTTTATTTTTTTATTTTTGGACGATTTTTTTTTGTTTTTATATTTTTATTATGTGGCATTAAAAAATACATACAACCCCTGCTTTTTTGTCAATAAAATCTAGACCCATGCGAAGCCGGGGCGGGTCTCTAGTTATTATAAAGATTTTATGGCCTGGTAACGAGAACTTTAAGCCAAGTCCTATTTTCGGGTATTGTTCACTTATTCATTGTCATTTTTCACTACATACCTACCTATTTCACATGTTTTCCCGCCTCTAATCCTTGTCATTGTTTCTTATATCTCTTTGTCTTTTAAATTACAACTTAGCCATAAAATCATCAAAAAAAAAATTACAACATTAAAATACAGATTTTGACATATTGTTTTTATTTATAAACTAGTGGATCCCGCAGACGTTGTTCTGCCACAATTTTGGCAATTAAATTGACTCTAGAAAACGTTTGTATGGGAAATAGAAAGGGCTATTTTTAGGGTTTTTCCGGAAATTATTCGATTTTTTCTCGCCTTTTAAACCTTCCCTAGACCTCCACGAACATTTCAAGACTAAGATAAGATAAATCCGTTCAGCCGTTCTCGAGTTTTAGTGAGACTAACGAACAGCAATTCATTTTCATATATATAGAAGATTGCAATACAGGTTATGTATACATATAGTTATGGTTTATGATGTTGATTTGTCTAAAAAGAGTTCACAAATAATTCGCATTGTATAATAAGTACGTACGTACAAAAAAAAGAAACGAAAAACAGAACTGTCAATTAAAAAAAAGTTTACCTAGAAGTACCATTCCGAACGCGGTAGTAGCTTTAATCAATAATTTGACAATTCAAAAATTAAAAAGCAATATTCCTAAACGGTGCAGTTAATTATTCAAAAGAACTTGAATAAAGTACCTAATCAAATTACTGAATAAAAGAAGAAAATGAAAACCCAATTCTGTATTTACAGCCATTTAAAATGGCTGCTCCCAAAGCGACCACCATAAAAGAAGCGATCAAAAAATGGGAAGAAAAGAGTGGGCAGCACGCGGCGACGGCCACAGAAGTGAGTCTGGTGTTCCAGTGGCCTCCTATTGAGAAAATGGACAATACATTGGCATGTTTGTCAAACTGCGAGTGAGTTTACGACGTATACCAAAGAACATAGATGTGCCTAGAAACACAGGCCCATACAAACTCTACTTTTGACCTGTAGAGCGCGCGGCATGTATCGGTGTGACACACACACCTGAGTAGTCCGCTGACTCCTCCCCTCGCGTCGTCTCGCTCGCTCTCACGAGCGAACGACAATAGCGCTCTATAAGCGGTCGGGTACGAGAGAGTGCGCGCTATGACTCCAGCGTCAGAGTGTCGTCCACACGGACACTAGCAGCCCGCGGTGGCTGGGGGGAGAACTACTCTTACCCCAGACAAACCGTGCTAAACGCGTCTATAAGGCCTGTGCTTCTATGTCCATCTATATTATTTGCTTACTTATCTATGTATATTACTAGCGGACCCGAGAAACATTGTTCTGCCAGAATTTGGCTTCAGAAAAAAAAAATATGTGTATATTATGCTATTGTCCTACATCTATTCTAAGTTTAGTTTGTCACTGATTTGCAGTGGACATCAAGTATCAATAATTATAAATAATAAGCATGCGTAATGTCAACTGTCAATTGCGAAAGATGGCGGAGTTCCGAATCAAAATTTAAAAAAAATCTGCATATTCTTTTTTTTCTGAAATATTCCGATATTCTAATAAAAATATTTTAATAGGTACTCTGTTATTCGGGACACAAACGAATCCAACAAATAGGATATCATTAAAATCTGCGCAGCCGTTCTTGAGTTATAAATGATGTAACTAACACGAATTACTTAGTTTTATATACATATGATATATTTGATTGCTAACTCTTAACTACACAGCCATCATGGTAATAGGGTCCCGTTTTTTTACCTTTGTGTACGGAAAACTTTGTTTGTTTGTTACGATTTAACTCAAAAACTACTCGACCGATTTTAAAAGTTATTTATATATAGTACACATTGAACCCTTGCAAAGCCGGGGCGTGTTGCTAGCTTATAAGACGAATGCTGCTACAATGTTTTTATTCCGATACATATGAAATTGCTTACAGAAAGCTAAGCCTTTCAACGAATATGATAGAAAAAGTAACGGGTCTGAACAGTTTGAAGAAATTACGTGTTCTGTCTTTGGGAAGAAATTATATTAAATCGTTTGCTGGTATGGTGAGTTGAAGTAATTATTTACCATATATGTACGATGTTAAGCAATACAATGTTAACCCATATTTTTTTTATGTTAGATATCGACAGACGAGCATGAGGTTCACTTGATGGTAGGTGATACCTCAGCCACAGAACATCAGTCAATGATGCGCTGTCGACCTACTTTTTACTTCGAGCATTCGGAAATCCATAGACTGAGACCGAAATGCAAAAAAAATTGATACCAATCTCTTCCTTATGAGCTGGAAGACATTTTTCAAAAAAAATAATAATAATTTAAATATCGATTTTAAATGATATATAATTTTTTATAGTAAAAATATTGAAAAAACTAGCGCGATCCCTAAAATTATTAGAACATCTAATAATGTTTTATTTAATTCTATAACTTTGATTGCTACCAAGTAAAACGACATAATATACTTATTGTATTGTTTTTTGACGGGCTCGTTGGCGCGTTCCGTAGAACACCTGCCGTGCGCATCGATGGGTCGTGGGTTCGAATCCCACCGGGACCACATGTTTATAATTTTCTGTAAACATTTCTTCCCCACGTCTGGTAACTTCGAGCATTGATCGGGTGGGAGAAATATCGAAATTCCGACCGAGTAACGATCACCGTAACAGGAATGATCAGTGAAACAGACAGAAATATGAATATTTAATAATATTATTACTAAATAATACACTAGCTTTATTAAGTAAGCGATGATCAGTGAAACAGACACAGAAATATGTCTGCCCCACGCCCCACTAACCTTCCTTGTATTTCTAGGAATGCCTCGCTGAAACACTGGAGGAATTGTGGATATCATATAACTTGATAGAAAAACTAAAAGGGATTAATGTACTGCGCAACTTGAAAGTTTTGTACATGAGTAATAATATTGTAAAAGAATGGAGCGAATTCAATAAATTACAGGTAAGGTAGATGTGTTTCGGCCTATTGCTGGCTATGCGTCATACTCGTGAACGGGTGCTACTTGTGATGACAGGTCGAACTTGAATTGTGTATGCGGTGATGTTAGTTATTTCGACTATGTGTTTGCGTGTTGTTCCCACGAGAATGTAAGTGCGTGCTCCTATTTCACCATACATTCTGCTGATAGAGGACAAACTATAATTAATTAGGTACTTCAAGGTGTCATGTGGGAAATGGTGTAATGGTTGCAGCTCCTTACAAACATTTTGTAAAACAAAAACTTGGCGATTAAAAAGAGTGACGGAGAGTTTATTGCCAGTTCTTCTCGTCCGTTCTACGCCCTTGATTTGAGAACTGCAGTAAATGTAAAATTAGAAGCATTTTTTATGACGTTCATAAGTGTACATTGTGTTACCTAAATGAATAAATGGTTTGAATTTGATTTGTGCACAGGAACTACCACTCCTAGAAGACCTATTATTCGTAGGGAACCCATTGTATGATGGATGTGAGTTGGAAGTCTGGCGGTCTGAAGCAGCCAGACGACTTCCCAACCTCAGGAAATTGGATGGCGAAACTGTGCTGAGGGAAGATGAACCGCCTCTCACGGTTGCTGATATGCAGGTAAGGGACCATCCATAAAGTACATCTGATTTTTTTTTTTCATAAAAAATGTCTAACATTACAGAAACCCAATGCGTTAGATAATTAGTTATTAGATTAGATTACCAAAACATTATTGTAATTATTCCAGAATTTTTACATTTCAATTTAACAATATAAATTAATTTATATAATCCACTAATTAAAATAATTCCATGTCAAAAAAATACAAAAAAAAAGTAAACATATAAATACAAATAAACAGTTACACATACTGATATCTCATTATATCCCCTGTAATATTTCGTAATTTTTCCGAACCCTCCAAAATATAAATCGGTCGAGTAGTTTTTGAGTTACATCGTAACAAACAATTAAATCTTTCCTCTTTATAATATTAGTATAGATGAATGGTTTTATCTTCAATAATGATGGTAACGAAAATACAAACTTTCATCGCCTTCTTTTTTCGCAACAAAATGTAGCCTTCTCCAAGGTCTCATGTAATTTCATCCAAATCGGTTTAGCGGTTTAGGTGTGAAAGCTTAACAGACAGAATAGAGATAAATAAATCACGTTTTATCCAGTAAGTTTGGTGTTATTAAATTTATGTGTTTGTATGTTAAAAATAGATACGTAAAACATGTTTTTTTTTTTGACTGACTGTAATTTTCAGACGGATAGCGGTGATGCTGTGGAGACTATGGTGAGCGCCGAAACAAACGATTGAAGCATTCTGAACAGCTTGACAATGTACTTGTATAATAAAAATGCAATTTAAAAAAATAGTAGTTTTTTTTTTTAGCTAAGCTGAGCTAAACCATTGTTGAAAAGAGTGTCCATGGAGTTTCTTGCCGGTTCTTCTCCATGAGACCCACTTTTTGGAACCGTGCAACTAGACGTTTCATAAGAGCCTGCAAAGGCCTATTTGAAATAAAAAACTTTTGATTTGATTTTAAAAACAGAAAAAAAATAACCTTAATACCGGTATTTTCGATAGGGTTATTACCGGTATTTTTTCGATTTGCATCGAGCAAGGACTTTATATATATAACTATAAAGTCCTTGGCATCGAGACCATTTTGACAGTTCTTAATAAATTGTTTTTTGAACACATTGTGACAATTTTAATCAAAAATATGACCCCTGCGGGAAAAATATCGTTGGTTCAAAGATTGTAATTTTGAATAAAAGTTGCTACTATTCCTTATTTTTAACCGACTTCAAAAAAGGAGGAGGTTCTCAATTCGTCTGTTTTTTTTTGTATGTTTCTTACGCGATAACTCCGCAAGTTATGGATGGATTTGGATGATTCTTTTTTTGTTTGGTAGATGATGTTTTGCTTTGTGGTTCCTTTCACGGCGCTGTCTCATTTGAGCAGCACGTTTAGTGGTAGGTCTACTAAATTATTATCTAAGGATTTATTAACAATACATACACTTCCTACAAAAACTTTGAAAAAAAGCAGCAAGCTTTATGCAAAAAACAAAAACCGACTTCAAAACTACAACATGCACTAAAAAGTAAAAAATAATATTTTAATTACTTCAAAGCATTATTTATTAACAGTTATTTTTGGAGTCGGTGCCAGCCAAGGACAGTTTAATCCTGCTTTTGCAACAAATTTTCGAACTGTACGGAGCGGCACCGACTTCAAAAATAACTGTTAATAAATAATGCTTTTTGAAGTCGGTTTTTGTTTTTTGCTTAAAAATAATTTTTAAGCGTACATTTACGATAAGAACAAAAATAATAAGTGTGTATTGTGCTTCATATTTAGTTATGAAAATGATTAATAGTAGGTTTTATTTTTATTCAAAATGTCACTTGAATTTTACTTTTGAACGAACGATATTATATTTTACCAACTAAGCTATGTACGATTTCTGGCGCAACCGTGAGTTTCTTTGAAAAAAAAAAGCAAGGACGAACCTCTACTTTACTTACACACCAGCCGGGCTAGCATGACCGCCACGAGATATGTCGCGGACGAGAGAAGACAAACTAAGATGTAAAATATCTCGATATATCTCGACATCGACAATTTTGACAGAAAAGATATCTCAATCGATAAATATATCTATTTTTGATATAAAAAGTCGAGTTTTAAGTGTAATTGTCATGTTAGACCCGAAAGAAATAAAGCGATAGTCGATTAAAACACGAGAAAACGGTAGACAAAATTTTGTCGCGCTTGTCATGCTAGCCCGGCAGCAAACTATTCTGATTGCGGATGTCTATGGCCATGTTCACTTACTCTAACATAAGCTATCTATAAAAAAAAATAGTTCATCTGTCACCCATTCCAAATTCTTCCCCATTTTCAGTAAAAAAATAAAACGACCTATAGTAAGTAAATAATTTTATTTACACAGTAATTACATTATTATTGTATATCTTCACGGAAGGCAATTGTTTATTCACTATTATATAATCTAATTATAATTATTACATTAAATCATCACTATGAGCAATTTTCCCCACAATCACTTTGATCCCATCCATATTATGTCCGCGTGTCACGTCACTTAACCTCGACTATCTCAACTTAACGAAAACCTCTAATTTTTTATTTGCGAAGCTAAATCAATTTCGATCGGTTGGTATATTATTTCTATGGAACAATCTATATATATATATGTTAAATAATACATATATGTATTTAAAATTACCCCAATTTCAAGGACTTTTTGCAATTCAACTTTTCAGACATATTTTTGGTCTTTGAGCTTTTTGTAGGTAATATTTTTATTACAATAGTTGTACCCACACTAATAGATAGCCTACGCTTTTTCCCATTTGGACTTCATAGACCTATAATTCTGCCCATTTACAATCTGTAGACACAATTCTGCTCATTTACAATCTGTGGACACAGTTCTGCCCATTCACAATCTGTGGACACAATTCTGCCTATTTACAATCTGTAGACACAATTCTGCTCATTTACAATCTGTGGACACAGTTCTGCCCATTCACAATCTGTAGACACTATTCTGCCCATTTACAATATATAGACACATTTCTGCCCATTTACAATCTGTAGACACAATTCTGCCCATTCAAAATATGTAGACACTATTCTGCCCATTTACAATATATAGACACTATTCTGCCCATTTACAATATATAGACACATTTCTGCCCATTTACAATCTGTAGACACAATTCTGCCCATTCAAAATCTGTAGACACAATTCTGCCCATTTACAATCTGTGGACACAATTCTGCCCATTTACAATCTGTGGACACAATTCTGCCCGTTTACAATCTGTAAACACATTTCTGCCCATTTATAATCTGTTGACACATTTCTGCCCATTTACAATCTGCGGACACTATTCTGCCCATCTACAATCTGCGGACACATTTCTGCCCATTCACAATCTTTAGGCACAACTCTGCTTGTTTACAATCTGTGGACACTTTTCTGCCCATTTACAATATGTAGACACATTTTTGCCCATTTACAATCTGTGGACACTATTCTGCCCATTTACAATCTGTGGACACATTTCTGCCCATTCATTATATGTAGACACTATTCTGCCCATCTACAATTTGTAGACACAATTCTGCCCAATATAACTGTCTAGATTTAGCAGACACACATTTGTTTCTGTTCTTCCCTTCTTCTACATATAAATTCTTCTCAAATGCTCCGCTGTAGTAATCGCATTACATTGTGGACATATTTTTTTAGCCCTCAAAGACTGTAACCAACATACCTGAAAAAAAAAAATATTTTAGAAAACTGGCAACACCAAGTTTTAATGATGGCAATTAAAACCTTTATAGGCTTCCATACAAATGTTATTAAAGTACTTTCAGTTAAAATCGCTCTATGACGAAAGTATACATATACAAAATGATATTATTTTCTAACTACCCTCTTAAATGTGCATACACACAACAAACCTCACAGTCGACATGAACGCGGGAGTTATGTACAGGCAAACAACGTATACTAGACAGGATAATTGGCCTTATTCGAAAAAAAGGGTTTTTTCAACTACCCTCTTTTATAATTGATTATAATACAAACACACAGAAGTTATGCCAACACTGTATAGAGATATGAATAAACTCAGATATAAGACATTTCGCATTCAAACTAAAAAAAATAGATATTTTCTAACTACCCTCAAATCTTTCCTAAACTTGCTAGTGTATACACACCTCACAGAAGTTATGCCAACACTGTTAAAGATATGAATAAACCCAGATATATATAAAAAATCGCCTTCAAACTAAAAAAGAGGGTATTTTCTAACTACCCTCATAAATTTGTTAGAGTATTCACACCTCACAGAAGGTATGCCAACACTGTATAGAGATATGAACAAACCCAGATATATAACACATTTCGCCTTAAAACTAAAAATGAAGGTATTTTCGAACAACCCTCTTTTAAAACTGCGTATACACACCTCACAGAAGTTATGCCAACACTGTATAGAGATGTGAACAAACCCAGATATATAAGACATTTCGCCTTAAAACTAAAAATGAAGGTATTTTCGAACAACCCTCTTTTAAAACTGCGTATACACACCTCACAGAAGTTATGCCAACACTGTATAGAGATGTGAACAAACCCAGATATATAAGACATTTCGCATTCAAACTAAAAATAGAGGGTATTTTGAATTTTCTAACTACCCTCATAAATTTTCTAACTAGTGTATACACACCTCACAGAAGTTATGCCAAAACTGTTAAAGATATGAATAAACCCAAATATATAAGACATTTCGCCTTAAAACTACAAAAAGAGGGGATTTTCGAACTACCCTCTTTTCAAACTGCGTATACTCACCTCACAGTAGACATGCCAGCACTGTATAGAGACCGCGGGAGACGTGTACGGACCCAGACATATAAGACATTTCGCCTGAAACGAAATGAGGGTATTCTTAGATTTAAAGCCATATATGGACGCTGTTAAGCGATACAGTGTCAACCCATATGCAATTTTGAGAAAATTGAGTTTGAAGTTTTAATTAGGTTTTATTAAAACTCTTTTAAAAAATAACATAAATAATAGATTTTTTTGTAATTATTATTATTAGACGAAATGTATATCGTTTTTCTTGGTCAATCACAGTAATGAATTTAGTGCATTATTATTAAATATTCTAAACATGTTAGCGTTTCGTACCCGCTAGTTTTTTTCAATATTTTTGCTATTAAAACGATTTAAGCTATATAATATATCTCTTTTGAAATATGTATAGTTGAATTCAAACTAATTGGCGGCTGTGAACATCGTACGTTTCGATGCGCAGAACGCTATAATAAGGTATAGAAGTGACGCGCGGCGGAGGAATCGCCCCGCGCGCCCTCTCTTTTCCCCGCAGTCGCCTCATGCGTCTTAATTCTTTGTGTGAGTGACATCGGTATACTGCACACACGCGCACATTTCTATCTAACTACAGTCGAGCTCTTAAGAGTTAATTATTAATTATATTATTTTTGTTTCGTTTTTATTGTTATTGAATGTTTAGTTTCATCAGTTATTTATTTATGTTACAAATTTGTTGTGTTAGCTTGATTGATTAATAAAAAGGATAGAGAATAAGAAGACAAATTTGATCAAGCCCAGAAAAAGAAGGAAGTTCTATGGAATGTATAAATATAATGAATACAATAATTAATAATAGTTTGTATATCTCATAAAATGTTTTTTTTTCTTGCATCCTTTGATTAAGGACTATATTCACCTAATTCAGTATTTTAAACAATTTTCCAGATACGAATCTATAAGTAACACATTTGTAATAGCATCTCATAATTTAATAGAAATTCAAATAGAGCTAAATAATTTTGGACCTGCGCGCACTTGTACTTGCCTCTAATTTCCAGCCGCCAAAAAGTTTGCATCGGACTATACTCCAGCTCATAAGGAAGCGATTGGTATCAAAATTTACATTTTCATCGTTTTATGGGTTGACACTGTATTGCTTAACAGCGTCCATATAATTTTATGCTTACACTTTAAATGAACCCTGTGACACAATTTAAGGATACGTCTATACAATATATTCTCATGTCCCCAAATTGGGGTATGGGGAACACATTTCAGCATCGACTATCACGGGTTCGAGTCCCGGAGCAACAAATATGCCTATAAAAAAAGAACTGTGAAACAGACAGAAATACTAGAGCCCGATATAAAAGGAGGGTAGTCTGGAATATTTTTTTATTTTCAACTACGTATGTACTCCATACAAAATACTTCAAAAGAATTTTTGAAATCGGTCCAGTAGTTTCTGAGTGTTGTATTCGTTACAAACATACAAAAATACAAATCTTTCCTCTTTATAATATTAAGTAAAACTCACCTCTAACGCTGAATTTTGTTTCTTTTCCAACTCCTTTATTTTCGCCTTCAGAGCTTGGATTCTCGTCTGTCAATAATATTCAATTATTTATAAGTATTCAATCTATCTATATAAAACATAATCGTGTAAGTTACAAAATTTATAACTCAAGAACGGCTACACCGATTTTAATGATATCTTATTTGTTAGATCCATCTACATCCCGAATAAGGAATGCAATCTCGTTCTCGCGAGATCTCGTTTTCGCGAGATCTCGGCCTTTTTTAGCGAGATTGATCTCGGACGAAAAAAGGGCGAGATCTCGCGAGATTAACGAGATTGCACTCGAGCATAAAAATGTCTTATTCGAAGCGCGGACTGACACCGACGGAGTTACGATCTGTCGGTTTCATTTGGTGCGCGGGAGGCGGCGGCCTGAGGTAGCGATCGCGATATAAATCTTTCAGATTCGTTCGTGCGTGCGATTGGTCGAAAATTGAGTTTACGAGTTGAATAACGAACGATATCGGTGAATATCTATTATATAAAAATAAGTCGGGTTTTCCTTCCTGACGCTATAACTCCAGAACGCACGAACCGATTTCCACGGTTTTGCAATCGTTGGAAAGGTGTCGGGCTCCGTGAGGTTTATAGCAAAGAAAATTCAGGAAAAAATTCAACAGAGAAGCGGGAAAAATCTTTTTTCTTTAAGAATAATTATATAATTTCGAAGCCAAAATTGTGGCAGAACAACGTCTGCGGGGTCCATTTGTAGTTTATATTATAAGAAAAGAAAATAATTTTTGAGAGCGGAAAATTGATAGTGTTAAGTGTAATCTTCTTATAATACTTATTATTTTTTTCCTAATTTATTCAAAAATCGTGATTATTTGTAAAAAAAACACACAAAACTGCTAATCTCGCGAGATCTCGAAATTGGCGAGATCTCGCAGTATTGTTATTCATAATAACAATCCCCAATCCCAATCTCGCGAGATTTGCATTCCCTAATCCCTAATAACAGAATAACTATTAAAATATCGGAAAATTGTTTTTGATATAACAACTTAAAAATGCAGCATTATTAATAAAATGGCGGGTAGAATGTGCGTGAGAATGAGGGTAGTTAACATAAAACCGCTCACCTCAGCGCTCGCCTCAACCAAACCATTTGGTTTCTTCGCTTCCAACATCACATCTTCGACGCCATTTTGTTCAATTTCCTCTTCATTCATTGTCTCTGGCTCTTCGGCCTGGAAAAATAATCTATTACTATTTGTATCTCCGTACTTCCTTTTTATGAACACATTATATTATTATTAATTTAAATGTCATTGCTTGTGGCGGCGTCCATGCGTCGGGTTGTCTCTCTCCCTAAAATATGGCGAGGGGGTCGATGGCTGGCCATGCGTCATGCTCGTGAACGGGTGCTACTTGTGGTGACAGGTCGAACTTGAATTCGTGCATGCGGTGATATTAGTTATTTCGTCTATGTATTTGCGTGTTGTTCCCACTAGAATGTGAGTGCTCCTATTTCACCATACATACTGCTGATAGAGGACAAATCTTTGTTTTACTTTTTTTTATTTTTTCGTTTATATATATATTTTTTTTTTTGATAATTATAGTTAATTGTGTGATGTCATGTGGAACATGGTGTAATGGTTGCAGCCCCTTATAAAACATTTGTAAAACAAAAACTTGGCGATTAAAAAGAGTGGCGGCGAGTTTCTTGCCAGTTCTTCTCGTCCGCTCTACGCCCTTGATTTGAGAACTGGCAGTAAATGTAATATTAGAAGCATTTAATATGTATTTTTTATTGACGTTCATAAGTGTACATTGTGTTACCTAAATGAATAAATGATTTTTGAATTTGAATTTGAATTTATTGTTCTTATGCAGAACAACTCGCCGAAGTTTCATCATATATGGAAGAATTGTTTAGGAGTACACAGAGGTCAAACATACCTACATTGGTTTTTATTTATATAGATAGACTAGCGACCCGCCCCGGCTTCGCACGGGTCTAGATTATTTTTTTTAGATTTGACAAAAAGCAGGGGTTGTATGTATTTTTTAATGCCACATTATAAAAAAATAAAAACAAAAAAAATCGTCCAAAAATAAAATAAAAATTTTTAAGGGTGAACAGCCCTTATCACTTAGGGGTATGAAAAATAGATAGTAGCCGATTCTCAGACCTACTGAATACGCATATAAAATTTGGTAAGAATCGGTCGAGCCGTTTCGGAGGAGTATGGCAACGAAAACTGTAACACGAGAATTTTATATACTAGATATTTAAGACAAAATCAAAATGGAACCGTTTATTAAATCGAAAAAACGGGCTCGTTGGCGCGTTCGGTAGAACACCTTCTGTGCGCATCGATGGGTCGTGGGTACGAATCCCACCGGGACCACATGTTTATAATTTTCTGGAAGCAAATGCAAAGGGAAACATCCCCACGTCTGGTAACTTCGGACATTGATCGGGTGGGAGGAATATCTAAATTCCGACCGGGTAACGAACCACCGTTCATAGATGGAAAAACCGTGAAGTGCATATTGCGCGTGTCGGTTTCAGTCTATGTATTTCCGAATGCTCGAAGTAAAAATAAGTTCTTAACTATTGACTAATACATATATATATATATCAGACGTATTGCCTGATGTCCTGTGGCTGAGGTATCGCCTAGCATCAAGTGAACCTCATGCTCGTCTGTCGATATCTAACATAAAAAAAACATTAGTGATTAGACCATTCCAAGAGTACTCACATCGGCTGCTATTCTCGACGGTGAGTACTGTGGTGGTCCGTACAGTTCTGTGTCTTCATCGCCATCCACCACCTGTCAATTAGATAATATTAAAATTTAAAATTATTACATTAAATTTCTAAATAAAAAATGAATCATAAAAATGTCTAAATAAAAAATGAATCATAAAAATGTCTAAATAAAAAATGAATCATAAAAATGCCTAAATAAAAAATGAATCATAAAAATGCCTAAATTAAAAATAAATCACAAAATGTCTAAATAAAAAATAAATCATAAAAATACCTAAATAAAAAATTAATCATGAAAATGTATTTTTATGTCTTTACTTCTTGGCTCTTTTGATGTTCGCTTATTTATTTAAGTAGCTAATATAAAATAAAACCATCAAGTGAACCTCATGCTCGTTTGTATACAGTGCCAGATTTACCAGCAGGCTGAGTAGGCTTCAACCTAGGGGGGCAGATTTTAGGGGTGGCAAATTTCTATAAAATATAAAAATCTTATAGAAATCAAGTCTTACTTTTCTTACTTTTAAGCAGGGACTGAAACCGGTTAATTTTTATTTTCCAAAATACGTGTCTAACTGAGATACCATGATATTAGTTTTAAAGAGTAATACACACTAAACTTAACACAGTAATTTTTTTCAGTAAATATGAATAAAACCGAAAGAATATTAACAAAAACCTTTATTATACCGGTATTCCGTCCTTGCTTTTAAGACAGTCTTCTGTACCTTACAGATTATAGTCTAAAAGTAAGACTTACTGAGAATTGTACTTACAATTCCTATCATTGTACTTTAGAAAATTTAGAAACTTACATTTATAGAGGCTAGGGCGGCAAAATTTTGATAGCCTATATGGCTTAAATGTGTAAATCCATTCACATTTGAATGTTAACATTTTCTGTAATTCATGTATGTATAGCGGGTACATTAATAAAACCAGTGTTGTGTCAACTAGCGGTGTTACGATTAAAGTTAAAATATCGCAATAATTTGACTGCAGTTTGCATACTTTTAAAAAGCAAATTAAATGCTTTTTGAATAGTATGTGATACTTATAAATTAATTGTTATTACTATTTTCTAAATATTTATAAGTTATTATCATCATCTTCAATATGTAACCAGTGCATTGTCCACCGTCCGGCATGCTTTGTTTGTTTGTTAATTAATCAATCGATTAGGCCTAGCATTAAGTTATGATTGTTAATATATGTGTATTAGGCTGTATGATTGTAAACTAAATAAATAAAATAAAATAAATAACAAAAAAAAACTTACAAGAGCATGGTCGGTGGAAGCCCTCCTAACACTGGTCCCAGGTCTCGTCTCCGAGTCCTGCAGCGCCGTCGCCCGCACCCTCCACTCGCCACACCATTTATATTCAGCCCCGAACCCACTCGGCTCATCGTTCTATATAAGAATTGTTTTCATCAAAACCACAAGCTAATATTATAAAGAGGTAAAGTTTGTATAGTCTGTTTTTTCTTAAATGTCCTAAGTAGTAAACAAACCCACTCAATACGAAAATCACGTTTTACGGCAATCTATCATATACTTAGATGCACATGATCATATAAGTAACACATACTTTGAATTGCTTTTAAACAAACAACTGCTTCGAATTTATCTGAATCTGACATTTCAACTTGTATTTCTTTATGGATGTAGTAGAGATGTAGTCAAAGGATTTATAAGCGGTGAATGAATGAACGGTAAATCATTTAGCAATATAAAATTACTCAACTTATTGATAATAAATCTTAATTGACTATTTTTAGCCCTATTGTATTCAATCTTATATATATATAAAAGAGATTTCCACCTATATATATATAGTCACTCATCACGATATCTCTGGAACCACAAGGCGTAGCAACTTGAAATATGGTAGGAATATTCCTTTCGCCGAGTAGAGGTCAGCTAAGAACGGATTTTACGAAATTCAACCCACAAGGGGGGTTGCGGGGGCAATTGCTAGTATTTTATAAGCTACATTAACAGCGAGAAATATAGGCTATTCTTTTATTTATTTGTGTATAGTATGTATGTTGTATTCCATTTACGAAATGCTTTATTTTATTTATTATGTTTCTATACAATCTAGTAATCCGAACAATCCAATAATCCGACACCCTCTGGTTTTTAATAGTGCCGGATTAGTGAGAGACTACTCTACTATATATTTTCAACATTTTTTTCAATCATCTGAAAATTCTTACATTGAAATCGTGACCCGTTCATAATATCAACATTACCTAAGGAAAAATGCTGACATACAAAAAAGTTCCTGACAGGATTCAGATAACAATTCAATAAGCAAAAGTACAAAAACTTGCAAGAAAGTATTAATACTATCAAACTGTTATCACACATGTGACAGATTGACCATATAGATACTTTCTTGCAAGTTGTTTGTGCTTAGCATTCAGATGACTAAAAAGGCGTACATAATGTACACTCAAACTACATAATATACCATGTAATAGCAAAGCTAAGAGATACTTTCTGACAAATTATGTCATCACTAGAATAAGCTCCCCAAAAGTGTAATCCACGCATCTAACTTGAACTCCCTTAAAAACAGACTCGATGTGCGAGATATGCAAGCATCAGCTAAAGCAGCTAGTGTTTACTAATACCTCCATAATAATAATGCTTTAATGATCTCACCTCAACATCAATACTGCCATCCTCCGAGCTAGTATCAGGTACGTGTTCATCCAACTCCGCCCCACTCCGTTTGAGGCAGCGTAGTGCATGTCTCTGAAGCCTTGATACAGGTAGTGTTGCGTTGCAAACAGGGCATTCTCCTTGGCCTGTCTGCGGTGGAGGAGAACGTCTCCGCGAACGGAGTCTCCTCAGACGATTAACGTGGACTCTCTGTAATAAACAATTATTTAACAAAACGTCATATACTGTATACATATGAAAGTTTTTGCATTTGATAGAGGTTCAAAATGTATATTGGGCCTACTTATAAAAGTGATTTTGCCAAAAGTGACACATAAGATGTCTTAAAAACGCAGTGACAATTTGGAATTCAGTGATTTCTGCCTACCTACCTATGTATGTAAAATTATAGTATGCAGTATCTTATCTGTAGAAATAGATGATGTAAGCGTGTAATTGTGAAAATTCAAAATTAGACCAGCTATCACTTCAAGTCTGCCTGTGACCACACTTATGGAAGGCACTCCAAAAGTTGCTATTTCATTTTAATATTTTTTTTATATGACATAATAGAAATGCAACTGATTATATATTATTAAGTATGCCAAAACTGTATGTAGGCACCAGTTTTACTCATGGATGTGGTTTGTCGCTCAACGCTCGCTTGGTGTAGTAATGACATAAGATTAATCTTTTTTTTAAATATATTCTACCTAATATCTGGCAATAAACATAACTTAAATATTTTTGGTTTAGAAGTAAAACTTACTAAGTGACATATTGAATAAAAACAATTTTTGCAACTATTACTAATTTTAAGGGTAAAGGAAAGAACCTGAAGAACTTATTACGTACTCTGGTCCATAATAAAACTATGAAGTGCCATACACACTTATTAATTTGTTCTTATCATAAATGTACGCTTAAAATAAGTTATAGTAGCACAATTTATTTTTATTCAAAACTAGCGACCCGCACCGGCTTCGCACCGGTGCAATGCTGATACTAAATACACTACAGAAAAACTGTTATTATTATACATATAAACCTTCCTCTTCAATCACTCTATCTATTTAAAAAAACCGCATTAAAATCCGTTGCGTAGTTTCAAAGATTTAAGCATACAAAGGGACAGAGAAAGCGACTTTGTTTTATTCTATGTAGTGATTACACTTAGCGAGTTTACCTTTGAACCAAAGATATACTACTAACTTAAGTCTAAATTATAAGAGATTCTTTTCAAAATTATTTTCTACCTTACCACAGATTGTAGTTTCAGTATTTTGTATATATCTTTAGGTACAGATAGCGGCACGAGTCGTGAGCACAGATTTACCGTGGTGGGGATCGAGTCAGAGTAAGTACACTGTCGGGCAAAATTATTTGGCACTTTTATTATTTCCGTCGGTAATTGAAAATTACATTCATTAATTGATTAAATTATATTAGTCGCTTCTGCAGTTTGTTTAAAGGTCCATCATGTTTTTCGTAATACCTATTTATTTCATGTGATAAAACACTGAGTAGATCTTTATTCGGGATTGTCTGTTTAACATCGAATTCTTTCTGCTCTGCATATTTTATTTTTAAGGTTCAATCAAATCGGAAACAAAAATAACAGAAATACACTAATTAAAAAGTTGCCACTAAAATTGCACTGAAGTGTACGATAATCGAATGATACGCGCGGACCCAATAGACGACGAGCATCGACTGCCGAACCAATCACGCGGAGTGTGGTTAACGTCATATCGACCAATGAAAGGTGTGCTCACGACTCGTGCCACTATCTGTATATAATTTGTGTAATTCTAATTCATAAAGGATTCATCCCGTTTCTATTATTTTTTTTTCTTCATTCACTTTGATGGTCAGACAATTATATTCGCCTTAATTAATAACTAAAAACATGAGAGGATGAAGGGGGCATGATACAATTTGTAAATGATCGAGAAAATGGGCAAAACAGTGATGTTACATTTTTTTTAGACAATTATTAACTTTCTTGATTGTTTATTTAATAACTAAATTTTTCAAATAACATAATTATACATGTATATATTATTATGGAGACACATTACACCTCCACTCAATGTAAAAAATAGAAGTTCTAAAACATGTTACATAGCCCCTTCATCCACTCATGTCTCCAACTATAATTCTATGATAATAATCAAAAAAGAGATGGCAATATCAACAACGCGAAGGGATTTCGAACTAATATGAAATACCAATGAATTTGAACTTACTTGATACACATCACTGCCAGGACATCCAGAAACGTCAACATCTTCGCTACTATCCTCCAAACTAGTACTAGAACCTGGCAGAGGCGTACTAGGGCTGTTTACACTTAGTTTTCGCTTAGAACCAAGCGATATTTTCTGTAACCTTTCAACTTCTAAAGATAAATGCGATTCTAATTCACCTTGACGTATCGTACAACTACAAACCGGGCAATTAGCCAACTCTGACACTTTTTTCCTATTTCTTACACTGTTTAATACATTATTAACATCATAAAATGAATTAAAACTATTAGAATTAGAACACCCTTCCATATTAAACATTAATATGGGTAACATTTCAGCCGTTGATTAATCTAAAAACATCGCGGGTTTCCGACGGTTAAATGATTAATTCGTTTGTTAGACTCGTTAATGGAACTTCGATGAGTTCTTTGATACCCATCTTGCGATGACTGATACTAATATTTATACTTAAATAGCGTAATAACCGTAAGCAAAACAATAACAAATAGATCGTTTACACTTTTTTTTGGACGTTGAAAAATTTATTTGATTTGACAAATGACAAATGACGACGTTGACACTTGACAACACAGATCAGTAACAATGTACGCTAAACAGCTCAAATTGCCTCTTATATGGACACTGTTAGCAATACAGTGTCAACACACAAAATAATCAAATTGTTGATACCAATCTCTTCCTTATGAGCTGGAATACATATTTCAAAGATGTATATCATTTAAGTCGTTTTAATAGCAAAAAAAAATGATATTGTCTTTTATTAACGCGAGTATCACACATTTAAATAAAATGAAACAACTAGTGGGCACGAAACCCTAACATATTTAGAATATTTAACAATAATGTGCTAATTTTGATTGCTATAAAGAAAAACGATATACATTTAGTGTAATAATAATAATTACGAAAAAAAAATTATTTCTGTTATTTTTTAAAAGTTTACTGAAACCGAATTAAAACTTCAAACTCAATTTTCTCAAAATGGCAACCATGTGGGTTGACACTGTATTGCTTAACAGCGTCCATATAAAGAAACCAATTTAGATTTGACATCAGTGTACATGTACCCGTAAGGGATAGCAAGCTGTATTATTCTAACAAGTTTAAATGAAAATAAAAAAATAGGTAAAAAAACGTTTTTAGTACATTTATCTTAAACATTGCAATGTATGTTTAATATAAAACCGTTTAACCGTTTATCCGCCATTTTGTAGCGGCGGCCATCTTGAATTTATAATGATAATGAATAAACATAATTGTATTGTCACCAAAATCCAAAGTGTATACAAAATTTCAGATTAATCGGTTGACAGGAAGAGGGTGAAATTTGAATTACTAAACTTGACCCAAGAATAATAAATAAAACAAACGGGGTGAGCTAAATAAAACCGTTTAATATCACGATTATTATCTACTGTATTAATATGAAAAGAAATATTTAAAAAATAATTCTGCTAAATATCCAAAATTAGCAGCAGAATACTTTTATTTTCCAGTACAAGTTTAAAATCTATGTATGTATGTTAGAATCAAAACAATAAAAATCAGTTTAAAATCCCGTTTTTTTTATTCCCCCTAAAATAAACTCATAAGTTTCGAAATTTAACAGGCTGTGAATTTATTTAGAACGATGATAAAACTAAAATGTTTGCTAATATAAATAAATGTAACTATATTATATATTATCAATCTAATATATAAAATTCTCGTGTCACAGTTTTCGTTGCCATACTCCTCCGAAACGGCTTGACCGATTTTTACCAAATTTTATATGCGTATTCAGTAGGTCTGAGAATCGGCCAACATCTATTTTTCATCCCCCTAAATGTTAGGGGTAGTCTACCCCTAAATTTTTTTTTTATTTTATGGACGATTTTTTTATAATGTGGCATTAAGAAATACATTCAACCCCTGCTTTTTTTGTCAAAAAATCTAGACCCGTGCGAAGCCGGGGCGGGTCGCTAGTAATTTATGTGGATGAGTATATATATCTAGGACATCTAATAGCCACACAGGATACTATCCAAAAAGAAATTGACAGAAGAATCGCTAGTACGTGGATAGCATTTTGGTTTCTCAGCGAAGTAAATTAAATCTGAGGACATACCAATGAAACATAAAAGGAAAGCATTGGCAGAAAAATAATGGTATGACAAAATAGAATAGAGAGAAGTGTAATCGGAGTAAGAAAAAAGATTAAACAAAATTAAAAATGAAATAAGATGCGACTGCAGTATGCAAAACTTATATAGAAATGGGCAGGAAAATGAGAAATATTCAAAAATAATAACTGAGTGGTAGGTACCCCAGGGATGGCATAAGATAAGAAATAAAAGTCGACAAACGAATTGTTGGGAAGATGACCTCAAAAGAGTTGCCGGTCCAGAATGAATCAGAGTTGCAAGAGACAGAGATAGGTGGAAGTCTTTGAATGAGACCTATGTCGAAAGACAACCTGTCTCCCCGCGACCACGGTTGCTGAAAAGCATCCGAAACGTCGGGATAAATAATTTAAACAATATAAAGAATAAATCTCGTTTTAATCCGGTATACAGTATTTTATTTAAATGTGTGATACTCGCGTTAATAAAAGACAATATTACAACCTGTTGTTGTGAATCCGATCGTCAACCCACTGTAAATTATAAAAAAGTATTGTTAATTTTGTTAAAACAGTAATAAAGTCTTATATTATGTTATAATATATTACGAGCAAAATAATATCGCACCACCAAAATCTACATCACATCGAAAATGAATAATCTGTAGACTGTTTACACAGCATAATGTACAATTACATGTACAGCAGTAACCGCCATTTTAGATAAAACGCAAAAAGCTATGTATTATATATAATTAATATGTTTTATAATTCTATAGTAGCGTGGACAACACTTTTACAAATTCAGTGAAATAAGAAAGGCATAGAGTAAGGCAACTATATAGGGCAGAAAGGTTTGTAGAATAGGTACCTACTAGAATAGGGTTATGTCAATGAATAAGTCAATGTGACACTTTAATTTTTTCTAAAAAGCCATAGTTATCGTCCATTTTTTTTTCTTCTACGAGTCTTTATAATTAAAAAAGTAAGTCTTAATCTATTGTTCACGAAAAAATCAAAATATTGTTTTTCTGAGACGATATTTGTTCTTCATGACATCAATTGAAATTTATACTTTTCTTACTATTACGCAACCACACAAAGAAAATTTTTAAATATCTTTTTTACAAAAAAGCAATAAGACATGCAAGGCAAGCGCTGAATTAAAAAAAAATATTTTGACATTTTGATTTTTTCTTTTTCCCGCTGAATAGAAATAGTTTAAAATGATTCGCGAGTATATTATATTATATTGTAGATAAATTGATTATTAATTATTTTTCAATGAAGTGAATTGATAATTAACACATTATTTGTTATACATTTAGTGACAAAGTGATCTCAAATGAAAATGTTTATAGTTTTACTTTTGCAAATAGTTTGAACTTATTGTGCTATTTATAATTTAGGTCAAAATGGAATCAAAGCCCATTAGAATGGTTAATGTTGTTCCTGTAGCAAAGCTTAAGGTGAGAATATCAATCAATACTTAACCCTATAAAAGTCTAATGCATGTTTCTCTCACTTAATCTTTGAACGGCTTCCTTGTTTAGGATTGTTGGATATTTAATATATTTTGTTGTAATTCACTTGTGTGACTTGTTCTTTTCAAAAGAGATTGAAAATGAACTATTTGATCCCACCCTAACGCTTCAAAAAAAACATTATCTATTTAATTTTATGGCTCTTTTCAAAGTAATTGTGATATTTTCCTAAAATAAAAGCCTATATGCTTACTCATGGTCTCAGATGTCTTGATACAAAATTTCATCAAAATTAGTACAGTGGTTTGTGCTTGAAAATGTTGAGCAACAGGCAGAGTAACTTTCACCATTATTATATTATTAGTTTGGGTGTTTTACTGTTTATATAATGAAATATTAATTGAAAATTCTCTTGACTTGAGTGAAGTGCTAGAAAATTTAGAAAAAAAATCTGCTTTGTTAATACACTTCTATTGCTGACTATTAATTGTGAAATTGACTTTCAGAAACTTCCTGTACTGGACGATGACGATGACTGTGTATCGTGTGGCATTTGTAGCAAGACCTTTGCACATGAGGTAGCTCTGAAGAACCATGCTCGAATAGAGCACTTTGATGCAGTGCTGTCTGGACAAGACCTCTGTGTGCGCAAACCACCTAAATCGAATGTGAGTTGTCTCATAAATATGAATACCTTGTCCCCAAATCCGGCATCAGCCCGTCTAGCAGAACTATCATGAGATATCTCGTGGACGAGTGAAGACAAACTAAGATATCGAGATATATTATATCTAGACATCGGCAACTTTGATAGATATCTAGATCGACAAATATCTCTACTTTTGACATTAAAAGTCGAGTTTTAACTGTAATTGTCATGTTAGACCCAGAAGACATAAAGAGATATAATCAATTAAAACATGAGAAAACGTTTGACAAAATTTTGATGTTAACAGGCACCAACAACACTACGGATGTAAAACTAATAGTCTCTTGGTTCAGATATTTTTTAGTAGACTTGATAAGATTAGATCAGATTCTGTTTTTGTAAATAAATATTTGTGCATTTTATTTTACACTAATTTCATAACTGTGCACTTCACGGTTTTTCCATCTATGAACAGTGGTTAGTTAGTCGGTCGGAATTTTGATATTCCTCCCACCAGTTTCAATGTTTGAAGTTACCAGACGTGGGGAAAACACAACTTACAGAAAATTATAAAGATGTCCCGGTGGAATTTGAACCCACGAACCATCGATGCGCACGGCAGGTGTTCTACCTGAACTATGAACAAACGTAATACTACTCATTAAATATGATACCAGATGGTCAGGTTTTAAATGTGTGCTACTCATATTAAAATGTATAGTAAAATAATTTGTTGGCAGAACAAAATTAAATTCACCGAAGAGCAGAAAAAAGAAGTAAAAAAGAAAACGGAAGAGTTGGTATCATCCATGAAACCCACCAACATTATGACGATGGCCTCACCCGATGTGAGTTATATCATCATTAAGGTAAAGTCCTAAAAACGGTAGACATAATATTGTCTTTTATTAATGCGAGTATCACACATTTGTATAAAATACTTTAAAACGGATTAGACATAGACATATCATTTATTACTAAAGAAACACACAAATAATAATAATAATCAAAATTATGGAAAAAAAGTTGTAGCGACATCTACGATCCGCTACAAGAATCAATACGAAGACGTCTAATCCTGAATCGCGCTATATAAATGTTTCCGAGCGCTCAGTATATATAATAAACCGAGTTTTAATCCGTTATAAAGTATATTATTAAACTGTATATTTTCTATTTTTTATATTTTGCAATTTTCTCCTCGATTAATTTGCAAGTATTTTAATGACGAAAGTCTCTCTCTTTAAAGAATGAAGATGACAGCGATAATAAGGGTTCAAGCGATGGAGAAAGCAAGGTGAAGAGAAGAAGGAGTGAAAGGGCAGTCAAAGATCCCCCCAAAAAGGAGAGCTCTAAGAGAAAAATAGAAGATTCTAGACCTATAACGTGAGTATTCAAATGTCCTCTAAATAACGAAGGATTCTTTTAAGATAAATAGTATTCAGAGGGAAGAGCCCAGCTCTCCTAGCATGACCATCAGATATCTCGCGGAGTGAAGACAAGCTAAGATATACGATATCTCGATATATGTCGACATCGACAACTATCTATCAAAGACAAGCCGGCCTAGCATGACAACCGCGACAAAATTTTGTCGACCGTTTTCTCGTGTTTTAATCGATTATCTCTTTATTTCTTCCGGGTCTAACATGACAATTAATAATAATAATAATAATAATAACCCCCCCGGGGGGCCACCTTGGCGTGGTGGGGGGGCTTACGGAAAGGCATGAACTATTAAATGGTCACTACTACCTAGACCACACCCTGCATTTTATTCAGGTGATACTATTAGCCGCTTATACCTTGGCAAATTTATTTAACCCTTTCCAAACTAACGGTCCCAAACTAAAACAAAAACTCCAAACTTGATATTAATTTGAAATGCCATGTAATGATCAACGGTACCACGCTGGTACCGGTATCAGAGAATGGTACACACAAGAAACTCCACAAAAAGGCCCCAAGTCCCCGGCGGGCCTAGCAGCAGCACTGGCTATGACGGAAGCCAGCCTGAGCCTTGGTCCAGGGGTGCGAAGAATCTCCGGGTGAGATCGATTTCCCGTCAAACGACTCAAGCAACGACAATGGACTCCGATATGCAACACGACAAACCCTCTGACAAAAATAACAGACGGACTGACACGACTACACCAGAAGAACCCTACAGCCCAAGTACGGCATCATATACACCATCTGTACCAACATCACCATCGTCTCATAGTTTAAATTCAAATTCACCCATACCATTCTCGGATGTTACGCGGGAGGTAAATTCCTTCTTACCTGCGTCCACCAAGGCTGGCAAACCAAGAGTGCGCATGAGATGGAGCAAAGACGTAAATATATTTATCATGCGCACATATTACTTCATAACAAAATTAGAAACAGACCTCACTACATACAGGAAACAGCTACACGAACTTTTCACGAGACAATACCCAGAAGTTAACGTTACAGAACAAAGAATTTCAGATCAGAGAAGAACAATAATTAGAAATAAATTACTGGATCAAGAGACACTTAACCAACTAAAAGAAGAAGTTCAGACACAGTTACAAATAATAAACCAAAATATCGATACAACTGAGAAAGACACACCAAGACACAATCAGGACGAAAACTCTTCACAACCACATATTAATTTAGAGACATCACTATCCACAAACAACACACAAACAGCACACACATCCTCACAAATGGAACCCTTGTCGATCATACTGGAAAATGAAACAGAAACCATTACAGATAATGATACAATATCAGAAGTTCACACACAAGACATATGCGAAAAATTTAGAATAACACTTTTAGACTACTCTGAAACTGACCCAGTAAGTCGACCAAAATTGCCCAAATTAAAATATAGTCATCAGCTTGACAAACTAGTACTCTTATTCAATAATAGTATATTAAAACAATTTATTTCAGAAAACGCGCAACTAATAGATATACATACAATTATATACTGCACGGCATTGGTAATTTCAGAAGAACTAAACTATAAAGTAGCCCGTCACCCGCAGAAGGATGATCAGACCTCACAACCTAGGATTCGTACGGAACCACCGTGGCAAATTAGACTTAAAAAAGATATAGAGAAACTAAGGGCGGACTGTGGCAGACTCACGCAATACATAAATAACAACAGGTCAAGAAAATTGGTAAAGAAAGTTGAAGATATATTTAGGAATAGAATTACACATACGAGACATGAAAATAATAATAGAAAACCAGAAGAATACTTAGATACATTAAAGCAAAATTTAGCATTGAAAGTTCACAGGTTAAGAAGGTATGAAAAAGCACAAAAAAGAAAAAAAGATAACACTACGTTCGCAACAAATCAAAAACAATTTTACAGAAACTTAAATAAAACACAAACAAACACACATGTTGAAAGCAACCAAGACATACCTTCAAAAGAACAATTAGAATTATTTTGGTCGGGTATCTGGGAGGAGCAAATAGAACACAATGATAAAGCCGATTGGATAACAGAAGAAAAAAATAAGTGGAGAACAGTGGAAGAGATGGAGTTTGTAGAAATTACAGAGACTGACATAAAAAACATCACAGATAGGTTACATAATTGGAAATCACCTGGTATCGATAAAATACATAACTATTGGTTTAAAAAACTAACTATATTACACAAATCTTTAG
This sequence comes from Anthocharis cardamines, assembly GCA_905404175.1. Classification (NCBI taxonomy): domain Eukaryota; kingdom Metazoa; phylum Arthropoda; class Insecta; order Lepidoptera; family Pieridae; genus Anthocharis; species Anthocharis cardamines. The sequence continues at coordinate 864,188 of FR989978.1, read as the reverse complement.
CTAAAAACTTAACAGAAATCATCTTAGGGCAACAAAACATACCTGAATTTATCGCTACAGGAATAACATATATGCTGCCAAAGTCACAATACTCACCACAACCTTCTCAATATAGACCAATCACCTGCCTTCCAACAATATACAAACTTTTAACATCAGCATTAACAACAAAAATTAACACGCACATAGAACACTACAATATAATTGCAGAAGAGCAAAAAGGATGCAGACGAGGCCATATGGGATGTAAGGAACAACTAATTATAGATTCTACCATTCACAAACATGCAACTACTAAAAATAGAAACTTACATTGTACCTATATTGATTATAAAAAAGCGTTTGACAGCATTCCACATTCTTGGTTAATACAAATATTGCAGATTTATAAAATTAATTCAAAGATAGTAGATTTCTTACGCAGTATTATGACACAATGGAAAACTACACTCCAACTTAGTACGCACAACAAGTCCGTTGCAACTAGACAAATATTTATTAAAAAAGGCATCTACCAAGGGGATTCTCTAAGTCCCTTGTGGTTCTGCCTGGCACTAAATCCTTTGTCACATTTACTTCATTGCAGTCGCGCCGGGTACCAGATAAAGCACAACAATAAGGATAATATAGCCATATCACATCTTATATACATGGACGATATTAAATTATATGCAAAATCTGAAAAAGACATGAAAAAGTTAATAGATACAACTACTCAGTTCAGTAAGGATATTAAAATGGAATTCGGTTTAGAAAAATGTAAAACATTACATATAATAAAAGGTAAAATCCGCCCTGGTGACTATGTGATTAATGACGCAGAAACGATAACAGCTATGGAATCTAATGACTTCTATAAATATTTAGGCTACAGGCAATTAAAAGGGTTAGATCACACAGTAATAAAACAAACATTATCAGCTGAATATAAAAAGAGATTAAACATGCTATGTAAAACGCAACTTTCTGGAAAAAATCTTATAAAATCAATTAATACTTACGCCATACCAATCTTGACATACTCTTTCGGAATAATAAAATGGACTAAAACTAACATAGAACAATTAGAACGCAGCACACGCACCACACTTACAAAATACAACAACCTTCACCCTAAATCTGCAATAGAAAGACTTACAATTAAAAGACCAAATGGAGGTAGAGGACTTATAGACATCCACCACCTCTGGAAGAAACAAATAATTAATCTTAGATCATTTTTCCAAACCAAATCCCATACAAGTTCTATTCATAAAGCCATTACACAAATTGATCAAAATTACACCCCACTAAACCTAAATAATAACGACGATATAACAAATGTACCTAGTGATCCACAGAAACAAAAAATAGAAGATTGGAGAAAGAAGATATTACACGGTCGGCATTTAAAAGACCTAGAACAACCTCATGTAGACACAGTAGCGTCCAATAAATGGCTTAAAATAGGCCACCTATTCCCGGAAACTGAAGGATTTATTATAGCTATACAGGATCAGATAATAAATACAAAAAATTACCGCAAACATATAATCAAAGACCCCACAATAATAAATGATAAATGTCGCAAATGTCACATTCAACCAGAAACCATCCAACATATAACAGGAGCATGTACAACACTTACACAGACGGATTACACTCACAGACACAACCAAGTAGCCAATATCATTCATCAGAAACTAGCACTCAAACATAGACTCATACAAAACACAAATACACCATATTATAAATATTCACCTGATACAGTTCTAGAAAACGATTCCTATAAACTTTACTATGACCGAGCCATATTAACCGACAAAACCATCCACAACAATAGACCGGATATAACTCTTCAAGACAAAATCAATAAAACAACTTATCTTATAGACATAGCAGTCCCTAATACCCATAACCTACAGAAGACAATAACAGAAAAAATAAACAAATACACCGAGCTGAAAGAAGAAGTGTCACGCATTTGGAGACAGGAAAAGGTTTATATTGTGCCTATCGTTTTATCTTCTACAGGAGTGATACCTAATCACATGAAACATAGCCTCAAATTACTTAAACTAAACAATACTGAATATATACCTCTACAAAAAGCCGCAATACTAAATACTTGCAGAATTGTCCGAAAGTTCTTGCAAGATGATGATCATATATCCACTTAACTTACACACCACACGCTACATTTACTTGGTTTCGACCCGTAAATGTAGTTCAAACCGGCTTAAAAGCTGAGATAAGCAAACAGTTGATAAAAATAATAATAACATCTTTATTTGACACTCACACAAACATTTGACAAAACACAACTTACAAATTAAAAGAAAAATATTATATGAGGTTAAATCTATACATATAATAAAAGAGTAGGATCGAAATTACGCTTCACTAAATATTTTTACCAGAAATTAAGGGGGGTGATAAAAGAAGGGTAGCAGAATGCATAAATGCAATTTTTAAGATTCTTGTCTGTCTGTCTGTCTGTCCGTCTGTCTGTCTGTCTGTCTGTTTGTTCACGCTAATCTCCGAAGATACTGAACCGATTATCATGCAATTTACACAAATATATTAAGGAAAGCCCGGGGCAACATATAGGCTTTGTTTTATCGAAATCGGTTATCGGAAAGAAAAGTTATCATCATTTAAATATTATTTTAAAGGCACCATATCACCAAATTTCAATGCAAACTGACTCGCGTTGAACTTTTTCGAATTGTCAGATGTCAATCACAGTCTGATATGTAAATGAAATAGTTTGATTATTTCGCCATTTCCAATATGTATTCGTAGAATAGTGGATATGCAGTCCCATAGCGTAGCTTCTGCTGCGAGTTCGAATCTGAAGTTGAAATGAAAGAAATATTTTTTTTTATTTTTTTTTTGAAAGAACTATATTATAACAAAAAATAGAAACTGTATTATTGAAATATTATATGAAAAAGTATTTCTTATGAGATCATTTATTCACCTTTTCATCAATCCTTTCTCTTAAACAGAATTACGATTATTCGACATTGCTTTTTTGCTTCCGTATCTTAGAGGTTTCCGCATTTAGCACCGGAAACCCGGGCAGGAATCGCGGGAATTTAAAAAAAATGTCCGAAAGTGAAAATGACCAATTAAATGAACGCACGCATCTATTTAAGACAGAAAATGCTTGAATCCAATCTTCGATTGAACTCTGATTAGTAGAAAAAAGACACATATCTGGATTTTGGTCACGTAAAATTTAATTAATATGAATCTCCCTAAAGTTTCTTTAAAGTCAGGTTAATTATTTCAACTATTGAATTTCAAATCATCCTTCCAACCCCAATCTCAACCACCATTAAATATGTCGATAACATAGTGCAAAAGCAACCGTCAATGACTAATTTGATAGCTCTTTCCCAAAAGAAATCACCAAGTACAGAGGATGGAGAAAGCTTGCTCAAAAGCTCAGCTTAAAGTGAACCCCACGCGAACGAAGTCGCGGGCATCAGCTAGTATTTAATAACTAAACTATTCTTAAAGAAATGCTGCAGTGTGGTGTCTAATGGGACTCCACTCAGCATAAGCTGTGGCCATGATGGACACAGCACTGATTTTCAGTGGGCCCCATGCAACTGCTGGAGAAACAGTAACCTATTATAAAATACATATTATATTATTTCTATATATTTAAAATATAATTACAGTAGTATAAATTATATGTAATAATATACAAATACACTTTCAATTTCCAGTTTATTTATTCATTGGAATATCTACTTATATAGTGCAACTAAGGAACACCCACCTGTTTCTGCAATAATTCCTTTTTAAAATTAAACTTAAAGCTTGAAATTGACTGGATGTTACGGATTGGAGGAGGCAAGTTGTTCCAACATTTAGTTGCACTATACTTGAAGCTACCCCGGAACGCCGACCGACGTTCGATAGATTTTGACAATATTTAACATAAATAGGGAACCTCTAGTATTGTATGATGCATTGGTGTCTTTTACCCACGAAAGCTTGTCATAGAGATACCCTGGCTGTTTTGTCTTTACCACTCCAAAAAGCAACGCCGCAAAATGTAGCTGCCGACGGTTATCCATTTTAAGAACTTTGGCCTCATTAAGAAACGGCGTTACATGTGCTCTTGGGGGTATCCTCCAACAGTATCGAGCGCAAGCGTTCTGAACGCGTTGAATTGCTTTCTTGGTGCGCTGAAGTAAACATGGTCCATAGACAGTATCGGCATAATTAAATTTCGATAGCACTAATGTTTCACACAATTTTTGGCGAAGTTCAACCGATAAACTATTTCTAATTTGATAAAGGACTTTTAACCTATAAAAACAGTTTGCTATGATTGTATTTATATGTTTTTCAAAGTTCAGGCCTTCATCGAATATGACACCTAAATTCCGAGCTTCTTTAACACGTTCTATCAATTTACTGTCTATTTTAATTACTGGATTATGTTTTTCTATCTTGGAAACTAGTTGTGGTGTTCCAAGAATTAAAAATTTAGTTTTATCCGGGTTTAGGACTAGTGTATTATCTTTAGACCAACTGGCTATTCTAACGAGGTCACTATTTAATTTCTCAACTGCTTCCCTTGTCTCATCTGGGTGAAACGTAATATATAACTGGATATCATCCGCAAAAATAATATCTGCAGTATATAAAATGAAAAGTAGAGGTCCTAGAATGGATCCCTGGGGCACACCTCTAGTCACATCGCTACATTGTGACCGCCATGTTTTTCCACCCCCAGATGTGATTTCAACTGTTTGGCTACGCTTTCCTAAGTAACTTTTAAACCATGCCACAGTTTCATCACTAAACCCATAGAAAAGTAATTTTGATAAGAGAAGTTGTATATTTAAAGTTTGTAATTACACTTAAAACTCGACTTTTATTATCAAAAATAGATATATTTTTCGATCGAGATATCTTTTATATCAAAATTGTCGATGTCGAGATAAAATATATCGAGATATCTTACATCTTAGTTTGTCTTCTCTCGTCCGCGAGATATCTCGTGGCGGTCATACTAGGACGGCTGATATCTCGATCGACAAATATCTCTACTTTTGACATTAGAGTTTTTAGTGTAAGTTTCATGTTAGACCCGGAAGACATAGAGATAATCGATTAAAACACGAGAAAACGGTCGACAAAATTTTGTCGTGGTTGTCGTGCTAGGCTCGGCCGATTGCTGTCTGCTGCAGTTTTGTTTTGACAAATTCTAATTATGTTATAGTATTTAATCAGATGTTATTACTATTAGCGGACCAAACAATATATCTTTCTAGAACCCTATTGACCAGCTGTGCATCTATTAGTTATTTCGACTATGTGTTTGCGTGTTGTTCCCACGAGAATGTAAGTGAGTGCTCCTATTTCACCATGCCTACTGCTGATAGAGGACAAATCTTTGTTTTTTTCTGGTTTATATTTTTTTATTATTATAGATAATTACTTAAAAATGTCATGTGGAGCATGGTGTAATGGTTGCAGCGCCTTACAAATATTTTGTAAAACAAAAATTTGGCGAAAAAGAGTGGCGGCGAGTTTCTTGCCAGTTCTTCTCTTCCGTTCAACGCCCTTGATTTGAGAACTGGCGGTAAATGTAAAATTACCATTAGAAGCATTTAATATGTATTTTTTACTGACGTTCATAAGTGTACATTGTGTTACCTAAATGAATAAATGATTTTGAATTCTAAAATCAAATACACAAAATTTCATCAATTTCAGCGGTCCCTTCGAATGTCTCCAACCGTCAAACATAACGAACGGAACATGCCATCAGATGTTCTTCTCCTGTTGTGAATATTCCATACATTTCAGGGACGAACATACCCGTCGTCGAAAAGGAATTAAATGTCAGGTGAGTCGCGTCAAACAATAGGGCGAAAACTAGCGCCATCTATGTTAGAATCACCGTCCCTACCAGGGACTGAATACCGGTTAATTTACTATGGGAGTTATACCGGTATAATAAAGGTTTTTGTTAATATTCTTTCGTTTTTATTCATATTTACTGAAAAAAAATACTGTGGTAAGTTTAGTGTGTGTTACTCTTTAAAACTAATATCATGGTATCTCAGACAGACACGGATTTTGGAAAATAAAAATTAACCGGTTTCAGTCCGTGTCACGTGTACTATCGAAAGTTAAAAATTAAAATAGAAAATAACAAGCGCCATCTTTGTATTAGAATCACTGACCCTAATAAGTATACTATCTAAAGAAAACATTAAAATAGGAAAAAACTAGCGCCATCTATGTGTTAGAATCGACTGTCTACAATCTACATATATTATCGAAAGTAAAATATAAAATAGGAAAAAACTAGCGCCGTCTATGTGTTAGAATCGACTGTCTACAATCTACATATATTATCGAAAGTAAAATATAAAATAGGAAAAAACTAGCGCCATCGATGTGTTAGAATCGACTGTCTACATATACTATCGAAAGTAATAAATAAAATAGGAAAAACTAGCGCCATCTATGTGTTAGAATCGACTGTCTACATATACTATCGAAAGTAATAAATGAAATAGGAAAAACTAGCGCCATCTATGTGTTAGAATCGACTGTCTACATATACTATCGAAAGTAATAAATAAAATAGGAAAAACTAGCGCCATCTATGTGTTAGAATCGGCTGTCTACATATACTATCGAAAGTAAAATATAAAATGGGATAAAACTAGCGCCATCTATGTGTTAGAATCGAATGTCTCTGCATATACTATCGAAAGTAATAAATAAAATAGGAAAAACTAGCGCCATCTATGTTAGAATCACTGTCCCTCGTATACTGTCGAAAGTAATAAATAAAATAGGAAAAACTAGCGCCATCTATGTTAGAATCACTGTCCCTCGTATACTGTCGAAAGTAATAAATAAAATAGGAAAAACTAGCGCCATCTATGTTAGAATCACTGTCCCTCGTATACTGTCGAAAGTAATAAATAAAATAGGAAAAAACTAGCGCCATCTATGTTAGAATCACTGTCCCTCGTATACTGTCGAAAGTAATAAATAAAATAGGAAAAACTAGCGCCATCTATGTTAGAATCACTGTCCCTCGTATACTATCGAAAGTAATAAATAAAATAGGTAAAACTAGCGCCATCTATGTGTTAGAATCACTGACCCTAAGTATACTATCTAAAGAAATCATAAAAATAGGAAAAATTTAGCGCCATCTATGTGTTAGAATCGACTGTCTACATATACTATCGAAAGTAATAAATAAAATAGGAAAAACTAGCGCCATCTATGTTAGAATCACTGTCCCTCGTATACTGTCGAAAGTAAAATATAAAATGGGAAAAAACTAGCGCCATCTATGTGTTAGAATCGAATGTCTCTGCATATACTATCGAAAGTAATAAATAAAATAGGAAAAACTAGCGCCATCTATGTTAGAATCACTGTCCCTCGTATACTGTCGAAAGTAAAATATAAAATGGGAAAAAACTAGCGCCATCTATGTGTTAGAATCGAATGTCTCTGCATATACTATCGAAAGTAATAAATAAAATAGGAAAAACTAGCGCCATCTATGTTAGAATCACTGTCCCTCGTATACTGTCGAAAGTAAAATATAAAATGGGAAAAAACTAGCGCCATCTATGTGTTAGAATCGAATGTCTCTGCATATACTATCGAAAGTAATAAATAAAATAGGAAAAACTAGCGCCATCTATGTTAGAATCACTGTCCCTCGTATACTGTCGAAAGTAAAATATAAAATGGGAAAAAACTAGCGCCATCTATGTGTTAGAATCGAATGTCTCTGCATATACTATCGAAAGTAATAAATAAAATAGGAAAAACTAGCGCCATCTATGTTAGAATCACTGTCCCTCGTATACTGTCGAAAGTAAAATATAAAATGGGAAAAAACTAGCGCCATCTATGTGTTAGAATCGAATGTCTACATATACTAACGAAAGTAAAATATAAAATAGGAAAAACTAGCGCCATCTATGTGTTAGAATCGAATGTCTCTGCATATATTAGGTCATTCCATTCAAACTTGCGCAACTATTTTTATTACTTTTATTTTCTAATATAATAAAATTAAGTTAATATTACTTTGATAACTATAGATAGTGCCCCTTCTTTTCAATGACAGCAGCCCATCTCTCTTCTAGTTTGCGAACACCTTGGAAGGTGCCGTTTTGGTTTCCCTCGTGAATTTTTACCTCTAATGCCCCATGGAGGTCTGACCACTCGCTGAAGTGACGGCCGCTCAGTGCTCGCTTTAAATGGTGAAAACAGCCATAATCCGGAGGCATCAGATCAGGGGAATAAGGGGTTTGGTTCCATGTCACTATGCGGTTATCCAACAAAAACTCAGAAACAATACGAGCCTTGTGGGGTCTGGCATTATCATGGAGTAGAACTACATTATTTATTTTATTTTCTTCCTTAAAATCCTTGACCACGTCCTCTAGAAAGCTAATATAGCGCTCCGCTGTCACAGTCTCACCTTCATCATATAAGTGCCAAAAAGCAATACCATTAAAATCCATGGCGACTATGAGCATACGCTTGTGTTCAGCTTTTTGTTGACGTGGTACTTGCGGCAGTTTTTCTCCAACTGAAATCCAAAATCGACACTGATCACGTTCGGGGGCTCGGTACAAAAACACCCAACTTTCATCTACCGCCAATGTCCCGCGTAGGTAGTGTGGATGTTGTCTTAGCAGAAGTAGGTTTTGACAAGCCGCATTACATCGCTCCTCGATAATATTTTCTGTAAGAACATGGGGTATCCACTTACCAAGCACCTTTTGCATATTCAATTTTTTTGTCAATATACGGTGTACACCGGTCTCAGGAATCTGAAGTTCACGGGAAAGGTCGGCGACAGTCCAATCTCTTCTTTCGTCAAGTTTACCTTTCACAGCAGTGATGCGCTTTTCGTGCTCAGGTGCCAGATTGTGAGGCCCTCCTCGACCCTCTTCAGTAGAAATTCTGCCACTGTGAAAAGCTTTCACCCAAAACTGCACTGTACGTAGAGAGTACGCAGAACCACCTATTACTTTCATAAGATCTTTATGAATAACGGTTGCACATTTTCCCAAAAGAACTTCAATCTTAATAAAATTCCGTTGGTCAAACTCACTAACTGAATTTATGAGGTCGCTTCGATTCATTTTTAAAGATATTATAAATACTTGTTGATAACTAGACGCAATAGGAACCACTTAATAATAATCTACCATTAACATCAACCATTCCCTAAACATGTCTCAACAGGAACGGAATAAGTGCGCGCAAGTTTGAATGAAATGACCTAATACTATCGAAAGTAATAAATAAAATAGGAAAAACTAGCGCCATCTATGTTAGAATCACTGTCCCTCGTATACTGTCGAAAGTAAAATATAAAATGGGAAAAAACTAGCGCCATCTATGTGTTAGAATCGAATGTCTCTGCATATACTATCGAAAGTAATAAATAAAATAGGAAAAACTAGCGCCATCTATGTTAGAATCACTGTCCCTCGTATACTGTCGAAAGTAAAATATAAAATGGGAAAAAACTAGCGCCATCTATGTGTTAGAATCGAATGTCTCTGCATATACTATCGAAAGTAATAAATAAAATAGGAAAAACTAGCGCCATCTATGTTAGAATCACTGTCCCTCGTATACTGTCGAAAGTAAAATATAAAATGGGAAAAAACTAGCGCCATCTATGTGTTAGAATCGAATGTCTCTGCATATACTATCGAAAGTAATAAATAAAATAGGAAAAACTAGCGCCATCTATGTTAGAATCACTGTCCCTCGTATACTGTCGAAAGTAAAATATAAAATGGGAAAAAACTAGCGCCATCTATGTGTTAGAATCGAATGTCTCTGCATATACTATCGAAAGTAATAAATAAAATAGGAAAAACTAGCGCCATCTATGTTAGAATCACTGTCCCTCGTATACTGTCGAAAGTAAAATATAAAATGGGAAAAAACTAGCGCCATCTATGTGTTAGAATCGAATGTCTCTGCATATACTATCGAAAGTAATAAATAAAATAGGAAAAACTAGCGCCATCTATGTTAGAATCACTGTCCCTCGTATACTGTCGAAAGTAATAAATAAAATAGGAAAAACTAGCGCCATCTATGTTAGAATCACTGTCCCTCGTATACTGTCGAAAGTAATAAATAAAATAGGAAAAACTAGCGCCATCTATGTGTTAGAATCGACTTTCTTTACATATACTATCGAAAGTAAAAGATCTACGTCCTAATTTTGTAATTAAAGTAAAAATAAGTAAAAAAATTTAAACTTACTTACGAATTGAAAAAAACGCTGTTTTTAAGTATAATAATACGTATAATTTCGATATATCAAAACGTAACTTATATCGGATATATGTTATATATCGATATTTATCGATATAACCGATATCACAAAAACTTCATCAACTTTTTTGAAACAGAAAACAGAACAGTTTTTTTTACGTTCGGTAGAACACCTGCCGTGCGCATCGATGGGTCGTGGGTTCGAATCCCACCAGGACGACATGATTATGATTTTCTGTAAGCATTTTTTCCCTACGTCTGGTAACTTCGAGCATTGATCGGATGGAGGAATATCGAAATTCCGACCGGTAACGAACCACCGTTCATAGATGGAAAAACCGTGAAGTGCATAATGCGCCATCGATTTCTGAATGCTCGAAGTAAATATTAGGTCGACAGCGCATCATTGACTGATGTTCTGTGGCTGAGGTATCACCTACCATCAAGTGAACCTCATGCTCGTTTGTCGATATCTGACATAAAAAAAGTTGAAACAGGTTTTTAGTATTTAAAACCTGTTTTTTTGTTAATTGACAAACAGGTATGCGAGAAACCGCTTCGAGGCGCCGGCGAAGAAAATTATCCTTACAGCTGTCAGGTGAGTGGCAACCCTAACTGTTTTTATTGATTTGTATTTTTTTTTGTAATATTTGACATATTTGTGATTGAAGTTTTGACGTTTTATAATGTAAACAAAGCCTTTTTTTAAATCTTGTCATTTTTTAAATTTAATATCCCTTTTAATTTTAATAGGTAAATGTCTCCATGCGTTCATGTACGACTTAATAATTAATAATTACTAGGAATAGTATTAACTCCCACTAAAATGAAATTTGACCAAAGTAATATTACTGCAAAAATCATCTAATAATCTAATATACTAGCAACACTCATGTTACTCGCTAATAGTGTTTGTATTGATGAAAGAATTTTTAAAGTAGTTTTTGAGTTTATACGTTACAAATAAACAAAAATACTATTTATTTTCTTTGTATAATTAGTGTAGATGATTTTTGCAAATAATAATAATACTTTGGTCAAATTTCATTTATGTGGGATTTGATACTATTCCTCCCAGTTACCAATATTTGAGGATTTTATGTTAAAAACTATAATAATTATTTGAAGGAAGCAGGGGCCTTAGACATGTTGCTTTCGCTTCGGAGCGATTCTATTTCTACATTAGTCATCGCTTTAACAATAGCGAAGTTCGATTGGTAGCTAAAGTAACATTCGTTTATCGATCGCTTAGGCGAATCATTTGTTCGATAAAAGTCAAGTTTAGTCTATGATCTATCTACAATTGTACTGTCAAGTGTCAATTGTCATCAAACGTTAAATTATTAATTAAATACGCGTAATGTTTTGAACGTTTTAAAATGTATATTTTATTATTTTTTGCTGTTGTTGTGACCTCTATTAACTAAAATTTTGTAAAGTCATTAAATTTTTCAAATTGTGTATGTAGATTTATATTTATTTTCGTCTTTGTCAAAAAGCAAATAAAGTTTTTTTCGTAGTAATGGAATCAAGAGCACAAGCTAGTGGATAGCAATTTGCTTCTCTTTTGGAGTTTATTGAAAGGTAAAATATCAATATTAATCATTAATTGTAATCAGAGATTTTCCTTTAATTATCATAGTAGCTTATAAGCTTCAATGTTATTGCTTCAAATGTATGTAATTTTGAAATTCTTTATAATATCCAGCATATATAAAGTTTTTTCTTTCTCTAAATTCCAGGAATGGTGATCTTGCCAAGTCTTAGTCTGGTGCTCAAGGATCTGTTGGTGAGGAAGACTGACCAATTGTGACAGGAACTAACAAATTCATTAAATGCAATTGGTGGTGGTATAAATCAGCAGAAGCAGAAAAGGTTAAATTATTTATGTGTTGATTAACTTATAATAACCATGATTTAACCATAATAATATAATTATAAAATATAATATACAATATAACGTAACAAAGATGTTAGGTAATGATACTCTTATGTTCAAACAAAAATAGACATTTGAATTAAAATTTTGTTTTGCAGATATACTACCAATTCAGACCCACCAATGCCAGAGATTGGAGTCCCTGTACAAACATATTCAACAACAGCTCAATCAACCATCCCTCAACGGATAAGACTGAAATTGTGTTTTTGTTTGTTTTAAATTATGTAATTTTAATAAAAGATGATTATTTTTAAGGTTGTTTTAATGCATGTTGACTGTTACAAGTTTACTATTTATACCTGTATCTGATATAGTTTATAAGTTGATTACACATTTTATTTAAAGAAATGTATGAGGCAACTAGCTGTTAAGAATAGGTTATAATTGAATGTACCTACTTATTGTTTTTGTAGGTATATCAAAGTTTGTAAATCTTAATTAAATATGAAATTACTATATGTATTGTAATAAAATAATGAAGTGTATTAATGAATACCCTGTAATTTTAAAATATATGAATATAGTTTATAATGTACAAGAATATTCAATTCTGTTTATTAAACATTCACTTTAACTTGCTTAGGAATAGATCAGTGTGTTTTTATTTTTTACATTAGTATTGTTTTGGCTCGCTTGTGCAAGCGCGCCCTTCCACTGGAGCCACTGAAAATCATTGTTAGGACTTCTGTCCCAACTTATACTGAGTGGTCTTCTGCTTCAAGCATCACTTGTTTTTTTTTTACTTTTTACAACGTTAATGTTTTGTATTTCATATTGTGTATACTTTCAGAACTGTTTTATATATTATTTGTAATATTGTTTTATAATGTAATACTAGTAATAGTTTTAAGTGGTTACCTGAATAAACTTTTTCTATTTCCATTCTATTATTTACTATTTAAGTAAGTCTAAAGGTTTATTAAGTAATATTATAGAAAGTAAATGTAAATTGTAAGATGTCTAATATTAAATAATATGTAAAAAGCTGATTACAAATATTATGCAAAGTTGTCTCAAGTAACAAATCAAATGATAAAAAAATAATAATATGAACTTTATTGTCGCAAGTAGTCAATACACCACTCATTACTGTATAGAGCTATTGTTAAAAGCAGTGAAGCAAAGATAAAAAAAGGATAATTTAAATGAAAGCATTTATATTGTTATTTGAGCAGTTTGATACAATCCAAACATCCTATTATATATTCAAATTGTATTTCCCTTGAAATACCAAGTATTATATTTATGTAAAAAGCTGATTACAAATATGCAGTTATCTCAAGTAACAAGGAATCACAAATGAAAATGATAATAATAACTTTATTGTCACAAGTAGTTGATACACTAAATTAAAATAATAGGTTTAAACAATTGGCTGTGACATCAGCATAAAGCACTTGAACAGCAGTTTTGTAACCAGTTTGCACAGTGCTGATTTTCAACCAGCCCTTCTACCAGATTTTTTTATATACTCATTAATGCATAGATACTGTTAGAAGCAAGGCAGCAAATATAAAAATAAATGATGATTTCAACTAAAATGAAAGATATAAATTATTTTATGTAATCCAAACTATCTCTTATGCTATTCAAATTGTATTTCCTTTGCAATACCAAATATTATATTTATGTAAAAAGTTGATTACAAATATGCAAAGTTGTCTCAAGTAAGTAAGTAAGGAATCACAAATGAAAATGATATTAATAATAATACAAACTTTATTATCACAAGTAGTCAATACACTAAATCCAAACAAAATAATATGCTTAAACAATTGGCTGTGACAATATCAGCATAAAGCTGTTAAACAGCACAGTTTTCTGACCAGTCTGCACTCATTTCACCACAGTTTTTTAAATTACCGCATAGCTATTGTTAAAAGCAGTGCAACAAAGATAAATCGTTTTACTGTATGGAATCCAAACATCCTATTATTCTATTCAAGTTGTATTTCCTTTGATACCTGTAAAAAAGCACGAATAGTGGTTATACAAATAAAAGCAGAATCTATCCTAAATAAACATAGAATTTTCTTTGATATCTCAATAATCTTGAAAATATTCACTTACTCTTCTTTAATTTGTGATCGTTCTTATGATGTTTTCGTTTACTGCTAACTAAATTGAGTGCAACCTCTCCAATACAACGCCTTGTTGTTCTTTGAGTTAGGTGTTCATAATATTTACAATTATTTCGTAAGACTCTGTTGCCGAAAGCATCTAAAAAGACTATGATGACGCTTTCCAATTATTGTCCGCGCACAGTATCTTTGTTGTTTAAGTCAAACACTTTCATTATGCGACGAAGGGTATGCATTTTAAATCAAATTAAACACTCAAAGCACAATACACTCTACAATACAACATATGCAACCACCATTTTGATTCGTTTTCTACAGGGTTTTAGTATTCGCTAGACTTTCTATCAAACGAATCGATACCAAGCGAAAGCGCTTGTCAAAAGTGTCATTTGGCTAGCTATTTCTATGAAACTAAGCGATCGGCGCTATCGATTCGCCGATGGAATCGAATGTTATTAACGTTGGCTACCTAATTTCTATTCGTTTACGACAGACCACGTGACATTTCTATAGCAGCTGTCAATCCCATACATTTTTGGAGTTATCGACTAGCGAATTCGACAATAGAATGTCTTGATGTCTAGGCCCCCAGGGTTGCCAGATTGGGCGAATAATCGCAATTGGGGCGAGATTTTTTTAAAACGATATTTAGGCGATCTAGGGCGCTAACTCATGATTAGATTTTAAGTTTATGAAATTAGCACATCAGTTTTAACTCTTAGTTCTTAGTTTTAATTTTTATTAATATCTTTTTGTCCTTTTTTTTTCGTTGGCACTTCAGTTTTTGGGCGATTTTGGGCACCATGTGTACGCGACTTGTACATTGACTAATCTGGCAACCCTGGGAGGGTGTGCACCTCCTACAACCTAAAGGGAGCAACCTCGATTATAATGCCTTTTACTCAAAAACCTTAATATTAATTAATTATTTCCAGTTTTGCGGCGCTGGTTTTGAACACATCACAGATCTATCAGACCACACGAGTAAAACTCACATTAAACTAAAACCTTTCCAATGCAGCATATGCAACAAGCGCTTCACGCAACAGGGCGGGTTACAGCAACACATGCGCGTACACACGGGCGATAGGCCGTTCGCGTGCACACACTGCCCCAAGGCGTTCACACAGAAATCGGGCCTAGATCAACATTTGCGAATACACACGAAATACAAACCGTACAAATGCGTAATTTGCGGCAAAGCCTTTTGTCAGTCTGTCCATCTGCAGCAACACATGCGCACGCACACAAACGTCGCGCCTTTTCAGTGTATTATCTGTCAGAAACGCTTCAAACAGAGCAACCATTTGAATTATCATCTCAAGTACCACAATCCGCTGAATATGACGGACGAACAGAAGATTAAGTATGTTGAACTCATGCGCATGATGGGGAAAGAGGGTGTGTTTGATTTCATTGATAAGAAATCCGGTGAAAATGGAGACGTGCTAGTGAAAAACGAGCAGGGGTCGGATGATAACGGGCAGGGGTTGGATGATAATCGGCAGGGGTCGAACGATAATGAACAGGGGTCGGACGATAATGTACAGGTGGTGTTGGAAAATTGTGAAGTGTTGATGGAAAATGAGGTGGAATTGAAAAGTGAAGAAATGGTGGATCAAGAGGATGTTTTGGAGAATGATTCTGAGATTGGGTGTGTTTATCTTGTGCCAGAGGATTGGCCGCAGGATTGAATTCGGACATTTTTATATGTCATTTTAAGGGAATTGTGTAGAATGTGTATTTGAACAGATATTAACATTGCGACAATTTTAATATTGTCTTTTATTAACGCGAGTATCACACATTTAAATAAAATACTGTATACCGGATTAAAACGCGATTTATTATTTATATTGTTCAAATTATTTATCCCGACGTTTCGGATGCTTTACAGCAACCGTGGTCGCGTTTTAATCCGGTATACAGTATTTTATATAATTGCGACAATTTTGTTGGTACAATAATGATCATACAGGAAAAGGCATTTTCAACCATATCTGCTGGCAGATTATATATGGACGCTGTTAAGCAATACTGTGTCAACCCACAAAATTACAAAAATGTAAATTTTGATACCAATCGCTTCCTTATGAGCTGGGGTACATATTTCAAAAGAGATATGTATCATTTAAATCATTTTAATTGCAAAAATATTGAAAAAACTAGCGAGCACGAAATCCTAAAATATTTAATAATAATTCATTTAATTCAATAACTTTGATTTCTACCGAGAAAAACCACATATATTTAGTCTAATAATAATAATTACAAAAAAATCTATTATTTCAGTAATTTTTTAAAATAAATTTAATAAAACCTGATTAAAACTTCAAACTCAATTTTCTCAAAATGGCAACCGTGTGGGTTGACTCTGTATTGCTTAACAGCGTCCATATAGGCTTACATCTATAAGCGTCAAAAATATAGAGATACACATTATTTCGAATACAACCTTAATTTTAGTCCAAACATTATGTTAAAAATAAGTCTCACTTGAGATGTCTGAATATTTTTTAAAATTTAAACATCTTTTTGTCTAGTTCAAAGGGCTGATTTTTTTCAACGGTCAGGGCCTTACCGCCATCAATTAAAGCGTGCAGAAGTTAAGGGCGTTAGAAAGAGAAAGAGCTATACAAACGTGTAGGTACACGATGATCTTAAGAGAATGTTGCCCATGTAATATAAAAAAATCTTCTAATGGTATTTTGTTATTTTGACAGCTCTCGTAGATAATAAAGGTCAACTTTTTTTTTATGCTTAAATGATAACACTGAGGGTATATTGATATTTTGACAGCTCTCGACTATAACATCGGTCAACATCTAGTTTTTTTATACCTAATGATATCATTGCGGGTATTTTTATATTTTAGGAGCTCTCAGATATTATAACATCAACTTTTTTTGTACTTAATGATATCATTGAGGGTATTTTGATATTTTAACAGCTCTCGCATGTTATAACATCGGTCAACATCAATTTATTAATACTTAAATGATATCATTGCGGGTATTTTGATATTTTAAGAGCTCTCGCATATTATAACATCAACTTTTTTTGTACTTAAAGATATCATTGAGGTTATTTTGATATTTTGACAGCTCTTGTATATAATAACATCGGTCAATGTCATTTTTTTTATACTTAAATGATATCACTGAAGGTATTTTGATATTTTGACTGCTCTCGCATGTAACATCGGTCAACATCTAGTTTTTTTTATACCTAATGATATGTGTGTGAGCAATGGCTTAGATAAGAAAATAAGAATTCAATTCAGTGCTTAAGGTGACACTAGTCGACGTTTTTATTGCCATTTTTTAACTTTGGGCTTAAATTAGTAATAAAAGAAGTATCAAATTTTCAAAACAAAGTCAGTACCGACAAAGCACGATTATCGAATAATACAATAACTTTTATTTGTAATTGATTTATGCAGTGGTTTTTTCACAAAACTCGATTTTCCAGACGCCCCTTTCACTATGAATTATCGTGCATCTCACTTAATAATGATTGCCCCAGTGCGGTGCGAGAGAATAGCTTGCTTTTTGGCGACGCCCACCAGTGAGTTCGAGCCCGCGACTTGTGCAACCTTAACACGTGTAATCTACAATGCGAATACATAAAAATTTTGCAATGAAAAAGACAAATCGCTAAGTTGTCGTCATTTATCAGCGCCTTCATTGGTCGATGATGACGACATGACAGTATGAATTCATTGGCTGCAACAATATGATTGCGGGTATTTTGATATTTTAACAGCTCTCGCATATTATAACATCATTTTTTTTTTGTACTTAATGATATCATTGTGGGTATTTTGATATTTAACAGCTCTCGCATGTAACATCTGTCAACGTAAGTTTTTATATACTTAAATAGAGTATCCTTCGTGAAGAAAAGTGTCCATGCACTATAAGGAGACTCGAGAATTCATGTTTTAGTTTACGAAAAATATTCAAAGTGACATCTGGTTGTATTCGTATACTGACAATATGGAGAGGTTTGTTTGAATAATCGCAATATTTTACATTTAATTTTTTTGATTGTTTAAGAAATTGTAAAAATGATTTTTTAACGAAGAATTCGACGTAAGGACTTGTATCCGTGTCATGTAAATAAATAAAAAAAAATGTTATGATTTTTTGTTTTTAACAGTTTTAATGTATATTTATAGGTTATGTAAATTTATTATTATATTAATTTCCTAATATTGACATACTCGTATGTAATATTGTCTTTTATTATAAATACTCGTATGTAGGAGATGCATTAATGTACCTATATTGTAAATGAAATAAACTTTTCATTAAATGTACTATGTTTCATTTAATTCAAAACCCGCACATTTCACCATTCGTAACCACCTTATCAGTTTTTTTTTAATTTTAATAATAATTAATAAATAATAATAATTTCTATAATATGGCACTACAAATGGCCATATTGATAATTTTTTTTTATATCAAGTTTGTGTTATGTTCCTTTTTGAATATATACTGTCGAAGTTATCCCCAACATCATAGCTACAGTTACCAGATGGCATGAATTTTGTTAAGTATCCAGCAGAAATACGAAAATGACAGCAATTCTTAGTAAGTTTTTCTAATCTGCCTTTATTTACATTAATATGAAACAAATATATATTTATTGATCCAGTTCAATAAATATATATTTGTAAAGATAAAAAATAGCAGCTTTTTAGTCGACATTATCATTATTTTATCATTATTGTCGCAACAAAAAAGCGTCATGAATTTTATTCGTAAAGTCGTTTTGTCGGGTATTTCAAAATTTGTATCTGGTAACCCTTATAGCATCCACACACAAGGCAACCCTTGTTGAATTTCGAATGGACTGCTATCAAACCTGGCAACATTTGTTTCGAATTATATAACTATAAATATAATGTCTGTACTGCTCTTTGACAGGAGATATTCTAATTAGCTTAGAGTCATCCATAAAGTACGTCACAGTAATTTCATGATGTCACAGTTGGTCACATTTGTGAGACCTCCCTCCCTAGTGTGACGTGACATATTTTGCAATTTTACGGGTATTTGAAAATATTTTTAGTTTTTCGTTGATAGTTCAAATTTGGCATTTTAGCACTTGATGTCAAAGATTTTGAAATGTGACGTCACGAAACCTTGGACCCCTCCCACCCTTGTCACACAACGTCTCACTTCGTCGACCCCACCCCACACCCTAGTGTGACGTACATGCTATGAAATATCATTTATTTTCGTAAGAAATAAGGAGTGTTAAGTAAAAAACATTTTGTTATAGTATTGTACATATATTGACAAAATTCGTCTATTAACATTACTTGTGACGAATTATATAATTTAAAATTAATGGGATTAAACATAAGATTTACGGAGCTATGATCGCACGCCGTTGAATTACTAATAATGTACAGTTCCATCCATCAATTTTGATAAAATAAAATTCAAATTATATATTTATCGTGCGATATTTATAAACTAGAAAACGATAATATATCTAAATATTCAAGATCGATTTTCTATTATTTTGACGATTTAGTAGCCATAGGCCATAGAAGTGCTGTCAACTGTCATTAAAATACAGATAAAATTATTGTAAACAGAGAAAAAAGTACGTGCTTATTACTTTAAAAAAAAAAAGTAAATATTTTATTTTTCCCCAGCAGGGATGAAATAAAACCCTCTCTCGGAAATATTTCCTACAAGCTATTTCAAACTTAAACATTTTATTATTTAATAAAATACAATACTATACTATATTATTGATATAATATTTATCTCAATATTTCTGATGCTTTAAAGCAACCATGATAAAACTGCCAAAATATTTATAAACAAATCACGTTTTATTTTATTAAAATTTTTGCAATAAATTGATCAGATATTTTAAAAAAAATACTTGGCAATTACAACAGCACACATTTAAAAAAATCCCAACAATCATAAACCACCAAATTAGTAGTCAATCGATCCTAAACAGCCTATCAAATAACAAACACAAATGTAAAAGTCCAATCCACTCTCGAAAGCTTACTTCAACACTTGCTGATAAAGTGTCCTATAGTTATCTAATAGAAAACATTATCTTTCTTGGATTACCAAAACAAAACAAAAAAAAACTGTTTCATACTATGTAGAACAGAGCAGCCTCTTACATCGCGTATAGGTCTGTCTCATTCTATAAAAAAAAACTCAATGACTAAAGCCCGTATTCCAAGTCGTGACTCCAGTTTGACACTTGTCAAACAATACAACTGTCATAATGACAGTAAATAAAAAAAATTGACATTTTGACAGTTCTCAAGATATTGCGACTTGAATGATGTCTTGAGATAGATACGACTCCGGGCAGTTTATCGCAAGTATTAAGCAACAGCTAAGAAATGATTTTTCAATAGTTAGATATCTTCTCTACTCGATAGATAGGTGAAGTATGGTGTAATGGTTGCAGCTCCTTACAAACATTTTGTAAAACAAAAAACTTGGCGATTAAAAAGAGTGGCGGCGAGTTTCTTGCCAGTTCTTCTCGTCCGTTCTACGCCCTTGATTTGAGAACTGGCAGTATTTTTTTTATTGACGTTCATAAGTATACATTGTGTTACCTAAATGAATAAATGATAATTTGATTTGAACGGCAATTTCCATTTTTAACGTAGTCTACCCCCGCGTGGAAGTGTGCGTTGTATGCTCAGTGTGCTCCGATATAATATATTAATATATACATAAGTGTCCTAATACAAATATATAGCAGCGTTCAGATATCTAACGAATGAAAAATCACTCCTTACAATGTGGAATATAAATTTAAATAATAAAACAGCCTAAACTAAATACAATAATAACTTTAGTACAATCTATATTAAAATTTTAACATCCCTATGTGAAATAAAACCCTTAAAACTCCTAACGCATTATTATTATCAACCTTGAGTTATTTTCTATGAAAATAGCAATCTCTCAAGATCTAGTTGTATTTTTGTTGTCTGTGGCTTGGTGCTAGGGCCAAAAAACAAATATTATCAATGTTAAAAAAAACAATAATAATTATACCAGTAATAATAAATTTTTTATCGTATAGTTAAATAGATATTTTAAATACTGAATCAATTTTAAAATATCTTAAGCCCTTTTATCACCAGGCCACAGATATTTGGTGTGGCAACTGGCATTTTGATGTCATAAACTGGTAACCCCGTGTAAAAAACAAAAAATGATTTGGAGTGCAATATGTGAGTCATACAAAGTCAATCAAAAAAAATTCATAAAATGGTAACAAAGTTGTTTCGGTGTTGCCACCTTACTTTCGTAACCCTGGATTATATATTGAATATTTTTTCACTTTTTCTGAAGGTTAAAATAATTTTATAAGACTCACATAATAAAATTCCGTCTTACAATGAAGTTACAAACAATAAATTTATAAGAATATTGTCATTTTATTAAAGTGGATATGGCAACATTCAGATTATTGCCACGCCAAAATATGTTTGTAAAATACCTTGTTACAGAAAATCCACTATCAAGTGTTATCAGTTTACCTAAAATTAATTATTGCTTATATCAGTCATGACTAAAAATGTTACAGTTATGTGAAAAAAATATTGCCAATGTTTAGAATTGCCAATTTCAATAATCTTCAAGTTTTGTTTTATATGAAATGAAATGAAAAAAATTATATGAAATTTTTGTAATATCGTCATGATCGTAGAACAACGACGGT
The DNA here is from genome assembly GCA_905404175.1 of Anthocharis cardamines. Taxonomy (NCBI): domain Eukaryota; kingdom Metazoa; phylum Arthropoda; class Insecta; order Lepidoptera; family Pieridae; genus Anthocharis; species Anthocharis cardamines. The sequence continues at coordinate 842,129 of FR989978.1, read as the reverse complement.
TCTGATTTTTCACGATTTTAGTTTTATTGATAGAAGCAATCAAGTTTATTGCCTTGAATAACAGCGGTTCTGCTTTTTCAACGCAGTACAACGTCCTACTTACGTCAACTTCATTGTACTACGTCCCCCCTCGGCCTCCCCTCACGGTAATCAGTATAAAATTAATATTAAAAAGACACCAAACATAATATTGCCGAGTTTGAACCCGAATAGATTAGCCATGCTTTAATTATGCATAAAAAAACGACTTATCAATCTTTAAAACGCTCTACTGTAAAGTAGCCGTTTTGCAGATCCGCCATTGTTCTACGATCACGATGATATAATTATATCGGTGTAACATGCTGACCGCACAAGTAATAGCAACCTCAGTAGTCGCGAATGTGTTACCAGCCTTCTTCGCACCAGCTAGTAATAACTATAGAGATTATTGAAATCAACAACAAGACATAATAATAGATTTCCTGTAACAAGTCCAGTATCTCGAACAACAGCAAAATGATTGACTATTCCTCGCATTAATTCCAACTTAGTGCTAACTATATTAAACCCACGCAAAACGTGCAATATACATATTAAATATAATAAATGTACAATTTTAATTATAATTCATTGCCTAATATTATATTGGACTTTGTTAAAACTAGATATGGATGGTGCGACTATTCTTTTTGTGTCAAAAAACCCCTGTGTTAATTTTGACACTCAACATATTACCTTTAAAGACAAACCGTTAATAAGATTTTCAAAAATCCAGCCATCAGCGCTACCTATTTAAAAAAAAATATATTATCTAATTAAAAGATAACCCTTTTCTGAATTATAAATCGCAATATCAAAATCTTTCTCAAATTATCATATATTTAGACTGTTTTAATAAAAAACAGTCATCAACTCTACCTATCTTAAAAAAAAACATTCTAATTAAAAGATAATGCTTTTCTGCAAAATCTTTCTCAAATTACCATGTATTTAGACTGTTTTAATAAAAATCCAGTATCATCGCTACCTATCTTTTAAAAAAAATCTAATAAAAAGATAATCCTTTTCTGTATTATAATCGCATAATTAAAATCTTTCTCAAATTACCATGTATTTGGACTGTTTTAATTAAAAAACAAAAGTTTCTTTTAACGATTTGTCATTAAAGGTGCAATATGTAGTCATGGGACCGACATGTATCTGAATCTGTTTCTTAATTCATTTTGTATTCCGGGAGGCTTTGAAAAACAATAAAGTGAATTTGAATAGAACTTATAATTTTTTTTTTAAAAAGGAAGCATTCCTTTGTTTTTTTTTTAAATTATTTAGTGGAAAGTCAAATTTGTTGTCAGTAAATATTTAATCATAATTTATATGTCAATGTCAACCATAATTTAAAATTAAAAAAAAAAGTCGCATCATTCATCTAAAAAAAACTAACGACTAATAATTTTTTTTTTCATTTATAATAAGCTTATTAGTTACCATAATATATTTAGGATATTTTTTACATTTTTTTTTATTTTTTCTCAATTATAAATTTTTTCGTATGGAAAAAATGCAACTGGGATAATATCACATAATATAACAATTTTACGTTTATATAATATTTATACACTATAAAGGATTTAATATACCTTCGATATACAAAAAAATACATAGAACGTGCGAATTTTTCGATATTCACTTGGCCTTGTTTACTTTCAACTTGTCTATGGTACAAAAATTAGCTTCTGTCAATGTCAAGTTTGACACGCCGCATTTTTTTTTAATTTGCCTTATTCTATAAAAAGCAGACCCATATATAACCTTTTTGCAACGCGAACTACTCAACCAAGCAAATAATCTATTTGATACCGAAATATTACCGGAAGATATAAAATTATACGGATTTTAAACAGTGTTTGTAACTGAATGGTGAATTTCCTTAACGTTCATTCCATTATACATTACAAAACATTATAATTTATTATATTTTTTCAAAATTAAGAAGTTTTGTGCTAAACTGATTCATGAGGCGATACTTTTACGCCATTCGTAAATTAGTAAATTTCTTATCAAAGAAAATTTAAAAATAAACCTTACCGTAAATTAAAACTAATAAAATATTTAACCATAAATTTAAAAAACTGTTAAATCCGTTTAATTCCAAACTATCGCATCACTTACATAATATTTTTGTACATTTAAATTTTGACCCAAAGACAATTTTAATTTTTTTATTTAGCCGAATTCTTCCTTTGCACGGGTTTGTCAACTTTGACAGCTGTCTTTTCTGATTTGACTTTCGGAACGGTGGTTTTTGGTGGGTTCTTTTCTTTAGGTTTTTCGGTTTTAACCGGTGGCGGTGTGATTTTGTCTGTGACGGGGGGTGTTGTTGCTTTTTTGGGTTTATTCGCTTTCGCCGCTGCCGCGTAGTTGATGGGTTTGATTCCCGTTGAAGGCTCTTCAGAGGGAGGGGGCGATGATTGCTGAAATTGAGAAGAATTTAATAATTAAGAAAATGTAACAACAGGGTCGGCATGATTGAATCATGATTCATATCAAATGATTCAATAAAAAGTGTTATTCCTGAATGATTTAGGAATTTTTCGTGTAAAAATTAAAATCACAAAATCATAGTCTAACACTAGATTTCCAGCTTTTCCTGAATTTAATTCTTATAATCAAAGAATATTTCAAAACTACAAAAACCATGCGGTAATTCCCCTATCGTCTGTCACGATAGGCCGCGTTCCGATTTACGTAAAATCATTATTTATAGTTTGAATTATAAAATGTGTGATATATTGAAATTCTATTTACTTCTAGCACGGCTATACCAATGAAGAAATGATTAAATCAAATTTTTGTTAAAAAAAAATAAAAAGTCGCGGTATGATATATAGTTTATAATTAATTTCTCACAAACCACATTAGTTCAAGGCTAGCCAATTGTATTGTATAAGAATTAGTTAAATTTAAAAATACTGTTTTTTTTTTTCATAATTTCGCCAGTTCCGGAGAATAAAATGATAACTGCTATACATTTTAAATATTCCTCACACTCGTTTAATGTCCCAAAGTGACCACAAGTGGGGAAGACATCCTTATAGAACATTATAAACATGTTGTCCCGGAGATTAGAACCCGCAACCCATCGGAACCGTCAATATGATACCCTGTTTTGTTTCCAATTATTAAGCAAATAGAAAAACATATAAAATCTTACCTTTACAACTTCTATGCTTTCTTCCTTCTCTTCACTTTTAACACTTTTCACTTCACTCTGAACACTTTTAACCTCACTTTTAACACTTTTGACCTCACTCGGAGCGGTTTTCACTTCACTTTGAACACTTTTAACTTTAGGGTCTTTTTTCACTTTACTATCTGTTTTTACTTTTGCTTTTACTTCTGGTTTGGTGGATTTCTTTGTCTCTGATTTGATTTTGGGTTTTTCTTTTGATTTCTTGTCCGAGTCTTCTATTGGTTGTACATCTGCTGCACTTACTTCCGGTGGGTCTAATTGTGGCGGTGATTCTGAAAAATATTTTATAATAATTGCATTTTTTTGTCTACAATGCTGTAATACCAATTACCAATACAGTAGACTCTCACTAATCCGGCAATATTAAAAACCAAAGGGTGCCGGAATATTGGAATGTTCGGATAACTGGATTGTATACAGTTCTAAATAAATAAATAAATCATCTTCATCCTGCCCTGTTCCCTTTTTTTATTCGTGGTTGGCGCAGTATGTTCTCTTTTTCCATTCTCTCCTTTCGCCATATCATCAATCACACCTCTCAAACACAAATCATTCGTCACGCAGTTGATTCTTTTTTTTTTTTTTTATTTATATTTTTCATTTTGTTTTTGAAGTGAAACTTCTTTATCGACGTATGGGAGAAATTTTGTAAGTATCGTCACGTTTTTCGGTTACGCGCCATGTTGCTTTTTTTATCAAAGTTTAGTATAGTGACGTAAAGAATATAATGTAATATATTATAATAATAACAACAATATATTAGTTTTGAAATAAGAATAACAATATATTAATTTGAAAGTGATAAAATCTTTTTTCTTAAGGCTTAAGCCTTATCTAGCCCATTTTCGTGAAGTTGCAAATAGTACAAAAATGATATGTCGTAAAGAAGTTTCACTTCTTATCTGTGTACTTTGGTACATACACACAATTTTTTTTATAAATAAAAGCTTTGGGGAATGTCAATCTAGACAATAATAAGTAAATACATACCTTTATCATCTGTTTTGACGTCTGTGGTGCTATCGACTGCCTCGCTGACAGCTTGTGCGTCTACCTGTGGTTGAACTGACTCTTTGGATTCCGGTCTAACTGATATTTCTTCTGGAATATAACAGTTCATGTACTAATTGTTGACGGTGATTAAAAAAATAAACGCCAAGTCAGAGTCGGACTCACGCATGAAAGTGATGTTTCTTTTTTTTTTATATCAGATATCGACAGACGAGCATGAGGTTCACTTGATGGTAGGTGATACCTCAGCCACAGAACATCAGTCAATGATGCGCTGTCGACCCAATTTTTACTTCAAGCATACGGAAATCCAGACTCAAACCGAAACGCGCAATATGCACTTCACGGTTTTTCCATCTATGAACGGTGGTTCGTTACCCGGTCGGAATTTAAGATATTCCTCCCACCCGATCAATGCCCGAAGTTACCAGACGTGGGGAAAACATGCTTACAGAAAATTATAAGCATGTGCTCCCGGTGGTATTCGAACCCACGACCCATCGATGCGCACGGCAGGTGTTCTACCGAACGCGCCAACGAGCCCGTCAAAAGTTTCTACTCCGCAAATAGACAAGTAATTATATTATTACCTGGTGGTTGCCGGACTCTGCCGGGCACGAACTCGGCGGCCAGTGGGTTCAGTGTCGATCGCGACACCGCCTCCTGTAGAGACGCTGAGTTCGCGCTGTTGCTTGTTCTGCAAACATTCATACATTGGTTAGAAAATAAAATTATGTGTCGAAGGACATTAATTATTACCATTTGAAAGTGAGTGAAAGTATTTTTTTTATGTTACATATCGACAGTCATGAGGTTCACTTGATGATAGGTGATACCTCAGCCACAGAACATCAGTCAATGATGCGCTGTCGACCTATGTTTTTATGTCAGATATCGACAGACGAGCATGAGGTTCACTTGAGGGTAGGTTACCTCAGCCACAGAACATCAGTCAATGATGCGCTGTCGACCTATGTTTTTATGTCAGATATCGACAGACGAGCATGAGGTTCACTTGATGGTAGGTGATACCTCAGCCACAGAACACCAGTCAATGATGTGCTGTCGACCTAATTTTTACTTCGAGCATTCGGAAATCCATAGACTGAAACCGAAACGCGCAATGTGCACTTCACGGTTTTTCCATCTATAATTTTTAGTATTAAGTGTCCCCTAGTGGGGCATGGGGCAGACACACATCTGCGTCTGTTTCACTGATCATCGCTCACTAATAACGCTAATGTATTCTTCAGTAATTATTAACCAGTATACATTGATAGAACACTTGTTCCATATTTCTGAAGTCCTGGTACTTCTTACAATTCCCGAGTCCCCTAGTGGGGCATAGGGCGGACACACATCTGCGTCTGTTTCACAGATCATTTTTCTTAAAAGGCAAGTAGGTGATCAGTCCTCTGTGCCCTGCCCGACTGAAACATTATTTTTATCCTTTTTTCCCAGGATTCGAACCCAGGAACTCCGGAGCTATTAAGCATTGAGCCACAGAGGCAGTCATGGTATGAAGTTTGTTAAACACTTTTTGTATATAAATAACTAGCAACGCGCCCCGGCTTCACACGGGTACAATGTAGATGTACTATACACAATAGCCTATATTACTCGCTGATAATGTAGCTTTCTATTGGTGAAAGAATTTTTAAAATCGGTCCAGTAGTTTTTGAGTTTATTCATAACATACAAAAATACAAATCTTTCCTCTTTATAATATTAGTATAGATTCTGGTTGTGTATCAATTTCCTTTATTTTAATTAACAAAAAAAAATATCTTATTTGAATTTGATCATAATAATGCACGTAGTAATATTTAGAAAACACAGCGTTCTCGCCGCGGTATACCAGGAAGTTACAACTGACGCGATGGCGAAATAATATGGCTGTCCCTTTCCGATTCTTTAGTGCGTCCTTTTCACACCGTATTCTTGTACCTCGAGCTAAACTTTTTAAAAGGCCGACAACACATCTACAACATTTGCATCAAGGATGTCCATGGGCGGCGGTGACTACTTACCATCAGGTAACTTGTCTGTACCTAATATTGTCTTTTATTTATGCTAGTTTTACACGTTTAAATAATTTTTACCGGATTAAAACATGATTTATGATTTTGTCGACGTTTCCAGTGCTTTTCAATCTGACCGTGACCACGTTTGCTGGAAAGTTCTCGAAACGCCGGGATTACCCTTCGGTTTTTATTCGTTATCTTTTATTACTATAGTTAATTACTTAAAGATGTCATGTGGAACATGGTGTAATGGTTGCAGCTCCTTACAAACATTTGTAAAACAAAAACTTGGCGATTAAAAAGAGTGGCGGCGAGTTTATTGCCAGTTCTTCTCGTCCGCTCTACGCCCTTGATTTGAGAACTGGCAGTAAATGTAAAATTGGACGCTGTTAAACAATACAGTGTCAACCCACAAAATCACAAAAATTTAAATTTTGATACCAATCGTTTCCTTATGAGCTGGACTACATATTTCAAGAGAGATATGTATCATTTCAATCGTTTTAATAGCAAAAATATTGGAAAAACTAGCGAGCACGAAAACCTAAAATGTTTATAATATTTAACAATAATGCACTAAATTCAATTACTTTGATTGCTACCAAGAAAACGATATACATTTAATTTAATAATAATAATCACAAAAAAATCTATTATTTTTCAAAAGAAATTTTATAAAACCAGGATTATAACTTCAAACTCAATTTTCTCAAAATGGCAACCGTGTGGATTGACACTGTATTGCTTAACAGCATCCAATTAGAAGCATTTAATTTTTATGTGTACATTATGAATATATGATTTAAATTAAAATAATAATTTCTCGTTTTAACCCGGTAAAAAATTATTTAAACTCTTCTGTACTAAAATATATATATACATACGTTGGACCGTTGTTATTGTGACCGTTCGTCCGCTTGTGTTTCTCCCTCTGCTCGTCTTCCAACATCGCTTCTATACACTGTTCCATTAGCGCTTCTTCCTCGAGCTGTTGCATCACCTGTTGATGAAACCACATGAGAAATAGCTTATACTAGTTCTTTTGACCGTCTCTGTGATTCAGTGGAATGATTTTAGCATACAGGGTTCGAATCCCACGTTAACCAAACGTTAACAATTATTTCGGTTGTCTAAAAGGTAAAGTGGATTAGATTTGATCTATGAACGGTGGTTCGTTACCCGATCGATATCCAATATTCCTCCCACACGTCCAATGCCCGAAGTTAAGTGGGAAGACATTCTAACAGAAAATTATAAACATGTTGTCCCGGTGGGAATCAAACCCACGACCCATCGATGCACACGGCAGGTGTTGGTAACGAATGCGCCAACGAGCCATTATTACAGAACAAACCTCATGCCTTTCGTGTTAGTTTGTGAGTGTGTGAGTGATTGTGAGTATGAGTCTGTTTGTGAGTGAGTGATTGAGTGTGTATGAGTCTGTGTGTGAGTGAGTAATTGAGTGTGTATGAGTCTGTGTGTGAGTGATTGAGTGTGTATGAGTCTGTGAGTTAGTGAGTAATTGAGTGTGTATGAGTCTGTGTGTCAGTGAGTGATTGAGTGTGTATGAGTCTGTGAGTTAGTGATTGAGTGTGTATGAGTCTGTGTGTGAGTGAGTAATTGAGTGTGTATGAGTCTGTATGTCAGTGAGTGATTGAGTGTGTATGAGTCTGTGAGTTAGTGATTGAGTGTGTATGAGTCTGTGTGTGAGTGAGTGATTGAGTGTGTTGAGTATGTGTGTGAGTGATTGAGTGTGTATGAGTCTGTGTGTGAGTGAGTGATTGAGTGAATATGAATGTGTGTGTGTGAGAGACAGGGAGTGAGTGTGAATTTGCGTGAGTGTAGGTCTGTGTGTGTGTGTGTGTGTACAAGTGTGTCGGAGAGCGAAACAGACCTGTTTGTCAAACTCCTCCTCGTTCTCCATCCACATGTAGTCGGCGAAGTCGTCGTGCGGCGCCGGCATGGCCGGGTACGCGGGCGGGTAGTACGCGCCGGCCATCACGTAACCTGCAAACGATTTATTTATCTTACTAGCTGACGCCAGCGACTACGTGACAGCGATGCGTGGGCTTCATCTTAAGCTGAGCTTTTGAGCAAGGTTTCTTCATCTATATATATAAAAGAGATTCCCACCTATATAGATACTCATCACGATATCTCTGGAACCATAAGGCGTAGCAACTTGAAATATGGTAGGAATATTCCTTTCGCCGAGTAGAGGTCAGCTAAGAACGGATTTTACGAAATTCAACCCACAAGGGGGGTTGCGGGGGCAATTGCTAGTATGATATAATATTATTCATATCCACTATTCCACGAATACATAACATATTGAAAGCGGCGAAATAAACTATTTCATTTACATATCAAACTGTTATTGACATCTGATATTCTAAATAATCTTTAAATGATGATAACTTTTCTTTCCGACAACCGATTTCGATGAAACAAAGCCTATATGTTGCCCTGGACTTTGGTAACAAACACACAACATACAGACGAATTGAGAATCTCCTCCTTTTTTGAAGTCAGTTAAAAACTGAAAAGGGGAGAACGGAAATGATGTGATGTTTGTGAGTGGATGTTTGAACTCACCAGTCATAGGTGCTCCCCTGGGCATATGCACAGGATAGACTGGTCCGGGGGGTCGGAGCACGCCCGCATCACCACTGCCGACCACGCCACCTCCCACTCCGTTGTCTATGATCACGCCATTTGGCTGGAATTTATAAGTTATAGTAATTCACTGGACGATGTTAAACAATACAGTGTCAACCCACAAAATGATAAAAATTTAAATTTTGATACCAATAGCTGAACCAATTATGCCGGCCTAGCATGACCGCCACGAGATATCTCGCGGACGAGAGAAGACAAACTAAGATGTAAGATATCTAGATATATTACATCTCGACATCGACAATTTTGATAAAAAATATATCTCGATCGACAAATATATTAATTTTTATATTAAAAGTCGAGTTTTAAGTGTACTTGTCATGTAAGACCTGGAAGAAATAAAGAGATAATCGATTAAAACACGAGAAAACGGCCGGCTGGAGTGCATATTTCAAAAGAGATATATATATCATTTAAATCGTTTTAATAGGAAAAATATTGAAAAAACCAGCGGGCACGAAACCCAAACATGTTTACCAAAACAAAACAGTGGCACGTGACCTTGTATTTATAGATAATATTCCGAAAATTTCACTACATATACCTACTTTGCACTAAAAAAACACAACCACCCACCCACCATTGTAGGGGGAGGGGGTTAAAAAGTTGCTAAAAAGATTACGTTATTAATGGACAACCCCTAAGTTCATTTATTTAGACACCTTTTTTATATATTGTATACGTTTAAAGATTAAAACTTTCCTCTTACATAAAAAAATTAGCTGCATATAATATCAGTATTACTAAAAAAAAACAGGAAAGTCCAAAAATATTACCTGCCACTGTCCGTTATCCTCATTGCCATAATACGCTCCAACGTTTCCCGTCTCCGGTATTTTCATAATTGCAACACTGATTCACTGACTATCCATAGACAAACACTAGAACTAGTTCAATAACTTAGATATATTGAGGCACTAATTTCATAAGGTAATCAAATAATTTTGAATGAGGTAATCTGTTTTTCATTTCTGGAACTCACAGCATCTGAAAAATAAACAGACAATCATATAACTATTCAAATTAACTGCTGTTGGGGCAACTTACACAAATTGCCATCATAAAATATTAATTATGTTGAGGTTCACTTGATGGTAGGTGATACCTCAGCCACAGAACATCAGTAAATGATGGCGGAGAGTTTATTGCCAGTTCTTCTCGTCTGCTCTTGATTTGAGAACTGGCAGTCAATGTAAAATTAGAAGCATTTAATATGTATTTTTTATTGACGTTCATAAGTGTACATTATGTTACCTAAATGAATAAATGATTTTGAATTTGATGCGCTGTCGACTTACTTTTTACTTCGAGCATTCGGACATTCCATAGACTAAAACCGAAACGCGCAATGTGCACTTCGCGGTTTTTCCATCTATGAACGGTGGTTCGTTACTTGGTCGAAATTTCGATATTCCACCCACCGGATCAATGCCCAAAGTTACCAGACATGGGGAAATGTTTTACAGAAAATTATAAACATGTCGTCCGGGTGGGATTCGAACCCACTACCCATCGATACGAACCCATACCCATCTATACCCCATCTACCGAACACCTGCCGTGCGTATCGATGGGTAGTAAAAGGTTACATTTATACGCCCTATATCATTCTAACACTTTGTACTCGGGCATTATTCCATGTTTGTTTTGTCTCAGACTTGTATATATCAGTTATTCTCGACAATAGATAACTTGTTTACAAGTTTCCTGCGCCTTACTACTCACGCGCCGAAATGAGTAAACTAGTCCTGCGTTTTACTATGAAAATATGTTATGTATAAGGTATATTGTTTACAAGTTTACTCGTTTCCCAAAACCCACCACGTTTTCAAACCCAGATTGACCACAGAGCCACCAAGAAAATAGAAGAATGTTTTAATCAGGCAATGCACGAAATACTGATCACCACTTGACTACAAATAAATATGATCAGTAACAGAGACAGAATATGTCTGCCCCATGCCCCAATAAGAAAATATATTTTTTATTTCTGTTGGGCAGTAGGCTTAGATTGCATAGTCACTTATGTGATACTAATATTATTAAGAGCAAGGCTCAGAAACCGGTTAATTTACTATGGGAGCTTAACCAAAATAATAAAGGTTTTTGAAGTGAAACTTCTTTATCGACGTATGGGAGAAATTTTGTAAGTATTGTCATGTTCCATGTTGCTTTTTTATCAAAGTTTAGTATAGTGACGTAAAGAATATAATGTAATATATTATAATAATAACAACAATATATTAGTTTTGAAGTTTGGTTTGAAATAAGAATAACAATATATCAATTTGAAAGTGATAAAATCTTTTTTCTTAAGGCTTAAGCCTTATCTACCCCATTTTAGTGAAGTTGCAAATAGTACAAAAATGATATGTCGTAAAGAAGTTTCACTTCTTACTTGTGTACTCTGGTACACACACACAATTTTTTTTTGTTATTATTCTTATGGTTTTAGTTATATTTACTGAAAAAATAAGTGTGGTTAGTTTAGTATGTATTACTCTTTAAAAGTAAAATCATGGTATCTCAGTCAGACTCATATTTTGGAAAATAAAAATTAACTGGTTCTGAGCCCTGATAAAGAGTAAAGATTTGTTTATTATGATTTAAATAAAAAACTACTGGACCGATTTTAAAAATTCTAAATCATGAGCGATTTAAAAAAGCTACATTATCAGCTAGTGTCAGAGGCTATTATATTTTTTTGTGTATTGTACATCTACATTGCACTCATAACTAAGGCATCTTAATCTTTGTTTATTGTTAAGTTATTTACATTTTGTTATTGACAATACTCATGACTCATAGTCCTTTTTTTTGTTACTCGTGTAATTGTATCAAAATCCCCTTGGTGGACACTTTTCTGTGATTGTTTCTGATACTTTATAGGTAAGTAAAAAGAAGTAGAAAGAAAAGATTTAGAAAATAATTTCTTTCTACGGAACCTCTGGCTCTTAAATACTATGCACTGAGGCAAAAATTTAAGTATTAACTATTATAAATACAATTTTCTTAAAATAACTGTGCGGTGTAAGAATTTTGTATCTTATTAAAATGAATGATTTACTCTTATATGTAAATAACTATTTATGTATAAACTATATCATCATGGCTTACTTGATAATTAAAACTATTTATCATCTACTGCAAAATAAATTCAACGAGTGCTCAATAAGATTGACACATTCTTATGAGATTAACCAATACTTCGGTTTAGTGTTTCATAAATGATTTTTGATAGGATTTGATATTTTTGTCATTTGATATGTTCTTATTTTTTTTAAATATTATTATTAATTTAAGTATAGACACTTTTGCAAATCACAACACACACTAAAAATCCATTTCCATTTGGGAATCACCTTTTATTATATTTAGTTTAAGAAGAGTTAAAATTATACAATTTGTTATAACATGAGGTGATTTCTTAAATTAATATTTTCTATTATATTCCAACTTAATTTATTTTTTATCCTATCGCTTCCACTGGTACTCTAAACCAAGAATTACAACCAATATCAAGTCTCTAACCCAGCGATTCACTTACCTAGAGGCAATTGTAGAATTAGAAATAATTACGACTCATTTATCAATCAAAATAAATAACAGAAGTGATAGTAACTATTATGCACTTTGCACTATACTAAGTAGCACAAAGAATAGTGCAAACGTAACGTATGCAACGTTAATACTTTCACATAAGTGTTTACGATATCTAAATATAAAAACACTAAACTTTTGCCTGCGGTAAAAATAGACTAAGACCTACTTTTAAATACCGAGTTATTTTAAACTTTGAACACTATATTATCAGAATTTAGAACTATGTCGAAGTGTAATAATTCAAATGATAGCCTACGCAAGCAATTTTTCTGCATAAAATTCAAAGCTTAAACACGTGTGATCACAAGTGAATTAAAAGGAAATTGACTTACGTATCAAACACACTTCACGCGCGATTTTAATATAAATTTTAATTAATACGTGTTCCCAATAAATTATTGCTGCTTCGTTGCACGATTTAATTGTTAAATTAGCACTTAGGAATAACCTAAAATTACAACTCTACACTCAACAACCAACAGTGGTCGTGGCGCAAATGGCGACCGGAATGAAGTTCGTGCGGATAATCGTACCCAAAATTCCTCACTTCACGGCAGTAAAACACCGGCTTTTTACCTTCAACTTTGTTTTGTATATTTTGGTGGTGAATTACTTATGTAATTACCGTTCTAAAAGAGTAACATGCTCTTGTTAATTTAGGTCAAGCCGAAACTGTGTCAAATTGGCGTGTGGTTGATGATTTGATCGTTCTTTATTTAAAAAAAAAATATTGTTTTATTGACAGTATTTTATGCCAAAAAGTCTTTTAATGATAAAAATATGGTATGCAAAGATTGTGATTTGTTTTATTAATTGTTTCAATTTGAATTAAATAATGATGAATAGCATCTATTTTAAATTGTGTTCCCGGATAAATAAAATGTTATATTTCGCTGCGACTTTCCGATCTCAAAAGAATAATGACATTGACATTTGACAGCTCAAATTAGATATTTGCATCTCAGATTAAAAAGAGATTTATGTGTAGGTACCATAGATAATACATATACATAAGACTTGGACTAGATTTTGGCGGTTCAGCGTTCGCATAATGAGAGATATCAACTGGGTAACGAATCACCGCACATAGATGTTTTAATAGGAATTTCCGAAGACTAAGTATTTATTAATTTTATCTTTGGGCTGAGGTATTACCTACCATCAGCCGGCCGAGCATGACCGCCACGAGATATGTCGTGGATAAACTAACAATAAGATGTAAGATATCTCGATATATAATATCTCGACATCGACAATTTTGATAGAAAAGATGTCTCGATCATCAAATATATCTATTTATATGATATTAAAAGTCGAGTTTTAAGTGTAATTGTCATGTTAGACCCAGAAGATATAAATTATAAACAGATAATCGATTAAAACACGAGAAAACGGTCGAAATTTTGTCGCGGTTGTCATGCTAGGCCGTCTGGTGAGCCTCACACTCTTGTATCTATATCTACCAAAATATATCTATAAAATATGTAAATAATTGATTGCAATAAAGCCAAACTGGGTAGTTTTTAAATTAAAACCAAAATATTATCTTATTGTTTATTAAACTTTAACCTTAAATGTTTCTTCCTCTCTCTACCTCATAGTTTCCTCCTCTTCTGTAAAGCCTTAACAAGTAATGGTAATCTTAAATGTAATATCTTCTTCCCTCCTTGCTGAATAAATGTTGCCCCCGTTACTCTGGCTTTCGCCATGACAGTCCTTGGGGCAACTTTAATCGCTTCACACACTGTATCTAATCCCAATTTGTAATTATTTATCAATAATAGCAACACTACAACATGACAAAATGCTTTATCCTTATATTCGCCTGGCCGTCCCCGTTTATCTTTCACGGCTGTTGTGAAATTTTTAATAATAATATTATTCAACGTATGAGAACTATTACATACATTAAAATTCTTTTTATTTATGAGTTGTAATGTTAATTTAAAGAATTTTGCTAAACAACTAGCATATAAGCCAAATATTTTATGTATTTTCGTAGGGTTTTTATCAACAATTGGCTTAATACATGGCAGTATTTCCTCGCTAATGTCTTTATCTTCAATTTCTGAAGTGATTTTCTCTATATCATCTTCGCTAATTATCTTGTATATGTCATATACATTCTCAACACATGTTGCTGCTCGGTTTATTGGCGGTATGTAGAAATCATCAGACTCGGTTGTGTTATCATATGATGATATGTCAAGTTGGTCCATGCTAACATTCTCTGTTGTTTTTTCCACCTGAAAAAATATATATCAGGGTTATTATTTACCGACACTGAATAAACGCACCTATAGGATTTTACATTTTCAGGTTCTCGAGATTATTCGATTTTATACAGCAATATCATTTGTATAATTATATACATACTAGCAATTGCCCCCGCAACCCCCATTGTGGGTTGAATTTCGTAAAATCCGTTCTTAGCTGACCTCTACTCGGCGAAAGGAATATTCCTACTATATTTCAAGTCGCTACGCCTTATGGTTCCAGAGATATCGTGATGAGTCAATATATAGGTGGGAATCTCTTTTATATATATAGATTTGTAGAACACCAAGCAACCTCTATGCATAAAACACTTATGAAGAGGCCGTTTGTCAGGGTGGAGATTAAGCTCAATAACAGTGGCGGAACTACCATACAATTCCAAAAGCCCGACTTGCCGACTTTAAATTAATATATCTATACTAATATTATAAAGAGGAAAGATTTGTATTTTAGTATATTATGAATAAACTCAAAAACTAGTGGACCAATTTTAAAAATTCTTTCACCAATAGAAAGCTACATTATCAGCCAGTAACGTAGGCTAACGTAGGCGTATTTTTTGTATATAGTACATCTACATTGCACCCGTGTGAAGCCAGGGCGCATTGCTAGTAATGAATAAAAAATAACCTGTTGTGTGACAGTCTCAACGTTCATCTTCAATTTCTCCCGCTGTTCCATTTGCTTTTTCTGCTTTTTCGATCCAAACCTCCTACTGAGTTCTAACCCACTTGTCTCCAATAACTGAGACGAATTCATATCGTTTTTTATCACCGGTTTGAGCTCAACATGACCTGGCTCAATTATACGCACTTTTCCCGTAGTTCTATCACGCACTACCAATAACGTCCTTCCTAAAGTCTCATTCTCTTCTTCTCCTGAATATACTATGTCATCAAGCAGTGCCAACACCGCTTTCTTATCATTTTCTTCATTATTGTATAGAGAACATTCGGTATCGTGAAACTCGTCTGTAATATACGCATTTTGGAAGCTAACCAGCATGGGGTATGCGGAACGCTTAGGATACACTTGGTCCACGATTAATTCCGTCATGTTTAAGTTATTATAATAACTTTTAGGACTCAATCATGACGCACATGTAATTATTGTTTTTAAGGTTAAAAACATAACATCAATGACAGATGTCAGTTTTTTAATTGACAGCTAAGCATGACAGTATAGATTATAGAAAACTAAAAAGACATTACCATTCAGAAAATCTTAGTATTTTATATTAAAATTGTTATTTTTTTCAAGCTTAGGAGAGTGTAGGATTAGTTTGGATAATGTATTTTTTTTTTCTCATAATCATTGCAATGTTTTCAAATACGCAAAGTGAATTTATAGTAAGAGAGGTAATGGGATCACGGTGGATTTTTGTTAAACTACGTCTTTGTGTAAATAATTGGTGCCTTGATATTCAAACGGCTAATTTTTAATTTATTTCAACAGCTAATAATAGTTCTAATTGACATTAACAAAAAAGTAAATACTTTTTTCTTAATGGCAATGATATTTACGCGGGAAGTTTGAATTGTACCTATTCTATTTTGTAATTCTTTGTTAAGTACTCATAGCCTTCATAGGGTTCATCTTATTGTTAATATATGAAAAAGGGAATCCAAGGCTTTCCAGTGTCAATGAAACGCAGTCTGTTTGTTGCTCCAGAGTCCAGACTAAACTTAATATACCATAGAAATTCAATCAGACGTTTCGTAGAACAACGTTAACATACAGACAATAATTATTAAAAAATATCATCCAATCTCAATTTCTGGTAAATATGTGCAGTCGTCAATTCGAAAGTAAGCACATGGTTTTAAGAGTGAAAGAAGCAAATGGAAAAAGAGAACATACTGCGCCAACAACTAATTTAAAAAAACGAACAGTACTGCGAAAAAAAGGAGTACCAAGCCATCAAGTCTGCTGTTTCATTAGATGTATAAACCAATAAAACACATAGTTTTATTCAGATTTTACAAATTCTTCCTATTTTTTTAGAGATGACAGTGAATGCACAATACAAAAAAGGTGAAACATAAACCAACAACCTTTATATTGTACCTAAGCACCATTTAATACATATAATTATATTTATCACTATAAATCACCTATATACCATAGACAACATTGATTCTGATATTAAACATGGTGAATCTCAGAATGCTATCTATGATCTTAACAATTGCTTCTATCTTAATGCCTTTAGGCCTTGGGATTTACTTATGTATTGCTATTATTACTAGATTTTGGGTTTAAAATGCAGGTAACTCAGATTATTTTTATTTAATCTGAGGCAGGTAAGTAATATTTACAAGCAATTGATTAGGTCAAGCAAAGCACAGAATGATCATTTACTAGCCCATAATCTTTTTTTTCATGAGCCCTTTGAATCCAGTTTAAATAGTCACCAATCCATTATTTAGAAGCAGAAAAGCCATGATAGTGGTGCGAATAGCATTCGCACAAATCAAACACTACAAATAAGTGGGGAATGGAATTATCTACCAGCGTCTGTTATTCCTAAAGGTGAATCTGGGTGAATTAAAAGAAAATGTGATAGAATTCGATGAAAAGATTCTTCAGTTTTCATAAAAAAGTAGACATGGGTAACACTGCGCTGCGCCGCGCAATTGCGCCGGCACGTTTCACTGCACAGGGTGCGTCAGCTCACACATTCATAATGTTGGCGCACGGCGCAGTACTCACTCACTGAGTGAACTATGAGTGTGGCGCGGGCGTTGCGTTCACTGCTCGCTTTGCGCGTCCCATTTTGTTGCGTCGTGGCGCAATTTTGAGTTGACTCAAGGAGCCGACGCACTACACTGCGCCTGTGTTGCTGAGTTGGCGCGGGGAATTTCGCTGAGTTACCCATGTCTATAAAAAAGCATGGCTCCATCTTAGACTACAGAATTGTCACGTCAAAGTGGTCAAACATTGATCTGTTTCTAAATTTAAAAAAAAGTCTTGAAAGAAAAACATAGTTTTACTTTTTATGAGTAATTTCATTTAATAACTTAATACAAGGTCTTCTAAATGGCGATCTGTGCATTTCCACAATGCTCTGTAACAAACTCAGATGAGAATCATCATTTTTACTCTGTAAATAAGTTAATAAGAGTCTGCCGTATTGTTTATCTGTTCTACATATTTCAGATGCCTCGCTTAGTTTAAAATATATAAAATTGTCTAATTTCTCATCTTTCACACAAGATTTATAGCATGTATTTATTGGAAATATATTTTTTATAAAAACATCAACTGATATATCACATTCACTTAACATTTTCAAAATGTTAGTTTGTTCAGAAGGAGAAATCATATAAACAAATTCCTGTAAAATATTACTATCAATTTCCGCACTAAGAACATTTTTTAACAATATTTTAAATTTTTCTGGAAACAACTTATAAGCTGTAATAAATAAATCTAAACATAGTCTTGTATTTTTTCGCTTAAAATAATTTGGAAGGAAAAATTCGAAAAAGTTACTAATAAAGTTTGTATCCAAGGTATTTTCGAAGACGTAATTGCAGAGTTTTTCGATTGACGGATCACCTAAGTTAAGGGCTAAAGTCGTAAGAAAACTACCATCGATAGAACCTTTTTGTAAAATTGAATTAATATTAAGGATTGGGTCTGCTTCGATTTCTCTATATGTTTCGTTTTCAAGTTCCGGAATTCTTACATCTATTTTTATACTTAAATCTTCTTGGTGATATGGTGTTGGTGACATTTCTTCCGTTCTTTCGGAATTCTTGAGAAAATCGCAGCCGAAGATAGAAGTTTGCGTAAACCGTTCCTTCCACGGGTTTGTTTCATTATTTTGTTTAGCTAACTCAATACATCGTTGCAATAGTGCCGACGACGATTGTGAAAACTGATACATATTATCGACTTCACATAAATTTTCTGTTAACGAAAATCTCTAACAATGTTTCACTTGTGAAAATTCTGCAAAATATCAAAACAAAATAAAATTCTAATTAAGAATTCCTAACAGAAACAGATTAATTGTCAAACTCAAGTCAATGTTAATTGTCAAATCAATTGAAATGCCAAAATACTTTTTCTTTTTCCTTACAATTAGATTCCTAAAAAAATATTTTTAAGCAAAAAAACAAAAACCGACTTCAAAACTATAACTAAAAAGTAAAAAATAATATTTTAATTACTTCAAAGCATTATGAAGTAATTAAAATATTATTTTTTACTTTTTAGTTATAGTTTTGAAGTCGGTTTTTGTTTTTTTGCTTAAAAATATTTTTTTTTTCAAAAATTTTGTAGGAAGTGTATTAATTTTTAAGTTCATTAATCCTTACATAATAATTTAGTAGACCTACCACTAAACGTGCTGCTCAAATGAGACAGCGCCGTGAAAGGAACTACAAACCATAACATCATCCACGTATAAGATTTTTTTTGTTATTGTTGATTTTCTAAAAAAGCACCAATCCCAAAAATTATATGGGACCACCTCTGAAATATCCTCTACCAAACAAAAGAAGAATCATCCAAATCCATCCATAACTTGCGGAGTTATCGCGTAACAAACATACAAAAAAAAAAAAAAAAAAACAACATACAGACGAATTGAGAACCTCCTCTTTTTTTGAAGTCGGTTAAAAATGAAAAAATGTGAAAAATTAATACCTAAATGGTGACTAATATCATACTTTCATTATCTTTTATTTGGCCTTACACTGATACTCTCAGATGCTTCTCTCTTGTATTTTGTCGTCATAAAAATAATTCTCCATAAATCACAGTAGCAGTACCTACTGAATGTAATAAAAATAATAAATTATTAAGATTAGTCTCAACTCTCAAATATTCAATACGTCATTACCATTGTGAAGAAAAGACGCTGTACTTTTCCTCCAACCACTTACGGGATAGCCTTAAGAAGGCCCAACCCGACTTTATTTCCATACAAAAGCTCGTACGTGATTATGGCTTTGTAACCGATTTTTCTTTGAAACTTTTGAACTAATAGGTATCTCGTGTACTATATCTAGGTTTCTATCGAACCAAAATATCAAAATTTTCAGAAATAAATTCAGTATAAGCCTCCAAAAATCAGCTTTTTTGCAAAAAAATTACCTGAACTTTGGGCGTTCATAATGTACTCATAAATTGTGAAAGTAAATAATTTTTTGTGATAGAAACCTTGCAAATATAATGGAGATTCTAAATTACAAAAAAATATTTCACAAGCTTGTAAGGACTACTGAAAAACACGTATTTCCTAGAACAAGTTTTATGAAATTTCCGCACACTATTTTTCGTTCAATTTTATCGCGTTCTCACTCACTCGTTAGCGGTAGAGGTATGCGTTGCATGAAACAAAAAGCTTTTCAACCATGCTCGCGTTGACGATAGACAAACCGGGAAGGGCCCTCTTAAGGTCCTAGTGATCGATGTCGTGAAATTTTATTTATTTTGAATGATCGACGAAATTCATGACGTCTATAAATGAATTATAGACACAGATTGTACTTGTCGCTACATAATTATCAAATATTTGGATATCTTTATTGTATTTGTAATCGTCACGTTCAATAAACTCTGTCTTATCTTTAGGTCAGAGATCAATAAACAATAATTAATGGAATGTCAAACATGTATTATATTAAATGTATTAAGAATGTTTAAAGTCCATTTTTGAAGTTATACTTCTTTAGGCGCGTTATGAAAAAATGATGAGAGTGAAATTTTAAGATGCGCGCGCATCTGTGACACAAAATTAACATGTTGAAGTTGGCTACAGATGACCTGCGCGCGCACGATATCCCAAAAAAACGACATGATGAAGTTGGCTACAGAATAGAATTTGATTGATTTTAACATTTTGCTTCGATATTTACTGCAGTTTTGTTTTTTAAAGTTCTTCAGACGCCAAAGAAGTATAACTTCTAACGCGTATACATAAGTACACACATACCTTTTTATTTTATTTTTAGCGTTGTTGTTTTATCAATTAGTCCAGCTTTGTTCTGCCTCTGACCAAAGATGTATTTCTTTTTTTTTATGGTATAGGGAGCCTGCAGAACTAGTGTTAAGTATATAACCTTCCGTCATAAGTACCCGCAACCAAAGGAATCATCAATGTGTTCCCGGCCTTTTAGGTTAGAGTATGCTCGCTTAGTGAAAGGTCGTATCGGTTCGGAAAAATTATTTCTTAAGTACTTAAGAAATTTAAGCGTATAAATGTCGACAGATAGATATCTACAGACCAATACTAATTATTAATTAAAAGTTAGAATCTATCACGAAATCGGGCAGTCTGCATAAACTGGCAACTCAAATCTATAAACCCCATTGGCATATTGGAATATTTTGATCGTTGTCATTAATTGAAAATTGTGGGCAGTTGAAAACGTTTTCTTGTTGAGTGCGGACGTGTTTGAAAATAAATATTATATTACGTTTATTTGTGAAGTAGTTTGCAAATGTGATCTAATAAACTTTGTAAGTATAGTATTTCATTACCTTAAATCAATTCATGTACTGAATAATCGGTTGTTATATATATTATATTGTTTTTTGAGGTCCTTACAGTATAATTTTATTCGCGGGTTTGCTCGCTATTCAAGTATTTTCTTGACTAGCCTCTACAAGTTTCTGTATTATTTCAAGATATTAAATGAGCTTTTATAACGCCGAAGCGCCGAGCGCCTTTGTTTACTAATAATTCGCAAATAATTAATATTGTGCAGTTGTTGAAAACCGGGGCCTTTGTCCACCTATGACCTAGCAAGTGATTGGGGGGATTTCCCCCCAAATTTAGGGGGTATATTTATTATGCGCGATTTTTATTCAAGATTTTTTTTAGAAAAAACTCACTATTCTATACAATTATATTAAGCATCGAACCTCAAATTTCATTTCTATCATCATTAATAATATTAGTCCATTAATTAATGTATTTAAATATGTAAATGTGTAAAATACACCCATATAAATACAGCAGCAACACTTCTTGAATTTGTTTTTATTTAAATCATATTCGAAATTATCTTTCAAACCGAGTGTACAACAAAACTTTAACGGTCTTACTTATAAACATACTAGCAATTGCCCCCGCAACCCCCCTTGTGGGTTGAATTTCGTAAAATCCGTTCTTAGCTGACCTCTACTCGGCGAAAGGAATATTCCTACCATATTTCAAGTCGCTACGCCTTATGGTTCCAGAGATATCGTGATGAGTGACTATATAGGTGGGAATCTCTTTTATATATATAGATTATAAGCTTGATATAGTTAAAATATGTTTTCTCCCGCTCTATTGAATACAAAAAGACTACAGAACAAAAGAATAAAAACATATTTTAACTATATCAAGCTTATACTACGTTTATAAGTAAGACCTTATTTTTTTGTCTTACTTATAAACGTAGTATATAACCTCCTTGGGTTTTTATTCGATACTAGCTGATTCCAGCGACTTCGTTCGCATAGGCTTCACGTAAATAGTAAAGTAGCGAAATAATCAAACTATTTCATTTCCATATCAAACTGTTACTGACATCTGATAATTCGAAAATGTTAGGCGCGAGTCAGTTTGCATTGCAATTTGTTGATATGGTGCCATTAAAATATTATTTAAATGATCATAACTTTTCTTTCCGTCAACCGATTTTGATGAAACAAAGCCTATATGTTGCCCCGGGCATTGCTTAATATATTTTTGAAAACTTCATGAAAATCGGTTCAGTATCTTCGGAGATTAGCCCGTACAAACAGACAAACAGACAAACAGACAGAGAAACAAAAAATTTAAAAAAAATCTGGGTTTGTTCTATTTCTCTTCTTACACCCCCCTGACTCGGTTTTTAGCATTTTTTTTCTATGTACAGAAATTTGACCTCTACATTTTTATTATATGTATATAGATTTAGGGGTATTTTAAGTTGGTCCTAGGGAGAACATTTTGTAAGAGTTGGCATCACTGCACCTAACTACGCCACTGTTCATGGCGGAACTCATTTGAATGAGAAATTTAAATTACTATGTGTCATTAACTTGGAGCAATGGAATTTTTCACACCGTTATCACTGCAGTTCATTATTAACGACCCATCCCGGCTTCGCACAGTGCAATCTAGATTGTAGATATTAATGTGGTTTGTGTGGATTGATTAATAATATCTACCGCGTTATAAAGTGTTTTATTTAAATGACGATAATTGTTCAAGATATCGAAAGAAATCAAGCCGACTGAGCTTTCATTGGAAACGCTGTCTCAGCCTACACCTTGGAAACGTGTAAATCCGCCACTGCGCTGTCTTCTTCAGTCGCTGTCTCTCATAGAGCAACACGGGCTCTAGATATGCTGTCTCTCGTTCTTTTTAAATCTATACTTCTATACTAATATTATAAAGAGGAAAGATTTGTATTTTTGTATTTTTGTATGTTTTGAATAAACTTAAAAACTACTGGACCGATTTCAAAAATTCCTTCACCAATAGAAAGCTACATTATCCCTGAGTAACATAGGCTATATTTATTACTAGAAAAAAATTGAGATCCTTAGGATTTCCTACTAAAACCAACCCAAGGTGTAAAAAAATTAGCCAAAAAATTATGTTCATCACAAGCGCTGCGAAAAGTATTGATGATAGAACAAAATAAAGTTCTACAATATTATAGAACATATAAATATCTACAAAAAACTTCGCGAGACCATATGTCTAACTATTGTAGTTATGTTACTATAACTACTTTTTTACATTTTAAAAGTTGACAACAATGCCGATCAAAATCAGACCATGTTATCCATACCTTTGTATTAATTCTTATACAAATAAATTATTTCATATTTAAGACTGTTTCAATACCTGTTGAATACTTTTTGAAATATTGAAATCGGACATTCCATTCAAACGAAACGAAAACGAAATTAAAAATATCAATATAAACAAAAAATACACGCCGTCGCGCCGCCACGCAGCAATACAGCGAGGAGGACGATTTAACTCAAAAACTACTAAACCGATTTTAAAAATTCTTTCACCAATAGAAAGCTATATTATCAGCGAGTTACATAGGCTTTACTTTTTTTTCATCTACATTGCACCCGTGCGAAGCCGGGGCGTTTTGCTAGTATTTTATATTTTGTAGGCATTGACATAGTATACTTTATCAACGAATTTAATTAAAATACTTTATAACGGATTAAACGCGATTTATTATTAATTATGCGGTATGCCGACGTTTCCGATGCTTTTCTGCCGCGATCGCGGTTGCTGATTATTTTTAAACAAATAACAAAAACTGACTTCGAAACTACAACTACATATAGTATGTACAAACTTGCACTAAAAAGTAAAAAATAATATTTTAATTACTTCAAAGCATTATTTATTAACAGTTATTTTGAAGTCGGTGCCGCCCAACCGATGCCGCTCCGACTGCCGGGCTAGCATGACCGCCACGAGATATATCTCGCGCGAGAGAAGACAAATTAAGATGTTAAATATCTCGATATATTATATCTCGACATCGACAATTTTGATAGAAAAGATATCTCGATCGACAAATGTATCTATTTTTGATATTAAAAGTCGAGTTTTAAGTGTAATTGTCATGTTAGACCCGAAAGAAATAAAGCGATAGTCGATTGAAACACGAGAAAATGGTAGACAAAATTTTGTCGCGCTTGTCATGCTAGGCCGGCTGTTCGAAAGTTTGTTGCAAAAGCAAGATTAAACTGTCCTTCTTGGCTTGCAAAAAAAAAGCAACATACAGACGAACTGAATTGATGAATCGCATTTTAATCCGGTATACAGTATTTTATTTAAATGTGTGATACTCGCGTTAATAAAAGACAATATTATCTCATAGGGTTTAGGCAGCGTTTTAGATGAAAGCTCCCCGGTAGCTTGATTTTTTCCTACACCTCCAACAATTATCGTTATATTTCAATTAATTTACACAAAATCTTGACAAATTATATACTTAAACCTTCCTCACGAATCACTCTATATATAAGTGAAAACCCCATGAAAATCCGTTCAGTAGTTTTTGAGTTTATCGCGAACAGACAGACGCGGCGGAGGACTTTGTTTTATAATATGTAGCGATTTGTTTAGCTTTGTAAGTAATCTTTGTTATTTTGTTAATGTGTTGTTGTTTGTAAGTAACTATCTCTCTATTTGAGTAAATAGTTGATACTTCATACTGTAATTAGATAATTTACGATACGATTTTGTTTGAATCCGTCGATATACCTATCTGTCTCGTAACCTATAGGTAACTATAAATCCGGCAAAAAACGCTATAATTTTTTTTAAAGGCCGACAAGCCATCTGAGACATTTGAGTCGCGGATAGGCTTTGATGATTACTTATTACCACTAGGTAACTGCGTCTGCTCTGTTATTCTTTCTTTTTTTCTTTAAATTTTGGATATCGACAGACGAGCATGAGGTTCACTTGATGGTAGGTGATACCTCAGCCACAGAACATCAGTCAATGATGCGCTGTCGACCTAATTTTTTACTTCGAGCATTCGGAAATCCATAGACTGAAACGCGCAATATGCACTTCACGGTTTTTCCATCTATGAACGGTGGTTCGTTACCCGGTCGGAATTTAGATATTCTTCCCACCCGTTCAATACCCGAAGTTTACAGACGTCGGGCAGACATGCTTAGAAAATTATAAATTTGTCGTCCCGGTGGGATTCGAACCCACGACCCATCGATGCGCGGCAGGTGTTCTACCGAACGCGCAACGAGTGTCGAGGTATTCCAGCCAGCCTAGCATGACAACCGCGACAAAATTTTGTCGACAGTTTTCTCGTGTTATAATCGATTATCTCTTAATTTCTTTCGCGTCTAACATGACAGTTACACTTAAAACTCGACTTTTAATATCAAAAATAGATATATTTGTCGATCGAGATATCTTTTCTATCAAAACTGGTTGTTTATTTTAGGCAATTGGTTGGGTTTGTTCTTTATTTTTATTTTTTTTATTTAATGTTTTTAATTGTTATCTCTTAGATTAAGTTTTATTGTACCAATTGTCATTTTTGGCTGATGCCTCAGCATTGGTGAGGTTCTGAAAACCAGCGCTATGCCAAGAGTATTGACATAGCACAAGCTGAGTAACCTTTTTGGTAGATAGTAAACAATTTTTTTTATGTTTTTATATTATTGATTTTGTAGTATTTTTTTCTTATTGTTTGTTTGTACCTAATAAATTTATTCTTTTATATTTATTCTTATAAATTGTCGATGTCGAGATATCTCCATATCTTACATCTTAGTTTGTCTTCTCTCGTCCGCGACATATCTCGTGACGGTCATGCTAGGCCGGCTGGAAAACATTCCTATATCTAAGTACTAGTTAAGAACAGGATTCGTACTAGGATATTATAAATTAAAGCGGGTTGAGAGCGACTAGTTTTTGTTTCGTTGTGAAGAATTCTTACGGTTAATTATCTTCTATTTGTACTACAATGTTGCCAGAGTCGCTATGCATCGTATATAGGCCGTAAGTGGGGAAAAATTAACATAGCGGTGAAAAATTGCGACAACATAATTTTTTTTATTATGGGAATTTTATCGAACTTTCCATGTCACAATGTTAGTTACCGTACTCCTCCGAAACGGCTTTACCGATTTTTACCAAATTTTATATGCGTATTCAGTAGGTCTGAGAATCGGCTACTATCTATTTCTCATACCCCTAAGTGACAAGGGTTGTTCACCCTTATTTTTTTTTTTTAATTTTTGGACGATTTTTTTTTATTTTTTTTATAATATGGCATTAAAAATACATACAACCCTAAAGTTTTACTTTTTTATCTCCAACCCCTGCATTTTAGAAATTATTTATATGGCAAATCAACGTTTGCCGGGTCAGCTATTATTTTATAAAATAACTATAATTTATCGTTTTAGATAATGTCACTGTTCATATTGGTGCTAGGAGTGTCTACCGTATTGGGGTTGCCAGTGCAAGACGCTTCGCCAAAACCAAGTAAATGTGGTTACGAGGTGGGTATTTTTTAAAATAAATTGTATAATGAATAACATAGCCCAAAAGCTGGTTGATTTAGAATTAGCGTCGCCTTCTAACCGCTGCAATCGATTTTGATGATTTTTTTGCGTTTCATTGAGTACATGAATGATGGATGAACCAAAAATTAGCTAAAATTCTATATTTATATATTTTATTATTATATATTTTTTGGAGTAAAAGTTCAGGAAGGACAGGTGTTGGGTTCTGTCCGAACGTTGTCATGTATTAAAAAATAATATTAAAAGTATTCCTATAATAAGTGTCAAAAAACAGACTTTTAAAATGTTTACTTGGAATTGTTTTCTTGGTTTAATCAATTTTTCTCAATTCGTGTTTTGACATTTCCTATAATAAGCTCTTTTATGCTAGCCTCTTATTCGATGTGATTCATACAAAATCTCCCTCTTATCTTTACAATAAACTCTCGTTTTGAAAATGTTTTTTCAGTCCCTAAGCACAACGGCAGCGTTTAGGGGTAGTTTTAGGTTTCAAGCAACAAAATGTTGGAATGATATCCCACCACCTATTCGAGAGTTGAATTCTAGATACTAGTTCAAATTAAAAGAATACCTCTTATATTTACAAGGAATCCGACATGGAACCTAGCTACCCCTGCTACCATCAGTCGTAGTATGTTGTACAAATATACACAAAATCGTGGTAGAAATAGTATTAAAAAAATTATCAAGGTTATATACATTGTTTCAGAGTTGTACTGAAGCAGAAGCAGGTGTTTTGAATGTTCACATTGTTCCTCACACCCATGATGATGTCGGCTGGCTTAAAACAGTTGACCAGTATTATTATGGCAGTGAGTAGTTTTTAAATTATTTATAACTAGCAACGCGCCCCGGCTTCACACGGGTGCAGTGTAGATGTACTCTACAATAAATAAATATGTTACTCGCTGATAATCGAGCTTTCTATTGGTGAAAGAATTTTTAAAATCGGTCCAGTAGTTTTTGAGTTCAATCGTAATAAAGGTTTTGTCGAATCACGGCTCCACCTCGAAATTGCTCTAAAAAAATTCTGTCGTTTTTTACCACCTGTATATAGTATTCCAAGTAATATTAAGGAGGCGCAAGGCTTTGGACTCCTAAAAAAATTAAAAAAGCAATTATACAAAATGCATGAAACCTTAGAAAATAACTTGGAGCTTTATTCTGGCACTCGTCGGCCGCTACCGCGGCACCGCTCGCTTCGCTCGCTCGACTCGTGCGCGGTGGCACCATACCAACATAACCTAGCTTACCTAGCCTAGGTGATGGCTCATTTTATTAATTTCTATGGGGTTCCAGAGCATGCGCCACCATATTATTGCATGGTACACTATTCCCGAGTGATAAAAAACAGTAGTAAAAAAATTGGAGCTGTTTTAAGGTGGAGCCGTGATTCGACAAATTTACCGTAACAAACAAACCTTTCCTCTTTATGATGTTAGTATAGATAAAAACGCGATTTATTATTTATATTATTTATCCCGACGTTTCGGACGCTTTCCACCGTGCTCACGGGCAGACTAAAAGGTGACAGCTGTCTGATTTGAAGTTCAACTTTTGACCTGTAGAGCGCGCAGCAATGTTTCGGTGTGACACACACATCTGAGCAGTCCGCTGACTCCTCCCCTCGCGTCGTCTCGCTCGCTCTCACGAGGGAACGGCTATAACGCTCTACAAGCGGCTGGGTGCGAGAGAGTGCGCGCTATGACTCCAGCGTCAGAGTGCGTTCACATGGACACTAGCAGTGCCGTGGTGGCTGGGGTGACTCTTACCCCAGAGAAACCGTGACAAGCGCGGTCTATAAGACCTTTGCTTCTATGTACATCTATGTTTTTTGCTATAACATACGGGTAATAATTATTATCTAATAGTAGACTGGGGGATTCACTTTGGCTTCATTCTTCAGGTCGTAATAATATCCAAAAGGCTGGAGTGCAGTATATCCTGGATTCGGTCGTGAAAGAACTTTGGGAGGATCCTAAGAGGCGGTAAGTCTACAAACATTGCTTAGCTTTGAGGCCGCTATTATCACCATACATTGTGTTTTGCCACTTTACCAATGCTTGTTTTATTGTGAACTTAAGAGTAAATTAACAAATAATACTGCTTTTTAAGGCAGAATATCGGCCACTAAGAAAGAGATCATTTAGTCAAATCAAATTATAATTTAGGTAACACTGTACACTTATGAACGTCAATAAAAAAGAAATGAAATGCTTCTAATTTTACATTTACCGCCAGTTCTCAAATCAAGGGCGTAAAACGGACGAGAAGAACTGGCAATAAACTCTCCTAATCACCAAGCCACTCTTTTAATCGCCAAGTTCTTAGTTTTACCAAAGGTGTGTATGAAGCTGCAACCATTACACTATGCTACACATGACATCTTGAAGCAATTAATTATAATAATCATTGACATAGTAATTAAATTGTCCGAATTATTTGACTCAGTATAATTTGGGCAATTAACTCAATATCGTTAAATTATAGCCTATATGTTATTTTGACGAATAAACAATAATACCTGGATGACCGAGCTTTGCTCGGTATTTTTTTTTTATAAATTGTGTTTTTTGAAAATTATAAAGTACGAATTACATACTAATAAAATCAAGTCTAACCTCAAAGCAAACACTCATTGACTTCGTGTTACTTAACAACGCCATCTGCTGGAATAGCTTTAGTGTTGTGTTGTGTCGTTAAAGCAATTTAAAAAAAATAGTATTACTATTCGCCGATAGATGTCAGGAAGAGTCATAAT
The DNA here is from genome assembly GCA_905404175.1 of Anthocharis cardamines. NCBI lineage: Eukaryota > Metazoa > Arthropoda > Insecta > Lepidoptera > Pieridae > Anthocharis > Anthocharis cardamines. The sequence continues at coordinate 812,509 of FR989978.1, read as the reverse complement.
AGTATTACTATTCGCCGATAGATGTAAGGAAGAGTCATAATAGTATTACTATTCGCCGATAGATGTCAGGAAGAGTCATAATAGTATTACTATTCGCCGATAGATGTCAGGAAGAGTCATAATAGTATTACTATTCGCCGATAGATGTCAGGAAGTCATTTTTCAATTTAAATTGATAAAACACGAATAAAATGATATTTTCTAGAAATGATTCCTAGCTAGATCGATTTATCGCCCCCGAAACCCCCCATATACTAAATTTCATGAAAATCGTTGGAGCCGATTCCGAGATTCCAATTATATATATATATACAAGAATTGCTCGTTTAAAGGTATAAGATACTGTTAAGTTTCATCAAAACCCCTTGAGTAGTTTTTGCGTGAAAGAGTAACGTAAAACAGTAAATGTAAAATTAGAAGCATTTAATATGTATTTTTTATTGACGTTCATAAGTGTACATTGTGTTACCTAAATGAATAAATGATTTTTGAATTTGAATTTGAACACACATCCTCAAAATCTTTCATATTTATAATATTACTTCGTCTTAGCTTAGCTTCTACCCGCGCCTTCGTCTGCGGAGAATTAGTACTACGGGTAGTTTATTTTTGACCGAATCGCTCTCCACTCAAGTCAGTCTTGTTGTGGTATTTTTTTAACTACTTATTCGTCCAAATTACTTAGTGTAAAAGACAAAGTTTGCGCAAAATGCGCTGTCGACCTACTTTTTACATCGAGAATTCGGAAATCCATAGACTGAAACCGAAACGCGGGATATGCACTTCACGGTTTCCATCTATTTTCCTACGCTTGTGATTCGTGTGTCGTGTAGCCGATGTTAATTACATATCAATACACAAAAAATTACTTCCAGCTTCATATACGTGGAGACAGCTTTCTTCTGGAAGTGGTGGGTTCGGCAGACTGATGATACACGGCATAAGGTACACACCCTAGTGCGCCAGGGTCGTCTCCAGTTCGTTGGAGGGGCTTGGAGTATGAATGATGAGGCGGCTTCTCATTATCAGAGCACTATTGATCAGTTCACTTGGGGATTAAGGTGAGACTTGTAGGTTAAATAACTTTAAAAAACTGTCATACTGTCAGTAAAATGCGATTTATTATTTGAATAAAATGAAAAAAAATTATTTGACATCCTAATAAAAACAATAATAACAAAACTTAACATTTATATTAATTATTATATTATTTATCGCAACGTTTCTGATGCTATTCAGCAACCGTGGTCAGGGTTTGAAATGTCACAAAGTAGCCATATTAACTAGTTAGAATTTGAAAGATTTTTTTTCCGAATTATCTATTGTTGGGGCCCTTCTTGTGGAGGCCCCAGGGCAGGAGCCCCGGATGCCTTCCCCTAATAATAATAATTTTTTTAGCGAAAATGTCGGTTACGACATATAGGCTGTCGACATTATAATAAGGTTTTAATTATGTTATGACTGCATAAACCTTGTTATGCATAACTCATCATACTGTCACACAGAAAACTGAATGAGACCTTCGGCGAGTGTGGGATTCCCCGCGTGGGATGGCAAATAGATCCGTTTGGACACTCGAGAGAGTTCGCCTCTCTGCTGGCGGGGATGGGCTACGATGGACTGTTTCTGGGCAGAATCGACTACCAGGATAAGCGGTCCAGACTGACGGAGAAAGAGATGGAAGTGGTTTGGAGGGGGGATGATAATTTGGGTAAGGATTTTATTTTTGTAACTGGCCACATTTTAAATAACTGTTGGTTAATTTGAGAAGAATTCTATTGAATATTATAACCGGTTTGGAAACCGGCTCTTATAGCGGTAATCTTCCAACTAAACATATGTAACACTGCGCTGCGTAATTGCGCCGGCACGCTTCACTGCGCTAGTGAGTCAGCTCACACATTCATAATGTGTTGGCGCACGGCGCAGTACTCACTCACTGAGTGAACTATGAGCGTGGCGTTGCGTGCGTTTCGGAGGTTTCACTGCTCGCTTTGCGCGTCCAATTTTGTTGCGTCGTGACGCAATATTGAGTTGACTCAAGGAGCCGACGCACTACACTGCGCCTGAGTTGCTGAGTTGGCGCGGGGAATTTCACTGAGTTACCCATGTCTATTTCCAATGTCCTAGAGCGTATCAAATTCGCCCCATACAAGTAATACTGTAAAGGGTTTAGGGTTGAATTTATAAGGTTTCCTTTACTGGAATTTCAATCCTCAGACACAGTCTTACTAAATATATGTGAAAGTTTGTGAGGATGTTTGTTACTCTTTCACGCAAAAAACTACCCGACGGATTTTGATATAACTTTACAGTATTATTGTTTATATAATTATATATCACGTCATTCTGTCTGTATATAAAAAATCAGTGTATGATTTCCTGGGGTTGAATCTTGCACCGGATGCTGTTCTAAATAAAGATTTAAAAAGAGATGCCTTTCATCTGTTTCAAAGGTTATCTTTTAAAATACGATTATTTATCTGAAGAACGAATTATCTTATCTCGAATATGCAATTGACAGGTATAAGATGGGGTCATTTATACAATATCACCTGAATCTAAAAGCCCTTATTTCTAGATGTGACGTAATATTATCTTTTATAAACGCGAGTATCGCATACTTCGATCATATGTCAATGATCGCATATTTAAATAAAATATCTTTTATCGGAACAAAATTCGATTTATTATTTATCCCGACGTTTCGGATGCTTTTCAGCAACCGTGGTCACGGGCAGACGATGACAGTTGTTTGATTTTTGAAATGTCACAAAGATTTTTTCGAATTATCAGATGTTAATAACAAATTGATATGTATATGAAATAGTTTATTTCGCCACTTTCAACATGTATTCGTGGAATAGTGGATATGATTATATCATATGAAGAAACCTTGCTCAAAAGCTCAGCTTAAGATGAAGCCCACGCGAACGAATTAGCTGGCATCAGCTAGTAAGATAAATTCTAGTTTCATATAAGTATTCTTTGCAGGCTCATCATCAGATTTATTCACTGGAGTGTTGTACAACACGTACTCCCCTCCACCTGGGTTCTGTTTCGACGTGCTATGTAATGATGAACCCATAATTGATGATCCTAATTCGCCTATGTACAATGTGGATGAAAAGGTTTGTGGATGAGAAGTTTCATACTACTGTGATTAAATTCGGATTTTGTTGCTAGAATGTATTATTTGACAATTGAAATGTTATCCATTGTTATTTGAATAGGTTGATGGCGGCTATCAACATTTTAAAAAGATATTTACATTTTAATTATATTTTTTGCCTGGTCAATTTCAACCGCCTTTGACTTTATCTATACATATACTAATATTATATTAAAAAGAGGAAAGATTTGTTTGTTTGTTACGATTTAACTCAAAAACTACTCGACCGATTTTTAAAATTCTTTCACCAATAGAAAGCTACATTATCCGTGCGAAGCCGGGTCGAGGCACTAGTGAATCATATGCCACTAGTGAAACAGTCTCACTGATGGCGAGGGCGGCGGGTTCGATTCCTGTCGCGATTTTTTAAAAATTTTACAAACGTTTCTTTCCTTGCCTGACTATTTCGAACCTAAAACCGGGAGGAAGCAGGATAACAAATCACGAATATAATATACTAGCAACGCGCCCCGGCTTCACATGGGTGCAATGTAGATATACTATACACAATACTGACAATGTAGCTTTCTATTGGTGAAAGAATTTTCAAAATCGGTCCAGTAGTTTTTGAGTTAATTCATAACATACAAAAATACTAATCTTTCCTATTTATAATATTAGTATAGAAGTATAGATAGATTTCGTTTTTATTTCAAATAATATAAGGATGTCCTTAAATGAATCAACAACACATCATTGATCAATATTGATTGCTCTTTTCCTGATGTTTGATTTTGGTAAAACACTTACCTTGCGCTTCGATGTGTCCCGAGTTCGAATCCCGCCCCGACGACGTGATTATAATTTTCTATAAGCATGTCTTCCCCATATCTGGTCACTTGGGGCATTAAACGGATGGGAGGAATATCGAAATTCCGACCGGGTAACGAACCACCGTTCATCGATGGAAAAACCGTGAAGAGCACATGGGCCTTACCATCTATCGATGTTTATCTTATATTAAAAATGCATTGATTAAAGTTATAATATAATGTACAAATCGTCGTGATCGTAGAACAACGACGGTTCTGATTTTATTACGATTTTAGTTCTATTGTATTAGTCATAACATGAAACTCCTTGACAGTTCTATATTGTATAATTTAGAACTGTCTTAAACCCTTTATCAACAGAACAAAAAAAAAATGGAGTTTGATAATTAATTAGTCAGATAGTTTTATGCAATGAAACTAAAACCGTAGAAAATCATAACCGTCGTTGTTCTACGATCACGACGATATATTCCATAGACTACACTTTTTAAAATAGCGCCATCTTTTGAGAATTTATTTTGTAAGTTTTAAAAATTAAAATTTTCAATTAAAGGTTAAAACTTTTTTGGAAATCTCAAAGAATATGTCTAAAGGATACAAAACGAATAATATCCTCGTCACAATGGGGGAAGATTTTCAGTACCAAGACGCTGAAATGTGGTTCCATAATTTAGACAAATTAATCGAGTGAGTTTACAATAAGAAATCTGGCAACACATAACTGTCATGTTGACTTATAGCCGGCTTTAATCATATATGGACGCTGTTATGCAATACTGTGTCAACCCACAAAATTATAAAAATTTAAATTTTGATACTGTGGAGGAAGGGAGATGTGCCCTCCTCCAACCTAAAGGGAGGATCCTCGACCAGTCGAACCGCTGACTGGCCGGCCCTAAGGCACCAGTGGTTGATGTTGAGATGTTGTATATATACTGAGCGCTTGGAAACATTTGTATAGCGCGATTCAGACGTCTTCGTATTGATTATTGTAGCGGATTATAGATGTCGCTACAATACCAATCGCTTCCTTATGAGCTGGAGTACATATTTCAAAAGAGATATATGTATATCATTTAAATCGTTTTAATAGCAAAAATATTGAAAAAACTAGTGGGCACGAAACCCTATATGTTTAGAATATTCAGCGTCCATATAACGTGCCGTATCTGGACGCTGTTAAGCAATACTGCGTCAACCAACACGGTTTTTTTGAGAAAATTGAGTTTGTTGTTGTAAGTAGGTTTTATTAAATTTCTTTTAAAAAATAACAGAAATAATAGATAATATTGTCTTTTATTAACGCGAGTATCACACATTTAAATAAAATACTGTATACCGGATTAAAACGCGTTTCGGATGCTTTCAGCAACCGTGGTCGCGGGAAGACAGAAAGATGACAGTTGTCTGATATTTGTTTATGTTTATGTATATGTATTTATTTTAACAATATAAATAATAAATCGCGTTTTAATCCGGTATACAGTATTTTATTTAAATAGAAATAATAGTTTTTTTTGTTATATTACACTAAATTTATATCGTTCTTCTTGGCAGCAATCAAAGTAATAGAATTTAGTGCGTTATTGTTGAATATTCTAAACATTTTAGGGTACGATTTAAATGATACATATCTCTTTTGAAATATGCACTCCAGCTCATAATCGCTTGATTGGTATCAAAATTTACATTTTCATCATTTAGTGGATTGACACAGTATTGCTTAACAGCGTCCATCTGTAGTCATAAAAGTCGATAGGCTGGTTTTGAAGGTTCGGAAATACCTCTGGCGACCCATTGCTTGCTTGTAAGTCTTGCAAATATCGCATGAGAGTTATATAGCATGTTGCATGATAAAAAAATATTAAAATTTGACAACATATGCAACCGTACTATTACTAAACCGCAATGAAACCTTAAAGAAAAAATTGTTCAGATAAAAATTCAAATTGATAAAAAACAAATAATTATTTATTAATGTTAACAGAAAATAAAAGTAAATCTTAAAATTTCAATAGCGTTTGTAGTCAGATATTTCAAAATCAAAATCAATCAAAATCAAAAGTTTTTTATTTCAAATAGGCCTTTGCAGGCTCTTATGAAACGTCTAGTTGCACGGTTCCAAAAAGTGGGTCTCATGGAGAGGAGCCGGCAAGAAACTCCTTTCGATCGATAGATGGCGCTGTTAACAAAATCCACGGCAAATAGACACGAGCAAACATTATTTCTTTTTCTTTATAATACTTGAATAAAATGATATCATAATCCGTCAGGTGGCAACGTTTTTCAAAAAATGTCATGAGATGGCTTCACATTACGTCACCAATAATATCCTCGTTACAATGGGAGACGATTTCCAATACCAAGACGCGAGGATGTGGTTTAAAAACCTGGATAAATTGATACAGTGAGTTTTAATTATTATTATTCTAAACGAAAGGCAAAGATTCCATCAGAAGGGGAATCCCATTTATCACAGAAAAAATTAACTGAAAATTTGAGATTTCTAATCTGCGTTGGATTTGAAATAGAAAACAAAATGGACGATAAACTTGACTAAATCTAAAATGTTAAATCACAATATAGTAATCCAAACAAAACGTTGATCAATTTTGCGGGACAATAATGAAATGAACAATAAAAGAAATGAAAAAAAAATCATCAAAACTAGAAAAATCACTCAAAAATAAATAATAACTTTAATAAAAATAAATAATTAAAAACAATACCAAATCAACCAAACTACAAAATGATAGCCGCTCAAAAGATGGCGCTAAAACTTTATTTTGGAATATTGAAGAAATAGTTCAATTAAAACCTTTTTCGACAGCTAAACCAATTTATAAAGTACATCACAGAGCAATCCACCCGGTATCGGACTCAGAATGTGATAGTAACTATGGGTGGAGATTTTACATACCAAGATGCGGCTATGTGGTACCAAAACTTGGATAAATTGATAAAGTGAGTTCAGTCAAAGAACATAGATGTACATAGAAGAACAGGCCTTATAGGCGCTTGTCACGGTTTCTCTGGGGTAAGAGTAGTTCTCCCCCCAGCCGCCGCGGGCTGCTAGTGTCCGTGTGGACGACACTCTGACGTGGAGTCATAGCGCGCACTCTCTCGCACTCAGCCGCTTGTAGAGCGGTGTTGTGAGAGCGAGCGAGAGCGAGCTAGACGACGCGAGGGGAGGAGTCAGCGGATTGCTCAGATGTGTGTCACACCGATACATTGCCGCGCGCTCTTCAGGTCTAAAGTTCAACTACTTTTTTTGTGCCAAAAGTTTGTATAGGCCTGTTCTTCTATGTACATCTTTGGTTTAGAAGCGCCTCGGATTCTTTGTCCTCGGACGGCAATAACATTGGGCGAATCGCCTACCGACTGATTTAATCCTAATTATGACTAATCTAAAATGTTATTTACACTAATATTATAAAGAGGCAAGATTTGTATTTTTGTATGTTTGTAACGAGTAAACTTTAAAACTACTGGACTGACTTTAAAAATTCTTCACCAATAGAAAGCTACATTATCAGCGAGTAAAGGCTATTATAAGCGCATAACATATTTTTGTATATAGTACGAGTACATCTACATTGCACCCATTGGAAGCCGGGTCGTATTGTGTAACTTTATTTATCAGTAGCCTATTTACTTATGATATATAAAATTAAAATATTATCAAAATAGTGTCGAAAAAGTATCAATATATAGCCATACATTATTTTAAACACCCAAATTATTAACATTATTCAATTTTAAATCCTTTCAACGCAAATAAAATTAAAATATACATATACTTAAAATACATCTTCTATCTAATATATAAAATTTCCATGTCACAATGTTAGTTACCGTACTCCTCCGAAACGGCTTTACCGATTTTTACCAAATTTTATATGCGCATTAGGTAGATCTGAGAATCGGCTTCTATCTATTCTCACACCCCTAAGTGATAAGGGTTGTTCACCCGTAATTTTTTTTAAAATTTTTGGACGAAATTTTTCTTTTTATTTTTTTATAATGGGGCATTAAAAATACAAACAACCCTAAATTTTTACTTATTTATCACCAACCCCTGCTTTATAGAAATTATTTACATGGCAAATCAACGTTTGCCGGGTCAGCTAGTACTAATATAATATTCTTGCATGCTATAAAGCATTATTGCATCATCGTGAAAGCATTTGTTTCTTAAAGTAACTTTCAAAATCATATAAAACGCGTTTTTATTATCTTTTGTTAACGCGAGTATCAAACATTTAAATGAAAATCTTTTAACAGATTAAAACGCATTTAATATTATTTATCCCACGTTTCGATTGATTTATGGACAGCGTGGTCATAGGCCGACTAAAATGACGGCTGAATTAGAATTTTATAAAGCTACAATGGATATTTTTTATTTATTTATTATTTTAACTCTGTGTAATTATTCTTCTTGCTAAAAATGTATTCTTAAATTACCTTATAAATATACAGTCTAGGGAAAATAATTGTTACCTTATTTATAAAAATAGTGATATTTTTCTCTTAAAGTCACAAATACATTACAAAATGTCAATGACATCATCTAATGTTTCATTAGATCATTCTTGAATTAATCGCGTTCACTTTCATTTAAATATTAATAATCGCGTTAATAAAAGGTAATCTTGTAATTGAAGTTTTAACAGGTTTATCGTATTTTTTTAGATATGCGAACATGAAAGCAGCGAAAGACGGATTAAATATTAAATTGTTCTATTCGACTCCGGATTGTTATTTGAAGGCTGTTAAAGATGCCAAGTAAGTGTTTTTTTTTATCTGACTACCCTCGAAAGATCGTGTTATTCGAATCCCATTTCAGCCGGCCTAGCATGACCGCCACGAGATATGTCGCGGACGAGAGAAGACAAACTGAGATGTCACAATTTTGATAGAAAATATCGTCATGATCGTAGAACAATGACGGTTCTGATTTTTTACGATTTTAGTTTTATTGTATAAAAGTCTTTAAAAAAATGTCAATTTTCAACAGAACAAACAAAAAATTGGAGTTTGATAAAAACAATCAAGCTATTGCCTAGAATACCAGCGGTTCTGTTATTTCAACGCAGTATAAAAACGCATATTATACCTTAATTGTACTACGTAATCCCCTCGGCCTCCCCTCACGGTAATCAGTATAAAATTAATATTAAAAAGACACCAAACATAATATTGCCCAGTTTGAACACGAAAAGATTAGCCGTGTTTTAATTATGCATAAAAAACGACTTATCAATCTTTAAAACGCTCTCCTGTAAAGTAGCCGTTTTGCAGATCCACCGTTGTTCTACGATCATGACGATATATCACCTACCATCAAGTGAACCTCATGCTCGTCTGTCGATATCTAACATAAAAAAACATAGTTCGACAGCGCATCATTGACTGATGTTCTGTGACTGAGGTATCACCTACCATCAAGTGAACCTCATGCTCGTCTGTCGATATCTAACATAAAAAAACATAGATCGTCAGCTCATCATTGACTGATGTTCTGTGGCTGAGGTATCACCTACCATCAAGTGAACCTCATGCTCGTCTGTCGATATCTGACATAAAAAAAATCTGCATATACGGCCTTAATAACCTTTACTTCTAGCCCAACTTTACCAATAAAGCAAGACGACTTCTTCCCGTACGCGAGCGACTCCACGGCCTACTGGACGGGATACTTCACTTCGAGACCAACTACGAAATACTTCGAGAGGCTCGGGAATAACTATCTTCAGGTTAGTATGACTTTCAGAGTCAGATTTAAGGCCATCCGGGGATGCCCCGATATAATATACTAGTGGACCCCGCAGACGTTGTTCTGCCACAATTTTGGCTTCGAAATTATATAATTATTCTTAAATTTGAATATGCCCATTTACCCACTATAATTGTCTAATATGTCACTGATTTGCAGTGGACATCTGTTATTCCAAAAAAGCTAAGAATGCATGACGTGAGCTGTCAAGATGGCGGAGTTCCGAATCTAATTTATTTTATAATTAATTTTATGCATATATTTTTTTCCTGATTTTTTCCAATATTTTAATAGCTTATATCTTATTCCGGACATAGAGGAATCCAACAAATAAGATATCGTTAAAATCGGTACAGCCGTTCTTGAGTTATAAACGGTGTAACTAGCACAACTTTCTTTAATATATATAGGTAGATATTATTTTTTTGTAAATGATTTAAGTACTAAGATACTACAAGACCAAGGCTATATGTTTCTATCTTTAATATTGAAGCCGCTATAGAGAATTTAATTTGGGTGCGAGTGATTGCTAGTTGGATGCTGTTAAGCAATATAGGGTCAACCCACATGGTTGCCATTTTGAGTTATAATTATTACATTTTTTGTAATTATAATTATTACACTAAATGTATATAGTTTTTCTTGGTAGCAGTCAAAGTAATAGAATTTAGTGCTGTTAAATATTTTAAACATTTTAGGGTTTCGTGCCCACTAGTTTTTTCAATATTTTTGCTATTAAAACGATTTAAATTATATACAATATATCTCTTTTGAAATATGTACTCCAACTCATAAGGCAACGATTGGTATCAATATTTACATTTTTATCATTTTGTGAGTTGTCACTGTATTGCTTAACAGCGTCCAGTTAATAAGTTATTAAATTATTTAGATTGATGTATATTTGAGATGAAAAATACATTAGTGGTAGATTCATTATGTGAATGATAAGAGAAAAATCATTCATTCACTAATCCATTCATTCTTACAATCATTCGTTCAACGAGGTTGAATCAAATCAGTCACTTAGTGTTTATGTTTGATTAAAAATATTGAATACTAGCATCACGCCCCGGCTTCACACGGGTGCAATGTAGATGTACTATACACAAAATAGCCTATGTTACTCGCTGATAATGTAGCTTTCTATTGGTGAAAGAATTTTAAAATCGGTTCAGTTGTTTTTGAGATAATTCGTTACAAACGTACAAAAGTGCAAATCCTTCCTCTTTATAATATTAGTATAAGACATTGTTTTGCAGGTACTGAAGCAACTACAAGTTCTCGCTGACTTGCCGGAACATAATAGTTTTGTCCTGAACGAACTTCGCAGTGCTATGGGTAAGTTATATAAGAGTAAATTGTCCAGCCCCTAGTGGGGCGTGGGGCAAACACTGTTCGAGCAGAGCACAGCAGACTAATTACCTACTTACTTTAGAAAAAAAAGATCTCTGAAGTAGACATAGATATGTGTCTGCCCCAAACCCCACTAAGGTATTAGGGAATACACTTATTTATTAAAAAATAATCTCAAAATTACACTTTTTCTTGAAAATATTAAAAAATAAAACATATAACACATAAACTTACCTTTTATTAACGCGATTATCATACATTTAAATGAAATAACTTTTATATGGTAAAATGCGATTTATTATTTATCCAAGTTGCTAGAAAGCATTCGAAATTACTACTAATAATATAAATCAACTGGTCCCAAGAACAAAATCGTATCTGTGAACATGTCAATTCACACATAACATACGTTCATGGGACCAGTCGAAATGTGAAAGTTTGTGAGGATGTTTGTTAGTCTTTCAAGCAAAAACTACTGAACGGATTTTGACGAAACTTTACGGTGTTATTGTTTATACATCAGAATAACATATAACCTATATTTTATAACGATAATGAGATAATTGGTCAAATTATAATGAAGAGGTGACAAGGAAGTCGGAAGAAATCCTGCTAGTAAATTGTACCAGTCGAACCACTGACTGGCCGGCCCTAAGGCCCCAGTGGTTGATGTCGAGATGTTGTATATATATACTGAGCGCGCGGAAACATTTGTATAGCGCGATTCAGGATTAGACGTCTTCGTATTGATTCTAGTAGCAGATCATAGACGTCTGAAATATCGTGTTTTTATCCGGTAAAAGTTAATTCATTTAAATAAATAGGTATGCATTAAAATAAAGGTCTCATAAAAAACAAAACAAAGTCTAATATTTTTTTTTCTAATATGTTGTTATTCTCATACAAATAACAAATTAACAATAAGAATACTTTCTCGCAAGTCGTTCATGCTCGGCCCTTGCTTATTGCCCTCTAAGACCGCTCAGTGATTCCGTTCTGTCGAAGGTGTGATGCAGCACCACGACGCGGTGACGGGCACGGAGAAGGAGCACGTGGCTCACGACTACGAGAGGATACTCGACTCCGCCGTGGGGGACGCCAGTATTGTCGCTCATCAGGCTTTTAAGTGAGTATTGTATTAGAGCCCGTAGTCTACTGGAGCCCGTAGTTTATTAATGTATGTAGTCCAAGTGTCTATAGTCCATTGGATTCTGTAGTCTATTAAAATCCATAGTCTATTAAAGTCCACAGTCTATTAGAATCCGTAGTCCACTAAAGTCCATAGTCAATTGGAGTCCGTAGTCCATTAGTCCGTAGTCTATTAGAATCCATAGTCTATTAAAGTCCACAGTCTATTAGAATCCGTAGTCCACTAAAGTCCATAGTCCATTGGAGTCCATAGTCCATTAGTCCGTAGTTCATTGGAGTTAGTAGTCCATTGGATTCCGTAGTCTATTAGAATCCATAGACTAATAAAGTGCACAGTCTATTAGAATCCGTAGTCCACTAAAGTCCATAGTCCATTGGATTCCGTAGTCTATGAGAATCCATAGTCTATTAAAGTCCACAGTCTATTAGAATCCGTAGTCCACTAAAGTCCATAGTCCATTGGATTCCGTAGTCTATTAGAATCCATAGTCTATTAAAGTCCACAGTCTATTAGAATCCGTAGTCCACTAAAGTCCATAGTCCATTGGAGTCCGTAGTTCATTGGAGTTAGTAGTCCATTGGATTCCGTAGTCTATTAGAATCCATAGTCTAATAAAGTGCACAGTCTATTAGAATCCGTAGTCCACTAAAGTCCATAGTCCATTGGATTCCGTAGTCTATGAGAATCCTTAGTCTATTAAAGTGCACAGTCTATTAGAATCCGTAGTCCACTAAAGTCCATAGTCCATTGGAGTCCGTAGTTCATTGGAGTTAGTAGTCCATTGGATTCCGTAGTCTATTAGAATCCATAGTCTAATAAAGTGCACAGTCTATTAGAATCCGTAGTCCACTAAAGTCCATAGTCCATTGGATTCCGTAGTCTATGAGAATCCATAGTCTATTAAAGTGCACAGTCTATTAGAATCCGTAGTCCACTAAAGTCCATAGTCCATTGGAGTCCGTAGTTCATTGGAGTTAGTAGTCCATTGGAACCTTAGTCCATTAGATTCCATAGTCTATTATCGTCCACAATCTATTAGAATCCGTAGTCCACTAAAGTCCATAGTCCATTGGAGTCCGTAGTCGATTAGAGTCCGTGGTTCATTAGTATCTGTAGTCCATTGAATTCTGTAATCCATTGAATTCCGTAATCCATTGGATTCCGTAGTCTATTAGAATCCATAGTCTAATAAAGACCACAGTCTATTAGAATCCGTAGTCCACTAAAGTCCATAGTCCATTGGATTCCGTAGTCTATTAGAATCCATAGTCTAATAAAGACCACAGTCTATTAGAATCCCTAGTCCACTAAAGTCCATAGTCCATTGGAGTCCGTAGTCGATTAGAGTCCGTGGTTCATTAGTATCTGTAGTCCATTGAATTCTGTAATCCATTGAATTCCGTAATCCATTGGATTCCGTAGTCTATTAGAATCCATAGTCTAATAAAGACCACAGTCTATTAGAATCCGTAGTCCACTAAAGTCCATAGTCCATTGGATTCCGTAGTCTATTAGAATCCATAGTCTAATAAAGACCACAGTCTATTAGAATCCCTAGTCCACTAAAGTCCATAGTCCACTGGAATCCGTAGTCCATTGGATTCCGTAATCCATTGGATTGCGTAGTCTTTTGGACTTCATAGTCCATTGGAAATTTACAACTCGCAACTTGTTTGTACTCAAAATATTTAGCGCAGTGTGATGAATGTTTAGTGAATTTGTATTTTTGTTAACAGTAAAGTAGTGAAGTCCAACGAATCTCTGCCTCTGTTTTCGTACGAGAGATGTCGCTTTAACGAATCCAGTTGTCGCGTTTCGGAAAATAGCAAACAGTTTGTGGTAAGTTTGTTTTGTTTTTAATTGTATCATGAGGCTCATTCGATGCTAAATGATACCACGTGTTATTGTTCAGTTATAATTTTACATAATCGCAATTAAGCAACCGAAATGCGCAATCACCAATTTTATGTTTTTTTATGTTATTGTAGGTGATACCTCATGAGTCAATGATGCGCAGTCGCAGTTTATTTAATTCTCGCTATTGTATTTTTTAAATTTTGTTTAGACTTTCTTGATAGATATGGGCGTTTTTTCACAAACGGTTATGTAACTAATATACTCTGTGCATATCGATATTTTAAACCGTTTTCGAATATCGATATCAGTAACTATTTGTCGTACAGACATTTTGGCTAATGATATGCCATATTTGTTTTAACTCTTTTATTCCAATAAAATAATATATTTATAATTATCGTTTGCGAAATTTGAGTTTTATTCTGGAGTCCTAGTTGAGATTTTGATTCGATAAGGTTTTGTGATATCCGCTATAAACATATTGATATGGTATTCTTATAAATAAAACATTAATCACTTTACAAAAATAATTTTAATAATCAAAAATAATAATTAATTTAAATTAGTACACAAATGGGCAAAGAGACAATGTTCTCTCTACGATCGTCGACAAAAATGAACGAGCTTGAGCAGTCATCTTGCTTTTATACACGTGGTTACTCGAGTGAGGGGCGCGCAGTGTTGCCATCTGACAGTATGATATCTAATAAATATCCGTTATAAGTGATGTTTTGATATATCGAACCACGGAACAAGAAAAATAAGTGGAAGTGCGAAGTAGGCGTGGTACGCGTGTCACAATTGAGCATGGTGATGCTAAATCGATCACAGTCAGCCAAAATCATCCTTATATCTATCATATAAAGTTCAGTTTAGTAATTTTATATTACAAAATGTCGTATGTACTTTGTGCGCTAAGCTAAAGTAACCGTTATCGCTAAGCACTAAGATATATTATCAATTGTAGGACCAGTGTGATTTAGCTAGTTTTGAGTTAAATAAAAACAACGAAATGAAAATAAATTGTAACTGTGTGCAGTGTTAAATTCTCCATACATTTGTGTGAATTTGGCGACAGTCGATCCGGTACAAATTTGGCGACAGTCGATCCGGTACAAATTTGGCGACAGTCGATCCGGTACAAATTTGGCGACAGTCGATCCGGTACAAATTTGGCGACACTCGATCCGGTACAAATTTGGCGACAGTCGATCCGGTACAAATTTGGCGACACTCGATCCGGTACAAATTTGGCGACAGTCGATCCGGTACAAATTTGGCGACACTCGATCCGGTACAAATTTGGCGACAGTCGATCCGGTACAAATTTCGGCGACACTCGATCCGGTACAAATTATGACACATTGCACTTCTACTTACTTCTTCTGTTCTGTGTATAGAACTCTCCCTGAGGCGAAAAACATCATGTGCCAGTTATTATGTCTGTTCTGCCGGCCTAGCATGACAACCGCGACAAAATTTTGTCGACCGTTTTCTCGTGTTTTAATCGATTGTCGCTTTATTTATTCCGGGTCTAACATGACAATTACACTTAAACTCGACTTTTAATATCAAAAATAGATATATTTGTCGATCGAGATATCTTTTCTATCAAAATTGTCGATGTCGAGATATAAGATATAACATCTTAGGCTGATTTTAATCTCACGCTCACAGTCAGCGCTCATAGCTCAGCGCGTAATTTGTCAGCGCTGAGGCTCAGCGTGGCTCGATTTAGTATCATGCTGACCGCCTTACTGTACAGACGACGACCAAAATGCGCTGACGACGTCCGCTCCGCTCGACACTAGAACGCTCACTGAAAGCACTAAGCAGAGGCGCTCGTGCGATCGTCAGCGCCGACAGCTACGCGGGCCGACGCGCGACGCGTACTACCGCGTAGCTATCAGCGCTGACCACCGTGCGCGCTGATAGTTACGCGTAATTCAAAAACGCTTCCTAGAAGTTCATATATCTCGGCCATCAGCGCTGACGGTGCGCGTGCTGTCGGCGTAAGACTAAAACCAGCCTTAGTTTGTCTTCTCTCGTCCGCGACATATCTCGTGGCGGTCATGCTAGGCCGGCTGTTCTTTTTTCTTCCTTATTTGTTTAGTCTTTGCTTTGTTGTACTAATAAATGAATTTATAACGGACCGGTTTCAGGTGACTATGTACAACCCTCTCGGTTGGAATGTCAAACAACCGATACGAATACCGGTTAAGGATGGAAAATATTCGGTTTTTGCACCAAACGGTAAGTTTATACAGGTTTTTTTTATGTCGGATATCGACAGACGAGCATGAGGTTCACTTGATGGTAGGTGATACCTCAGCCACAGAACATCAGTCAATGATGCGCTGACGACCTAAATATTTCTCGAAATAAATATAGCATTTGTTACTCGGTGAAGATGTAGCTTTCTAAGAAAAAGAATATAATAAAGAATTTTTAAAATCAGTCGAGTAGTTTTTGAGTTGAACCGTGACAAACAAACAAATCTATCCTCTTTTATACTAGTTAAGATTATATAAATGTAATATATTTATCCATTACAGGCGAAAAAATTACATCGCAGCTCATAAAAATACCCGATTTCGTCAAAAACATACCGACGAGAAATTCTCAAGCTACCCACGAAATTGTTTTTATGGCCCATCTACATCCTTTAGGAATCAAAACGTTTTATATTAAAAAAGATAGTACAATAGTTAAGCGCGACACTAAAAGAAAGAAGGACCTATATTTAAATATCAACGATTATTTCAAAGACATAAAAGATAATATACAAATTGTTATCAAAAATGTCGAAAATACTGAAGGAAAGCTATTTAAAATCGAAGATGAAGTCGTAACTGAAAATATACCATATCTAGAAGAAAAGATAGTAAAAAATCCGATAGAATTGGAAAAGATAGATTGGGATGTTATGAAAGATAAAGACAGTTCGAATGAGTATTTTGACGAAATTGAGAAATTGAGGGTAGGCGTAGAAAGAGTTTTAGATAGGAGCGGGTACCCGTATATGAATGAAGAGGAAATGAGGATGCTGTCAGATGAGCCTAGGATTGTGGAGAGGGAGGTTGAGAGTTATATGGAGAATGAGGTGAGTTTGTAGGTCAGGTGTTGTTGACAGTTGCGAGGTCATAGCACGTCAATGATGCGCTGTCGATCTATCTTTTACTTCGATTAGGAAATCCATATCAGAAACTGAAACCATTTCAACCCGAAGTAAACAGGCAAAAATGTTTGCATAAAATTACAAACATGTCGTTTCAGCGAGATTCGAACACACGACCCAAGCGATTCGGGAACGCAAGTGAATATTGTGTTTACGAAGAATCTATTACAAACGTAGCTCGTAGTTCTTCTGAATATTAAATAAAGTCGACTTTATATATTAATTTGTTTATAATTTTTTTTTGATATTAGATGTTTCTCGAATTTTTGGACATATTCGTGAAGGAAGGAAAAGTTTTGAGACAGTTTTGTTAACCATCAAATACCCATTGTGTTTTCCACGGCATAATACTTTCACAGACATATTTTTCAAATAAGGTCGGGAAAATAGCCTAAAGATCTGTAAGATTAGCTTTAAGTTACTTTATCACAAAGATTCCAAAGTTTATGGAAAATATATTTTAGATCCAGGATTGTCCAAACTAGATTGGATCTAGGGCCAAAAGAAATTACTAAATAGATTGGGAACCGCAAAATATGTACAATTAAAGAAAAACGAATAAAAAATGTAAACGCTAATTTTCTAAATTATGTTATTTCAACAATAAAAGAAAAAAGAATCAAAAAGATTTTGTGGGCCGCTTTATTTCAAGCGGGCCTTGATTCAATTCAAGTCCTGTTTTAGATAAAGCTTTGAAAAATATTGTGCCATGGAAAATAAAATGTGTATTTTTTTATAGTAAATGGGGCAAACGAACCTATGGCTCACTGCAACACCAGAGGTCTTGCATGCGTTGCCGGCCTTTAAATTGAGGATTAAATGTATGCTTACAATATTGAATAAAACCCGCTAACTCAACGTTGTTTTTCAGCACTTTAAGCTACGCCTCGACGGTTCTGGACAAATCACTCACTTGATTCTCCCCGATCGTACTATCAACATGAAAATCCAATTCTACTATTGGACCGGTTGTACCGGGAACAATACTAAGCCTTCAGAACGATCATCTGGGGCTTATATCTTCAGACCTAAAACAACAGAACCTACCGGAATGTCCTACAAAACAATAGCGAACCCAAAGGGACCAGTCGTCCAAGAATTATGGTTCGAAAGTGATCAAAATGTAGCAACCGTCGTTCGAATTTACGCCGAAAAGCAATACTTCGAAATCGATTACGTTGTCGGTCCGATTGATGTCACCGATGACATCGGTAAAGAATACGTCATTCGCTACGAAAGTAACTTGTTGAATAACGGTATTTTTTACACCGACTCGAATGGACGCCAAGTTCTGAAACGCAAGTTGAATGAACGCCCGCAATGGAACTTGACTCTCGAAGAACCGGTAGCGGGGAATTATTATCCGGTTACTAACGAGATTTATATCGAAGATCGTGATACTAAATTATCGGTTTTGACGGATAGATCGCAAGGCGGTACGTCACTAGAGGAAGGTCAAATTGAACTCATGTTGCACAGGCGATTGTTGCATGACGACGCGTTCGGTGTAGGGGAAGCATTGAATGAAACCGCGAACGGTGTAGGTTTAGTTGTCCGGGGCAAACATAGAGTTCTTTTTGGTAATCCGGGCGAAAACGATGTGGTCAAACAAAGAAATATCCTGGAAACGCATATGGAACCGGTAGTATTTGTTTCTGATGCGAAAGATTTGAAATATACTGATTGGTTGACGCTGAATAATTGTTTTATCGGTTTGAAGAACGAATTACCAACCGGTTTGCACTTATTGACGTTGGAGCCGTGGTCGAAGTCGAAATTGTTGATACGCTTCGAGAATTATTTGGAGAAATCGAATAATTCGACTGTAGCTATCGATTTATCGAATGTTTTCACTAAATTGAGTATTAAGGGATTTACAGAAACTACGCTGGCCGCTAATCAGATGGTTGATAAAGAAAAATGGTCTTGGAATAAAGAAAAGGAGTTTGTGGGTAGTTTTAATAAGAATTATGATAGTTTTGAAGGTAATGTCGCGGCGAAAGATGATGATAGCGTTTCTGACAGTGGCTTTGTTATCAAAATTAAAGCTAAACAAATAAGGACCTTTATTGTTGATTATGAATATATAAATGAATAAAGTTTAGTATTTTAAATGTTGTTTTATTGGCATCCTTGTTCGATTGGTCGACTGCTCCCATAACGTTTATTTAGCACCAACATTGTTTCGTTCGGGTAGGGCACTGATATCTGAATACTTTATTGAATAAAAATAATATATATATATATATATATATATATATATATATATATATATATATATATATATATATATATCCTAATATATTATAATAAAAATTATATATTTGGTGATGTGTGTGATGAAATATATATTCAAATTAAATTTATAAAAGAAACGGGGTGTATAATGAATATGATCAAAATAACATGATAATAAATGAAAGAGAAATCAATAAAAATAACAGCTGTAAAAATAAATATAATAAATATGAAAAGTAAAATGTAAGGAAGTGAGAAAGTAGTTAGCACAACTAAAAGGGGCGTTCAAGTATTACATAACGCAATTCTGTCCAAGGGTTGCCAACTTGGGATCTTGAAATTGCCGATTTTTTAAACAAAAAAAAAACAATATTACGTAACGCGTTCGAAACCCCCTCCTACCCCTGTACCGTGTTGTAACGTTTTCTTACACCCCCCAAATTGCGGTACATAATACTTGAACGCGACTTAAGGCTGGTTGCGATATTCTGCTAGCACAGGTGGAGACAGATTATTCCAGCAGTCGAAACTTCCGCGAGAGCCGCTGTAAAATTCTTAGGTTGTAATAGCTTTCACAGTGGCGGATTTACACATTTCCAAGCTATAGGCTGTTAGTTTTTTGCCGCCCTTACCTACTACTTACTAGTTACTAAAACTGTCTGCAGTTCCTAAACTTTCTAAAATAAAATGAAAGGGAAGAGATAATAGTCTTCGACAAAATGTCTAGTAGACTTATAAGATATATCAACAAAACCTTACATAAATCTTTGTGATTTATATAAATCTGCTAAAAAAAATGGTCACCAAATTTGCCGCCCCTAAAATCTGCCGCCCTAGGCTCAAGCCTACTCAGCCTACTGGTAAATCCGACACTGAGCTTTCACAAATAATCTGTTCTGTAGTGTGCTTCTCCAAGACCGAAAAAGAGACCCCAAGTTATAATGTTCAGGAAAGACAGAAGCCGACTACCTACCATTCTTTCGCAGTTCAACTGTATTTTCATTACTTATGGAGTTCGATATACAGAAATAAAACATAATTTTCCAAACTGCATATTTTTTATTTTCCTGTAATTTTCAGCCGAAATATGATCACAGACAGATTTAAAGCATGTACCAGTTCATTCGAGAATTTTATAAAGTGTATATAACTTGGGTTATTCCTAAGAAGACATGTATATATTTTTTAAAAAAAATCATAACCTATCCTATTTATTATAAAATTCTGCAATGAAGAATTTTTGAACACCATTTATAAATCACAGATAGAAAATGTAAATCCGATAAGTACAACAATTATTTTGCGCGCGATTTCTATATTCAGTCTGTCAACGTTTGACAAATCTGTCAAAATATAAATATATATTTTGACAGATAACATCATCATGTTCAATATCAGATAATATAGAAACCGCCGAAAACCTGGGGGGTTAGAACGCAAGTCGCAAAACGATTCGACTGATCGTCTCGCTTCATTGTGATTGGTGTAGAGAGTCTCTAGAGAGTCTCTACACCAATCACAATTATCTCTACACCAATCACAATGAAGCGAGACGATCAGTCGAATCGTTTTGCGTCTTGCGTTCTAACCCCGCTGTGCGTTTTGACAAAGATTATTACAAAACGATATTGTTAAACAAAATATACTTATTTCTAGGTATATGAATAAGACTATGGATTTTGAATCACAATATTTTAAGCTGTTTTGGTAAACTTAGGCTATATTGCAAGAAGTTGTAGTTCCTTTTCAAAAATGTACTTTTTCGACTTAAATATAAGAGAATTACATTGCTCTAGATACGTATTCTAAGTAAGCGTACTTTTTTTTAGTTTTTTTTTCGTTTTACTATAAAATGTATTAAGGCTAAGTGTATACAGATTACGTTACAAGAATTACATAATATTACGATTACTGATATTATTAACATTAGGTTTACAAGCTAAATTTTTGTAAAAAAAAAAAAAGAAAAATGACTGAAATTCTTTACTGTGTGTAATAAAAAGCTGTTTTTTCCACAATGAGATAAAAATGATGAAAAAAATACTTTTATCAAAGTAACTATAGAAAAATATAAAAAATAGAATTTCTCGGTTAAACTTAAGGCGATGAAAAACCGGCCCTTACATAAAAATAGTCTTTTTCGCACTGCATATAAAAACTTCAATTAAAAAGTGACAGATATAACACTAGTTTCTGTTATAATTGTTATAATACTCGTTAGTTTATACCCAATTTAACTAACAGATAGTATTTAAATGTTTTACAAGTTATTCTAGACTTATGGATGTATCCAGCAGATATTTTATCTGTTATATAAAGATATATTTTAAGAATTGAAATGATATTATTAATTATAAATTTATACACATGCATTCAGCCTCTTTTGTATTGTAGTTTTAAAAAAAACGTAAAAGTTGGCATTACTTACGATTCTATACCATATAAGCTTATATATAAGGTTAAGACATAGATAATTATCGCAAAAACTATGCTAGATGCATATAATATAATATTAATATGAAATGTAAAAAGGAAAAATTAGTTTTAATATAAACAACTGCTGTAAAGGCTCAAATAAGTGTCATACTCAGAAAATATTAAAAATACTAAAATTAAAAAAAATACTTTAAAATGATTTTGTTAAGTACTATTTGGGTACAAATTTTAAAAAATATGTAAGTCAGTCTTATTACAGATCATTTTGAGAGTTGAGATCAATTTAACAGGAATCTATCTATATTATTGCAAAAACTATATTATAAAAAAAAATCAATAGTGTTGGCCATTTTGACTATACCTAATTTAATAATCAACGTAGATTCAACAACAAATATCACGAATACCTAATAACAGTGGCGGCGTAAGACCTAAATTTTATGTGGGCAAGATTCACTTTGCGGGGCCCTCTGCCAGCGCAAAAAATGGTTTTTTTTTTGGCAAAAAAATTTTTGGCGCGTTCGCGGCTTTCTAAGTAATACATAAATTTTCGTGGCGCGAGGCCGTAGGCGGTGGCCCACGTCACCCACGCCTTACGCCGCCACTGCCTAATAAGTAGTATTTTTAAAAATAATACCGAAATAAACAACTGAAAATTCAAAGTTTATTCACTAAAGGTCATTGACTTATATGTATACTACTAGACAAGCTATGCGGCCTTAAATAATTGGTCACTGAGTTGCGGTTAATTCTCCGTAACTCGTTTAGTCCACTGCGAGCAAGCGAGAAGATCAGTGCACTGTTTTGTAAACCGTGAACGTTGTTTTCGACAAACTAACACCGATTTTGTTCATAGTAACCAATAAAACACTGTTATAATTTATGTGCGTAGTTTTCCCAGGTGATTTGAAGTCTATTTCAGTAAGTACCTAAGTAATTTATTTCGTATTTGTCTAAAACAATAATTATCGTAAATATAAATACACAACTGCCATCATAATTTTCCATCACGCTTACTCTTCACTAGAAATATGCGAGAGCGAGCGTTTGCAAGGCATATTCGCCATGCTTGCTCCCCCTCTCTACCCGCCCGCGCGATCCGAAATTGCGACACAATTATTGTTCCAAGTTGCTTGTCTATACATATAAGTCAATGCTAAAGGTCGATATTACAAATTATTGTAAAGTATAGAACAATAACTAAATTCTTTGTACAACTTCTCTCGCTATTGAAAAATCGGCCCTTATGAGTTTATTTAAATCTCAACCATGTTTTTAAAAATGATAAACTTGTCACTAAGCACCCTGTTTTCGGTTTTTATAAATAAACAATTTTGGCTAATTTATTTTATAAAATAGGAACATCTTTTTTTAAAATGGCAGTGCAGTGTTTTCTGACATTGACTTAATGAAAATATTTTTAATTACACGTGAAAAGCACCTTCGTTTGACATTAAAAAAAAATGACAGTTTATGTAGTTTGGAAAAAAAAACAAATAATCGGATTAGTCAAGTACACGGAAACATAAAAGAGAAAAAAAGAGTCAACAACAGAGAAAGATAAAAGATACCACAGATGTTAATTAATGTCAATCAGTTAACATGCAATAACTTATTAATTTTATAACTAAAATCAATAATCATATTTTCGCAAATTGCATAATTATAATCTCGATTTAAAAACAAAGATTCGATAGATCCTATTTAATTTGATTAATAAAGAGGTATCTATCTATTTTTATTTATAACTGGTAAGATTAAATCGAAGAGGTTCTATTCCATATTTTTTTTCAACAGATTTAAAAAAAAAAATATTATCACATTCTAAGCTGCTACTCAAGTCGGAATCTTGTCTTGAGATCTGTCAAAACAATTTTACAGAAAAAAACATTGAAAAGAAACAAGAGCCCAAATTCAGTCACAACTCAGAATTCATTCAGATAATCTGGTTATTCCTTCAAATCTGATGTAGAATCTCACAATAATCATTCCTCATTAAGTGCCTGAGCATATTTGTTCAACAAATGACAGCAAACTACATTTTGACACATTGAAACCAGTGGCGGGAGCACCATACAAACCCAAAAGCCTTGCTTTTCCCTATAATGCAATCATAAAAGAAAAATAACACCATTAACGTAATTATATAAGAGTGGATTGTAGTTCTGATGATTTAACACAAGTCGGGAAGCCGGGCTTTTGGGCTTATTTATTTATTTTACACTTATACAAGTAGAGTACAGTAGACCTGCCACTGACTGAAACATAATTCAATGTATTAATTAATCAATCATTTCACTTAATTTCTCTTTGCGTTCAATATGATCACGATCAGAACAGTGTGCCATCAATACGGATTCACCGACTATTAGATTTTCAAAACACAAAGAACAAGCATACAATGCATCCCCGAAACAAACAATTTTATTATCATCTCGGTACATTTTCATAGGGTTTAACACAGTACTGGGCTGAATTTCCTTCCCAGCGGCCACACATTTTTTAATATAGGCCGTTTTGTAGAGAAAATGAATTTTTTCACAGTGCGATTGGCTAAGAATGTGCTTTAAAAGTTCATTCTCTTCTGTATCAGTTGTTTTACACGAAGGACAGTGAAACAGGATAGTGTTTTTCTCCTCAAAATTGGAGTCACACTGCAACTGTATGCTATGCACTTGTATATAAAACGTAATCCGTTCAATTGTAGCTTTTTGCAAAAGCATACTTTGTAATGAATCCTGGAAACTATTGTAACTTATAATTTGGTCCAAAGATTCCGAATAAGCTGTAAGTTTTGATGTATCGAGGCTAAAGTTTCCGATAGATGAGGAAATTGATGTAGAATGCTCCGGAGATTTTATTGTTAGCCCTGAATCAGTTTGAGATGAATGACATTTACATATACATTTGGAATCATCAAAACTACAATCCAATACGTCATCGGTAGAAAATAAATTAATCATAGCATCCCGTAAGTCTGGGAAATCATAATATTTCTGTTTCTTTTTAGCGTTGAAGCGTTTCTGAGGCTCCCGTTTAGTTAACAAATATTTCTTACCCCCCTGATTGTGTAAGTAGCAGTGTATGAAGTTCTCAATGGAACTCTTTATGGCTAGCAACTGTTTTCTCACTTTTGACTTAGTTTCATGGTCTTCTTTCTCCATTATTACATTCCAACTTCCAGATGGGCTTAAGTTCTTTAAATCCAAGTTATTCACATACATAACATCTCCAAGTTGCTTTGGAATGTTGGAAAGGTCTGTTCCAGGAAGGGCAGTAACTATTGATCTGGATTGGAACACCTTCGACACTTCTATATGGAATTGAAATTCATTAAACATCTTTTTAAGGAAACATTCAAGCTTTTCCAATTTCATTTGATAGTTGAACAGCAATTGCATCCGTTCTTCCTCATTTTTATCTAATTCAACGTCTGCAAACGATTCAGGAGTTGTTGATGGTATCGGTCTGCTTTCATCACTAGACTGGTGGTCAGAGATTTTCCTACACATTCTTATAGGAGATTTTGGTGTGCTATCAGACTTTTCAGATAGAGAATCAATTTCCAACTCCTCTTCTTCGATTGAAGATTCTATGTCTGATATTTCATCGTAGATATCGAACGATTTATTGAAATCAAAACCTTTGAATTTTTCACTGAAGGCATCAGATGTCTTGCTTTCTAATAAGATGTGTTTTGGAGTGTTTTCGACATTAAAATCAAGCTGGTTCA
Source organism: Anthocharis cardamines (assembly GCA_905404175.1). Lineage (NCBI taxonomy): Eukaryota > Metazoa > Arthropoda > Insecta > Lepidoptera > Pieridae > Anthocharis > Anthocharis cardamines. The sequence continues at coordinate 786,837 of FR989978.1, read as the reverse complement.
TGGACTGGCTAGCTTTTTGTATATCTACCTTTAGTTTCTTGCATTTCTTGCGTCTATGACGCAGGGGCGTATCAGTAAAGTTTAGAATATCAGTATCAGACAAAGAAGCTTTCTTCGCTGTAAATTTTTTAACAGATTCGGGTAACTGTAAGCTCGTATATTGCTTCGAAGTCGAATCAGGTTCGAAATGCTCAAACGTTGATTCTTCTACAACGTATGTGTTGCGACGTTTTTTATTATGCGAATCGGAATCCTCCGGTTTTTTGAAGTAGGAAATGTTTGATATTATATTTCTTATTGAGAACGCCATTGTAGGTGCAAAATCGCATTCACTGCGCGTTTTTTGAGCAAACTGTAAAGATTATGCTAACTATACAAATGTACACATTGAAATGCGAAATTTCATCTTAAATAAGGACTTACCTGGATTAATCGAGCCACAACACACAAAGGATTACTATGAATACGCTACAGCATTATTTAAAACTACCTCCTAACGATTCTTATTAAAATAAAAAAGTTCTTGAGTCGATGAATATTTTTCATTTTGACAACAAAAACATCTGTAATTTAATATGACTTATTTAAAAACACTTGCAGAACTTTTAAAGAACAATGTTCATGTATGGATTACATTTTTATTACCATTACTATATCATTTGGTCGGGTTTTATACTGTTATTGCCATGTTAAGTTCGTTCAATTCCCACATTTATATTTTATAATATGTTGATGTTTTAAAATTAAGAACAAAGTACTATGGAAGTTAGTGCATTACTAATTATTAACTTCCATTTTAATATGATATATAAATGAAACTATTGTATAGCTTGTCCAAGTTTAATGCTTTCTCTTGTAATAACAATTGCTATATTTTTCAAGTGATGTTCGTTGTCAATTCTTAATCGTCTGATCAACGACCTAACCAAAGAGGTTGATACTGGCGAAGTATTTATTCGCCACATCACCCCCCTACGGAGAAAATAAATCTAAACTTAACTTAGAAAGAAACATCTGTACAATACTACTTATTCTAAATTAAAAATAATAATAATAATAAACTTATAAATCTAAAACATCTCTAAACCTAACCCGTCTACCAGATCTAGTGGTGACAATAGGTGGTGCGGTATTAGAAACGTCTGACGAAGGAATGGGTGAACATACTGGAAATTGAACTGAGGTAGAAGGAGAAAAAGATACGTCTGAATCTAGATGTGCAGGCTTAACACGATCTATGCTGACTGTAGACTCTCTTCCATTCAAATCCAAGGTAAGTGTTTTATCTCTTCGTCTTAAAATGCGAAATGGGCCAGTATATGGAGGTTGTAAAGGACGACGTACAGTGTCATCACGCAGCATAACATGTGTCGCCGTTGCCAAATCCTTAAAAACAAAAGAAGACTGACGAGCATGACTTGAGGCAGGCACTGGACGTAAGGATTCCATGTGTCTCTTTAGCTGAACTACGAAGTCTGCGACGTCGGTGGAACTCCTCGGTTCTTCTGGTGGCATTATAAGTTCTCCGGGTAAGCGAAGAGGTTCGCCATAAACCAACTCAGCGGACGAAGTATTTAAGTCCTCCTTGAGTACAGTTCGCATACCAAGAAGTACGAGAGGAAGGGCTTTGCTCCACGATTCTGCGTGGCACATTAAAGAAGATTTAATTTGGCGATGCATGCGTTCTACCATGCCATTTGCACACGGATGGTAACTTGTTGTTCGTACTCTCTTTGCTGCGCATACGTTCATGAGACGCTGAAACAAATCTGATTCAAATTGACGTCCTTGATCGGTCGTCACTGTACTAGGTACTCCATAACGAGATACCCAACCAGTAACAAGTGTATCCGCCACTTCTTCAGCAGTAATTGAAGACATGGGCCAGGCTTCTGGCCAACGAGTAAATCTGTCCACTGCGGTTAAACAATATTTAAATCCGTTAGAATATGGAAGTGGACCAATGATATCTATGTGAATGTGGCGAAATCTACATGATGGTGTTTGAAATGAAATGAGAGGTGAATTGATATATCTGATCACCTTACTGCGCTGACATTCTAAGCATGACCGAGCCCAGGATCGACAGTCCTTATTAATATTCGGCCATACATAGCGCTCTGCTACCAGACGGATGGTAGCTTTCACACCGGGGTGACTAAGATTGTGTAATCGGTCAAAAGCTGCACGACGATAAGGTAAGGTTAGAAATGGTCGTGGTCGCCCCGTTGAGGTGTCACAAACAACAAAAGTTGTAGTTCCGGGAATCATTATCTTCTCCAACTTCATGGATGAAGACAAATGACAATCGTTAAGTTCCGAATCATTCTTCTGAGATTCGGCAAGTGCTTGAAAGTCTGCCTCCAATGAAATGGACTCAACCCGCGACATAGTATCAGCAACTACGTTGTCATCACCTTTAATGTAACGAATATCAGTTGTAAATTGACTAATAAAGGTAAGCTGATTCAGCTGGGTAGGCGGCAGTTTCTCACGACGCTGTACAAAGGCATAAATGAGAGGCTTATGATCTGTGAAAATGGTCACATGTTGCGCTTCTAATATGTGTCGAAAGTGTTGCACGCTCTCGTACACTGCTAGAAGTTCTCTATAATAAGTAGGCCACTCTGCCTGTTTTGCTGTCAGCTTTTTGCTGAAAAATGCGATTGGTTGCCAATCGTTACTAATTTTCTGTTGTAAGCAGGCACCTAAATGAGTGATTGAAGCGTCAGTGAACAAACCTAAAGAAGCGTTCGCATTAGGATGCGATAAGGCTGTGACGTCTGTCAAACTCTTCTTGCAATCAATAAAGCATTGTTCAAGCTCGGGCGTCCATGGAAATGGTTTAGCGCCTTTGCTGTTGGTTGCAGCGACTGCATCGATTAAAGGAGCCTGGTATTTGGCAGCGTTGGGCAAGAATCTACGGTAAAAGTTAAGCATGCCAAGAAATCTACGCATACCTTGCACTGTCTTAGGAAGAGGAAAATCCATAAGAGCGCGGATACGGTCTTCAGGTGGGTGTGTACCTGCTGCATTAATGCGGTATCCTAAAAAGGTTACTTCTTGAGCGCCAATATTACATTTCGCTGGGTTGATGACTACTCCGTATTCGTCCAGTCGACGGAATAATAGCCTGAGATGCTCAGCATGTTCAACGGCATCTTTGGAGTAAATAAGAATGTCATCTATATAAGCAAAACAAAAATCTAAACCACGAACCACTTCGTCTATGAACCTCTGAAAAGTTTGTCCGGCGTTTCTTAGACCAAATGACATATAAGGGAATTCATAGAGACCAAAGGGTGTAATAATCGCAGTTTTGCAAATATCGTCAGGATTGACAGGTATTTGTTGATAAGCTTTTACTAAGTCCAGAGTACTGAATACTGAGCAACCGGAAATATTTTGAGAAAAATCTCCTATATGACGGACTGGATAACGGTCCGGAATAGTGCGGGCATTCAAAGCTCTGTAATCACCACAAGGGCGATAAGTGTCATCCTTTTTAGGCACAAGATGAAGTGCAGAAGACCATGGACTACTGGATGGTCTAGCTGTGCCAACCTTCAACATCTCGTCAAACTCTTTCTTCGCTGCACGAAGCTTTTGTTGAGCGAGACGGCGTGGTCGAGCTGAAACTGGTGGTCCATCAGTAGTGTTGATGAAATGCACCGTTGTATGTTTGGGAAATTTAGGAGCACCTGGAGGACGGGTAATGCTGGAAAATTCTTTTAAAATGTGTGAGAAAGGAGAGTCCGGTATCTGAATAAACTTAATACTTTGTTGAGTAATCGAAGATACCACGGCGTTACAAGTTAAACCTGTTTTGTCGTCACGCAATATTCCGTGAGCACAATCCGGTAATAATTCATAATAAGCTAGAAAATCTGAGCCTATTATTGAAGTCCCCACATCTGCAATAATAAAATTCCATACAAAATCGCGTCTAAGTCCTAAATTTAATTTAATTTTTACTGTACCAAAAGTATTAATCTTTGAACCATTTGCTGCAATAACCTCATATGGTAGTGGCTTAGTATTTGAACTTGGTAAAAAAAATTTAGGTACGCAAGAAATGTCGGATCCGGTGTCGATCAAAAATCGACGGCCCGAATGCCGATCGGTCACAAAAAGACGGCGACATTTCAACGAGCAATCTGAAGTCGCCTTTACAGACTGCTGCTTGAGTTTTCCTGCTGAGAAACGTTCCAGGAACAGGGTTTAAAACATTTAGTTGCGTTGTTACCGAATCGTTTATGACACCAACATAATTTGTTGCGAGAGCAGGAGCGTGACCGACTCCGACTACGATCTCGGAAATTCGGACCTGCACGCGCACGATCTGTGGTGAGACTCGCGACCAAACGTGTGAGATCCATAACTTGTTCTTGAAGAATTTTTAATTGTCCTTCGGTTGTTGTATCGACGGAAACTGGTATAGACGTGTTAGCATTAACTAGCATGGGTCTAACAATGACCTCTTGGAGTCTATCTGCTAAATCACCTAATTCCTCAAGAGATTGCTGTTTTTGTGCAGTTAAGATACCTTGTATTTCGTGCGGCAACCTACTCATCCAAATGGTCTTCAATAATTCTGACGGAAAAGATCCACTGGCCAGAACTTTAAGGTGGCGAAGAAAGAAAGATGGTTTTCTATCACCAATATTTTCTTTTTCAAGGAGCCTCCGCATCTTTTCTTCATAAGACTCTGAAAATACAGCAATAAGAGCATCTTTTAACTTAGTATAGGGATGTTCTGATGGTGGAGTAGTTACTAGATCTTCTACCTCAGCCGCAGACTTAGTATCCAGCTGGCTAATTGCATGGTAGAATTTGGTCAACTCTTGTGAGATGCCATTAATGTGGAACTGTGCCTCCAAGCTGGCGAACCACAAACCAGGCCGATCAGGCCAGAAAGGAGGAACACGAATGGACACTCTGTCTACCATGATCTGAGAAGCAGAAGTACTAGCCTTAGGTTCACCAATACCTTCATCAGTCATCGTGTTAAATACTAAACAAACAACAAAAATAGAAATAAAATTAAACTATAACATAGTAGTAGAAAAGAACTTAACTAACTTACCTAGTACATATTAATTAATATAAAATAAAAATAACACTTTGACAAAAAAGAAAAAAAAAAACTGTGGCACAAAATTGTACGGAAAATACCAAGATTAGTTCCGAATTAGTTCCGTAGCGTAGCAGTTGCAGTGTGCTGTGCTGAAGGTGGGTGCCGACCAGGCACACGCGCTCGCCGCATGCCAGAGGTCAGGATACCCGTTGTAGGCTTGTTGGCTGTGACTTGATTGCTTTTGGTTAATATTACTCAATATTTCAAGAAACACATTTTATGTTGAGAAATTATTGTTGAAAGGACGGCATCCAAAATACAGAGCGTTGCTGCGGATGACGTCAGGCTTCTCGATGTTCAGAGAAGTAGGTGTCCTTCTGCGGGGGTTTGTGAGAGTAATCGCTACCAGAGTCACTACTAGAACTGCGACTGCGTTTTTTCTTTTCTTTTGTCGGGGTCACCAATTATGGAAGTTAGTGCATTACTAATTATTAACTTCCATTTTAATATGATATATGCTTATTTCAATGCATGTCATGAGGATTGGTTATTCCCGTTTCTGAAGACCGACTTTGCTGGGAGAGAGGCCTTTAATTTTGCAACTGCTCTTAACCTCTCCCAACTTGTCACTGAAGCAACTCGAATACCGGATATTGTTCATCACACTGCCAACTGCCTCGACCTTCTGTTAACAACAGATCCAGACCGATACGTGGTAACGGTTGCTGCCCCACTCGGTACATCCGACCACTGTCTGGTGAAATCTGTATCGACATACTCTCCTCCAGATGACTCGGTGAAGGGTACGAGGAGAATGTGGCGATACAAGTTAGCAGACTGGGATGAGTTGCGGCATTTTTATGCATCTTTTCCTTGGCGGCAGGTTTGTTTTTCATCCACCGACCCGTCGAGCTGCGCTGATTCTGTTGTCGACGTGATACGTCTGGGTATGGAATATTTCATCCCGTTTTCAGATGTATCAGTTGACAATAAAGCACGACCTTGGTTTAATGCTTCGTGTGCTCATGCTGAAATGATTAAGCAAAATGCATACAAAGCCTGGGTCGATGCTCGCTGCTGCAAATCTCCGGATATTGGTGCTAAAAAGAAAATATTTAACAAAGCTGCCAAGTCATGTAAGAAGGCATTAAAAAGAGCTCGATTCGATCATATTCAGCGAATTGGGGAAAGGCTAGCATCTCACCCTGCGGGTAGCAAATCATTCTGGTCACTTGCCAAAGCTGTAGAATCGAACTTTTCTCGCCCTTCGCTACCGCCGCTGATAAAACCTGACGGAACACTGGCTCACACCGCTAAGGAGAAGGCTAACATTTTTGCCACTCTTTTTGCGAATAATTCTCGTCTAGACTCCGCGAACCGAACTCCACCCTGCATACCTCAACAAAAATATCTTATGCCTGAAGTTCGCATAACGCAAAAAGTTGTTTTAAAAGAGTTACGTAGCCTAGATGTGAATAAAGCCAGTGGACCTGACGGAATACCAGCAGTAGTTCTCAAGACCTGTGCAGCCGAGTTATCTCCTGTTCTGACACGTCTATTCCGTCTATCATTTAATTCAGGGATTGTTCCTAAAGCCTGGAAGCTTGCTAACGTACAGCCCATACCAAAAAAGGGAACTCGTGCAGACCCCTCAAACTATCGACCGATTTCAATAACCTCCATACTCTGCAAGACTATGGAGCGTATATTGAATTATCGGCTCCTCGCGTACCTAGAAGCCAACGACCTTTTAAGCGACCGACAGTACGGTTTTCGCCAAAAAAGGTCGACTGGCGATCTTCTAGTGCACGCCACACACCTATGGGGAGAAGCCATCGAGAATCACGGGGAAGCGCTTGCCGTCTCCCTTGATATCTCGAAGGCTTTCGATAAAGTCTGGCACGAAAGCCTTCTTAGCAAGCTTCCTTCATACGGCATAACCCCCTTCCTCACGGCTTGGATAAAGGACTTCCTGAGCGAACGATCGATCCGAGTAGTGGTTGACGGCTGCTCATCAGATCAAATGGCTATTAATGCCGGGGTACCTCAGGGGTCAGTTCTCTCCGCAACGCTGTTTCTGTTACATATAAATGATATGCTCCGACCCAATATATTCAGTTATGCAGACGACAGCACAGTTACGGAGTCATACTTATCTAACGCTCGTGCTTCAAAGGAACAAATAATGGTAGAACGGAAAGCTATGGTCGAACGTATAAATAGTACCCTGCGTGAAGTGTCTGATTGGGGCGACGCCAACTTGGTGCAGTTCAACGCTGCCAAGACTCAGGCGTGTCTTTTTACCGCCAAACGGAGCACTTTTGACCACACTCCATCTTTCCAGGATGTAGCTGTGGAAATCACCGACCATCTGGAGTTGCTGGGTGTCACCTTATCACCGACTCTCAACTTTGGAAAGTTCATAGCATCCAAAGCCCAACTTGCTGCGAAAAAACTAGGCATATTAGCGAAGGTCAGGCAGTACTTCACACCTAGGCAGCTTTTAAATCTATATCAAGCTCAAGTCCGTTCTTGTGTGGAGTACTGCTCTCACCTTTGGGCAGGTTCAGCCAAATCTCACCTTGGGGCTCTGGATGCAATTGAAAGACGTGCCAAACGCCTAATTGACGACCCAGACATTGTAGATCGTCGACTACTATCCCTTGAACACCGGCGAAAAGTGGCCAGTCTATCGGTCTTCTACAGGTTGCATTCTGGTGAATGTGCATCCGAGCTGCACCAACTAATTCCACCATCTCCGTTTCATCACCGGACATCCAGACGCACGGCGGGGTTCCATCCTTACCTAGTGGAGATACCACATGTTCGCACAGGGCGCTTCGCTTCCTCTTTTTTATTGCGAACCGCTAAGGACTGGAACTCTCTCCCTGCGTCTGTCTTTCCTGAGCAATACAACATGGCTCTTTTTAAGTCTCGAATTAATAGGCATCTCCTAGGTAAGCGTGTCTTAACATCATAGCCCGCATCAGCACTTTCCATCAGGTGAGATGGCGGGCAAACGCTTACCTATTCTAGAATAAAAAAAAAAAAAAAAGATATATAAATGAAACTATTGTATAGCTTGTCCAAGTTTAATGCTTTCTCTTGTAATAACAATTGCTATATTTTTCAAGTGATGTTCGTTGTCAATTCTTAATCGTCTGATCAACGACCTAACCAAAGAGGTTGATACTGGCGAAGTATTTATTCGCCACAGTACATATAATATATAGGAAAATGAAGATTAATTATGGAGGCAATATTGGTGCACTAAACAGTAAACAATTAGGTACTAGACATGAAGAGTAGACTCGTTTTTCTCCAATGTCTTTATATTGATCATAGATTACAATCAATTATAAAATATTATCTATAATCTGTGCAAATAACTTAATGTTAATTGTCAAATGTCAAATGTCGATAGCAGCTGTTTTAAAGTTGTGTGTTATTATTTTGAAAAAATAAATAATCAGTGTTTTTACTATTTTTGATTAACAGAAATTGACTGAAAAGTGCAAAGTTTTACACTAAGGTGCGTGAATAATTCCTATCGAAAAGAAACAATATTGTTCTGATGCTCTAGACTTGGTATCTTTCCATTCTGTCGCTACAAAACTGGGACACATCGAAATAGGATAGTTAAGTAAATAAATAGAAGACCCAGAATATTTGGAATAATTATGCAAAAGTCTGTAATCTTTTCGTTAATTATTCGATAGTCCATGACCAGATGATATTCTTTCCACTATTAAATGCAGAGTAGCTATTTTGGATGGTGACTGGCATCAGCATTGTAGTTGCAAATGTCAATTGACTGCGATCTCCCCTTTAAATAACATGCCCTGCAGAATGCAATTTAAATTTTTTCTCATATTTTAAGCACATTGCTTTCATTCAAGCAGATACTGGATAGAATGGGTTTTTAAGACAGACATATTGGGTTCTTTCTGAAATTTTGTTTATGGAATGAGCTGTCGGCTCACTTGTAAGTGATCACTGGCACCTATAGATGTCTACAACGAGATGATTTGCAGATACAATGCCAGTTATAAGAATTGAGTAGTAACAGTTCATAACTGCAAAAAATGCTGATGAAGGGTCAAAATTGTATTAACACATAACAGACAGGTTGAATCTGCTGTCTTTCCTAGTTTGTGGAAATCTTTGGCCGTTTTTATGGTTATATTATTTAGAAATATTTCTTAAAATCACATAACATCATCTGCCAGTTGATCCCTAACTAATAGTATCATGAAAAAATAATGTGCATAAATGAAAACCCTAATACAACATACCAAAAATGCATGAAATAACATAGATCTGTGTTGCCTTCCTTAGGAAGTCATGGTGGAAAAACGTAAATCTAACTGTCGATACATTGTGTGTATTTCGAATAAAGTATCTCTCTGTATATCTAGCCAACATGAAGCCATCAATAGATGTAGACTCTCTCCGGAGTGAACACGAGTCAGATGAACAATGGTACGTCCGTCGCAGCTTCATGCAAGAACATAAGGACAACTTTGAGGAAGAAGAACTGGTTACATTAGCACAGTTATACACTAATATTGAGTTTCTCGGTTGCAGGTATGTGTTTTTCAGAATATTGTGAAAGTCATAAGAATATTCAGAAAATTAACATAAAATAATAAGTTTCATACGTGTTCCTATTTGTATTATCCACTCAAGCGTCTCGCCGAGTTGGCGCGTACAAAAAATATAGCTTATCGTCGTTGCGCCTGCCAAATTCCATATGTGCATTTTTGTATAGTTTTGGGAAACAACGAAAAACGTATTATTGACTCACATACAGAGCTTTTCTTAACGGTCAAAACACATATGGAATTAGTTAAACTCCTTTCCAGTTCGAATATCACAAAAAGGATTTTAGTAACACATAGAGAATAAAACTAAGACTATTTTTTGTGCAAAAACCAAAAATCAAAAAAATGCACATATGGAATTTGGCAGGCGCAACGACGTTATGTCACTTGCTGATAATGTAGCTTTCTATTAGTGAAAGAAATTTTAAAATTGTTTAAGTAGAACCAGAGATTACTCCCTAAAACTTTTTTACTCCTTGGGTTACATTATTAAATTTTTAGTAGGGATCCCTAATTATTTCTGAAAGTAAATATAGCCAATGTCACTCAGTGAATGTAGCTTTCTAATGGTGAAAGATTTTTAAAAGCGGTTGAGTAGTTTTTGAGTTAACCGTAACAAACAAGTATAGAAATCTTTCCTCTTTATAATATTAGTATAGATAGTCCCACTCTAAAAAGTATGGGTTCACTCTTCGAAATTTTCAGTCTCGGAATAAGTTTGATATTAGTGGGAAAGAGTCATAAGAGAATTTTTGAAGAGGACAGTTTTAATTTTCCACTGGATAATTTTCACAATTTCTTTAGCCAGCGCTCTCTTTTGAATAGCGCAGTTTTTCGATGATCTTTTAGCCTTTGGAAATGGGCTGCCCGTCTAGTAAAATCGTTGATTTTTTCTTAAGTTTGCTTTATTTTCATGTAAAATGACCTATTACAGATATCCACAAGCTACAATGCAACGAATCGCTGGTCTAGCCGAGAAAGTTTCAGCTAAATATAAAGAAAGCAGGAAGAATAAACTAAAACGCACATTCGTCCAAGCAAGTGATGCAGCTGAGCAAAAAGCTAAACGAACTTTCAAATAAAGTAGAATATAATCTGTGAGCTTTTGAGATCAGTTGGGGAAATATTAAATTTCCCTAACATTTACCCTATTATCAAATTTCCTCAACTTTTACCCTATTATCAAATTTCCCCAACTTTTACCCCATCATCAAATTTCCCCAACTTTTACTCTATTATCAAATTTCCTCAACTTTTACCCTAAAATATTTCATCGTACTAAGTAAAAAATAAATGTGAAATTCATTTCAAGTCAGGAAATCCATACACTTCAAGGCTTTTGTGAGCGGACGGAATTAGGACATTTGTGACACTCATACTATGTCCAGTCATATGGATAACGTATTATAGAAAATCGGTAGGATTCGAAACCACAATCGGAATGCAAAATGCCCAAGGCGCTAACGACTAAAACTCTAGCTATTATTATTAAGCTTATATTTTTATAAATAAATATGTATGTCGTATATTACTTTGTTTTATTGGAATACCTCTTAATGGCCTGCGGGGTTAGAACGCAAGTCACAAAAACGATTCGACTGATCGTGTCGCTTCATTGTGATTGGTGTAGAGAGTCTCTAGACCAATCACAATGAAGCGAGACGATCAGTCAAATCGTTTTTGTGACTTGCATTCTAACCCCGCTGATCCTGTTTAAATACTTATCATATTTTTACGTGAAGTTTTCTAAAATATCTAAATTTATAAGTACATTAGAAAGAATATGTTAAATATTAAAAAGCAAACACCTTAGGGACAAAGTTCCCTTAACCTTTTTTTTAATTATTAGGCAAAGACATCCTTATATTCAAAATAATGATTTTTTTTTAGAAATTTCAAAATGTTTGTTTTCTTTTAATTGTCACGGCTTAACCGATTTTGATGAAATTGACTATTGAACTTGTATAGGGAATGAAGAAAATAACAAATAACACAATTCAGTAAATATTTATTTAAAAAATTCCTATTATCAATAATTTGATTTTTTTATACAAAACTAACTTACTACTAAAACTAATAGTTGAAACATCTGATGTCATATAAGATTTGAATTCTATACAAAATTCGTCAAACCTCAATATTATCTTAGTTATAATTCACCCAGACGTTAACTTACGCCCCTATTACATTTGTAATCGATCATTTAAATGAATATTGACCCAAACTATAGTAACATAAGCTCCTATTACATTTGTAATTGATAATATAAATGAAAATTCACACAGGCGATAACTTACGCCTCTACTATATTTGTAATCGATAATTTAAATGAAAATTGACCCAAACAGCAATAACATACCCTCCTATTATATTTATAATCGATCATTTAAATTAAAATTGACCCAAACGATAATAACATAACCTTCTATTACATTTGAAATTGATCATATAAATGAAAATTGGCCCAAACAGCAATAACTTAACCTCCTATTATATTTGTAATTGATCATATAAATGAAAATTGGCCCAAACAGCAATTTTTACCCTCCTATTATATTTATAATTGATCATATAAATGAAAATAGGCCCAAACAGCAATTCTTACCCTCCTATTATATTTGTAATTGATCATAAAAAATGAAAATTGGCCCAAACAGCAATTCTTACCCTCCTATTATATTTGTAATTGATCATATAAATGAAAATTGGCCCAAACAGCAATAACTTACCCTCCTATTATATTTGTAATTGATCATATAAATGAAAATTGGCACAAACAGCAATAACTTACCCTCCTATTATATTTGTAATTGATCATATAAATGAAAATTGGCCCAAACAGCAATTCTTACCCTCCTATTATATTTGTAATTGATCATATAAATGAAAATAGGCCCATACAGCAAAAACTTTTGTATTTCTATGACATTTGTATTTAATCATTTAAATGATATTTTTCCCAAAACGGAGCAGATATTTTGAGTTTAACTATGAATTTATATATAGTTATTATATTAAAACTCTTTGGGGGTCAATTTTTTAAATATAAACAGTTCAGAATTTTTAAAAGAATCCAAAGTAACGTTATAGTTTTTTTGTTAAAACTTTATATATTTAACGTTATAATGATATAATATGTTGTATTTGTAACATTATAGTATATTGTAGTTAAAATAATTTTGATATAGACTAAATCTTAGTTGAAAAATAACAATTTCAAATAACTACAAGACCAAAAATTAAAGTTACCCACAATTTAAGATTTTATTATATATTTCAATTGACTATCTTTTAATTCAACTTAAATTATTAATTATTCTTTCCTCTGAAGTACTTATTGAAACAAAAACCTATTTAATTTGTTTTTTTTTTTCAATATTTACAAATAATAAATGCCACATCTGGTGTTTAATTAATAAAAAATTAGAAATACCCTCATTTAATTGTAAAATTTGTATTCCTTATATTTTCATAAAATCAAATGCTTTTAGACATTACGAAGTATTTCTTCATATCTAATTTATAATATCTTAAATATTTTAATACGATTTCAACACCCGCTAATAAAATAAAAAATAATTTATTTGCATTATTGCAACTTAAAAACAAAGATTAACAAATAGATATCAGTCTCGAGTTCGTAACCCCCATATTGACGTCCGTCTTGTACCAACAGTCGGACGAGCTATTGCGCTACAAAAAAAAAAAAAGTTATACATAATATATTGATTATTATCAAACGAAGTAAGAAATATATTGGGATTAGACGTAAAAGTATAAACTATTTTAGGTATCCGACGTTTGTAGTAAGAAATATATTAGGAATTTTACGTAGGAGTAAGAAATATATTGGTAATTTGATGTAGGAGTAAGAAATATTTTGGTAATTTGACGTAGGAGTAAGAAATATATTGGTAATTTGATGTAGGAGTAAGAAATATATTGGTAGTTTGATGTAGGTGTAAGAAATATATTGGTTATTTGATGTAGGAATGAGAAATATATTGGTAATTTGATGTAGGAGTAAGAAATATATTGGTAATTTGATGTAGGAGTGAGAAATATATTGGTTATTTGACATAGGAGTGAGAAATATATTGGTAATTTGATGTAGGAGTGAGAAATATATTGGTAATTTGATGTAGGAGTAAGAAATATATTGGTTATTTGACATAGGAGTGAGAAATATATTGGTAATTTGATGTAGGAGTGAGAAATATATTGGTAATTTGATGTAGGAGTAAGAAATATATTGGTTATTTGACATAGGAGTGAGAAATATATTGGTAATTTGATGTAGGAGTGAGAAATATATTGGTAATTTGATGTAGGAGTAAGAAATATATTGGTAATTTGATGTAGGAGTAAGAAATATATTGGTAATTTGATGTAGGAGTAAGAAATATATGAACTATTTGACATGGGAGCACGAAATATGTATATTAAGAATGTTGTTTAGGAGTAAGAAGTATATTAGGAATTTCACATAGAAGTAAGAAATATATTGAAAATTAACGTAAGAGTATGAAATATATTAGTGATCGGAAGTAGGATACTATTATTTGCAAAGTGTATGTATGTAGGTGTGTGGACAACTGACCTGAACATAAACTGGTTGATCTGTATGGCAGGTAGGGTTGTCCTCAGCACGTTGAGCGAGGTGGCGGGCAGCATCCCCCACACCTCCAGGTACTGCAGCGCCGACATGCCGCTCAGCTTCCTATACATTTGATACCCTTAGCCTACGCGCAGCTTAGAACCACCGGTGGCCGCGTTTCAGCCACTGGTAAATGTATGAAATATCACGCGCGTAGCTTGTGGCGGCCACCGGTGGCTGTGCTGTGGTCGCCACTTGTGGCTCTAGTCTGCGCGTAGGCTTATAGTCCCCGAGACCCCTAATGGGGCACGGGCTCATCATACATTTCTACATGTTATAATTGTAGCGATATCTATAATCCGCTACAAGAACCACTACAAAGACGTCTAATCCTGAATCGCGCTATCAAAGTGTTTCCGAGCGCTCAGTATATATACAACATCTCGACATCAACCACTGGGGCCTTAGGGCCGGCCCTTCGACTGGTCGAGGATCCTCCCTTTAGGTTGGAGGAAGACCACACCTCCCTTCCTCCACACTAATAATTTATTGACAATCAAAAATGAGGGGAAAACATCTGCAAAGTGGCGTTTTTATTATGTTATGATACAGCCTCAACCAACACCATTAATGATGCGCGGACGACCTATTTTTTTTATTTCGAGCACTCGGCAATCAATATTACCTTGTTTTTAGAAAACTAAAGTTAAAGCTCCAGCACTACCGCCCCACTCGCCTGTCCGCAGTCTGATAGGTCCAGCTCCAGTAGTATTCCACCCCCCCCCCCCCCCCACCCGCCTGTCCGCAGTCCGCCAGGTGCAGCTCCAGCAGTGTCCAGCTGTACTCACGTGAGCGCGTGCGGCGGCAGCAGGTAGCAGCGGCTGAGCGCCAGGTGCTCGAGCCGGGCCAGCGGCAGCAGCGCGGCCAGCGCGGCGCGGCCCAGCTGCGCGCAGTCCGCCAGGTGCAGCTCCAGCAGTGTCCAGCTGTACTCACGTGAGCGCGTGCGGCGGCAGCAGGTAGCAGCGGCTGAGCGCCAGGTGCTCGAGCCGGGCCAGCGGCAGCAGCGCGGCCAGCGCGGCGCGGCCCAGCTGCGCGCAGTCCGCCAGGTGCAGCTCCAGCAGTGTCCAGCTGTACTCACGTGAGCGCGTGCGGCGGCAGCAGGTAGCAGCGGCTGAGCGCCAGGTGCTCGAGCCGGGCCAGCGGCAGCAGCGCGGCCAGCGCGGCGCGGCCCAGCTGCGCGCAGTCCGCCAGGTGCAGCTCCAGCAGTGTCCAGCTGTACTCACGTGAGCGCGTGCGGCGGCAGCAGGTAGCAGCGGCTGAGCGCCAGGTGCTCGAGCCGGGCCAGCGGCAGCAGCGCGGCCAGCGCGGCGCGGCCCAGCTGCGCGCAGTCCGCCAGGTGCAGCTCCAGCAGTGTCCAGCTGTACTCACGTGAGCGCGTGCGGCGGCAGCAGGTAGCAGCGGCTGAGCGCCAGGTGCTCGAGCCGGGCCAGCGGCAGCAGCGCGGCCAGCGCGGCGCGGCCCAGCTGCGCGCAGTCCGCCAGGTGCAGCTCCAGCAGTGTCCAGCTGTACTCACGTGAGCGCGTGCGGCGGCAGCAGGTAGCAGCGGCTGAGCGCCAGGTGCTCGAGCCGGGCCAGCGGCAGCAGCGCGGCCAGCGCGGCGCGGCCCAGCTGCGCGCAGTCCGACAGGTCCAGCTCCAGCAGTGTCCAGCTGTACTCACGTGAGCGCGTGCGGCGGCGGCAGGTAGCAGCGGCTGAGCGCCAGGTGCTCGAGCCGGGCCCGCGGCAGCAGCGCGGCCAGCGCGGCGCGGCCCAGCTGCGCGCAGTCCGCCAGGTCCAGCTCCAGCAGTGTCCAGCTGTACTCACGTGAGCGCGTGCGGCGGCAGCAGGTAGCAGCGGCTGAGCGCCAGGTGCTCGAGCCGGGCCAGCGGCAGCAGCGCGGCCAGCGCGGCGCGGCCCAGCTGCGCGCAGTCCGCCAGGTCCAGCTCCAGCAGTGTCCAGCTGTACTCACGTGAGCGCGTGCGGCGGCAGCAGGTAGCAGCGGCTGAGCGCCAGGTGCTCGAGCCGGGCCAGCGGCAGCAGCGCGGCCAGCGCGGCGCGGCCCAGCTGCGCGCAGTCCGACAGGTGCAGCTCCAGCAGTGTCCAGCTGTACTCACGTGAGCGCGTGCGGCGGCAGCAGGTAGCAGCGGCTGAGCGCCAGGTGCTCGAGCCGGGCCAGCGGCAGCAGCGCGGCCAGCGCGGCGCGGCCCAGCTGCGCGCAGTCCGCCAGGTCCAGCTCCAGCAGTGTCCAGCTGTACTCACGTGAGCGCGTGCGGCGGCAGCAGGTAGCAGCGGCTGAGCGCCAGGTGCTCGAGCCGGGCCAGCGGCAGCAGCGCGGCCAGCGCGGCGCGGCCCAGCTGCGCGCAGTCCGCCAGGTGCAGCTCCAGCAGTGTCCAGCTGTACTCACGTGAGCGCGTGCGGCGGCAGCAGGTAGCAGCGGCTGAGCGCCAGGTGCTCGAGCCGGGCCAGCGGCAGCAGCGCGGCCAGCGCGGCGCGGCCCAGCTGCGCGCAGTCCGCCAGGTCCAGCTCCAGCAGTGTCCAGCTGTACTCACGTGAGCGCGTGCGGCGGCAGCAGGTAGCAGCGGCTGAGCGCCAGGTGCTCGAGCCGGGCCAGCGGCAGCAGCGCGGCCAGCGCGGCGCGGCCCAGCTGCGCGCAGTCCGCCAGGTGCAGCTCCAGCAGTGTCCAGCTGTACTCACGTGAGCGCGTGCGGCGGCAGCAGGTAGCAGCGGCTGAGCGCCAGGTGCTCGAGCCGGGCCAGCGGCAGCAGCGCGGCCAGCGCGGCGCGGCCCAGCTGCGCGCAGTCCGACAGGTCCAGCTCCAGCAGTGTCCAGCTGTACTCACGTGAGCGCGTGCGGCGGCAGCAGGTAGCAGCGGCTGAGCGCCAGGTGCTCGAGCCGGGCCAGCGGCAGCAGCGCGGCCAGCGCGGCGCGGCCCAGCTGCGCGCAGTCCGACAGGTGCAGCTCCAGCAGTGTCCAGCTGTACTCACGTGAGCGCGTGCGGCGGCAGCAGGTAGCAGCGGCTGAGCGCCAGGTGCTCGAGCCGGGCCAGCGGCAGCAGCGCGGCCAGCGCGGCGCGGCCCAGCTGCGCGCAGTCCGACAGGTCCAGCTCCAGCAGCCGCGGGCAGCGCGCCGCCAGCGCCGCCACCACTGCACATGGTTACACCGCAGTTGATACTAGCTTGTATACTAGTTGATACTAGGTTAAATACTAATTGATACTAGGTTACATACCAGTTGATACTAGGTTAAATACTAATTGATACTAGGTTACATACCAGTTGATACTAGGTTAAATACTTTTTCATACTATACTAAATACTTATTGATACTAGGTTAAATACTTTTTCATACTAGACTAAATACTTATTGATACTATGGTAAATACCAGTTGATACTAGGTTATATTCCATTTGATAATAGTTTTTAACCTGTTTGACAGTAGATTATATTGTGGGGTGTCCAAGACACCCCGGCTTGTAACCCGAGTCCATAGTGGGGAATGAGCAGACATATATCTGTCCCTTTCACTGTTTCTTTACAAACAAGAAGATGGGATCTTCTGTACCCTGCTTAACCTAAACAATTTTTTTTTTTATTTTCTCGAGAATCGAACCCACGGCTCTAACCCTGTATAACCCCCAACTTACTGTCATCAGTCAATTTCCTAGCACCGCTTATGTTGAGCCTGTGCAGCTTCTGGGGGAGACTCTCTACCAGCACTTCGAGAGCGTCTTCATTCAAACTGCACCAAGATATGTTCAGCGATTGTAAGCTATGGGAAAACAGAGACATACATATGAACAAACGAAGCTAATATTATAATATTTTGTTTTTTATAGATATCGACAGACGAGCATGAGTTTCACTTGATGGTGGGATACCTCAGCCACAGAACATCCGTCAATGATGCGCTGTCGACCTATGTTTGTTTTATGTTAGATATCGACAGACGAGCATGAGGTTCACTTGACGGTAGGTGACACCTCAGCCACAGAACATCGGTCAATGATGTGCTGACGACCTATGTTTTTGTATGTCAGATATCGACAGACGAGCATGAGGTTCACTTGACGGTAGGTGACACCTCAGCCACAGAACATCGGTCAATGATGTGCTGACGACCTATGTTTTTGTATGTCAGATATCGACAGACGAGCATGAGGTTCACTTGACGGTAGGTGACACCTCAGCCACAGAACATCGGTCAATGATGTGCTGTCGACCTATGTTTTTGTATGTCAGATATCGACAGACGAGCATGAGGTTCACTTGATGGTAGGCGATACCTCAGCCACAGAACATCAGTCAATGATGCGCTGTCGACCTACTTTTTACTTCGATCATTCGGAAAACCATAGACTGAAACCGAAACGCGGTTAACTTCACGGCTTTTCCATCTATGATAATATAATATACGATTCAAAAGAGCTTTATAAAAGTACGAGGGGCTCGTTGGCGCGTTCGGTAGAACACCTGCCGTGCGCATCGATGGCGCGTGGGTTCGAATCCCACCGGGAGCACATGCTTATAATTTTCTGTAAGCATGTTTTCCCCACGTCTGGTAACTTCGGGCATTGATCGGGTGGGAGGAATATCTAAATTCCGACCGGGTAACGAACCACCGTTCATAGATGGAAGAACCGTGAAGTGCATATTGAGCGTTTCGGTTTCAGTCTATGGATTTCCGAATACTCAAAGTAAAAAGTAGGTCGACAGCGTATCATTGACTCTGTTCTGCGGGGTATCTACCATCAAGTGAACCTCATGCTCGTCTGTCGATATCTAACATAGATATCTCACCTCACACATCCTTGTAATATCTCTTTCAGTCCTTCACAATTGATTCCTTGTGCCATTGTTAAATTTAATGTCTCCATATATTTACATTTACCTGTAACAGAAAAATATAATTACTATAGAATTACACTAACATTATTAGTGAGCGGTGATCAGTGAAACAGACACAGATGTGTGTCTGCCCCATGCCCCACTAGGAGCCTCGGAATTCTAAGAAGTACCAGGACATCAGAAATATGTAACAAGTATTCTATCAATGTATACTGGTTAATAATTACTAAAGAATACACTAGCATTAGTGAGCGATGATCAGTGAAACGGACACAGATGTGTGTCTGTCCCATGCCCTTGGGAACAACCATAAAGAACGACACACGTTAAGGGGGGGAGATCGACGAAGTGTGACATTGTGTGACAAGGGGTCCTAGATATCATGACGTCACATTTCAAACCTTAGACTTGAGTTAAAATACCAAACTTGAACTATCTAATATATAAAATTTCCATGTCACAATGTTAGTTACCGTACTCCTCCGAAACGGCTTTACCGATTTTTACCAAATTTTATATGCATATTCAGTAGGTCTGAGAATCGGCGTTATTTTTCATACCCCTAAGTGATAAGGGTTGTTCACCCTTAATTTTTTTTTAATTTTTGGACGAAATTTTTTATTTTTTTATAATGTGGCATTAAAAAACACATCCAACCCTAATTAATTTTTTATCACCAACCCCTGCTTTTTAGAAATTATTTACATGGCAAATCAACGTTTGCCGGGTCAGCTAGTAATTTAATAATATCTAGATGTAAAATGAGTCGTATAGAATCAAAGGCGGCTATCTGACTATTTTTGATCCGTCAATCTACAAAAAAAAAGTTCTTGTCGTTTAGACTGTTATGTTTTTTTATATATTTGGTTTTATCTTTAATTGTTAATATTAATAGATACCTTAAACATGCAACGAATGATACCTAATACAAAAATAAAGGAGAAAAACGTTGTCTTTTTTAAATTGCTAACAATCAGCCATAAGTCAGATAGCCGCCTTTGATTCTATACGACTTAATTGCAAAATATGTGACGTCACACTGGAAGGGAAGTCTCACAAATGTGACCAACATGTGACAAAGACAAGGGGTCAAAAAATCAAGAAATTAGTGACGTACTTTATGGATGACTCCCTCGGGGACTCGTACACTCACCTATTAAGCTCATAGCTCGCTCACTCAGTCTCAAGTTCTCCACACTGAGCTTCCTGAGAGCGGGACAGTGCTCAAGTAAGCTCTCAAGCGTACCACAGTCTACAGAACACATGCTCAGGTCCAGGTATTGAACACGGGACGGGCAGACGGTGGGCGGGCGCCAGTCACCAATCTGAAAAATGAGGTATTTTATCATTGACAAAAGTCTTAACACGCTTATCATCCTTGTATCATATGTGATACAATCTACGCATGGAACGTCCCTGCATCATATGTGAATCAATCTAAGACCGACACGTCCTTGCACCATATGTGATAAAATAGAAGATAATAATATTGCCTTGCATCACATGTGATACAACCATACTGGTGTGTCCTAGCATACGACCTTGCATCACGTGATGCAATCAGGAACTCGATTTCGATATTTTTTTATTTGTCTGGAAATCTGTTTGACAATTTTTCTTATCCTATGTTATTATGATTTGTATTATACATATTATATTACACTAGCAACGCGCCCCGGCTTCACACGGGTGCAATGTAGATGTACTATACACAAAAACCTATGTTACTCGCTGATAATGTAGCTTTCTATTGGTGAGAGTTTTTAAAATCGATTCAGTAGATCCAGAGATTACTCCCTACAAACTCACAAATTTTATAATATTAGTATAGACAACGAGTGAAAGAAGAGAATGGAAAATGAGAACATATGAGTCGAGCCCAAACAAAATGAGGAACAGGGTAAGAAGAAGGGCCACTAAAAATTGAAAATACCAAAAAAAATATATATTGGACAGAATAATTCCGTCTTCCTATTTTTCTCCCTCAGCCAGCAAAAGCTGACCATGGAAAAAATGTAATAATATCTCTCTCTCCCTTTCTCAGCCAGCAAAAGCTGACCTTGGAAAAAATGTAATATGTCTCTCCCTCTCTCAGCCAGCAAAAGCTGACCTTGGAAAAAATGTAATATATCTCTCCCTCTCTCAGCCAGCAAAAGCTGACCTTGGAAAAAATGTAATATATCTCTCCTTCTCTCAGCCAGCAAAAGCTGACCTTGCATAAAATGTAATCTCTCTCCCTCTCTCAGCCAGCAAAGGCTGACCCTGGAAATAAGTAATAATATCACTCTCGTCCTCTCTCAGCCAGCAAAAGCTGACCACGGAAATAAGTACTTAATAATATCACTCTCGCCCTCTCTCAGCCAGCAAAAGCTGACCTTGGAAAAATTTATATCTCTCTCAATCTCTCTCGCCAGCAAAAGCTGACCTTAGCAAAAAAAAATATCTCTCAATCTCTCTCAGCCAGCCAAAGCTTACCTCCGAGCTAGCCAGCCGCAGTATGACAGGCTTCCTCAGCAGGATCCGGCCGATGGCGTCCTTCGATAGGGTCTTGTTGCCCAGGTCCAGTCTCTGCCAGAGTGTCTCGTCGCAAGCCACCCTGTGCCATCTGAAATTAATAAAAAATAAAACAAACAAATATTTTTTTTTGTTCTATTATTGAGCTGCGGAGTAACGGGTTGGAGCTAGTTTCGTTTAGATTTTAGATCGTATCCTGTATTAACTTAAATAAAAAAATAAAACAAACAAATAAAATTTATTTTAGTAGTGTTTCTATTATTATTAGCCACAGAGTCCTGGATTCGAATCTTGGTTTCATTTAGTTCACACTCTGTTTCAACTTAAATAAAAAATAAAACAAACAAATAAAACTTATTTTAGTAGTCTTTCTATTATTAGCCGCAGAGTCCTAGATTCGAATCTTGGTTTCATTTAGATCACATTATGTACAAATTTAAATAAAATAAAAACAAATAAAACTTAATATAGAAGTATTTCTATTTCTTATTTTAGTTATTCTATTCAAATATTTAATTTTGGACTTTAAAATGTTGAAATAACCTACGGACAACCGGCAATTTAACATATTTTCGACATATCCACTGCAACTTACGGACGTCCGCACAATGTATAATATTTTTTTGACATTTCTATAACAGCCTACGGACATCTGTCAATTGCACATTGAATTTATTACATTGCCATGATAACGTACCATATTATATATTGTCAATTCCACGTTGACCAACGGACGTCCGTCAATTAAACACAATTTTTTACAATTCCCCACCAACCTAGAGACCAACAATTCAAAACATTATTTTCTGACAATTACCCACCTACCTACGGACAACCATCAATTCAACACATTATTTTTTGCCATATCCCCACCAACCGTGACTTGAATTCGTGTATGCGGTGATATTAGTTATTTCGACTATATGTTTGCGTGTTGTTCCCACGAGAATGTAAGTGCGTGCTCCTATTTCACCATGCCTACTGCTGATAGAGGACAAATCTTTGTTTTTTTTCTGGTTTTTATTATATTTTATTATTATATTTAATTACACAAAGATGTCGTGTGGAACATGGTGTAATGGTTGCAGCGCCTTACAAATATTTTGTAAAACAAAAACTTGGCAATTAAAAAGAGTGACGGCGAGTTTCTTGCCAGTTCTTCTCGTCCGTTCTACGCCCTTGATTTGAGAACTGGCGGTAAATGTAAAATTAGAAGCATTTAATATGTATTTTTATTGACGTTCATAAGTGTACATTGTGTTACCTAAATGAATAAATGATTTTGAATTTGAATTTGAACCTACAGACATCCGTCAATTCAACACATTATTTTTTGCCATATCCCCACCAACCCACGGACATCCGTCAATTCAACAAATTATTTTTTGCCATATCCCTACCAACCAACGGACATCCGTCTTTTTTTTTAATTCCCCACCAACCTACGGACGTCCGTCAACCACCCCACTCACCGTTTGCAGACCAGCATGCAGTGCGCCAGGGTCCGTTTCGGCAGCCACTTGAACACGCCGAGGATCACCTCGTCCGAGAGCGTTCCGAACGCGTCGGCACCGCGCGGCTCGAACGCGGCGTGTCGAGCGAGCGTTTCGCGCTCCTCCACGCCGATACCTGCTAGAGTTTTATGTTAGATATCGACAGACGAGCATGAGGTTCACTTGATGGTTGGTGATACCTCAGCCACAGAACATCAGTCAATGATGCGCTGTCGACCTGTTTTTTTATGTTAGCCATCGACATGCGAGTATTATTTTTTTATGTTATACTAGCAAGGCGCCCCGTCTTCACACGGGTGCAATGCAGATGACATTGCTATTGGTGAAATAATTTTTAAAATCGGTCCAGTAGTTTTTGAGTTTATTCATAACATACAAAAATACAAATTTTTCCTCTTTATAATATTAGTATAGAAGTACAAATTTAGATATAGATGTATAGATATAGATGATGATACTGTTAGTATATAGGAATGCAACCCATAGTCTAAAAATAATCCTGTATATGTCATCTGTCAATGTGTCTAGTATTTTTCCCTCTAAAATTTTTGATTTATGTGTTTATTTCACTGGCTTTTGACCACACAATATTCAACAGATACAACCAACAATGGCTTTTGGCTTTTGACCACACAATATTCAACAGATGCTAAAGTTGGGAAATAACAATAATTCGTTTCTTGAGTGTGTATAGAAAATACGAGGAGCTGTGAGACACAAATGACAGAAATGTTTAAAAGAAAAATGTAATTCAAGTCGCCTTCTTGCACATTTATAGACTATCGAAATTCTCGTGTAGAACTCGCTGTGTGACAGACAGGCAGCGAGTATTCGCTGTGTGTGGCCAAAGCTTAAAGGAAAAATGTGTGGCACAAAGGATTTATTTCATTTATCAGATGTGTGAAGGAAGCAGTGTAGTCTTCCTCCAACCTAAAGGGAGGATCCTCGACCAGTCGAACCGCTGACTGACTCCAGTGGTTGATGTCGAGATACTGAGCGCTCGGAAATACTTTGATAGCGCGATTCAGGATTAGACGTCTTCGTATTGATTCTTGTAGCGGATCATAGATGTCGCTACATAGATAGAACATTTATTTTGAAAATACATACATTTTGAAAAACTTATCACTCACGTGTGCTAGGCTTCCTGCCCCCGGTGGTAGTGGCACTGTACCCGGAGCTGGTGGCACTGTATCCAGGCCCAGGGTAGTACTCCGCCCCAATTTGGGCCAAAGGGGTCTCCTCATCTATCTGATACTCGTCCGATATCGTCGTTTCAAATATCTCTTGGAGAGGTTTCGCTGTAAAAAAAACTTGAATGAATGAATACTTTATTTCACTTAATTTATACATAATTTTACAAATATTGAACTAAACTTAATATTCATTATGCAAGGGGCGACCTTATCGCCTCACGGCGATTTCTTCCAGGTGACCCTGTTATTTGAGAAGAAAGAATTAAATAGATAGAGTTCACTTGATGGTAGTTGATACCTCAGCCCCAGGTGACAGGACATCAGTCAATGATGCACCGTCGACCTATGTTTTTTTATATTAGATATCGGCAGACGAGCATGAGGTTCACTTGTTGGTAGGTGATACCTCAGCCACAGGACATCAGTCAATGATGCGCTGTCGACCTATGTTTTTTATGTTAGATATCGACAGACGAGCATGAAGTTCACTTGATGGTAGGTGATACCTCAGCCACAGGACATCAGGCAATGATGCGCTGCCGGCCTATTTTTTGATTTGAGACATGTTTATACAATTATTGTACTCCATTATTTAATTTACTAGTTTGCCTACACATGTGAGTTGAATAACTTGATCCAGGATGTACGTGAGTACTTACTACTTAGTATTCGAGTCGGTATCGAGTCAGCTTGACTCGGCACATCTCTACTTAGAACAAACAACCAAAGAACATAGATGTACATAGAAGCACAGGCCTTATAGGCACGCTTGTCACGGTTTCTCTGGGGTAAAAGTAGTTCTCCCCCCAGCCGCCGCGGGCTGCTAGTGGCCGTGTGGACGACACTCTGACGTGGAGTCATAGCGCGCACTCTCTCGCACCCAGCCGCTTGTAGAGCGTTGTTGCCGTTCGCTCGTGAGAGCGAGCGAGACGACGCGAGGGGAGGAGTCAGCGGACTGCTGATGTGTGTGTCACACCGATACATGCCGCGCGCTCTACAGGTCAAATGTAGAACTACTTTTTCTGTGCCAAAAGGTTGTATGGGCCTGTCCTTCCATATTTATTTATGTTTTTTGAAACAACTTAGTCCAAAGAAGCAAACAAATAAGTCAAAATAACATAATGACGCTTGAAAGTCTAGCACTGTGCGCTTTATGCGCAATTTTCTTCCACGCACTACGCTATTGTGGAATGAGTTGTCGCCAGCGATTTTTCCGAACCGGTACGACTTGGGGACCTTCAAGAAGAGAGCCTATTCCTACCTTAAAGGCTGGCAACGCAACTGCAAGTCCTCTGGTGTTGCAGATGTTCATGGGCGGCGGTGTTCACTTTCCATCAGGTGAGCCGCAGGCTCGTTTGCCCCCTATTATAAAAAAAAAATCAAATTCTCACTCTCACCTTTCTCCAGAGTCCTAGGGCTAACTTTGGAAGTGCCCGGGCTGGGACTATGCCTGGTCCTCGCTAACTTCGGACTGAAGTGACTTTTTGGTGACGTCACACAATTTATATTCGGATTCACATTCTCTATGTCATACTTTCGTTTCAATGATTTCGTCTGAAAATTATTTTCAAAATGTGTCTGTGTATTGTCTGGCATGGTCTAATATCTTATTTTTTAAAGGTATTTTTACCGGATTAATGTTAATTCCTTAGATTAATAATTGGTCTCCGCGCGCTACGACTAGATACCGTCGGCGTACCGCAAAATGCCGGTTTGCGATGTCAAACTATAAAAATAATACTACAAGAAACAAGAAAGATACTGGCATCACATACCATCAGTAAGTATTGTATAAATTGTCATAAATTTTACAGTAAAATCATATAACCCTAAAATCTCAGTGTTTTACACACACTACAATATTGAGTTGCCGCATTTAGGAACCTGTTTTTTCTTTATAGCGCGGTATCTAGTCGTAGCGCGCGGAGACCCATTATTATTAATCTAAGGTTTATTCATTATATTAATTTTTATTCTAAACGTTACGGCTTTCGAGTGCTTTTCGGCAAGCGTTAACATGTCTAGTTTTTGGGAATCAGTCAAGTACTATATTTATTCAGTTCATCTATTATGTTTCTTTAGATTGTTGCTTTTTATGTTAACCTAAATAAATACATATATTACACATAATATGCTGTGTTGTATTCCTTCTGGTTGAACTAAAACATTAATATAAACAGTCAATTATAAATTAAATATTTGAACTTACAGCAGAATTGGTGTCAAATTGAAGTTCGTTATCTTCTTGATCCAGTAAACTAACCCCCATCTCTTGGAGTACCTGCAAAGAACAGTCTTGTTTGACACATACAGTAGAACCTCTTCGAAAACTTATTTCTTCCCTTCCCTTCTTTTCTACAAGCGCCAAAACCTCCTTTACTCGAAATCTCAACGGTCTATAGGTCGAAATAATCAGTGAGTCCCTAGTGAGTCACAAGCAACTTCAGTACATATTTTACCTCCATAACTCGAAAAAAAAATTGGTAAAAAAAATAAAAAGCCTAACAATAGCCGGAGATTGTTTATTTTGGCCGGACACAATCAAAACGCCTATCTCTGGCTTTATCCAGACACCTGGCAATGCTACCTGAAGTAATACTTTAATTTAGTGACTATTTGAATCAGAGAAGCTGTCTTCACCAGAGTACAATATAT
Organism: Anthocharis cardamines; assembly: GCA_905404175.1. NCBI lineage: Eukaryota > Metazoa > Arthropoda > Insecta > Lepidoptera > Pieridae > Anthocharis > Anthocharis cardamines. The sequence continues at coordinate 759,796 of FR989978.1, read as the reverse complement.
GAACACTATCAATATCAAACTTTAATCAGCTAATAACTAAAAAACTATATGTTTATAGATAATAAATGCCGACACGTTCATATGATTACGAAAATTAACAAGGGAATTCTCATTCAAAATATTAAAGTGAAATTCTCTTTAAGTGGGCAATTATTACTAAATAAGAAAATGGCCATTTGATTGCTAGTACAAAAGCCTATAAATAATTCAGGTAAATTTATATTTTTACTGAAAGAAAGTAAGAGGACATAACCAAAAATGGTAAGCGGGTAAAGAAGCGGAAATCATGAAATAAACTCACTTCTGTGTCCGTTCTTCGGTCCATCAAGCTCCAACTTTTACGCGCAGTACTCTCCAGACGCGTTCGTTTCCTAAAATCAATATATTTCTCCAATATAACACAGAAAATTCACAAAAATAGAAAATGACACGTTCGATTTTATTCGCGCCTTTCAACTTTGGCGCTTAAATCAGCTGTCAGAAACAGGTGAAATGTTGCACTGGTTTGTTATTTGATTTCTTATTTAATTATGAACCTTACCGTGGGCTTTCGTCTTCGTCTAGAGTTGGTAAGGCTTGGCAATCTTCTTCAACAACACTGGCTTTCATTATTAGTTATAATTTAATTTTTAGCAAGTAACAACCGAAATATCGTAAAACATCACCAACAACGAACGAAAGCAAATGATACCATAGATAAATAGAAGCGTTAGAAAAAGTTTTTTTGACTTTACAGACATTGACAGATATTACATACATTGACATAGAGGTGTTTTTTTTTCTAAATGTTACCCTATTTCAAAGACATAATTTCCTTTTTAATTAAACTAACATTGTATCCACTTATCCCATTCATTATTGGTTATCCCATCTTATCATCCAAATTCCTAAGAAGGCTACCACGAAAGAGTATGTAAACACTAAACTACAAACTAATAATTGACGTAAAAAATTGATTTTAATACCAAAATTCCACAAGATTACTTATAGCAATTCTAACAAACTCAACTTATCTCCTAGAAAATCAAAATATAATACGTTATACGATATAATTCTTCTTATAATGGCTGTTATGGTGCGATAGTATAGTATCAGTAAAATTGATATAGAACCATTTCTAATTTGACGTAGTTTAACAAAAAGTATCCAACTCACAAAGAATCCCTTGTGGGTTGAATCCTTTTCTCTAAGCTACGTCTAGTTTTTTTTTAATATTTATTGTAAAATATCTATGTTCAAAAAGAAAGCAAAGTTCGTCAAGCGATTACAAATGACGAGCGTACACAGCGAGTGTATCGTAAGGCGCAAGAGCAGGAAAACGACTAGATTTGACTAATTTTTTCACTTTGTACCATAATTTTTTTAACTTCCATCAAAGTTACGAAGACAAATTTTTTAATTATTAAAGTACAATTCGTGCAAATTGAGTTGCAAAAAAATATCTCGAAAAAGTCTTATCCATTTTTTTTTATTAGTTTTTAAGTTGTTTAGGTCAACAATTCTCAAACTTTTAGTAAAAAATTCATAACTCGAAAACTATAAAAAATCTCGGAACATACATGGGGGTGTTTCGGATGGTCCAAGGGCTGTTCTATCTTGGGACTACCGCTTGACACTACTTCTTAGGACACCCTGTATAATATATTAGTGTATAAAATACAATTTTGTTATTTAATGTGCTCAAATTCCTAGCGCGATATGAAATTGGTCAAATAATTGGCTATATTTTTGGACATTCTCTATCCTCATACCTGTTACTACCATTTCATTTTCTCTGGTTTTCTTTGAACATTTCATCGTTTTTCCCAATGATTTTCTAATAATTCAACATATATATATTAAATACCATATAAGCTACAAGCCTTTCATTCATCAATAGTAATATCGGTAAATTTGTCGAATCAAGGCTTCGAAAGTGCTCTAAAAATGTTTCTGTCGTTTTTTACCACCTGTACAAGTGGTTTTTAATCACCTGTATTCCAAGTTATATTAAGGAGGCGCAAGGCTTTGGACTCCTAAAAAAATTAAAAAAGCAATAATATAAAATGCATGAAACCTAAGAAAATAACTTGGAGCTTTGTTCTGGCACTCGTCGGCCGCTGCCGCGGCACCGCTTGCTTCGCTCGCTCGACTCGTACGCGGTGGTCACCATACTAATATAACCTAACCTAGGTGATGGCTCATTTTATTAATTTCTATGGGGTTCCACAGCATGCGCCACCATATTATTGCATGGTACACCATTCCCGAGTGATAAAAAACAGTAGTAAAAAAATTGGAGCTGTTTTAAGGTGGAGCCGTGATTCGACAAATTTACTGTTATTTCAACTTATTTAATTATTCATGCTAAATATTTACAATATTATTATATATATATTATATTATATTTTTATGTTCTTATTTCTTCAACTACTGTTAACTGTTTTCTTTTTCCCGGCGTTTTAATTCATTTTTATGTAATGGCAATATTACAATTTACAGACGTTCGAATTTTGAGTTTTGACTATTAATTTCAACCAATCACAATACAAATTCTATTAATGGTCTTCCTATTGGTTGAAAACATCGACAGATATCCACGCAGGAAAATTCTGTCAACACGGAACGCATTTCAAAACATAACAAAGACTTGTGTGAAAAGATTTGAACGTCTGTCGGGAAAACGTTGAACTACGCAAAAGTTCTCGAAATTTTTATTTATAGTGAAAATTTCATTGAAGAAGTTTATTCAGTCGAGTTCTGTGCGAAACAACAAGAATGGCCGCTCGGAAGTTGAATACCCTGGAAGACTTGAGTGGTAAGTTTTGTAAATAAACAATCATAGGTTTAAGTACGTCAATGGTCGCTGTTTGCCATGACTATCACGAAATACATGTTTCCAATCAAGGATATCGAGATCACATCGTTTTTAAACAATTTAATTCGCGAATGAACGAAATTGCATGTATTATTTTTAATTTTATTTAATTGCGCAGTTTCTAATAGAATTTCACAACATATGGGCTTTTGTTTACGTCTAGAGTCCTTGAGATATTAGGTATTTGCACGTAGGCATCAACGTCGCGATTTAATACCGAGGTCAAGTCGAATAGATGAGACCATTTTCCTTTTATTGATAAAAGATACGATAATTTGTATCGTAATAAATGATATACGTCGTAAAGAAATGATGTAAACATCAAATATTCTTGCGTCTTCTACTCGCCTAGTACTTTCGAGATTTGTGAAAGGCTTATTCTTATGAATGTTTGTTCATATTTTTGTTCCATAACTAAGTCCATACCAGAATATGTTATAAGTTCTTTATTCTAATCGTAGGTTTACGCTTTAAATGAGTAATACTAGCAACTTTTATTTTTATTCAGAACTAGTGGACCCCGCAGACGTTGTTCTGCCACAATTTTGGCTTCGAAATTATATAATTATTCTTAAAGAAAAAAGATTTTCCCGCTTTTCTGTTGAAATTTTTCCTGAATTTTCTTTGCTATAAACATCACGGAGCCCAAGACCTTTCCAACGAATGCAAAACCGTGGAAATCGGTTCGTGCGTTCTGGAGTTATAGCGTCAGGAAGGAAAACCCGACTTATTTTTATATAGTAGATATCACTAAGTGAGTTTTAATTTTTAGCCTACAATATGTAGTTTGTTTTCTTTAAGTTTATATTGGTTAGGCTTTAATACAGAACTGAAATAAATGAAAAAAAAACTAAATGAAAAAAAAAAAAAAGAACTGCCTTGACTTAGAGAATCGCAAAACACTACATACCCATGCATATATGCACTATAACATGCCTACAAATGAAGTCTGTTTGTGCCCTTACAACTGTTATCCTCTGATATGATCAGTATAACTCTGTTTATTAACAGAGTTTAATCTACTTATTTCTTAGCAAAGATTACTTTATAAACAATGAAATAATCTGAATAACCTACTTTGAACATTGCTTGATTCATATTGGTAAAATTGTTTAAAATTTCAGGATAAAGGTTCTCGAAATACATCAATAGTTACACAGATAAATGCATTCACTGACGGATATTTTGGTCTAAGAATTTATTCCTTAATACACATTACATTTACCCTTACTTACTACCTACTTACTATACCTCGTTGCAAAACTTTGTTATATCATAAAAGCAGACTGGTGCCAATGATTAGGATTTTACTAAAACTGTAACTGAAAAATTGGCTAATTCTGAAAGAGTTTTTCAGACACACTACGATACCGCGACCGGTGTGGTGTAATTAATTATTGTATTGTGTGTAAAATCAATAACATTTGTATGCCTAATTACTGGCAAAACATGTGATCGGTAGAATATATTTCAAATTACCGACGATTGTACCATGTTTTTGACAAATAAATAATGACAAATTCTTCTTTGAACATTTTGTGCAAATTAATTCTAGATATGTTGTTTGGTGTGATAGGCAGCTGTTCAGTTTATTCTGATGACTAAGAATGGCTTAAAATAAGAATGATTCCTGCTTAGTTCTCTTTTTTTGGGATTGGTGCACTATATTCTATTTTCCATTCCCTTATTCCCTCATCATTTTATATTTTTTTAGACAGGATTTTCATTCCTTCATAAAATAATAATAGCTTGACTAATAATATACTATATTTTTTAATAATAAATAAGTAAAATAATATCATTAAAGAAATAGTGATTACATAATAATTTTTATTGCAAATGAATGAAGATCAATTTAAGCCAAAAATCGAAATTGACTGGAATTGGAAATAGCTATCTATTCTATAGCTCAGTGCTAAAATACTATACTTTTAGACAGGGCTGAATTTAGGGACCCCGGAGCCTCCACAAAAGAGGGGCTCCAACAACAGAGACTTCAGAAAAACAAATCTAATTCCAATGAGTAAATACTAGTAAAAAACTTTACCTTTGATATTTATTTTCACTGTTTTACCTTTATCTATTTTGTACAAATATTATTATATTGTTCTTAATTTTTTTTCAATTAAGTCTGAATATAATTTGGGGCCCCAGGGCTTCCACATCCCTAAATCTGCCCCTGTTTTTAGAACATAGGTATAGGTTAAACCTGGAAGTACAAAATAAACTCGACTACCAATTTACCTTATCATAATCCCTCTCTATTGCACTTTACATAATACATTCAAATATTTGAACATTTGCTTTGTGATAACACATCAACCTTGTATGTTATCAGTTAGATTTTGTTAGAAAAAATGTTACAAGCCAAAGTATTACGTATTAGTAATTCGCAGAGATAAAAGTGGAATTTTTGGCAAATTTGAAATACAGCTTGAAATTTTAACTCATTTTTTTATCTACTTTGAATTTTGTTGTATATGCCTTAGATTAAGGAAAAAAACCCGCTTTTTTATGAGAACAAATTTGTCTGATACCAAAGATCGTAGATGTACATAGAAGAACAGGCCCATACAAACTTTTGGCAAAGAAAAAGTAGTTCTACTTCTGACCTGTAGAGCGCGCAGCAATGTATCGGTGAGACACACACATCTGAGCAGTCCTCTGACTCTTCCCCTCGCGTTGTCGCGCTCGCTCTTACGAGCGACGAGCGACAATAGCGTTCTAAAAGCCGCTGGGTGCGAGAGAGTGCGCGCTATGACTCCAGCGTCAGAGTGTGCGTTCACAGGGTTATGACTCTTACCCCAGACTTCACAAAAATCGTGCAAAATGCGCTTGTTCTTCTATGTACATCTATGTTCTTTGCTAATACTCATTGTAATAATGTCCTAATAGTAAGGAAATAAATAATTACTGATATAATTTCGTCACCTTTAACCCCAAACCCGAATTTAAGGATTTTAACTATGTATTTAATAAGAATGCGAAGTTGTTCTTTCGTTTCGATTTTGGTAAGGAACCTACTAAGTATTTATTTGTTTGATTTTTTTTACAAACAATTTGAATTAGGCCAGTTCAATTCTGAAAATGCGATATGTAAAATAAATTTCAATAAATTAAGTCTTTCTAATATGACTTCCTTGCTGTATGCTCAAACCAGGTCAGCTTGTTGATTGAGAAATTGCCTATGACATCATGCGCATGCGCATTTTGAGCTTTGCTCTGGAGTATTCAAGAGCAATCAAGATCAATATTAGGATATCGTTTTTAGTGTTCCATACCTATTACTGAGACTTGGCTGTCTGTCTGTCTGTGATACTTAGACAATCGAAATTTTCACAGATGATGTATTTCTGCTGCCGCTATAAATCAAAATCAAAAGTTTTTTATTTCAAATAGGCCTTTGCAGGCTCTTATGAAACGTCTAGTTGCACGGTTCCAAAAAGTGGGTCTCATGGAGAAGAACCGGCAAGAAACTCCATGGACACTCTTTTCAAGAATGGTTTAGCTTACAAAGACTCTGTTACAATAGTAATAATCGGCTGAGAAGTTTATATATAATGCAAGGTATACAGAGATTCTATACAATGCAAAAGAAAATTGAGTTTTTACTATTAGTGTAAAATGAGATACACACACTTGCACAGCGCAATATAACAACAAATACTAAAAAACAGAATAAAATAAATATTTACGGGTGTTCCCATACAACAAACGCGATTTTTTTGCTCGTTTTTGCTTTATTTTTAAAGATAAATATGGTTATGTACTTTGAGTTAACTTTAGGAGATAATAACTGCGTCTTGTGGTCGAGAATTCGTCCGCTAACCCATGCGTCCGGGATTCGATTCCCAGTTTGATGGTAGTGTTTTTAATTTCTGAATCATAGCAAGCATAAACATATTATGTGAAATGAAAGCCCTCATTACGTCTCTTTCTCTCTCGGAAAAACTGATTCGACGTAATTAGGATCAATAAATAATAATAATAGTCTTATCTTATCTTATCTTACTTCTTACTAATATTATAAATGCGAAAGTTTGTGAGGATGGATGGATGGATGTTTGTTACTCTTTCACGCAAAAACTACCGTACGGATTTTTATGAAACTTTACAGTAATATAGCTTATATATATCAGAATAACACATGGGCTACAATTTATAAACAGTTTTTTGTATATTGGCCATAATATGTATAACGATAAGTATCAAGTAACTCGGAAAAATTCCTGCCTTCTGAGAGCTATCTTGGCGTGCGCTGCCTAAACGGTTGGAGTTACAGGAATATAATATATCATGGGATTGTTTGTTTTAAATAGTTCTAAATAAAAGTCCGCGATAGTATATATCTACCTTTTATGTGGAAGCCAATATATGTATACCCTAAACTAAGAGCCATAAATACATTTAAATTTGATTCATTTTTTCAATTGCAATTTTTACAGTATTTATCTAATTCTTATCAAAATTGATACATTTATCGCTTTCAGTATTTAATATAGATGAACTTTGTGCTTTACACTAAGCAATTTGGACGAACGGTTTAAAAAATATCACGATATTATGGACTTGAGTGCAGCGCCATTAAGCGGAGATTGATGAAAAAATAGCTCGGTTCAAAAATAAGCTACCCTTAGTACTAATTCTACGCAGACGAAGTCGCGGGCAGAAGCTAGTATACTATAATATATTGATTCTAACAAAAATTAATTATAGTCTGTGGTTTAGATAAGAATAGGTATATTATTATGTGTAGGTAATATTTGACGGGCGTCAATTATAATAATAATAGTTCATAAGTTATCACGAAATATAATGAGTTCATTTGTTGAACTTGAATGGGTTGTTCCTACGATATATATAAACATGTTAGACTCGGCGGGATTCGAATCCATGATCCATTGGAATGCAAGACAAGTTGCGCCAAAATCGAGGATGCGTCATTCTTGTTTTTAATAAAAAAAAAAATTTTTTGATGAAAATGAAACAAGTCGTTTTTTTTTGTTTAAATGCGAAGAAAAACTGCCTTTTTTCGAATATATGTATTTTCCTTTGTTTGTTTACACTTTATATAATATTCCGTTATATATCATTGTTTCTTTGTTTGTTCACGCATGCGCACTACCGCCCCAATGAACGAGTTAAAAGTACCAGGACGGTATAAATTCTCAAGAGCACTCCCCAAACAATAAAAGGGTCGCTGACCTCTCCGTCGAGACGTCTAGGTGCATGACCTTCGTTGCAGAAGGTGATTCTGTATGTGCAATCTACTTTAGTGTTATGCTGTCCTGGTATTATCGTTTATAAGATGACTTTGATTTAAATTAAAGTCCATTTAAATAGAGAATTATAATTAACTGGCGACCTGCCCCGGCTTCGCACGGGTCTAGATTTCTTGACAAAAAAAAGTAGGGGTTGGTAATAGAAGAGTGAAAATATAGGGTTGTATGTATTTTTAATGCCACATTATAAAAAAATAAAACAAAAAAATTCGTCCAAAAATTAAAATAAAAAATTATGGGTGAACAACTTAGGGGTATGAAAATAGATAGTAGCCGATTCTCAGACCTACTGAATACGCATATAAAATTTGGTAAAAATCGGTAAAGCCGTTTCGGAGGAGTACGGTAACTAACATTATGACATGGAAATTTTATATATTAGATTACCTACTTAGTAAAATTTAAAATAGATTTAATCTTAATTGCTTTTTTTTAATTTACCCAACAAAGACTTTGAAGACTCTGCTTTTAATATTATTAGCATTGTCTAAGAACAACAAAGGTGTAAATTATAATTTATCTAGTAGTACGAAATAATATATCAACACGTATGGTAATCTATAATACATATATTAGATAAATAATAATACATTGTTGTATATAAAAAGTAATTTGTATGCTAAATAATATAATACGCAAAATGTTCCGTATGTTCGGATTGGAATCTTTAGTATTAAAATATCGACAGACGAGCATGAGGTTCACTTGATAGTAGGTGATAGCTGAGTCACAGAACATCAGTCAATGATGCGCTGTCGACCTACTTGTTACTTCGAGCATTCGACACCGAAACGGGCAATGTGCACTTCACGGTTTTTCATCTATGAACGGTGGTTCGTTACCCGTTCGGAATTTCGATATTCCTCCCACTCGATCAATGCCCGAAGTTACCTGACGTGGGGAAACGTGTTTACAGAAAATTATAAACGCGCACGGCAGGTGTTCTACCGAACGCGCCAACGAGCCCGTCAAAGACCATGTCAATGTTTTTCAAGAATTAATTTCAGATCATTAACTTCCTTGTAAAACTACCCTCTTACAGTTTTGAGTAACTTAACACCACATGTACGGCTTCCCTCAATGATAATATGTAAACTTAATATCGCTTAGCATGGCTGACGTATCAATTACACGCTGACACGTGTAAGACTTGTTTATATACTTACAGGTAATTGTTTCACTTTAATTGTGGTATGCGTACGTCATGAAGTATGTTGCGTAAGATATTTTGCCTCCAAGCAGTTTGTAACTACTGTGTTTAGGTCCGTCTATGTAGGTACCACCGCAGCGTCAGATATTCTGCCTCCAAGCAGTGTGCGAGCACTACTGTGTTTAGGTCCGTCTAAGTAGGTACCACCGCAGCGTCAGATATTCTGCCTCCAAGCAGTGTGCGAGCACTACTGTGTTTAGGTTACTCCAAAGTTTTTGTATTAAATTATTCTGTGCAAGCTTTTTTTATATTTAAATAACAATGTCGATTTAGTCCTCTATATTTTTTTACTAAAAACTACCCTTCCAAAAATTCCAAATTCGAATTAGGCAAGCCTTGGTCCGTTCAACGCACGAATGTAAATCTCATTCGTCATCTGACCTTCAAGCGAGCGTGTTCATGATAAACTTTTGATTTCTGTTTATCGTTATTGTTTGCACGTTCAATTAGAGATTTGTTAGAATCGTAATAATTTATGATCTATCTTTTCAATTTCATAAATAGATATTTAATGCGTTTTTTTCTTATCCAATTGATAGAATTAGTGGCCATGAAATTTTCTCTCGTAGAACCTTCGGCTGTTACCCTATCTTCCTAAATTCTATATCAAATCAAATCAAAAGTTTTTTATTTCAAATAGGCCTTTGCAGGCTCTTATGAAACGTCTAGTTGCACGGTTCCAAAAAGTGGGTCTCATGGAGAAGAACCGGCAAGAAACTCCATAGACACTCTTTTCAACAATGGTTTAGCTTACAAAGACGCATATATATATACATCCCATGACCCATCCGAATCTGTATACAACGCAAAAATTTCTCCTATTAATTACACTGGTCATCACAGAACGATTTTACTGACTAATGTTAATTGTTTTTGACTAAAATGTGCTGATTACGAAAACAATGTAATATTTTATCTAGCAGCTGTTATTTTTAAGTTATACACAGAGTTGCTGCCTGCACGCTTGCAAAAAAAAATGTTTCTTTTTATAATGTTAGATATCGACAGACGAGCATGAGGTTCACTTGATGGAAGATGATACCTCAGCCACAGAACATCATTTTAACATTAGAAAAGCGGTTTAAAAAAGCTACTTGTCGAAAACGCCCACTCCTAAAAAGCAGTAGTGTGGTACTCTAAAGCATACGATAGACATAATCTTTAAACAATGAAACAAGATAAAAGCAAGTATTGAACGGTTTAGTAACTAGAGGTGGGTAACACTGCGCTGCGCCGCGCAATTGCGTCGGCACGCTTCACTGCGCAGGGTGAGTCAGCTCACACATTCATGTGTTGGCGCACGGCGCAGTACCTCACTCACTGAGTGAACTATGAGCGTGGCGTTGCGTGCGTTTCGGAGGTTTCACTGCTCGCTTTGCGCGTCCCATTTTGTTGCGTCGTGGCGCAATTTTGAGTTGACTCAAGGAGCCGAGTTACACTGCGCCTGAGTTGCTGAGCTGGCGCGGGGAATTTCGCTGAGTTACCCATGTCTATTAGTAACTGCTGTATTATATCGATTACCTTATCAGTTGGCTATAAGCTTGTTGGTTTAATATTTTTATCTAATGAGGTCTGTAACTTCTATTTAACCGCAGTAATAAAACTAGCAGTACGAGTAGGTTATACTGGTTTGAATATCTTTAATCTATATGAATAAAAATAAAGTATGTTTGTATGTATTCTATGCGCACTTAAACTAATCATCCGATTATGATGTAATTTTGATAAGTTGTTCGGCATACATCCGCAAAGGCTCTACTCGTACAAATTTTATGTCAGATATCGACAGACGAGCATGAGGTTCACTTGATGATAGGTGATACCTCAGCTACAGAACATCAGTCAATGATGCGCTGTCGACTTAATTTTTACTTCTACCATTCGGACGCGGTTTATCATGTCCCGTATATTTCAAATAATTCGTATAGTGCGTACAACTCGAAGAATATACGGGACGCGGTAAGGTGGTGCAAAAAGGCGACAGTACATCTTTGATTCATGGCATTCAAGTAATGTATGTTTTGATCATAAAGGGTTAATTATATTATTTACTAGTAACACACCCGGCTTCGCACGAGTGCAATGTACTATACACAAAAATGTTACTCGCTGATAATAATGTAGTTTTCTATTGGTGAAAGAATTTATACAATCGAGTCAGTAGATCTGGGTCTAAAAAAGGTTTTTTCACACCTCGGGTTAAATTATTCAAGTTTTAGTTCAAATTCAAATTCAAAAGCCTTTTATTGCCAACCTTAAGTAAAATTTTTGTGGTTATGTTAGTAATTAGTTTAAATAAAATACTGTATACCGGATTAAAACGCGATTTATTGTTTAAATTATTTATCCCGACGTTTCGGATGCTTTTCAGCAACCGTGGTCGCGGGAGACTTTAATCCGGTATACAGTATTTTATTTAAATGTGTGATACTCGCGTTAATAAAAGACAGTAATTAGTTTCCTTAATCTATTGTTAGTGTTACAGTGAAATATAAGTGGCGAGTTTCTTGCCAGTTCTTCTCGTCCGTTCTACGCCCTTGATTTGAGAACTGGCAGTAAATGTAAAATTAGAAGTATTTAATATGTATTTTTATTGACGTTCATAAGTGTACATTATGTTACCTAAATGAATAAATGATTTTGAATTTGAATGAAAAATTTAAAGGTAATCGTTTGGCTTGGTATGGACATGTTATGTGGAGAGATGAAGGGCATGTATCTAAAAAAGTTTTGAATATGAAAGTGGATGGGTATAGGGGAAGAGGCAGGCCAAAAACATGGATTGACTGTGTGAAGAATGATATATGTTTGAGAGGTGTGACTGATGATATGGCGAGTGAAAGGAGAGAATGGAAGAAGAGAACATACTGCGCCGACCACAAATAAAAAAAAGGGAACAGGGCAGGAAGAAGATTATTTTATTTAAATGATATCATTTTGTTATTGACGTCAATAACAAAAATAAATATTAGCAGTACCAGAACACCACGTGTATGGAAGAGGTGTGTTTGGCTCTCTACCAAGTTGCATACAACAGGAATGCACAATGCACATGGCTCTTCAGCCGGCCTAGCACGACAACCGCGACAAAATTTTGTCGACCGTTTTCTCGTGTTTAATCGATTATCTCTTTATTTCTTCCGGGTCTAACATGAAAATTACACTTAAAACTCAACTTTCAATATCAAAAATAGATTTATTTGTCGATCCAGATATCTTTTCTATCAAAATTGTCGATGTCGAGATATCTTACATCTTAGCTTGTCTTCTCTCGTCCGCGACATATCTCGTGGCGGTCATGCTAGGTCGGCTGGAATGCACAATGCACATGGTTCTGCAGTAGTTGAATACACTCTAAGGGGTCATCCATAAAGTACGTCACAGTCATTTCATGATTTTTTGACCCCTCCGCCGTCCTTGTTACAGTTGGTCACATCTGTGAGACCCCCCTCCCTAGTGTGATGTCACATATCAAGGAATTTTACATTCTGACGGGCTCGGCGCGTTCGGTAGAACACCTGCCGTTTGCATTGATGGGTCGTGGGTTCGAATCCCACCGGGATGACATGTTTATAATTTTCTGTAAGCATGTTTTCCCCACGTCTGGTAACTTCGGGCATTGTTCGGGTGGGAGGAATATCGAAATTCCGACCGGGTAACGAACCTCCGTTCATGCTCGCAGTAAAAAAGTAGGTCGACAGCGCATCGTTGACTGATGTTCTGTGGCTGAGGTATCACCTACCATCAAGTGAACCTCATGCTCGTCTGTCGATATCTATACTATATAATATTATAAATAGGAAAGATTTGTATTTTTGTATGTTATGAATAAACTCAAAAACTGCTGGACCGACTTTAAAAATTATTTCACCAATAGAAAGCTACATTATCAGCGAGTAACATAGGCTATGTTTTGTGTATAGTACATCTACATTGCACCCGTGTGAAGCCGGGACGCGATGCTAGTCTGACATAAAAAAACATGCATTTGTAGCGACATCCATGAACAGCTACAAGAATCAATACAAAGACGTCTAATCCTGAATCGCGCTATATAAATGTTTCCGAGCGCTCAGTATATATACAACATCTCGACATCAACCTCTGGGGCCTTAGGGCCGGCCAGTCAGTGGTTCGACTGGTCGAGGATCCTCCCTTTAGTTTGGAGGAAGAGCACACCTCCCTTCCTCCACATTGGAGACCCCGACGTGATTCACACATTTCTTTAAAAAAAAACAAAACAAATCGATACTGCAACAAAGCGGTGCGCGCGCGCAGTGAATCACGTACGCCCTTCACCCCACTTAATGAGGTTACCGCTACAACGGCACAATCAGATGTTTGTCTGGTCATTATATATCCTTTGTTATAATTAAAAATAGATCGAAATTTGATTTTTAAACCAATCAAATTTTAATGACGAATTAGATTATTGCCCAGCCGGCCTAGCATGACCGCCACGAGATATGTCGCGGCCGAGAGTAGACAAACTAAGATGTAAGATATCTCGATATATTATATCCCGACATCGATAATTTTGATAGAAAAGATATCTCGATCGACAAATATATCTATTTTTGCTATTAAAAGTCGAGTTTTAAGTGTAACCCGCAAGAAATAGAGCGATAATCGATTAAAACACGAGAAAACGGTCGACAAAATTTTGTCGCGGTTGTCATGCTAGGACGGCAGGGTTTGCAATTGAAACTGAACTTTGGTGTATGGAGAAATTTGGTATGCAGTTATTTAAAAAAAATCCAACTATTGTCTTTTATTAACGCGAGTATCACACATTTAAATAAAGTACTTTATATCTGATTAAAACGCGTTTAATTATGTCTGCCCGTGACCACGGTTGCTGAAAAGCATCTGAAACGTCTGCTTAAATAGTATTATTTATTAATAATAAATCGCGTTCCGGTATACTAAAGTATTTTATTTCAAACTATGTCATAATATTGTTGGAGGAACTCCGAGGAAGGGAGGTGTGGTCTTCCTCCAACCTAAAGGGAGGATCCTCGACCAGTTGAACCACTGACTGGCCGGCCCTAAGGCCCCAGCGGTTGATGTCGAGATGTTGTATATATACTCAGCGCTCGGAAACACTTTGATAGCGTGATTCTTGTAGCAGATCATAGATGTCGCTACAAGGTGTTGACATCCGGATCACTAAAACTGTTCTGCTATATTTTAGAAATAATTTCATTCTTTCGTTCGTAACAAATCCTTGAAAGTATAAGTGCCATGCATCAAAGCTGAAGGACTGGATCCATGCCAGGAAAGGGGGGGGGGGGGGGAATTAAGGTTAATTGTAACGGTTTTTTGTTCAAAAGAGTGTCCATGGAGTTTCTTGCCGGTTCTTCTCCATGAGACCCACTTTTTGGAACCGTGCAACTAGACGTTTCATAAGAGCCTGCAAAGGCCTATTTGAAATAAAAAACTTTTGATTTTGATTGAACTGTTCACACTTTTTCAACGTTTTTTTATTCTTTATACAGTCCACTATCACTAATCAAAAACAAAAATGATTTATCAGCGACAGTTGTTTTATACAACATACACACTTATAGGTAATATTAGTAGGAGTAGGATATTCAATGAATTTAGCGACGACAAGTGTCCGATCACGTACCGTGTGCTGTTGAATGTGTACTCACTGAATAATCGTATATTAATAGATACGAATGAGGATGTCACTCGTTTAGCGATCAGTTCAATTTCCTCCCATTGATATTACCAGTGGCGAATTCACCAAGATTAGTAGGCTGTACTCAAAGGGTAAAATGGGACACTATTACCAATGGCGTAAAAATTCAAAATAATTTATTCATTTACGACGGGCTCGTTGGCGCGTTCGGTAGAATACCTGCCGTGCGCATCGATGGTTCGTGGGTTCGAATCCCATCGGGAGCATATGCTTATAATTTTCTGCAAGCATGTTTTCCCCACGTCTGGTAACTTTGGGCATTGATCGGCTGGGAGGAATATCGAAATTCCGACCGCGTAACGAACCACCGTTCATAGATAGAAAAACCGTGAAGGGAATATTGCGCGTTTCGGTTTCAGTCTATGGATTTCCGAATGCTCGAAGTAAAAAGTAGGTCGACAGCGCATCATTGACTGACGTGCTGTGGCTGAGGTATCATCTACCATCAAGTGAACCTCAAGCTCGTCTAACGATATCTAACATAAAAAAATGTATTACGACAAATTGGAGACTTGATTTTTAAGGCCCATTTTCTCGGACGTACAAAATCAATAATTGAAGCGCAAGAATTGTAAGCGACTGTTTACACGCGGATATTATGTGCTGTTTACAACAAGAAAAGTAAGAGTAGTATACCAGATTTTTTTTTTTATAACAGCGGACAACCGAGCAGGTGGGTTACCTGATGGTATTGTAAGTCATCACCACCGCCCATAGACATCCGCGACTTAAAAGTATCAGATGCGTTGTCGGCCTTTCAAAAATTTAAAGGCTCGCTTTTTAAAACCAACGAGTTCGTAGTCGGATGGAAACACACTCGCTGGTAATGTGCTCGACTACGGAATCTGTGGTCTCATGTTTGAAATCCGACGACTTTTTCTTTTAAATAAATTAACACAATATTGAGTAAAAAAATTTCTTACATAATTTTACGCCATATTATGTTATTTTTCATTGTTGCCTAACTAGCGATTTTAATGGGAATTTTATGTAACGGTATTACCACTGAGTTAACGACCAATGAAAATGTGCCCTAAATGACAGTGAAAATCCTATCAAAATTTGTTGATTCAAAAGTAAGCAGAGTGCATTCAATCAGACGCAAATAGCCACTATTGAACGTAGGTATTGATACCTGTACCGGTTATGCTACCCTGGTGTTTTGAAAGTACACATGAGTTCGATATATCGAAACGTAACTTATAACGGATATGCGTTGCAACATACCATATCGATATCAATAACGGATATCACAAAAACTTAATCGATTCAAAACTTCAACTAGCGCCCGATTCGATTGATATTCGCTACCTCTCTCTCAAATTGTACAGTATTTTCCTGGTGTGAAAGAGATGAAGCGAATATGGCTTATCAAATTGGCCAAATTTTAATGGTTAATTAGCAGGGACTGAATACCGGTTAATTTACTATGGGAGCTTAACCGAAATAATAGTTTTTTGTTGATATTCTTTCGTTTTAAGTCATATTAGTTGAAAAAAATAGTGATACAATGTATTACTCTTTAAAATAAATATCATGTTGTCTCAGTCCATTTATTAATATTGTTTTTTATTAGTGCAAGTATCACACATTTAAATAAAATACTGTATACCGGATTAAAACGCGATTTTTTATTGTTATTAATTATGCCGACAGTCTGCCGCGACCACGGTTGCTGAAAAGCATCCGAAACGTCGGCATAAATAACATCAATAAGAAATCGCGTTTTAATCAGTTATAAAGTATTTTATTTAAGTTCGTTTATTCATTAACCGGTTTCAATCCCTGGTTAATAGCGTTAGTGTAATAATTTTAGCAAATTACTACTGATATCGGTATTTGAAAACGGTTTTCGATATCGATATGAAAACTATATCGGTTACATAACCGTTTGTGAAAATAACGAAGACGCCCATATCTATTTGAAAGCTGCGTCATGTTGTTTACGTTTGAACGCACTTTTGCGCATTATTTAACTGATAATGTATTATATGTATGTATATAGGATATATCTTCGCTTTGTTTACCTTTTTTAATGTCAGATATCGACAGACGAGCATGAGGTTCACATGATGGTAGGTGATACCTCAGCCACAGAACATCAGTCGATGATGCGCTGTCGACCTAATTTTTACTTCAAGCATTCGAAAATCCATAGAATGAAACCGAAACGCGCAATATTATGCCACAATTATTTCTATTATTTTACTCCTGATTTAGGTGTAAAATAATGTCAAATGCCAGTTCAGCTCCAAATGTCATACAATGGGGTCACTGAAAATCAGTGTTGTGCTTATTTAAGTATGACATATAAACATGTCGTCCCGGTTGGATTCGAACCCACGACCCATCGATGCGCACGCCAACGAGCCCGTCAAAAGCACTATACCCTCGATATAATTATATAGAAGAGTTTTTAATAGACACATTTTGTAATTAGATTAATTTCCTTCCCGTTTCGAGCTCGATAAATCAAGAAATCTTGTAGGCGTTATCAATTCCGAAGATAGATAGCCTCTTCGTAAAGTTTATTGAACGCACTCGGTACATTTCAGGGTCGTTGAGTTTGCACTGATTTCCTAATGTTATTGCCAAAAGCTGAAACATCCGGAGCGTCACTATGACGCCACGCAATGCACTTGCACCGTACATTCACATCTACGAGCGACGTGCGCCTACGCAGCACGCCGCGCCGCTTTGTTTACGTTCTAAATTCAAAATAGACTCAGTCTTGTTCGAACGCTCGGCGCGCGAGGACGCGCGGCCGGTGCTCTGACTGTTTTTTTTATTTACAAAACTTGTAGTGCGCAGTAAATCTTGTGTATTGTTTGTGACGTATCAAGATGTACGAGCCAAAAAGTGCAGTCGAGTTTGATGAACTAGGTAATTAGGGTCGTTTTAATTTTAACTATGAAATCGAAAGTGCGTTTACTATTTGCCATCGGCCGATTAGCGTGGGTTTTTATCGATATACACAAATTGTATTACACTAGTGGATATATTATTATGCCGATATCGTCGCTGCGCCTGACAAGTTCCATATGTGATTTTTGTATAGTTTTGGGAGACTACGAAAAACGTATTATTGATTCACATACGGAGCTTTTCTTACCGGTCAAAACATATATGGAATTAGTTAAACTCATATCCAGTTCGAATATCACAAAAATGATTTTAGTAACATATAGAGAATAAAACGAAGAGTATTTTTTGTGCGAAAACCAAAAATCAAAAAAAAACACATATGGAATTTGGCAGGCGCAACGACGATATGAGGCGTATAAAGTCTACATTGTGGTATAGTGTTTTGAGAACAAACATACATTGATATTTATGTAGATTTATTTGCAAATAGCTGAAATTTATTATTATTTTTTAATTGGAGAAGGATGCTCGATCGTTTCCTTTTGAAATGTGGCGTGACCAGAATCTAGTTTGAAACTGGTTTGAAAGAAATCGCGGGAAAATATTCTAACGGATGGCAGATTGTGCGACTGGTTGATGCGAATCTATTGTAAAAAGCTTATTCGCAAGTGTCCAAACGACATATCCGTAGAACAAACTACTAAGTACCGTAAAAAAAACTAGAAAGACGGATATGGTTACGATACCAAGTCGCTTTTTTGTATTTGTATGGCTAAATTTATATTAATAATAATAAAATTCTTTTAAAATAAAAATTCTTTAAACATTAAATTTAACTTCGTAGTAAAATCAAAATATAAATTCGCTTTTTTGTATTTGTAAGGCGAAGCTGACCTATATAATTTCCTAGTAAAATCAAAATACCAATTCGCTTTTTTTGTATTTGTAAGTCTAACTGATCTATATAATTTCCTAGTAAAACCAAAATACCAATTCGCGTTTTTGTATTTGTAAGGGTAACCGGACCTATATAATTTCCTAGTAAAATCAAAATTCCAATTAGCTTTTTTTTTATTTGTAGGACCTATATAAATTACTAGTAAAAACATATTTTTTTCGAAGATAGCACTCGAATAATCATTCTCGAACTCGAAGTTCATGAATTTCTTCAAAGTCAAAATAAAAAAAAAAATCAAAATCAAAAGTTTTTTATTTCAAATAGGCCTTTGCAGGCTCTTATGAAACGTCTAGTTGCACGGTTCCAAAAAGTGGGTCTCATGGAGAAGAACCGGCACGAAACTCCATGGACACTCTTTTATCTAACTTTGATCTACGTATAGGACAATGATTATATTACATTTTGAATGTGTGAGTTGACTCACCTGGCGCAGTCAAGTGTGTTGGCGCAATTGTGCGGCGCAGTGCAGTGTTACTCATAGCTATTTTATTATAAAAAATGCTGATGAGTATGTTATATACCGGCCAATTGGACGCTGTTAAACAATACAGTGTCAACACACAAAATTATAAAAAAATAAATTTGAATACCAATCGCTTCCTTATGAGCTGGAGTACATATTTCAAAAGAGATATATATATCACTTAAATCGTTTTAATAGCAAAAATATTGAAAAAACTAGCGGGAACGAAACCCTAACATGTTTAGAATATTTAACAATAATGAACTAAATTCAATTACTTTGATTGCTACAAAGAAACGGTATATATTTAGTCTAATAATAATATTACAAAAAAATCTATTATTTCTTAAAAGAAAAATAATACCTGATTAAAACTTTAAACTCAATTTTCTCAAAATGGCACTGTATTGCTTAATACCGTCCAATTCACCCTTTGCCCTACCTGCTCCACAGGTGTGTGGCCGCGGCAGGATAGCATTCCTACGATCGCGTATTAATTATAATTTTATCAATACTAATATTATAAAGAGGAAACATGTGTTTGTTACGGTTTAACTCAAAAACTACTGGACCGATTTTAAAAATTATTTCACCAATAGAAAGCTACATTATCAGCGAGTAACATAGGCTATAGCACATCTAAATTGCACCCGTGTGAATCCGGTGGATGTAACTCGCTGATAATGTAGCTTTCTATTGGTGAAAGAATTTTTAAAATCGGTCCAGTAGATCCAGAGATTACTTTCTACAACCTTACTACCTATTTACACTAGGGATGTTATGGAGCTTCGATTTCGGTTCCGAAAAGTCGGAACTTCCGATTGATTTTGCACCTCCGATTCCGATTTCGGTTCCGGTAAATTTGAATCGGAGGTTATAATCGGAGGTCGAAGCACATCGTCGGCGGTGGCCGCGGTCAGCGCCACTTGATATAATTAATTTCGGATTAAAATTTAAGAAAATTAGTTTATTTTTATATATCACACCCAGGAAGGTGTTTACTTTTTTGAACTGATATGAAAAAAACTGATGAATAATGTTTGTAATTTTATTTTATTAAACATCTATCTTTTGTGTCTGCCTCCGATTCCGGTTGCGATAAACCAAATTTAA
Organism: Anthocharis cardamines; assembly: GCA_905404175.1. Taxonomy (NCBI): domain Eukaryota; kingdom Metazoa; phylum Arthropoda; class Insecta; order Lepidoptera; family Pieridae; genus Anthocharis; species Anthocharis cardamines. The sequence goes on along the minus strand of FR989978.1, from coordinate 739,341 downwards.
AAACTCCGATTCCGAATTCGGTTCCGGTAAAACAACTTCCGTAACATTTTATTAACATTGGGTTACATTATTTAAGTTTAAGTAGGGATACCTAATTTTTAGCCTATGTTACTCGCTGATAATGTAGCTTTCTATTGGTGAAAGAATTTTTAAAATCGGTCCAGTAGTTTTTGAGTTAAATCGTAACAATCTTTCCTATTTATAATTTATATTGACTGGTTTCGTTAAAAAGGCTATAGTATAATATTATGTAGTAAACGAAAATCATCAACAAAATGATCTATTTTGGTAATGTCGACTCAAGAATGTTGTTATATTACCGGTTCGGTGTAAACCGATTACAATAACACACCTGACTCATACAATACTTGTTTTTCTTATGGACGCTTGGCTTGGTTTTGTCTATTCGAACCTTGATTAAACGAAAATGGCGAATATTGATGATGAAATCGACTTTTCATTGATGAAATTGTATTTTATCTAGACTTTTCACTAAATAGTATAAAATAATTTAGTTATTTGTGTCTTTTTTTATGTTAGATATCGACAGACGAGCATGATGTTCACTTGATGGAAGTTGATACCTCAGCCACAGAACATCAGTCAATGATGCGCTGTCGACCTATGTTTTTATGTTAGATATCGACAGACGAGCATGAGGTTCACTTGATGGTAGGAGATACCTCAGCCACAGAACATCAGTCGATGAAGCGCTGTCGACCTATGTTTTTATGTTAGATATCGACAGACGAGCATGAGGGTCACTTGATGGTAGGAGATACCTCAGCCACAGAACATCAGTCAATGAAGCGCTGTCGACCTATGTTTTTATGTTAGATATCGACAGACGAGCATGAGGTTCACTTGATGGTAGGAGATACCTCAGCCACAGAACATCAGTCGATGAAGCGCTGTCGACCTATGTTTTTATGTTAGATATCGACAGACGAGCATGAGGTTCACTTGATGATAGGTGATACCTCGGACACAGAACATCAGTCAATGATGCGCTGTCGACCTATGTTTTTTATGTCAGATATCGACAGACGAGCATAAGGTTCACTTGATGGTAGGTGATACCTCAGTCACAGAACACCAGTCAATGATGCGCTGTCGACCTATGTTTTTTATGTCAGATATCGACAGACGAGCATGAGGTTCACTTGATGGTAGGCGATACCTCAGCCACAGAACATCAGTCAATGATGCGCTGTCGACCTATGTTTTTTATGTCAGATATCGACAGACGAGCATGAGGTTCACTTGACGGTAGGCGATACCTCAGCCACAGAAAATCAGTCAACGATGCGCTGTTGACGTATTTTTGGGGTCCTTATAGAATCACTTCGTTGTCTGTCTGTCTGTCAAGACCCTATTTCTCAGGAACGCGTGTAGGTATCAAGTTGAAATTAATATCAAAACTTGACTTTTAATATCTAAAATAGATATACATATTTGTCGATCGAGATATCTTTTCTATCAAAATTGTCGATGTCGAGATATAATATATCGAGATATCTTAAATCTTCGTTTGTCTTCTCTCGTCCGCGAGATATCTCGTGGCGGTCATGTTAGGCCGGCAGAGGTGGTTTACCTGATGGTAAGTGATCATCGCCCTTGAACATCCGCGATTCAAAAAGTCTCAGATGCGTTGTCGGCTTTTTAATACATACAAAAATATACGCCAGGAATATAATACATTTATTTATTACTTGATGTATTTTGTTTTTATCTCTTGATCGTCACGCCCAAAATATAAAAGCTATTTTTATATGATCACTGACCATAACGAACAGATAGTATTCAAAATGGCCGACTTCCTGTATATGTTTTTGCCACGTTATCTATACTATTTTGTACTTAATAATATTTATAAATACGTCTTATTTTAAATTCAAAATTCATTTAGGTAACACAATGTACACTTATGAACGTCAATAAAAAAAAATTAACATTTACTGCCAGTTCTCAAATCAAGGGCGTAGAACGGACGAGAAGAACTGGCAATAAACTCGCCGCCACTCTTTTTAATCGCCGAGTTTTTGTTTTACAAAATGTTTGTAAGGAGCTGCAACCATTACACCATGTTCCACGTGACATCTTGAAGTAATAGTGAATAATATTTTCATTATATTTCTTGTATTCAAAACTAGTTTTAAACTATACGAATGTCTTAGAACAAAAAAAAGTGAAAACAGTTTTGGTTCCAGAGTCCTGGGTGGAGTTGAATTCGGGCGGTTTGAGCGGTGCTGAGAATGAATACATTCGTCTCCTCCGCGAGGCGCAGAGAGAGAGCCGAGACTCCTCCGTGCGCCACTCCAGGGCTTCCAGCATGAAGGGCAGGTGGGTGCCTCGTTGTTTATGTCGCCCTACTTGTTGAACGCGGCCACTAGACACGGCCACCAACGTCTAAACGCGGTCACTAGACATCACCACCAGTTGTTGAACGCGGTCACTAGTGGATGAATATGGCCACTAGACATGACCACCATTTGTTGAAAGCTGCCACTAGACATTTCCACTTGAGGCTGAACGCGGCTACTCGACACGACCACCAGCTGTTGAACGCGGCCACTAGACACAACCGTCAGTTGTTGAACGCGGCCACTAGACACGACCATCAATTGTTGAACGCGGCCACTAGACATGACCATCAGTCGCAGTTCCTAATTACATATTATGCGCGCGATATATTATGTTTAGTTCTGTATATTTCTATATTCTAGGCAATAATATAAGTTTTAATTAATATTGATGAAAGTGGAAGAAGCGAAAGTGGTATGCAAGGATCGGAGCAGATGGAATTCCGTGATCTCTGCCTACCGCAATGGGAAAGAGGCGTGATGTATATACGTATCATGTAATACTAGCATCGCGCCCCGGCTTAACGCGGGTACAATGTAGATGACAGATGTACAATACACAAAAATAGCTTATGTTACTTGCTAATAATGTAGCTTTCTATTGGTGAAATAATTAATAAAATCGGTCCGGTATTCTTTGAGTTTATTCATAACATACAAAAATACAAATCTTTCCTATTTACATATAATATTAAGTATAGATATAAATTAGTTTAAGATAATATGTTTATGTATGGATCTGTTTAAACAGCCGGGAGAAAATTGCCATTTGCTACTTCAAATAATACGTGTGTGAAAACACATGTGTTTTTCAAGGTAACGAAGTGGCTTTTCTACATGATATAATATATTTAATATTATTTGAACAATTGGATGCGATAAAGCTGAAAATTTTAAATATATATTTATGTTGACTTATGAAACCGCTGTAAGCGCTGTCGCACATACGTGAGGCATATACATAACATGGACGCTTTTAAGCAATACCGTGTCAAAGCATAGCAATACGGTTGCCATTTTGAGAAAATTGAGTTTGAAATTTGAATTAGGTTTTATTACATTTTTATTGTTTTTCTTGGTAGCCATCAATGTATAAAATTTAGTGCATTATTGTTAAATATTCTTAACATGTTAGGGATTCGTGCCCACTAGTTTTTTCAATATTTTTGCTATTAAATCGATTTAATCGATATACATATCTCTATTGAAATATGTACATTGTACTCCAGGCTCCAGCTCATAAGGAAGCGATTGGTATCAAAATTTACATTTTTGTAATTTTGTGGGTTGACACTGTTACATTTGTACATGTTGGTAGGTCATTTATTTATTTATTTATTTATCAGCATTTTACAATAATTGTACTTACAGCCTATGAGCCAAGACGTACAAAAATTTTAACTTCTTACATTTTACAATTTAGGGGCCGTCCATTAATCACGTGAGGTCGTTTTTCTCATTTTTTGACCCCCCCCCTCCCCCTGATGATATTTGGTGAGGTTTGGGACCACTCCCCCCCCCTCCCCCTGGATCACGTGTATTTTTTTGGAAGTCTATGTAAAGGCTATTTTTGACTGGAAAAAAATATTTAACAAATGGCGTTTTGATTCGAAAAACATTTATATGTATTTGCAATAAAATTAATGAATAATTAATTAATTAATTAATTAATTTTCGCGCCGTTCAAAATTTCGGTTCATAAATAGCGCTTTTTGACAAAAAATAAATAAAATTAATACACGTGATGTCTAACGAGACCCCCCCCCCCTCGTGATGTTTCGTGATGTTTTCCGTACCCCCTCCCCCCCCCCCTTTTGAGCCTCACGTGATTAATGGACGGCCCCTTAGACAAAGAATTAAGAAACCTATAACATAGTTTCATAAATCTAGGTTTGTTAACAAAAAACAAATCAACATCCGTATCAAAGGCTAACAATTCATTAAATAGTGTAAGAGCTGTATGCGTCGGTGCGGTGTCATACCTCAGCCATAGAATATCAGACAATGATGCGCTGTCGACCTACTTTTTACTTCGAGCATTCAGAAATCGGCATTGAAATTTGTTCACTTTGCAAAGGTTTTAAATTTCTTTACTGATAATAATTTTTGTACTGTCACTGCGCAGGATTGTTTTACTTTTCCGTTCACGGTCAATGGTTTCAAGATATCTGATACGTATTGTTATTTGAGTCGAGCGTACAGTGTCACTAGGTATATTGTAGCTACTAGCTGTCTATTTTTTATTATTTAGTTCAGTGTCCTCGGCAAAAAAAGAGTTTTGATTGATACACTTTTGACGTATTAAAAACACGATTTATTCTTCTTTTCAATCAGCCTTTCCCAAAGGTCTAAAGTGGGGCGGTAAGAGACCCAAAAAAAATGGGGGCGTTGTGCAGAGGCTTAGGGGGCAATTTGTAATTACATCTAGCAAGGAGGACTCTTAGACACCGACTGAGCTTTCGACTCTCGACTACAACTTGTGAAAATCAACTATTATTAATTAAGAGATTGCTCAAACTCGGTTCGATATTTCTCTCTGCGAAGTTCATATTTCTGTCCTGTAATTTTCATTTTCAAATTCAATAAATAAAAAAAAATCATATCAATCGGTCGGGTTATAGTAAAAGTCTCGTTTAGAATGAACGTTTAATCTCCGCTAATATAGCTCACAGTAATTAATTAATTTAATATGAAGTTATAGTGGTTTTTAAGTAGCTGAAAAAATAGTAGACAAAATAAGTTTGGGAACCCCTGTTCTAAATTATTTATGTCTACTTTTCGAGTGTTTTATAGCAAAGCAAAGAGTATTACGAACGATGCTTTTAGCAACCGTGTTCACGGGCAGACAGAAAGGTGACAGCTGTCTGATTTGAAATATCACAAAGGTGTCACACTAACGCCATCTATTCCTAATAATTAATTAATTTGGCAACTTTGTGATATTTCAAATCAGATAGCTGTCACATTTCAGTCTGCCGTAACCACGGTTGCTGAAAAGCATCCGAAACGTCGGCATTAATAATATAAGTACATAATAAATCGCTATTTAATCCGGTGTAAAGTATTTTATTTAAGTGTGATAACACAAGTATCACACTTAAATAAAATACTTAAACCATAACACGAAACACATTTCAATAAAAGACAATTTTATTAAAATGTGTTTCGTTTTTGGGCCAGGAACCTTTGGCGTATACAATAGTCACCCAACTTCATCATTTTAGGTTGAATATTTTAGGATGCACTAGTAAACTATTCATCCGAGGACAAACATACATTTTTTTAAATAGATTGTAATGTACCGATATTTTAATATTGGATTGTTAACATTTCAGTCCCAAATCGCCTCCGAACAGTCCCAACTTGGAGCCTTCCACTGAGGACGAGTTGAAGGGAGTCTACATCAACTGTTGGAGGGTGAGTTTGAAGAGTATTTTTTGTATAACTACCCTTGCTATGCTCTATAATATATATTTTTTGCTAAGATATATAATTACTATATAATATTATTACTATCTATATTCTATATGAAGAAGCTGAGCGAATAATCTTGCTCTGATTTTTTAAATGTAATTTTTATTACATACAAAATTCCATGTCCGTTCGTCTCTCTTAATAAGTTCACCTTAGGACCTATCCTGTCCTGGTATCTAGGCCGTTGACAGTGCCGGATTAAGGGGAGGACATCTGGGGCTACTGTCCCACAAAAGAGGGGCCTTCACAATAGATATTTCGGAAGAAATCTTTCAAATTCCAACGAGTAAACAACTTTTTTTGAAGTTATACTTCTTTAGACGCGTTATGAAAAAATGATAAGAGTGAAATTTTAAGATGCGCGCGCATCTGTGACACAAAATTAACATGATGAAGTTGGCTACAGATGACCTGCGCGCGCACGATGTCCCAAAAAAACGACATGATGAAGTTGGCTACAAAATAGAATTTGATTGATTTTAACATTTTGCTTCGATATTTACTGCAGTTTTGTTTTTTAAAATTTTTCTTCAGACGCCAAAGAAGTATAACTTCTAACGCGTATACATAAGTACACACATACCTTTTTTTCTTTAACTCTTATACTTTGTACAAACTAGATGATATTGGTAGCATGAAAATAATTTGGGGCCAGGGGGCCTTGTTGCCCCTCACCTCTAACTCGTGACCTCAAGGTAGACTTTTTTTGGAAACTGTGAGCCATTGATTTTATGTAAAAAAGTGACTGCTGTGATATAGGTATGTATCTGCTTTCAGAGTATCTTTGAAAGTGTAGAAAAATTTGCAAATAAACAAATGATGTGACCTGGGTTTTTAAGGATTATTTCATAAACTATACTTACAACCTAACCTAGAGATTTTATATCGTAGTTAATCTTTTGACCGCCATGTCAAAACGGCATCTCCGCGCCCTGTACGCCGAGCCTGAAAATCGACATTAATTATGTTGTTTTTTATCATCAAATATTTGAATAACTAAAATGAAATTTTCTTTGCTTTGTACAATAAAGTAATGATTGGGGATTCAGTTTTTAAGATGTATTAATAAAACACAGTTAAGTAATGATTTAATAGGTTTATTTTGTATTTTTCTGTGAGCTGTTTTCTGTCTTGCTGTCGATCATAGCCGACGTCGGCGTCGAGGGCACGTTTGCGTTCGTCGAGCATAGCCGACATTGGCGGTCAAAAGGTTAACTACGTCAGGAAGCACAAAGTAGAAAAAAAAATTTACTTTGGCAGCTAATGTGTTAAAATAGATGAAATTGTAATTTTTGATTTTCATTTAATATATGGTATTTCGATATATAAATCACTGCAATGTGTCTTGTTTACTAGGTACTTCCTTCGTCTTTAGTTCCGTAACACCCTTAAAAAATCCCCTCACCCCTCAAGCCGCCATAATGTAGCCCACGGGATCGCGATAGCGTACTGCCGCGAGCATCCGGCGGTCAGGCCAAACGCCCCCCCCCCCTACTTGTCCCGCTTGTGCATCCTTCCCATGCTCAACATGGGAGGAGTCCGCGGGACGAATTTTAGTCAAACTTGTTGACACACAACTATTGTTAGTTTTCCGCCTTACGTGCCCTCTGAACAGATTTTTGCAACTTTCACCAATTATATCAACCCTTCCGGGCGTCAAACATCCCTCAAGTTCTCAAACTCTGATCACCAACCATTTCCACACTTTTAAAAGCGAGAAACACATAATAACCAACCTGGGAATCGAACCCGGGACGTATGCTATGTATGAACGTGCGACCGCAAGGCTACATATGCAGTTTCCGTAACACAGGGGTGTTACGCTATACTCTATACTATATTAAGAGGATATGTTGAGAAAAATGCGGATTTTCTATTTCGTGTAACTTTTTTAGGCTGTGGATTATTGATATGAAATTTTGAAGTTTGTTTTTTGACTATACTTTGCAGTGTCGCTCAAAAGGAAAACATATTTCAATGAAATTTTCTCGATAGAAAAAAAATGTGAAGTTATGTCTATTTTTACACTTTTTTGGATCCCAAGGCATAACGGCAAAGAGTTATTTAATTTAATTTATTTTAAAGGATGTAGAATAAATGTCTTTAGGATTGCTCAAAACCATTTTTTAATCAAATAAAGTATTGTAAAGTTATGAAATGAATTAGTTTTGGCACATATGTACGTTGTTTTATTCCGAGCGCGTTCAAGCTACAGCTATCTCTTTTTTTTACATGTCTCAAGTAATTATTTCCATCTCGCTCGCTCACATTCAATAGAACGATTTGTCGGTCTGCGAGCCTCATCGACATAGGCCCTTAACAGTATAGTATATACTGAATACTGATTACAATCACTCTGTCTATTCCAGGATGATTCCAATGACTGGGTGTGGGAGTGGAGCAGTCGACCTGACCAGCTTCCGCCCAAGTGAGTAAATATGAAATGAAATAAAAAAAAAAAAAATTCAAGATACACACAAAAACTTACATACAAAATTATAAAATATTACAACAGAATAAAAAAAACAATTATAATATAAAGAGGCAGTGTACCTTGAAAAAGGAGTCAGCTCAGTTTTTGTTGTGCTATCTATCGATAACACAACACTGGTTTTCAGTGACACCCTATAAAAAAGAAAAACAAAAAACAAACAAAAACAAAAAACATAAAACATTTGGAGCTTACAGACTACGGATCTTAAAAAATAATATCGGTTCGAAATCGCATCAACCGCGCTTATGGATGCGAAGCTGGTTATTAACGATTTTAACCGGTTATAAATGCATTTTTCGTTATTAACGGTTAATAATTTACCACAGAATATGCTTAAAGCCTTGACGTAAAATGACTTAAATAACTTTTATAAGTACAATGTTAAAAAAAACGTATGCCCTACGTTTATTTAGTGGATTTCAACAGTGGCGTAGCTATCATAGGGCAAAGTGGTGCAGTGCCCCAGGGCCCTGAAGCTGAGAGGGCCCCCTGAGCTTTGGAAAGAGGGGGAGGCAGCTCTTGAAGCTAGAAAAATTCGCACAAGAATTTTAAATGAGAATTTATAACGCCGATACTGGAAGCGCATTTGATTAGTAATCATTTGCAATTAATTTTGTGTAGTTACTAAAAAAAATTGCCAGAGGGGAGGGGGGGATTGAGATTATTTCTTTGCACTGGATTTCAACGACACCTCATACAATCTAATTATTTTTCTTAAGTACGGCGTTTGGTCCTTCGATTGTGGTAGGTGATGATTTTGAAATGAAATGAAATTTATTTATTTCAGAGGAATCTTTGCCACACGTACAAAAAACAACAAATAAAAACAATTATTAGGTAAAATACTTAATCCTAAACACGATACAAATGAAAATAAAAATCCTAATGGGTCATTCCATGTCAAATCGACCAATAGTTGGAATCGACCCCTTTCGATTTGGATGAATTTTGGTCAGAAGTTTTCTTTTATCATAAAACGAAGTTCTGCCAAAGGAAAAAAAATAAAAAATTTTTTTTCGAAAGATATACAAATTCAAAATTTCGATTTCTAAATACTCAATATTACAATATTATGTATCTACATAACTTTAACTTGTATAGAAGTTGCAAAAAACAAAAATAATTTTTTTTCTGAAATTCAAAAAATTTTTTTTGAAATTCAAAAATTCATATCTTTGAAAAAAAAAAAAACCCCTATCCAAAAATTTCAGGATCTTTTAAGATCATTACAAGGTATCATACAAAAAAAATTGAGCCAAAATTTTAATGGCGGTCTTCATTTTTGACGATTTTCAAAAATTCAAAATTTGACAAATTTGGCATTTTTCGAAAAAAAAATTCAAAATATTTTTTTTTCAATAGCCCCCTATGTCCCCTTTTAAACAAACAAAAGCCCATTCCTGTATCTATAATAGCATTCGAGATATTGCAAAAACAAAATTGAAAAACTGGAAAAATCGCGAAATTTTGAATTTGTATATCTTTCGAAAAAAATTTTTTTTATTTTTTTCCTTTGGCAGAACTTCGTTTTATGATAAAAGAAAACTTCTGACCAAAATTCATCCAAATCGAAAGGGGTCGATTCCAACTATTGGTCGATTTGACATGGAATGACCCTAATACTAAATGAGCTGTGTGGCACTGATCTTCTGAAACTGGAGTTAACTCAGTTACACGGCCGTCGTATTAAAGAACGCAGTATTTGACAAAATATGAATTTTCCTTTTTCTTTTATTTAAATTTAAAAATCAGTGCGAATTGTACCTACACATTATTTTAACTAAATCTAAATACAATATTAACTTCAACTGTATTTTTTAAGAGGGCCCTTCCCGGTTCGTCTATCGTCAACGCGAGCATGGTTGAAAAGCTTTTTGTTTCATGCAGCGCATACCTCTACCGCTAACGAGTGAGTGAGAACGCGATAACATTGGACGAAAAATAGTGTGCGGAAATTTCATAAAACTTGTTCTAGGAAATACGTGTTTTTCAGTAGTCCTTACAAGTTTGTGAAATATTTTTTTGTAATTTAGAATCTCCATTATATTTGCAAGGTTTCTATCACAACAAAATATTTACTTTCACAATTTATGAGTACATTATGAACGCCCAAAGTTCAGGTATTTTTTTTGCAAAAATCTGATTTTTGGAGGCTTATACTGAATTTATTTCTGAAAATTTTGAGATTTTGTTTCGATAGAAACCTAGATATAGTGCACGAGATACCTATTAGTTCAAAAGTTTCAAAGAAAAATCGGTTCCATCGCCATAATCACGTACGAGCTTTTGTATGGAAAGTAAGACGGGTTGGGCCCTCTTAATAAAAAAATCCGTTTTACCGTGCTTTAAAAGAAACCGCCATTTTGCAAGTACTGCGTTTACCCGTACGACGGCAGTACAGTTGTGCTCATATTTTTATGAGCACAACACTGATTTTCAGTAACCCCTTAGTGTGACGTTTGGAGTTGAGCTTACAAGAGTAAAATAATAACAAACAAAAAAAAAAATTTAATGATGTCTGGTTTCCAGGGATTGGAGGTTTAAGCACCCGGTGAACGCCCGCGGGCCGCCGTCAGCCACCTCCTCCATCGAGGTGTTGGAGCAGCAGCCGAACATGCAGCAGGTGAGGTCTTTGATGATGAGGAGTTGGCCTATACTAAGTGTGGGTAGTTCTTGGAATCCATAAAAATATTGATAATCCCTAGATAAATCTCCACTAATTAAATCCAACTCGACGGACCAAGATGGTGTTGATAGTTGAAAATCGACAGTTTTCGTTTAGTGTTCGGTACAACATCGAATCGCACTGGGACAACATGTTGATAATTTTATTGTCTTTTATTAACGCGAGTATCACACATTTAAATAAAATACTGTATACCGGATTAAAACGCGATTTATTATTTATATTGTTTAAATCTTTCTGTCTGCCCGCGACCACGGTTGCTGTAAAGCATCCGAAACGTCGGTGTAAGCGACGCATAATATAGTCTATTGTTTTTCATAATGTTAAGTTTTTACCAGTCAAATATGTGTCAATGTCAATTCAGTCGACCAGTAACTGCCGCTGCGAACGGCATGCTCACGCGCTCTGCATTTAACCATTTTGTAATTATATTGTCTCAAATTATTTTATTCAGTGTTAAATAAATCCAGTTCTCAAGTGCAAGACTTTGTTTTTAAAACTCATTCGGTGAAATCCCGACCACTACAGCTGGTCCTTCGAGCCGGATCATTCATGTTCCACTCGCCAAAAAGCATGGTGAACACTCGCCGAACCGTTAAGAAGGACGAGGAACAGAAGGAGGCGTCGGAAATTCCACTGAATGACGAAATAAAAGAGGATAATCTCAGGCGCAATAAAACTTTTCTAACAAAAAGTAAAAATGAAGGTAGCGGAATAAAATCGGAACCGCCGTTACAAAGAATGGAAACTTCTGGAATGCCTTCGACGTCACATCAAATAACCAAAGCGAAGTCAACTTCGTCATCAGTTATTGCGCGAAAGAAAAAATTAGAGCTGGAAGCTGCAGAAGCAAGGGCTCAAATACAGCTGGAATTAATAGAAAGGCGTTTAGCGGCGGACTTAGCGGAGGTCGACGATGAGTGTAGTGTACAATCGGATCACACACGGAAGGAGGTAGAAAAGTGGCTGGAACAAAGCCATCAAGAACTGGAAGCACAGCCTGTCCACGACAAGGGTCAAACTTCGGACATGCCGTGCCCGCCGGCCACGCAGAATGCCGGCACTGAGGGAACAGTTCACCTTTTGGCTACCGCACTGAAGGACTTAGCAGCCGCTTCTACTAGTAATGGTCTCAACTCAAACCTTTTGAGTAGAATTTGTACACCAAAGGACTTACCATTATTTTGTGGTGACCCCATGGAATGGCTTCACTTTAAACAAGCCTATGAAGAATCTTCTAGAGTATGTCAGTTTAGTGATAATGAAAATATGTGGCGTTTAAGAAAATGTCTGAAGGGATCAGCTCGCGAAGCTGTCTCGGCCCTGCTGATAAGTGCAACCTCGCCTGAGACGGTAATGTCCACACTTGAGCTACAGTTTGGAAATCCTGACATTATACTGTCACGCATCCTGGTAGACATAAAGAAGTTACATCCAGTATCACAGGAATATCACAAAGATATTGTGTCTTTTTCAATAAAAGTGCGAAATTGTGTAGCTGCAGTTAAAGTGATCGGTCAAGATGAATATCTGAATGGAATGAATATGACTACTTGTATATTGTCTAAGTTACCACCGATTTTGCTCTCAAAGTGGGCGGATTACAGTTACACATTTATAAAACAAGGTAAAAGACCGACATGGATTAATATATCGGAATTTTTAAATGAAGAAGCTACTAAAGTATCATCATTGGCTTTATTAAACTTTAAAAATGATACTAATAGCTACTATAATAGGAAGAAACACACAGAAGGTACATATACAGTGTTATTAAATAAAAACAGCGACAATAATGAAAAATGTAAGTTCTGTCGCTTATCAAAACATAAATTACAGGATTGTAAAAAATTCCGTAAATCATTACGCAAGGATCGATGGAGTTTTGTCAAACGGAATCGTTTATGCTATAAATGCATAGATTCAGTTCACGACCGGGCAACCTGTCCGGCGGCAGCGTGTGACGTCGAGAACTGCGGACAACCTCATCATAAGTTATTGCATTATAACTTGCCCCAAACAGTGAACGACGATAGTCAGTGTAGTTACAATACCGTCGCCGAACCCACGGTGACACCCTCTGAAACAGTGACCCATATTAAAAATAGTGAGTGCAAAGTGTTATTAAAAGTAGTGCCCGTAAGTGTTCACGGACCTAACGGTATTTTTCATACGAGTGCATTATTAGACGACGGGTCTACAGTGTCCCTTATCAGTAGATCGCTAGCCTCACGGGCGGGCCTGCGCGGGCGACGCGAGACGCTGCAGGTGCGCGGCGCCTGGGACAATAGCGCGCTTGTGTGTGACGCGGACTTCCTTAATGTTTGTATAGCAAACAATATCGGTGAGAGATACAATGTTTCTTTACGTAGTCTTCAGAATTTTAATGTACCTGTACAAAATTATAGTTTAGTTAATTTTAATAAATATGCACACTTATGTAATATTAAAAATGAATTTTGTTATAAAAATATAAAGCCTGAAATACTAATTGGTCAGGATAATTATAATTTAATGTTACCTTTAGAGATTAAAGTAGGGAAATGTAACGAACCTTGTGCCACTCGTACTCCTCTGGGATGGTGCGTTCACGGCCTAGTACCTACGTCACTTTCAACTTACGCGAGTTATTCCACACTGCACGTTACCGAGGTTCAATCTGGGTCGGCAGACACTTCCATGGAAGACCTGCACGAGATGGTAAAAAGGTCATTTACTATAGAGTCTATGGGGATATCAGGGAAACCTCGCCAGAACTCCGATGATCTGCGCGCTCTGGAACACCTGGAACAAACGGCAAAATTAATAGATGGTCAATGGCACGTTAGTCTACCGTGGAAAGATGTCAACTGTAAGATGCCTGATTCGGAACGTACTGCTTTGTCCAGGCTACGTAACTTGGAGAAAAAGATGGCCTGTAACAAACAATACGCACAAAGGTATCGAGATCGTATAAAGCATTTATTAGATAATAATTTTGCTGAGGAAATTTTAGACACGACAAAATTAAATAAGACATGGTACTTACCACACTTTGGGGTCGACAACCCTTATAAAAATAAACTACGCTTAGTTTTCGACGCGGCTGCCAAAACATGTAACGTTTCACTTAACGATTACTTACTAACGGGTCCCGATTTATTAAAATCATTATTAGGGATAATGTTACGTTTTCGCGAATACGAGATCGCCATAGTGGGTGACATAAAGGACATGTTTTTAAGGGTTAAGATTTTACCTAACGATCAGGATTCATTAAGATTTTTATGGCGCGATAATCCTAACGAATGTATAAAAACTTATAGAATGACATCTTTAATTTTTGGGGCGAACTGTGCGCCGTTTATTGCACAGTTTATAAAAAATAAAAACGCGCAGGGTTATGAATCGACCATGCCTGAAGCCGTTCAAGCTATTCACAATCAGCATTATATGGACGATTATATAGATAGTTTACCGAATGAAAAAACATGTATTAAACTTGCGCGCGATATTTCGTACATACATAGAAAAGGGAGCTTAGAAATTCGTAACTGGCTTAGTAACAGCGCGAATGTTTTAAAGAGCTTGCCTGAATATTCGCTCGCGCCTACAGCTGCGACCGTTAAGATCGGAGCACCACACGAGGGTGAGCGCGCTTTAGGAATCATATGGTACCCAGTAGACGATACCCTAGGTTTCGACACCTCCTTTAAAAGGATACCTAAGGAAATAATTAATGGGTCAAAATGTCCTACGAAACGTGAATTATTAAAGGTCATAATGTCATTGTTTGATGTTTACGGATTCCTTTCGCCATTTACTATTAATGGTAAAATATTTCTCCAGGAAACTTGGAAATTAAATATAGGTTGGGACGAAAATGTCACGGAGGATATTTATATAAACTGGGTCAAATGGTTGAAATTATTAAGTACAATTAATACAATTCGAATACCACGATGCTACCGGCTAATGAATGGATCGACATTACGTAACCCGAGTGCAGACCGAGCGGCATCGGCGAACACAGGTAGCGGGAGGGGTGACTCACAGCTGATAAGGAACGACATAGTTGCGTCTACGCATCTATATAACACACCGGTGGAACGGGTCATTAGCGAAACCGAATATAATTGTTTACAACTACATATTTTTTGTGATGCGTCGATTCAAGCTATGTGTGCGGTTGCTTATGGGCGTTGGTTAGATAGTAATAAACAAATAAGGGTTTGTTTTGTTGCTAGTAAGTGTCGAGTTACTCCCGTAAAAGCCACCACCGTGCCCAGACTGGAATTACAGGCGGCAATAATAGCTGCCAGATTAGCTAACACAATACAGTCCACACATCGAATTAAAACAGCTGATCGATATTTTTGGTGCGATTCCACGACGGTGTTACAGTGGATACGGAACAATACACGGAGTTATAAACCTTATGTAGCTCACCGCTTGGGTGAAATCGACGAATTAACACAAATAAAGGAATGGAGATACGTACCTACGTCTTTGAATATTGCAGATATGGCCACTCGGGAGAACTATGATTGTCTTCACTTGACTGGTGAGTGGCTTAATGGACCTTCATTTCTGTACGAGTCGAAATCTTCGTGGCCGACGAGTACAGTTATACCTAGTGTAAAGGAATGTGACATGGAATATATAACGAATATCGTACATGACATACCTGAGCACGCGCCTATACCGAATCCGATGCGGTTCTCTTCATGGATACGGCTGTTGCGAAGTACATCGGTAGTACTGAAATTTATATATAAATGTAGAAAAAAGGAAATTGATGACTGCACCGCTATGAGCCGCGCTGAGATTGAGGTTTTACGATATACTCAAAGGGAATCATTTAATACGGATATATCTGTATTAAAACACGGAAAATATTTAGATAAAAGTAGTAAGTTACTTACATTGACGCCTTTTCTGGATCAGCAGGATATTTTACGTGTAGGTGGGCGCATAGGTGCTGCTGTTGATGTTCCTTACAGTGTGAAGTACCCTGCAATTTTAGACGGAAGAAGTCAAGTAGCTAAATTGATTGTAAGATATTACCACGTGAAGGCAGGCCACGGCAATCAGGAGATGGTTGTTAATGACCTGAAACAAAAATATTGGTTAATAAGATTAAGACCTACTGTAAAAGAAATAATAAATAAATGCATGTTATGTAGAATAAAAAAAGTAAAACCTCAGATGCCCAAAATGGGTGACTTACCTGCTTGCAGAGTAGCTCATCACCAAAGGCCCTTTACCCATTGTGGAATCGATTTGTTTGGTCCAATTGAGGTCACGATTGGAAGACGAAGAGAGAAACGGTACGGAGTCCTTTTTACCTGTCTTACCGTTCGGGCTATTCATTTGGAGACGGTGCCATCGCTAAGTACCGATTCGTTGATTATGGCTCTTCGTAGGATGGCTTCACGACGTGGATGGCCTGCACATATCTATTCCGACAATGGGACAAACTTAAGGGGTGCAGACGCAGAGCTTAGGAAGTCTGTTGAAGAGCTCGATGAGCAATTCTTGCAGACCAGTGTCAGTGTCCATGGCACCCGTTGGACTTTTATACCACCAGCCAGTCCTCACTGGGGTGGGGCGTGGGAACGCTTAATCCGAAGCGTCAAAGTAGCCTTAAAGGTTGTCCTTAAGGAGAGAGCGCCGAGGGAAGAGGTGCTCAATACGCTGTTGGCAGAAGTAGAAGCCATTGTTAATGGAAGACCACTGAGTCACGTGTCCGTCGATGCCAACAGCAAGGAATCGTTAACACCCAATCACTTCTTGCTTGGTTCATCATCCGTTTCACCGCAGATGGGCAGCTTCGACGATTCTGATTTATTCCGGCGTCGACAATGGCGGATAGCGCAGCGGTTGGCCGATATGTTCTGGAAGAGGTGGGTTATTGAGGTGCTGCCAGAATTGATTCCGCGTCAAAAGTGGACCCAAGAGGCACAAAAACCTCTTCAAGTCGGTGACTTAGTTTTTATCATCGATCCTGATGCTCCTCGTAACGTGTGGCCGCGAGGAATCATAGAGGCGATTTTCCCCGGCAAGGACGGAAGGGTGCGAGTGGTTCAAGTTCGAACGCAATTGGGTAGCTTTAAGAGATCTGTTGCTCGCGTCGCTAAACTTCATTTGGAATAGAAAGTGCTGCATCAGCAGCACTAGGGTGGGGCTATGTAAGCGACGCATAATATAGTCTATTGTTTTTCATAATGTTAAGTTTTTACCAGTCAAATATGTGTCAATGTCAATTCAGTCGACCAGTAACTGCCGCTGCGAACGGCATGCTCACGCGCTCTGCATTTAACCATTTTGTAATTATATTGTCTCAAATTATTTTATTCAGTGTTAAATAAATCCAGTTCTCAAGTGCAAGACTTTGTTTTTAAAACTCATTCGGTGAAATCCCGACCACTACAGTCGGGATAAATAATTTAAACAATATAAATAATAAATCGCGTTTTAATCCGGTATACAGTATTTTATTTAAATGTTTATAATTTTCTATAAACATGTCTTGCCAACGTCTGGTAACTTCGGGCATAGAATGGCTGGGAGGAATATCGAAATTGCGACTGGATAACAAAATACCGTTCATAGATGGAAAAACGTGAAGTGCACATTCCGCGTTTCGGTTTCACTCTATGGATTTCCGAATGCTCGAAGTAAAAAGTAGGTCGACAGCGCATCATTGCCTGATGTTCTGTGGCTGACGTATCGCCTACCATCAAGTGAACCTCACGCTCGCCTGTCGATATCTGACATAAAATAACATAGGTCGACAACGCATCATTGACTGATGTTCTGTAGCTATCGCCTACCATCAAGTGAACCTCATGCTCGCCTGTCGATATATAATATAAAAAAAACATATGTCGACAGCGCATCATCGACTGATGTCCTGTGTCTGAGGTATCGCCTACCATCAAGTGAACCTCACGCTCGCCTGTCGATATCTAACATAAAAAAAACATAGGTCGACAGCGCATCATTGACTGATGTTCTGTGGCTGAGTTACACCTACCATCAAGTAAACCTCATGCTCGTCTGTCGGTATCTAACATAAAAAAAACATAGGTCGACAGCGCATCATTGACTGATGTTCTGTGGCTGAGTTACACCTACCATCAAGTAAACCTCATGCTCGTCTGTCGATATCTGACATAAAAAAACATAGGTCGACAGCGCATCATTGACTGATGTTCTGTGGCTGAGGTATCGCCTACCATCAAGTAAACCTCATGCTCGTCTATCGATATCTGACATAAAAAAACATAGGTCGACAGCGCATCATTGACTGATGTTCTGTGGCTGAGGTATCACCTACCATCAAGTGAACCTCATGCTCGTCTGTCGATATCTAACATTAAACTCTAGCAGGTATCGGCGTGGAGGAGCGCGAAACGGTTCCGACGCGTTCGGGACGCTCTCGGACGAGGTGATAGGTCGACAGCGCATCATTGACTGAATGTGATTATTGCCTTATGGCTGTATGATTGTCAATCCGCCTGTCCCCAGAGCCACTGCCTGTCGGTGCGCCGCTCGTGCCTGTTCAGCCGCGGCGCCATCGCGGCCGTGCTCGTCACCAACCTCGTGTCGCTGCTGCTCGGCGCCGGCATCGGGTGAGGCGCTTGTATATGCTATTGGTAGATGTGTAACGGATGTCCGTTGGTCGGATATACGTTAGCCGGATGTCCGGTGGTCGGATATCCAATAGGCGGATAAACGACGGTCGGATGTCCGTTCGTCGAATGTCCGGTTGACGGATGTACCTTAGTGGGGGATACGTTGGTCCGATGTCAGTCGGGATGTCCGTTGGTCGGATAACCGATGATCGCACATACGTTGGTCGGATATCCATTAGACGGTTAACCGACAGTCGGCTGTCAGTTAGTCGGATGTCCTGTTGTCGGATGTACGTTGGTCGGATATCCGGCTGAACGTAGCCGTTGGGTGCATGGCACGAAATTGCCAAAATCTATCTGCAGCACTCTGTAGCTACTCTGCTGCAGCTAAAGAGCTTGAAGGAATTATCATGGAGTTTGATAAAAGTTGTACATTGTACTGCTTGTATATATTTCGTTGATTTTCCTTTTTTTTTTGTTTATTTTTTATATATATCTATACTTTTATACTAATATTATAAAGAGGAAAGATTTGTATTTTTGAATTTTTGTATGTTATGAATAAATTCAAAATTACTGGACCGATTTTAAAAATTCTTTCACCAATAAAAAACTTCATTATCACTAGTATTTAATCAACAGTAGGCCTATTTCTTATTGAAATAATTTATTTTTACTTTTTATTATGTTATTTATAAAATTTAAATATTGTTATTTGATTACAGCGTGTGGTTGAGCAAAAGAGGCATGCTTCCTCCCAGACTCATCATCCTGCACTGAACGATCGCTTGAAAGACTGATACGCTGGATACATTCAGGTAAAAATATACAACTACCCGCAACTTTTTTTTTTTTATATAAAAGCGGATCTTTGCTTTTGAAGTTTCTACATTGAACACATAAAATTATAATAGTCATAGATGGAAAAACCGAGAAGTGCATAATGCGCGTTTCGGTTTCGGTCTATGGATTTTAGAATGCTCGAAGTAAATTAGGTCGACAGCGCATCATTGACTGATGTTCTGTGACTGAGGTATCACCTACCATCAAGTGAACCTCATGCTTGTCAGTCGATATCTAACATTTTAAAAACATAGGTCGACAGCGCATCATCGACCGATGTTCTGTGGCTGATGTATCAACTACCATCAAGTGAACATCATGCTCGTCTCTCAATATCTAATTAAATATCATTGAAACAGACATAGATATGTGTCTGCCCTATTCCCCATATGATTTAGTAATGACAAATGAATTTTATTTTAATTTTAATGACATTAAGGTATTTAAATTAAATCTAAGAGATGATACCCTCAATATTTGTTGCCATATAAAAAAATGACTTTCTGTTGCCAGTATTTTAAGCGATAGTGTGACATTATACACTTATGTCAAAAATTCTTTAAAAAAAAAAGAATTTTGGTTACTGGCAACACTAAATTTTCCCCACTTTGCTTATTTTACCAATCTTGTAATCTAAGAGATGATACCCTCAATGTTTGTTGCCATATAAAAAAATTACTTTGTGTTGCCAGTATTTTAAGCGATAGTGTGACATTATACACTTATGTCAAAAATTCTTTAAAAAAAAAAAGAATTTTGGTTACTGGCAACACTACATTTTCCCACTCTGTTTATTTAACCAATCTTGCAATATATTTTTTGCTAATAAATATGAATTTTTTTTGTTTCAGAATGTAAAGTTTAGTATTTTAAAATGGTCCATGTCTAGGGGAAGGGAGATTAATTATAAAATAATAAAATTAAAAAAAATGTAACCTTTGTATCGAGACTTTTTGTATTGTCATATAAAAATTGATGCGATTGCAAAACTATACTTCTATACTAATATTATAAATAGGAAAGATTTGTATTTTTGTATGTTACGAATAAACACAAAAACTACTAAACCGATCTTAAAAACTCTTTCACCAATAGAAAGCTACATTATCAGCGAGTAACGTGGTGTGTATAGTACATCTACATTGCACCCGTGTGAAGCCGGGGCGCTTTGCTAGTTAAATTATATGTTTGGATAGCGATTTGCCCCGGCTTTGCTCGGATACAATATAGATGGAATATACAAAAAAAAACTCAACCACAAACTTACTCGCTGATAATGTAGCTTTCTATTGGTGAAAGAATTTTTAAAGTCGGTCTAGTAGATCCATATATTACTCCCTACAGCCTTACTACCTATTAACACCTTGGGTTACATTATTCAAGTTTAAGTAGGGATCCCTAATTATTTCTAGAAATAAATATACTCGTATGTTACTCGCTGATAATGTAGCTTTCTAACGGTGAAAGAATTATTAAAATCGGTTCAGTAGTTTTTGAGTTAAATCGTAACAAATTTTTCCTCTTTATAATATTAGTATAGATGAGACTTATCCCTTTTTGTAAACATCTGTTAAAACTCATCCACCATTTTAGAATTTCGTACATTTTTAGTATAAATATTTTTTTATTGTTTTAGCGAAATTATTCTCAAGATATCATTTAATTGCGACTGAAATTCAAACAGGATTTAAGATATTTTTCTACAAGAAAAAAACATATAAATTAAAACAAATAAATATATAAATTTACAAGTGCTTTCAAATGACGCTATAAATTAGTGTCTTTGGTAATATAAAATCTAAATAACGTATAAATTATTCAATTATTTAGTATATTTCGTATTCTATTTCTAAGAGCAAGCTTAATATATCTATCTATCTATCTAATATACTTTTTTTTTCAAAAAAAAAATGGTGCCATATTCAAAAGAATATCAAATGGACCAATCCCACTGTTCCATATCTATACGAGGTACAACTTGTGAAGTGGTATGTAATCTCTGGATCTGCTGAATCGATTTTGATAATTCTTTCAATAGAAAGCTATATTATCAGCGAGTAACATAACATTTTTGTTATTTTTTTTTGTTTATAGTACATCTTCATTGCACCCAGGATGTATTGTGTAAAATGAATCCACTAGCATCTAATGGATGATAAATTGCCAAGTGGGATGAGTTGGGGATGGGATGAGTTGGGAAAGGGATGAGTTACTTCTGATTATATTTTAATTGTATTCAATTTTTTGAATATTGTCTCTTATTATCACACATTTAAATAAAAAACTAGACCGGATTAAAACGTGATTTATTATTTATACGTATATTGTTTAAATTATTTATCCCGACGTTTCGGATGCTTTTCCGCAACCGTGGTCGCGGGGAGACTGCAAAAAGTATAAAAACGTCGAGATAAATAATATAAATAATAAATCGCGTTTTAATCCGGTATAAAGTTTTTTTTAAAATGTTTTTTGTTTGTTTTTCAATCGCATCAATTATTATAATATCACTTTTAATATATCCTAGTCCATAAGTTCGTCAAAATATAATATTTTAAGCATAATATAGTGAGCACGCGAGGTGTTTGTTTGGTTTAACAGAAAATTATATATTTTTTTGCATTTTAAAATATTTTTCTACTGCAATATAGCACGGATTAGAAAGCTTTTTTATTTATTTTTTTAAAAATACATCATATTTTAACAGTGTTTTATTTGATTGTGAATTATATAGATAATTTTTTTTTGTTTTTTTTTTATACACAATAAAGTTAAATGTCAGAATTCTGTCAAAATTGTTGCCATAAGGAAAATATATTCTAAATTCAGTCAAAACGCTAGAAAGTAGAAAATTGTATCTCCAATAGAGCATTTTGAGAATTAATAACAAGGTTAATTAAACATAGGTCGACAGCGCATCATTGACTGATGTTCCGTGGCTGAGGTATCACCAACAAGTGAACCTCATGCTCGTCTGTCGATATCTAACATAAAAAAAAAAAACAATTTATACTCGGTAATAAATGCTCTGAATTGGATGGTACAGCAATCAATGCTCAGGTTATATTGAAGTAAGTGAAAAGTTTGTATTTATTTATCGTTCGAATAGTAATAATATTATATCGATGGCTAATAACAAAAAGTATAAAAAAGGCAAAATATAATTATTTTCTTTTTTTGGTTTTTCTTATTATTTGACTTTTTTTCTGCGTCATTTGTTCTAAGTTTCATGAAACTACGACAAACTATCATATATATCATTTTTGTTCGTTTATTTCGAACTTTTGGCTGTTAGACATCGATATATTATAACAAAATGATTAGGTCTATATAATATTATTTTTTTATTATAAGTATGACTTGGACACCTGGAAGATTCGCGCGTCATAATAAAAAAAAAATGTTTTTTTTTTATAAATGTCACTTTGACAGGTCTCCAGATGTTAGGCTTAAGGCTTGGCTACACGTTACATATTGTTGACATGGGATTTAGTTGTCTATATTATCATATTATAATCAAATTACTATTTAAAAATGATTTTTATCCCGATTAGAAGTGCTTTAGTGACTTTATGATTATAAAATAGTAAAATGTCATTTTGGGTAACTTTGAGCCGTAAATATTTAATATGTCGAGATGATTCTTGTACTGATACGCGGTAGTAAACTAATAATTGATGATGTCTAAATTATTCGCATTTCGTCGCTGCGCCTGACAAGTTCCATTTGTGATTTTTGTATAGTTTTGGGAAACAACGAAAAACGTATTATTGATTCACATACGGAGTTTTTTATTACAGTCAAAACACATATGGAATTAGTTAATCTCGTTTCCAGTTCGAATATCACAAAAAGGATTTTAGTAACACATAGAGAATAAAACGAAGATTATTTTTTGTGCAAAAACCAAAAATAAAAAAAATGCACATATGGAATTTGGCAGGCGCAAAGACGATTTGCTAGGTATTGTCCATTCCGAACATACAAAGTTATCTAATATGGCTGTATATGTTTTTATTATATTAAAAATTTTATAGAAAAGCCGTCTCAAATATGTTTTAATTAGAAATATATGTTCTTATTTGTTAAGTTTTAGTTTCATATTTATGTTCCAAAGTTGTGATACTCAATAAAAAATACATGCGTTATTGACTCATTGAGACTGTCTCCTTGTTGGAGACAAATACCTTTAGAATTGGTGACCTTATTCAAGTTTTTGGCAAAATTACCTACTCTCTGTATTTTTTTTATTGCCAGTCTCAAAAACAAAATTTGCCAATTTTACCCGTTAGGTAATTAGTGATGTTTGTTGAGTGTCACAAGAATATGTAAATATATGTCACGGTCATAATCATTAATAATAAGCGCTTGAAGTAATTCAATAAAACGCATTTTAATATTATTGATACTTTTATTTTAGCTGTTGTTTCCCTTGTTTTAAATCTGAAGCTCACTTGATGGTTTGTGATACTTCAGACAGTATATCAGTCAATGATTGCATTGATGAATGCATTATTCGTTCGAAGTAGGTATTCGGATATTTCGAATTCTATAATAAACATTATTCGAATAATACGAATTTTTAGAATTGTTTTATTTAATGTGTGTAAATGAAAAGAAACCTTTTTAGTACTTAAACATTTTAATTAGGAACCAATATGTGCTCAAAAACATTAAAGCACAAGCTGAGCATCGGCCTTTTCTTTCGCCACACAGCATAATATCATATAGAATGTATTTAAGAAGTGTGGCATCGAATAAAATTTTCTTATTTCTTAAAAAAGTCGTCTAAACATAATTATAAGTTGAAAAAAAAATACTTTGTTGTGTTCCGAAAATACGACTGTAGGAAACTGAGGGCGTCTAAAGTATCGTCATTAAATGAACATCTCAAATGATTACAAAAAAACCTATTTGCCGAAAATACATTTTCAGCTTCAACACTTGTAGGTGGAATGGTTAGTAAAAAATCATACATTTACCAAAACGAAGTAGAATAGTAGGTATTCGAAATGTTCAAAAAAACCGAATAATTATATAGGTACTATTCGAATAGTTAATGTAGCGAATATCCGAATAATATGAATATCCGAATTGCATGCCCTAGCTGTCGACCTATGTTATTAAAACATAGTTCGACAAGACATGTAACATGCACTTCACTCTTCCATCTATGAATGGTTGCTTTAGTCAGGATTTAGGGATTCATCCCACCAATTTACGTCCAAATAATCAGACTGGGTATATTACCGAGAATTATAAACTTGTCGCCCCACCGGGATTCGATCCTGAGACATCTCGGAACGCAAAGTAGGTGTACCACCAAAGGCCTCAACGAGGCCAAGGCTTCAATGAAACTGGATTCACCATTTCACTGTCTACGGGAACCTTAAAAAAACCCTTATAATAATGCCGGAAACATACTATCAAAACGCGACGCCACGCCACGGCATCTGACGCTGTCATTACTAATCAATCCCATTACCTATACATTTAATACGTTCAGAAACATATACAGAACACGCCACGAGATCACTCGCACGGCGCACCCTCATGCGATAAATCCATAGCTACGTCAAAACTTTCGCCTTTCACAAAGCTTTCACTGGCAAAGTCAAAGCGTGTAGTAACGTCATGTGGCGTGTTGTATATTAGCACAATTCGCATCAGCCGGCCTAGCATGACAACCACGACAATATTTTGTCCACCGTTTTCTCGTTTTTTAATCGATTATCTCTTTATTTCTTAGCTTCCGGGTCAAACATAACTATTACACTTAAAACTCGACTTTTAATATCAAAAATAGATATATTTGTCGATCGCGGTATCTTTTCTGTCAAAATTGTCGATGTCGAGATATAATATATCTAGATATCTTATATTTTAGTTTGTCTTATCTCGTGGCGGTCATGCTAGGCCGGCAGGTCACAGGTGTCGACACGTCACATCGCGTAGCGTTTTATTTGTATATTTCCACACTAAACATTTAATTGTACTGCATATTTGGACCACAGACAAGCAATTCAGACGACGAATTAAAAAATACCGATAAAATGTCATGTCATTTGACATTTACAATTTGGCACATCACTCACACGTCAGTCGTCACTTTCCAAATTCCAAAACGATTCCATGGCGGACTGAACTTAGAAAATAAAAATAGCAACAAAACAACTCATAAATACTAAAATCATTTAAAATAACAAAAAATGTCGACAGTCGTGTCTGACTGCTTCACTATCGGCAGTATAGTTGCTACTAGAACGTGTTATAATGAACACATTGAGGGTGAAGTGTTAGCATTTGACCCTCAAACAAAAATGCTTATTTTGAAATGTCCATCGTCGAGTGGGAATCCTAAGCGCCACGATGTCAATATCGTTAATTTATCGCTGGTGAGCGATGTGCAGATTAAGAAGGAAGTGACCACAGTCCCTGAGCCACCTCAGTCACTAAATCTTCATAGGTTAAATACGCGGGTTCGGAATTCAATAGAAAATAAACGACGACTGGTATGTATTTTATTTTTTAATTCGAAAGCCAAAAATGTCTTTATTTCTAAGTATAATAATTTTCCTGATATAAGATTGTATTTGTCTTTTTGATTGTTTACGTTGTTATGCACTTTATTTAACTTAAATGTATTGTTGAGAATAAATTTCAAAATTTAATGTAAAATATAATGTGAATTATATTAATATACAATTTACATGTTTATTTTTTTCTTACAAACATTATTTTAAGTAATCTTTAAATTTATTGCATTCAAAATATTCTATGACAAGTACATTTGTCTAAACAAAAATGTTGAAGTCTCTTTCCAAAATCTCTCATTTTAAAATATAATTTGTGTGAGAAATTTTAAAAGTGCACCTGCACACCCTCTCATGTTGTGTGTGCACCAGTAATCACTTACTATCACGAAAGTCGACACTCCGTTTGCCCCCTATATCCATAAAAACAGCAAAATAGTATGGTATTGTTTAGATGTGTATAGATCACGCCAAACTTGTTATACGCTCTGAAGTTACTGCGCACAGGGATACAGTCATGCACATAATATTTAGGTCTATTTAATAGTATATTTTATCGCTTAAACCTTACTTAGTGATGTGACAATCATTTCTCACTCATAAATTATGTACAAATAATAAATAACACCTATATTTTGCTAATGTGATGCAATTCATGCCACGTCGAGAGCGGACTAGAACTATGGCTTGATATTTATCAACTTACCGTTTACGTAAATCTTATTTCTATAAATATTTTTAGGTTTCCGCACTATCAGCATGTCTAGACCCAGAAGGGCAGCGGCTATTTCTGGCCATAGCTAGAGTTATAGAGGATGTGTCTTGGGCCGGACAGAGTATTCGAGTGTACAATCAAGTCACAATCACACCACCTTATAAAGTGAGTATTATTATGCAACTAGTAACACGCACCAGCTTTTCACGGGTGCAATGTAGATGTACACTTACACAAAATAAATATCCTATGTTACTCGCTGATAATTTAGCTTTTAGTGAAAGAATTTTTAAAATCGGTTTAGTATATCCAGAGATAACTTCCTACAACCTTTTGTTTACACCTTGTGTTACATTATTCAAGTTTCAGTAGGGATCCCTAATTATTTCTGGAAATAAATATAGCCTATGTTACTCTGCGAAGATGAAGCTTCTAATAGTGAAAGGATTTTTAAAATCAGTGAAGTAGTTTTTAAGTTAAATCTTAACAAACAAACAAATCTTTCCTCTTTATAATATTAGTATAGATTTGGGGTTTTACTAAACCCATATATCATCCATCGGCATTCATAACCACAAATTGACGGGCTCATTGGCGCGTTCGGTAGAACACCTGCTGTGCGCATCGAAGGGTCGTGGGTTCCAATCCCACCAGGAGGACATGCTTATAATTTTCTGTAAGCATGTTTTCCCCACGTCTGGTAACTTCGGGCATTGATCAGGTGGGAGGAATATCTAAATTCCGACCGGGTAACAAACCATTGTTCATAGATGGAAAAGCCGTGAAGTGCATATTGCGCGTTTCGGTTTCAGTCTATGGATTTCCGAATGCTTGACCTACCATCAAGTGAACCTCATGCTCGTCTGTCGATATCTGACATAAAAAAAATATATATATATTTCTTGACCAAAATTGATTTGTAAATATAACTAGCTAAGTGCATTGCTATAAAACTTATAAACTTATACTATTATGGCAATGGCAACTAAGAGAGCCGACGTTTCCGATGCTTTATAAAGTATTTTAAATGTTATCATGTGACGTCACAGAGCTTAGGACTTGTTACACAATGTCACACTTCGTTGACCCCCTCTTAACGTGTGACGTTATTTATGTATGGAATCACCAACAGATGATCCCGTTTGGTTGTATTCTACTCTATAACATTGGTTTCAGGTAGAGAATGTGCTCGGCGAGCACGATTCAAAATCATACAATTATATAAGAAAATTCGTAGAGCGTCACTGGCGTGAACGTTGCCACGCCAGCGAGCACCAAGCTGCGTCTAGCGCCCAGTAATTATACACTAACTCTTTTGTAACTGTGAAAAACTAGCTTGTTACTTTAGATTTTGAATTCTACCCTCTTTTTTTTCTCCTCGTCGAGGCTGGAATTTTCTGAAATTCTTTTGCAATGGATGCCTATGTTCTAACAGGTGTCTGTTGCCCAATTTTTATGTTTCTGTTTCATTCATAAATATAAGCTAGCTGACCAGGCAAACTTTCTGCCGTATAATTTCTTTCTGTTTGAAATACAAATGACTTCCGTTCAATTATTTGGATATTGTTCATATATAGTACTAAAATGCGATTAATAAATGGGAGGGTGAAAATTTGATGAAAAAATAAAAATAATCATCTAGCGGTATGAAATATACTTTACCAAATATATATAAAAATCGGTTGAGCCGTTTCGGAGAGTGCTACCACAGACACCGAGATTTTTTTATATTATACTACCAACGCAACGGTTTCACACGGGTGCAATGTAGATGTACTACTAGCCAATATTACTCGCTGATAATGTAGCTTTCTATTGGTGGAATAATTTTCAAAATCGGTCCAATAGTTTTTGAGTTTATTCATTACATACAAAAATACAAATCTTTCCTCTTTATAATATTAATATAGATAGATAACACTGAAAAAACATTCCGCTTATCATAATGTCGAATAGTTTGTTTTTGATCAGTATAACTTGGTTCATCACTTATAATTTGAACGCCCACTGTTTGTCTTTATCAAATTTTTAATTCCAACTGGTAACAAAGAGATTATAACTATAACACCACAGTTTGCACTTTTGATTATGAAGTCCTTTCTACAATTCTTTTTTGAGCCAGGTTGAATATTTTCATAGGCCGATACAGCTGATTAAAAATCTATTTGAGGGTTTTTTTTAAATAAATCAATTTTATATTTTACCAGAAATGCAGAGAAAATTTCATGAACAATTTTCAATTTCATAGTTTTTCATAGTTACAAAAGATCTTATATTATTTCCAAAGATATTTTACGGAACAAAATCAAATGTAATAGCAAAAAACAATAATCAAGTATTGACTCAAAATGTTTGTTTTTATTGTATATTTTACTGTAGTTCTTGCAATGACAGATTTGTTTGATTCTGAGTTGTTTTTGAATTGTAATCTGGATACAATTCAAGTTTTCTAATCATTGGACATACAATGTTTTTGTTTTCATGTAGTTCCGTGAAATGTTAACATTTCAAACATAAATACAAATAAATGTACATATTTATTACCAAAACGCATTTTTATTATACCTTTTTCTAAATAAATTAACTTTCATATACATAATTTGCTAATTCTAGCCAAATAGTTTAACATTGATAACATTTGCCATTTGAGTGTTAAATTCCAATAAAAAATTCAATAAATTCGAAATCAACTTTGTGTTATATTTTCAAGACAGAATTATTGAACTGAATTTAATGAATTTTGATGTAAATATAGTCATATTTATATCAAACTAGAATAGAACTCTGACCCGAATTAGGCATTAGATGAGGCGTATTTACGCTACCAGGTTTTAAAACCAGGGCTTCGCTTGGAGGTAGGGCGCCCTGGTGTGAGCGGGAAAAACTTGCAAGTATGAAAGTATTACCTATTCGATCGTTTCCCTATGCAAGTATAAAATACTTGAAAGTATTTTCTCTCAAATACGATTGTGCTTCTTATCTCTAAGCAAGTAGGGATCGTTTTCCTATGCAAGTATTTTTTACTATAGCGAGTTCGGAGCTCGATGAAAGTATTATGAAACCTGTTTTTTTTACGGACTCGTACTTGGAAGCCCCGGTATCGAATTTTGCAAGTATATATCATCGCTGTGTTAAGTTGGTAGGAAACTACACTTTTGTTCTTCCTACCCTCATTATTCGGTTCGCGCCCCCTCCACCCGCCACCGTCCCCTCCGCGCGGCTCACACCACGCAGTCTGTGTCGGACGCTCTCCAGGTGAAGGTGTTGTGAACGTTGTGTTCGAAGCTTGTATTTCCCAAAAATTCAAGCGTACCTTTTATTTATTAATTTCTACGTCCGTGACGAACCTATATACCTGGGATTACTAGTATGCTGAGATACTGGATTCAAGGAAAGATAGGAGGATCAAGGTTAGTGGTACTGCTTTTCCACTAAATCGAATTTTCACCAACGAAAGTGGTTTTATACAGGGCTGGCTTTAGAGGTATATAGGGACAAGGTGTGTGTAAGTACACTAGGCAAAATTAAAACAGCGAAAACATTTTTTTTATGTATTCTTGAGATATTAATAAAAAATATGGATGGTAAAAATATTTACTTTTTCATCGAGAGTTTAAAAACGGGCTTCTAAACTAGAATACTCCCTTAACACGTCATATGTGTTGCAAGTAGGTATACAATTTTGATATTTTTTATTTATCTGGACATCTGTTCGGCGAAAAAAATACATAATTACGTTTAAGTAAAATGACAAACGAACGTGCCAATGTAATTTTGTTATTTGAAGAAAATTATATAATAATACGCTAAAATTTGAAAATCCTGAAAATGCCTAAGAAATATAATAATAATAAAACCTTTTATTCAGATCTTAATAAATAACATTACATAAAAATTGCAAGTGTTCAAAACAGAAACTGGACTCTTAAACTAATAAACTATTTACACTTTTTTATTCTATTCTAATATTTGCTGTTTTGTAATCTTTCCTAGATCTGTTTGCCAATCGGCAAAGGCCTCCTCCAACCTTTTCCATTCAGATCTTTCTTGGGCCACTCTGTTCCACGTGAGAAATATAATTATTTGAATTTAAAGTATATATTTATGTTACGATAAAAATCATTGAAAGTAACACGAACGTGGCGGAATTTCAGTTGGATAAGAAGTTTTTTTTTTAAATTTATTGCATGACCATGGTTAAGTATAGAAAATCTCAAAGTTACCAGTATTAAAAATTAGAATTCCTTGGTTTAATTTTTGCATTCTATATGACTTTTCATATGCTAATCTTTCATTTAGTTAGGAACAAATAAAAAAACAGTTGATTCCTAATAATTTATTTCTACAATACAATACAAGTGAATAACATTTTTTAAATATATACTACTCATGCATGGTAATACAATTTCTACCAAATTGGTAGTATTTTGGGTGGTCATATTAAAAAATAAATAAAAGATAATTCGAATGATTTGAATCACATAAATAAATTATTTAAAATTTCTAATAAACCATTCAAAAAATTTAAAAAATATCACTATTTTTAATTTTAATGATAATAATTAAAAGTGATTTATAAATTGGGGAAAATGGAATGTTTAAATTTCCATTAAAACCACCCAAATTTTTATTATTTGTATAAATTCATAAGGAACGTGTTTTAGGAAATAACATCTAAAAATGTTTAAGATATCGTAATATTAAACTTTGGAATGAAAAGTACAGTCGGCCACAAAATTCCTTTACCACCGTAAGTAATAAAAATTAAAGCTTTAAAGCTAAAGCTAAAAAAATAAATAAAGTTAAGGCAAGATCAATTTAAAATTATAAGCGAATACACAATTTTCGGAAACTAAAAACACAATAATATTTTTTTCATATTTGCGATACCAAATACAAAAAAAAAACCCTTAATTGTCAATTTTGAACTGCAAAAATTTTCAAAAATTGTTAAGTCCTTTTGGCTTTACAATTCGTATTGACAACTTTCAGTCCATAAACAAAGGAATATTAATTGAAGTGAAACTTCTTTATCGACGTATGGGAGAAATTTTGTAGCAGTGTAAAAAAAAAATCGTCACGTTTTTCGGTTACGCGCCATGTTGCTTTTTTTTTTATCATTATTGATGAAATACAACAATAGCAATGATATTATAATAAGAACAATGATAAAATAAATTACTCATTAATTGTATGCATGTCTATAATAATAAAATAGCTTTAATTTAATACGGAAAAAAATGTTTTTCTTAAGGCTTAAGCCTTATCTACCCCATTTTCGTGAAGTTGCAAATAGTACAAAAATGATATGTCGTAAAGAAGTTTCACTTCTTACCTGTGTACTCTGGTACACACACACACTATTTTTTTTTCTTATAATTCATTATCAGACACACTCTTTACTTTCTCTATATATGTGTGTATAAAGAAAAGATCAAATCCTATGATATTTTTTTTTCGTTATTCTGAGGCAAAAACGAGGCCTTTCCTTTATTATTCGTATAATCTGAGTACATTATTAATTTCTTCTTTGTTGTATGAAAACTGTGAATTGTATTGAATTAATGTTGTCAGCAGGTAAAGCAATTCTATCGTCGACTGTACAAAATAGCGTTAATTACGAAGCGCGACATTAATTATAATACTATAGAATTAGTTAACTAATTTAGTGACGTAGTTGCTCGGGAAAAGACCTGTCATTCCTCGTAATTCACCTGGAATCAGTTGGAGACATGAATAAAAGAAATATAACTAGTAACAATCCCCGGTTTCGCACAAAAATAGCCTGTGTTACTCGCTGATAATGTAGCTTTATGTTGGCGAAAGAATTTTAAAAATAGGTTAAGTAGTTTTTGAGTTAAATCGTAACAAACAAATAAACAAACTTTTCCTCTTTATAATGTTAGTACAGATATATTTTGTACTCAGTGCACGTGCGTTGCGTGCGTATTGAGGACCAGGCAGGGCTTGTTTGTAAAGATCAGTGAAACAGGCACATACGTGTGTCTGTCCCATGCCCCACTAGGGGACTCGGGAAATCTAAGAAGTACCAGGATATCAGAAATATGTAACAAGTGTTCTATCAATGTATACTGGTTAATAATTACTAAAGAATACACTAGCATTATTAGTAAGCAATCCGTGAAACAGACACAGAAATGTCCCCATGCCCCACTAGGGGACTCGGGAATTCTAAGAAGTACCAGGACATCATGGAATACAATACATGTCAGACTGACTCACCCTGCCACCAGGCCGGGTCCTGGCTGCGGTCGGTGACGGCGATGATGTCGTCCTTCTCGAAACTTAACTCATCTGCGTTCTGCGCTGTGTACGGGTACAGCGCTATCACCTGCGAATTGATTCGTTTGTCTGACGTTAGGACGCTTCGACAGAATCTAGTCTGACGTTAGGACGCTTCGACAGAATCTAGTCTGACGTTAGGACGCTTCGACAGAATCTAGTCTGACGTTAGCACGCTTCGACCGAGTCTAGTCTGACTTTAGCACGCTTTGACAGAATCTAGTCTGACGTTAGGCCGCTTCGACAGAGTCTAGTCTGACTTTAGCACGCTTCGACAGAATCTAGTCTGACGTTAGCACGCTTCGACAGAATCTAGTCTGACGTTAGCAGGCTTCGACAGAATCTAGACTGACGTTAGGACGCTTCGACAGTATCTAGTTTTACGTTAGCATGCTTTGATAGTTTGGTCTAGCTCTAGCACACTTCGACAAAATGTAGTAGGACGTTAGAATGCTTCAATAGAGTTTATTCTAACTCTAGCAAGCTTCGATAGTCTAGTCTAGCTTAGGCAAGCTTTGACTAAATCTATATACCTACAAAAAGTATGTTTGGTCTTAAATGTTAACATTTTAGAAAAAAAAAAATCGAATATCGATGACTCAACATTTGTACATCACAGTACATAAGCAATTAGTGTTGCTATGTAATTTAATTGACAGATCTGAAATACCAATATTATTAATTCAACTGAAAACTTCACACCCTATTAGTGACAAAACGTATTTTTTTTTACACACACATACTCATTCTCTCACTCATACGCACACGCACGCAAGCCCACTAATATTTTTGAATAAAAATTGTAAAAATGATATTTGTAACTTATGTAATTGCTGAGACTCAATATATAAAATAAACCTAACAATACCTTATCGATGACGGTTTCGGTCGGAAGCGCGTCCATCTTGGACGAGACCGGTGTCGTTCTACCGGAAGTGCGACCGGACGACTGCAACAACTAGATTACAAAAGAAGTACGGTCAGCAACGAGGTTTTAATGTTTTGGAAACATCTGGATTAAATAAAATATGTATGGTCAGCAACGAAGCTTCAGTGTTTTGGGAAAAAATGAAGTATATGTATGGTCAGCAACGAATTCTTTAGTGATTTGAAAAATATGGATTATAAAATATGTATGGTCAGCAACGAGTCTTCGGTGTTTTGGAAAGAAATAGACTATAAAATATGTATGGTGAGCAACGAAGTCTTTAGTATTTTGGAAACAAATGGATTATATGTATGGTCAGCAAAATAATCTTTGGCGATTTAAAAAAATGGATTATAAAATATGTATAGTCAGCAACGAAATCTTTAGTGATTTGGAAACAAATGGACTATAAAATATGTATGATCAGTGACGAAGTCTTTAGTGATTTGGAAACAACTGGATTAAATAAAATAACTACGGTCAGCAACGAAGTTTTCAATATTTAAGTAAAAACTGAAAATGAGTATGACCAGCAACCAAGTCTTTAGTATTTTATAAAATGTTTAAAAAAAAATACGGTCAACGATGTCTTTAGTGTTCTTTGCTAATTGCGTCGACGGGCTCGTTGGCGTGTTCGGTAGAACACCTGCCGTGCGCATCGATGGGTCGTGGGTTCGAATCCCACCGGGAACACATGTTTATAATTTTCTGTAAGCATGTTTTCCCCACGTCTGGTAACTTCGGGCATTGATCGGGTGGGAGGAATATCTAAATTCCGACCGGGTAACGAACCACCGTTCATAGATGGAAAAGCCGTGAAGTGCACATTGCGCGTTTCGGTTTCAGTCTATGGATTTCCGAATGCTCGAAGTAAAAAGTAGGTCGACAGCGCATCATTGACTGATGTTCTGTGGCTGGGGTATCACCTACCATCAAGTGAATCATGCTCGTCTGTCGATATCTGACATAAAAAAAAAAAAAAAAATTGGCTGTAAATCAGCATAAAGCTGTCAAACCATAGTTTGCACAGCTCTGATATATATTCAGCCAGTTCTTAAACTACAATATCTATAATCATTGATATTGGCCGCGGCGTTATATAAAAAAAATAGAGAGGTTATAAAAATAATTTCAAGTCACTTCAATGCAATAGTCTTTATTGTACCAAAAAAATAAAAACATGACAAAAATAAAAAACATCACTTACTTATCGCTAGGAAGCCATTTCTTCCAGACAAACCATAAATTATATAAAAATTAACAAGTTTATAGAGCTAATATAAAAAAATAAAACATTTAATTTATGTTAAAATATTATTTTAATAATAATCAAGGAGAAAACAAATAAATAAAACCAGTTGTATATAAAACTCTCCTCACCACTCTCTCTCCGTCTTCTTGGAGCGCTCAACCTTCAACTCTCTCTCCCACCCACTCTCCGCCTTGTTGCGGTCCTCCGCCTACACCTCTCCCCCCTCCCACCCACTCTCCGCCTTCTTGCGGTCCTCCGCCTACACCTCTCCCCCTCCCACCCACTCTCCGCCTACACCTCTCCCCCTCCCACCCACTCATCGCCTTCTCGCGGTCCTCCGCCTACACCTCTCCCCCCACCACCCACTCTCCGCCTACACCTCTCCCCCTCCCACCCACTCATCGCCTTCTCGCGGTCCTCCGCCTACACCTCTCCCCCCACCACCCACTCTCCGCCTACACCTCTCCCCCTCCCACCCACTCATCGCCTTCTCGCGGTCCTCCGCCTACACCTCTCCCCCCACCACCCACTCTCCGCCTACACCTCTCCCCCTCCCACCCACTCATCGCCTTCTCGCGGTCCTCCGCCTACACCTCTCCCCCTCCCACCCACTCTCCGCCTACACCTCTCCCCCTCCCACACACTCATCGCCTTCTCGCGGTCCTCCGCCTACACCTCTCCCCCCACCACCCACTCTCCGCCTTGTTGCAGTCCTCCGCCTACACCTCTCCCCCCTCCCCCCACTCTCCGCCTCCTTGCGGCCTAGTGACTCTCACCTTGACGTAGCTGGCCGGGAACCAGCCGCTCTGCCGGTTGCGGCCCTTCGCCTGCAACTCCCCCTCCCACCACCCGCTCTCCGCCTTCTTGCGGACTATGAGCAGCTGCCCTTTCATTAGCGACAGCTGTTCCGGACTGAAATAAATAATTTTAACAATATTTTCTTAATATATTCGTTTTTTTTTTACTGTACTTATAATCATTTCATAGTTATGTAAGAACTGTACTAGTCATACCAGAACTCGACTAGTTATGTCAGAACTGTACTAGGCATATCAGAACTCTACTGGTTATGTCTGAACTTCACTAGTCATGTCAGAAATATACCAGTAACATCAGAACTATACCAGTGTTGACAGAACGGTATTAGTCACATCAGACGTTTACTAGTGTCGTCAGAACTATACTAGTTTTCTCAGAAATATACTAGTTATATGGGAATTTTACTAATTATCTCAGATATCTACTAGTTAAGGAGAAAGGGCAAGAAGAAGACCAGTGGAGCGTTGGGGTCGATGATCTTAAAAAAATGACGAGTGGAGGCTGGAAAGAGGTGGCATCAGACCGAGAGAAATGGCGGAAATTGGAAGAGACCTATACCCGAGAGGGGTCATGATGATTAAGAAGAACATGTTATTATTATTTTTTATTCTTTATATTGTAATTTCGTTTTTTCGTCATGCCTTATAGAGGCTTAATAAATAAATACACGTCATGTCAGCAACTCACCTAGTAGCGGTATAGTTGGCCAGCGCCTGCGCCACCTCGTGTTTCCGGCGACCGGTGACCGAGTCCCGGCCGGAGTCCGAGGTGCGTCGCGCGGCAGAGGCCGGCCGCGGGCCCCCGGGGGCGGAGCCCGACTCCGTGATGTTCGCCACTTCGGATGATATGGGGGTAGAGGACTTTTGTTCCTGCTGGAAATATATATAATTAAACTAACTATCTTTTTTATGTTATGTTATGTTATGTTAGATATCGACAAACATAGGTCGACAGCGCAACATCAGTCAATGATGCGCTGTCGACCTATGTTTTTTTATGTTAGGTATCGACAGACGAGCATGAGGTTCACTTGATCGTAAATGATACCTCAGCCACAGAACATCAGTCAATGATGCGCTGTCGACATACT
The DNA here is from genome assembly GCA_905404175.1 of Anthocharis cardamines. Taxonomy (NCBI): domain Eukaryota; kingdom Metazoa; phylum Arthropoda; class Insecta; order Lepidoptera; family Pieridae; genus Anthocharis; species Anthocharis cardamines. The sequence continues at coordinate 702,222 of FR989978.1, read as the reverse complement.
TTTTACTTCAAGCATTCGGAAATCCTTAAATATATAAAGTGTTACATTCTAATAACTAGATTAGAGTACATGTTGGTGATCTTATCGCTAAGCAGCGGTTACTTTTTTATATTACAGAGCAGACAATAGAGGACGAGTAGTTTTGGGATTCTTCAATCTTTCATCTCGATCACAAATTTGGTCCTTCGAGCTTCATTGGTATAAGCTAATGTAATATTTTAAGAGAATGTAAAACCTAATTAAAGATACTGCGATTTTACTAAGATATTGAATTGAAACTGTTTTCTAAGATTCAAAAGTACTTATAAAATTCAAACCGAATAAATTTTATTTCAATTTTAAATGAAAATTACAAATTATATCTTTAAAAGTGATGCTTAACTACAAAAAACTTAACTACATTAGATTTTAATATTTAAGTACTTTTTTTTACGTTATCTGTTTTTTCATATCGAAATTTGGTCTCGAAATTGTCTTCTTACTGTAACTCATTCTTGAAAAAATACTGAATGTATTTATAATAGGTCGACAGCGCATTAATAAGTAAGCTAAAAAATTTAAAGTGTCATCTGTCAATTATTTACCTGTTGTTCAACAACAGGCTCGATGTACGGCTCGGGCTGCGGTTCGGGCTGCGGCTCGGGCTCGGGCTCGCGCGTCTCCGGAATGCTCGACATAGCGTCGCCGGTAGTCGTGTCTTTCGTCACGTAGTTTGATGGGAATATCCCACTTCTGAAACCGGAAAATCTCTAAATGGTATACGTATAAACCAAATTCGCTATCTGCGTCTGTCTGTTACTTTACTTCCTTCTCCTTAACCACGAAACGGATTTTGTTACGGTTGTCAATGTAAGTATTTATAATACATTCCAATAAAGTTTTGTACAGTAGAGAAAATTCAATGTCTTGTAATAGAGTTATCCAAGAATTGTCTTCCAATAAATTGGCCGTATTCAATGTATCAATAAAATTCAATTCAAAAATCTTAGAGAAAGTGGATGGCATATGTCTATCTCCTTAAGTTAACTCCCAGTTATCAAATTTATCTTAAAACATTAAATAAAAATAGTATTTGTCCTCCAATTCAGCTCGCTACAATTATACGAGAACATATTATATACACCTTCTATATGTATACTGTGGAGGAAGGGAGGTGTGGTCTTCCTCCAACCTAAAGGGAGGATTCTCGACCAGTCGGACCACTGACTGGCTGGCCCTAAGGCCCCAGCGGTTGATGTCGAGATGTTGTATATATACTCAGCGCTCGGAAACATTTGTATAGCGCGATTCAGGATTAGACGTCTTCGTATTGATTCATGTAGCAGATCATAGATGTCGCTACAATACAATGTCAAAAATTAGGACAAATATTTCTAGAGAACTCACCGAACGCCAATCCTGCCGGTCCACCAATCCCCATCTCTTCTTATGACTTCTATCTTCTCTCCCGCTTCAAACGTCAAGTCTCCCTGCTCTGTCGACGCGTAAGGATACGCCGCTATATAGAAATCTCCACCCTCTATGAAAGAGTGAACAAATGAGGCTAGATAAAAAATATTCTAGAAAATAGTCTTCCTATTACATAATAAGGGACCATTCATTAATAATTAATTTTGCATATTGTTGACTCTACATCCCTTGTAGACAGTCCCGGACTGACCATGTATCTTTCATAAGTGAAATTTTATTTTTCTAGTGTTGTGATTCGTAAATTTAATAGGCAAAATCGTATATTGTAATAAATTTGACCCTGTTAAAAAAAGGAATAATTTATATTAATTATAATGAGTTTACATATTGTTTTAATGCTTATAAGTGTATATAATTCAGATGGTCAATTGTTATTATTTTGGAAGTAATATGATTCATTCAATTCATTCGACAGTTCATTTTTTATTGTATTCGTTCATGTCATTCGTTTGTTTCGACTCATGTTTAGCTGTGAAGTAAAAGATTAGGAAAAGGCATTCTGGCTGCAGTCGCGCCGCAGTCAAGTTCTATTTAGTATAAGGGAATATTGTGAAGTTGTTGTATTAAAGTCTAAGTCAATATCGATATTTTAAAAGTATACACGTATTGGTAGTTCAATATACGAGAAGTGAAGTCTATATTGAAAATGGAAATATACGTTTGGACTGTACACCGGTGATTTTCATTACACTAGTATCCTAAATAATGACTAGTAATTAAATTTATTTCTGTTAATAAGGATTAGTAACAGAAATAAATTTAGAAGAAACATTAAAATTAAAATAAGTTATAGAAACTATTGCGTAAATGACATTTTTAAGAGTCAATTCTGATTTTCAGCGATGTATGTATGTACACAATTCATCAAATGTTAAAAATTGCTATGGTAAAGCATAGACATTTTTAACATTTGATAGTAGATAGAAACTAATAGTTTCTACTGATTTTGATTTTATACTTATATATATGAATATAGTATATTCTATCAATTCTGTAATAGTCACGTCAGAAGTGTTCTAGTCACGTCAGAAATGTACTAGTCACGTCAGAAGAGTACTAGTCACGACAGAAGTGTAATAGTTTCATCAGTACTGTATTAGTTACATAAGGATTTCGTATTATATAATAAAAACTTACCAACATCCGGCATAGCCCCGCCCAAGTCGCTGGATATTTCAGGCTCCGGTACTTCGGCTATACCTTGAAATGTTTGATTAAAAGGTTAACTAATTAATTATATTTTTCTTATAATATTTACGAGTGTAAAACTTTAAGATAGTTTATTCCAGCTTCTTTTAATTTGATTTTGAAAACGAACCTGCGACTCATCGGAACGTAAGCCATTTTTACTTCGAGCATAAGGAAATCCATATACTGCAACCGAAACGTTTTCTTTCATCTACGATTCATCAGGCAAATTTTCTTAATTTTTACATAGTATAAAACAAATTCGCCGAAATGTATTTACGCGCATAACTTCCGAACGAATGCACCGAATTGGTTAATTCTTTTTTTTGTATATATTATTTGACAATAACGATTTAACTAACGAAAATAACGAATTAACTTGACGGTTAGCCCTGAAAAATACCGATTTCAGTATTTGAACAGCAACTTACCTTCCAGTTGTGTTTTGCTCTCGATCGGCTCAATTGTTTCGGAGTAAGAAGTCGCAGACGCAATTTCCTCCACATATGACTCCGGGAACCAGCCCGTCTGGCCTATGACAATGGTTTTGATACAAATTCAAATCATTTATTCATTTAGGTAACACAATGTACACTTATGAACGTCAATAAAAAAATGAAATACTTCTAATTTTACATTTACTGCCAGTTCTCAAATCAAGGGCGTAGAGCGGACGAGAAGAACTGGCAATAAACTCGCCGCCACTCTTTTTAATCGCCAAGTTTTTGTTTTACAAATGTTTTGTAAGGAGCTGCAACCATTACACCATGTTCCACATGACATCTTTAAGTAATTAACTATAATAATAAAAAACGAAGGTTTGTCCTCTATCAGCAGTAGGCATGGTGATTCTGTATGTTCATATTTTTTGCCTCTCATTGACATAACATAGTATTAAATAGCATAGCACTAAAAGGACATCAGATATATGTAACAAGTGTTCTATCAATGTATACTGGTTAATAATTACTGAAGAATACACTAGCGTTATTAGTGAGCGATGATCAGTGAAACGGACTATTACTATTGTAACCGAGTCTTTGTAAGCTAAACCATTGTTGAAAAGAGTGTCCATGGAGTTTCTTGCCGGTTCTTCTCCATGAGACCCACTTTTTGGAACCGTGCAACTAGACGTTTCATAAGAGCCTGCAAAGGCCTATTTGAAATAAAAAATAATTTTTTGATTTTGATTTTGGACACAGAAATGTGTCTGCCCCATGCCCCACTAGGTGACTCCGGAATTCTAAGAAGTACCAGGACATCATAAATGTGGAACAAGTGTTCTATCAATGTGTACTGGTTAATAATTACTGAAGAATACACTAGCGTTATTAGTGAGCGATGATCAGTGAAACAGACACAGAAATGTGTCTACCCCACGCCCCACTATGAGGGAATTCAGTATAATGTTTGTAATATTTTATCATTTGTAAAGTAAATAAGTTTATGTGTGGATCTTGAAATAAAAAACTTTCATTCATTCATTCATTCATTCATTACCTCTAGCGGCGCCCCATTTCCATCCCGGCTCGGCGTCCCCTCGCGGAGTGTCCGCTTCGAATACCTGTAGATATTAATATTATTAAGGGCCTATGTCGATGAGGCTCGCAGGTCGACAAATCGCTCTATTGAATGTGAGCGAGCGAGATTGAAATAATTACTTGAGACATGTAAAAAAAAGAGATAGCTGTAGCTTGAAAGCGCTCAGAATAACGTATGTGCCAAAACTAATTCATTTCATAACTTTACAATACTTTTTTTGATTAAAAAACGGTTTTGAGGAATCTTAAAGACATTTATTCTACACCCTTTAAAATAAATTAAATTAAAACTCTTTGCCGTTATGGCCTGGGATCCATAAAAGTGTAAAAATAGACGATATATTTCTATCGAGAAAACTTCATTGAAACATGTTTTCCTTTTGAGCGACACTGCGAAATATAGTAAAAAAACAAATTCCAAAATTTCATATCAATAATCCACAGCCTGAACAAGTTACACGAAATAGAAAAACAGCATTTTTCTCAAAATATCCTCTTAATAACATATTATAATACTGGCCTTTATTTAACAATCTATACTAATATTATAAAGAGGAAAGATTTGTATTTTTGTATGTTTGTAACTAACTCAAAAACTACTGGACCGATTTTAAAAATTCTTTCACCAATAGAAAACTACGGTAGCGTTAGCGTAAAAATAAGTATTTTGTTAAAAATAAGCCCTTTACTTAAGTTTGTCCGTATGTCATTACTTCACAAAATTCGTTTCTTATAGCGACACTATCGAATACGCATAGTGTAACAATTTAGTTTTTTTTCTATACTAAATTTAATATCAAATATCTATACAATGAATTAAAATTATTGTAAGAAGGTTAAGAAAAGACGAATTCCGTGATCTCTGCCTTCCCCAATGGGAAAAGCGTGAAATCTATATATATATATAAGCAACTTTTTTTTTCTTTGTTATCGATAAACTTGAAAACTACTGGACCGATCGGCATGATACCATGACCATTCGGCGCGGAATTAATTGTAGAAGGTTTTAGGCTATTCATTTTTTGAATTCCATCAACCCTTTACCACTTTTTTTCAAATTTATGTGGATAGTTCACATTCGTCTATCCTTTACAATTCGCCCAGCGAAGCGGGCGGGCGGGGACGGCTAGTATATCTATAAATTTTTTACAGGGTAGTTCAAAATTTACCAAATCTCCAGGCTGCAGGCTCAGCTCATCCACGGTCCTAGCGGCGAACTCATACACGCAGCGCCATCTCGGCGTTGTGGATGAAGTCACAGCTTCCGTACCTATTTTATGGAAGATATAAATATATAATTCAACCCCTATTTCCAGAGACTGAGTGTTCATGCAATTTCATGTGTATTCATATTTTTTATATTCAGTAATAATAATTTAACATTGCTCAGATCAATTTGAACATAATGTATAACATACTTTATTTTATGTTCACAGATTATTCATATGACAACACTTTGTATATGGTATCACTAATATAGATACTTGCGCCCTGTCATGGCGGATTAATTGCGTGGATCGATTATCAGAAACAAGTTCAGTGTCAGTTGTATAAATCAGAAAATTAAATCTAATCTAATCAGTGTCATCAGTTTTATTTTATGGCTCCAATCATCAATTCAGACTAAAGCACGATAATATTTAAAAAGTCACCATTACATGCATATATTTGGTAACCCATGAGGGAACATCGCACACTGAGCAACAATTACAAATAGTCCATATTGAACATCATGTATATCTATAATTCTAAACTAATATTATAAAGAGGAAAGATTTGTATGTTTGTATGTTATGAATAAACTCAAAAACTACTGAACCGATTTTGAAAATTCTTTCACCAATAGAAAGCTACATTATCAGCGAGTAACATCAATCAAAATCAAAAGTTTTTTATTTCAAATAGGCCTTTGCAGGCTCTTATGAAACGTCTAGTTGCACGGTTCCAAAAAGTGGGTCTCATGGAGAAGAACCGGCAAGAAACTCCATGGACACTCTTTTCAACACTGGTTTAGCTTACAAGGACTCGGTTACAATAGTAATAATCGGCTGAGAAGTTTATATAATGCAAGGTATACAGAGATTCTATACAATGCTAAAGAAAATTGATTAACATTAGGCATATTTTGTGTACAGTACATCTACATTGCACCCGTGTGAAGCCGGGGCGTGTTGCTAGTATGATTATAAAAAGAAACAGGTAACCAACTTTTATTTCAGTTTTAATCCACTTATTATACAACCCAGCTGTTAGGTGTCTTCTACCGGAACCTCGACAGTCCACATTCGTAGAGGCCATTAATTTTTTTGCATTGGGGCCCCAAAAAACTAGTTAACCTGTTTAACTGTTCTTGATTCTTATTAATTTGTTTTTCGTTTATATATGTTTTTTGATTATCATAGCTAAACACTTAAAGATGTCATGTGGAACATGGTGTAATGGTTGCAGCTCCTTACAAACATTTTGTAAAACATAAACTTGGCGATTAAAAAGAGTGGCGGCGAGTTTATTGCCAGTTCTTCTCGTCCGCTCTACGCCCTTGATTTGAGAACTGGCAGTAAATGTAAAACTAGAAGCATTTAATATGTATTTTTATTGACGTTCATAAGTGTACATTGTGTTACCTAAATGAATAATTGATTTTGAATTTAATTTGAAAACCATTAATAAACTGACCTGTGGTAGCGGGCGCGTCGCCCCAGTCGGCCGCCGTGGGGGCGGAGGCCCACGCGTCCTCCGAGGGGCCCCACGCGTCTACAACCATCAAGAGATTATATATTAATAAATTAATTTATTTATTTTAATGTAAAATTTGGATCAACATTGGTCTGAGATAAATAAATAATAATCATTATTATAATATCTATACTAATATCATTATAAAGAGGATTGTTTTTGTTTGTTTCTTACGATTTAAAAAACAACAACAGTCACTTTTTGACATGTTTACGGGAAACTTATTTAAGGTAATCTAAAAGGCCTTTTTTACATAAAAAATAAAATATATTCATAGTTTAAATAAAATACTGTATACCGGATTAAAACGCAATTTATTGTTTAAATTATTGAATTGAAATGATTTGTAAACTGGTAGTAAATGTAAAATTAGAAGCATTTAATATTAGTAATATTAGTAATTTAATATGTATTATTTTTATTGACGTTCATAGATGTACATTGTGTTACCTAAATTAATAGATTATTTTTTAATTTAATTGAATTAAATATGGCAACTTTGTGACATTTCAAATATAAGACAACTGTCATCTTTCAGTCTCCCGCGACCACGGTTGCTGAAAAGCATCCGAAACGTCGGGATAAATAATTTAAACAATAAATCGCGTTTTAATCCGGTATACAGTATTTTATTTAAATGTGTGATACTCGCGTTAATAAAAGACAATATTATATTCATAGTTTATAAAAAATATATCAAATTTTGAGAGGCTCATAGCGCTGTCTCTTTTCCTCGTAGAGTTGCCAGACCGCGCCGCACTTCTCTATCAACTCATCCACTCGCGCCGTCACCTCATCCACCTTCCCCTGGGTGGACCAGTCTCTTACCTGCGCTGTCGGCGGGCGCGGTACTCCTCTCCGCCTCATAGCGCTGTCTCTTTTCCTCGTAGAGTTGCCAGACAGCGCCGCACTTCTCTATCAACTCATCCACTCTCACCATCACCTCATCCACCTGCCCTTGGGTGGACCAGTCTCTTACCTGCGCTGTCGGCGGGCGCGGTACTCCTCTCCGCCTCATAGCGCTGTCTCTTTTCCTCGTAGAGTTGCCAGACAGCGCCGCACTTCTCTATCAACTCATCCACTCTCACCATCACCTCATCCACCTGCCCTTGGGTGGACCAGTCTCTTACCTGCGCTGTCGGCGGGCGCGGTACTCCTCTCCGCCTCATAGCGCTGTCTCTTTTCCTCGTAGAGTTGCCAGACAGCGCCGCACTTCTCTATCAACTCATCCACTCTCACCGTCACCTCATCCACCTGCCCCTGGGTGGACCAGTCTCTTACCTGCGCTGTCGGCGGGCGCGGTACTCCTATATCAACTCATCCACTCTCACCGTCACCTCATCCACCTGCCCCTGGGTGGACCAGTCTCTTACCTGCGCTGTCGGCGGGCGCGGTACTCCTCTCCGCCTCATAGCGCTGTCTCTTTTCCTCGTACAGTTGCCAGACCGCGCCGCACTTCTCTATCAACTCATCCACTCTCGCCGTCACCTCATCCAACTGCTTCTTGTTGCTCTCGAGATCGGATCTTTTGGATTCGACGATCGATTTAGCCGCCTCCACCTGTGAAACGTGTTGAAAACTAATTAGTGGTTGGGATAATAGTCATAGTATTTGAGTAAATATTAATTGTGAAATAATGAAAATGTGAATAACTTTTGTATACTATTTCAATAAATAGTCATTTTGAATGAATAATGTTTATTTATTGAATTTTCATTAAACACCTTGTTCAAGATACAGTGATGATAACATTATAACTAACGTATAGTGGATGAATAAATAGTGTTTCTGTTTATTGTATTAAGGCTCAATTTTGCTTGCGGAACGGTTTAAAATAAAACTGACGTGTGTTCTGTGCGATTGTTTATTGAGAACTAACTTAACGTAACACATTGATGAAAATAATAAAAATTTGTAATAGTATTGAACAGTTTCTATTGAAATAAATAGTCATTTGGAATGAATAATGTTTATTTATTGAATACTTTTGTATTTTCTTGAGAAACCTTGTTCAAGATGCAGTGATGCTAACGTTAATAACTAGTGTATAGTGGTTGAATAAATAGTGTATCCAATGGAATAAATAGTCATTTTGAATGAATAATGTTTATTTATTGAATACTTTTGAATTAAATTTGTCTGTGCGGAAACAGAATGGTAAAATAAAAAACCATTGAAAAGTTACGAGCTACCAAAGATTCGTTTTTATTGCCATCTTTAACACAACTTTGGGCTTAAATTAGTAATAAAAGAAGTATCAAATTTTCAAAACAAAGTCGCTACCGACAAAACACAATTATCGAAGAATACAATAAATTTTATTTGTAATTGATTTAAGTATGCAGTGGTTTTTTCATAAAACTCGATTTTCCAAAGGCTTTTTCGTATTTTTTTAGACGCCCCTTTTACTATTAATTATCGTGCATCTCACTCAATAATGACTGCCCCGGTGCGGTGCGGGAGAACAGCATGCTTTTTGGCCTCGCCCACCAGTGAGTTCGAGCCCGCGACTTGTGCAACCTTAAGGATGTTGATAGAGGTTGATAACTTGTGTATAGTGTATGAAAAGTGTTCACATTTTGGTATAAATAATATTTGGTTATGTTTTTTTATTTTATTTTTTTAAGTGTATCCTGTGAGTGTTTTGGGAAATAAATGTTTTTTCTCTCTTTCCTTCTTTTCTAGTTATTGAATAGGTTACATTTTGGAAAATTTTCTTAATTTCGCAGTCTCATCATATATTAAAAAATAAAAAAAATCTGGGTTTGTTCTATTTCTCTTCTTACATCCCCCTGACTCAGTTTTTATCATTTTTTTCTACAGACATTTGACCTTTACAGTTTTATTATATGTATAGATTTGCTTTATATAGTCTCAAACGAATGTTGTATGTGATCATGGCGAAAGAAAAATAGTGTATTATGTGTTTGTATGATTGTATGTATTCCGCTTACCTTTTCACGCAGTTGTTTCAAAGTGACCTCCATCATACTCAGTTTCCCGTCGTCTCCAGCGCCCTCTGACGCCTTCGCCTGAAGCAAACTTACAATTATCCTTTCGTGCGTTTCGATGGGTCGTGGGTTCGAATCCCACCGAGACATGTCGTCCCTACGTCTGGTAACTTCAGGCATTGATCTGGTGGGAATATCTAAATTCCGACCGGGTAACGAACCACCGTTCATAAATGGAAGTGCACGTTTCGGTTTTAGTCTATGGATTTCCGAATGCTCGAAGTAAAAGATCGACAGCGCATCATTGACTAATACTGATGTTCTGTGGCTGAGGTATCACCTATCATCAAGTGAACCTCATGCTCGTCTGTCGATATCTAACATAATAAAAAAACATAGGTCGACAGCGCATCATTGAGTGATACTGATGTTCTGTGGCTGAGGTATCACCTACCATCAAGTGAACCTCATGCCACCTAAGCTATTCCCCCCCCCCATTTTATAAAAAAAAAACATTACCTTGGCATCAAGATCCGCCTTCTCCTTATTGAGCGCGATCTGCTTCGCGTTCAGTTCCTTTACGCGAGATTTAAGTTGTTGCATTTCCGACATGTTCGCGTCCCGATCCGATCTGAAACATAACATGTGTGAATATATACTTTATACCGGACTAGCACCGCTTCGGCTTCACACGGTAATGTAGATGTACTGTACACAAAAAAATCTATTGGTGAAATAATTTTTAAAATTGGTTGAGTAGTTTTTGAGTTAAATCGTTGCAAACAAACATATTACCCTTTCCTCTTTAAAATATTAGTATAGATATACGGCGTTATTCATAAACGTGTTATAAGGTTGATATAGTTATAATATGTTTTGTCTTGCTCTATCAAATAGAAAAATACTACAGAATGAAAGAAACAAAATATATTTTAATTTTATCAAGCTTATAATACGTTTATGAATAAGGCCGGTAGATTTAAAGACGATTTATATTATTTATCCCGACGTTTCGGATGCTGTTCAGCAACCATGGTCACGGACTGACGGGTGACAGTTGTCTGATTTGAAGTTTCACAAAGTTGCCATATTAACGCCATCTATTGGTATAGAGTTGATATTTACTGTAATCTTAATATAATTCGCGTGCTTAGAGGTAAAAGGACTTATAACAATTTGCACATATTTTTTTTTTAATGCCAATCGATTTGTAGACACATTCTACGCTTAAAATTGAAAAAAAAAAAATTAAAGGTAAAAGGGCCTATGACTCTAATTATACGCCCTTTTACTTTTAAGACTTCGAAATTTTGGTGATCTAAAGGTGAAAGGGCATATAATTTTTTTTCGGCCAGCTCAAAAAAGTACATATTTGTAGTTTAAAAATTCGTAGTTTAAAAAAACACTCGCTTTTTATTTTAAGAAATAGTTATCATAAAATTTATAAACATGAACAATCATCATAAAATTATGTTTAATTAAAAAAAAACATCGGACTCATCTTAGTACTGTTCCCATACCCTCTTGCTCTATATTATATAAATAATAAAATCAAAATATAATATTTATATATTTGATAAAGCATTTTTATACAAATTATTAAATGTGATTTGAAGAATATTGTAAACAAGGCCGGTAGATTTAAAGACGATTTATATTATTTGAATTATTTATCCCGTCGTTTCGGATGCTTTTCAGCAACCGTGGTCGCGGGAGACAGAAAGATGACAGTTGTCTGATATTTGAAATGTCACAAAGTTGCCATACTAACGCCATCTATTGCTACGGAGTTGATATTTACTGTAATTTTCTATATTATGACTATATTGACTAACGGTGTCCTCTTGTTTTTTAGTGATCCATAGATCCCAGGTGTTGGAAAGTCTCAAACCATCTTCTCTATTGAAGTTAGGATGTTTTTTAATTTCAATAGCCTCGTGTACTAGCCTGGGAAAAAATCTACTTTCTTTTGCAAGGATTTTCGGTAGTGGTTTGGTTTATCCAGAGTGTGTTCACATACTGCTGTTTTAATCCGGTATACAATATTTTATTTAAATGTGTGATACTCGCGTTAATAAAAGACAATATTTAGTATACAACGTGTTTCGTACCTAATCACATTTCTTCAAACACATAATAGTATGGGTGGACAAGACCCCATAAAAATAAAGTCAATATCTAAATAACTAACTAATTAAAGTAAAAATAGTCGCAAAATTTTACACCCTTGTGAAATCATTCAATCTAAGAAGCGATAAGCGTCCCGAGTCAACGACCTTCCGGAGCACAGTAATTAGAGGAGTGTAACTCTTTACTGAAACGACTCACTGAGTCGTTTCATTCAAGTGATCAACTGATTCGAATCAGTAACACGGATAAAAGTGTATCATTTGCATCAATTGCATCTCGAACTCAATCTCACTCAGTCGGCACGCGTCGCTTGCGGAATGCAGATGCGAATGAGATATCAGATAGTGTTTCGTGGCTCGTGCGAGCGAATCATTGGATTGTTCAGAGCGCTTCGGAGTTCGGACAAAGAAGGATCGCGTTCGTTTAGTCGTGTTACGGGTTTATTTACTTCTTTGTTGACTATTGTTCGCGAAAGTAAAAATTGGTTTGTTTAAGTTGGGGTGTTAAATTAAAATAGAAACTTATTTTTAGGTTTATACCTACTGTCATTTTATTATAATGAGTTGTGAACTGGGAGTATTGAGACTGAATTGAAGTGTAAATATTTTAGAAGTTTGTTTAGTTGAATATTTTGTTTCTACTATCTGCCTTCTGGATAGGTTACTGTATATATTTATAATTAGTCTGTAGTGAAACAATAATGCCGCCAATTAAAAAAAGAAGTGGTATATGGAATCACTTTAACGAAATTAAAGATTCTAAAGCTAAATGTGTTTATTGCTCAACTATAATGGCAATACCAAATAAATCTGTTGGGAACATGAACCGTCATATGCGATTAAAGCACCCCACGATAAAAATTGGATTGGAACGACAAGAAGCGTCTCTTCATCCGCTGTTGGTGACGTCGCAACCGCCGTCTACCACGCCATCGTCGTCATCGTCAGGAGCAATACCACTGTCACCGAAGGTACCGCCAATCCATGGTTTGACGATAACGCAGCAGTCTAAGCAGTCCACAATGACCGAGTTCACTTATAAACCAGTTTCATTCAAAAAAAGCCTCGAAATTGATAAACAAATCCTTAAATTAATAGTAAAAAAATATCATCCATTTGCACTTGTAGAGCAAAAAGAAATGAAAGATTTACTCACTATGATTATTCCTAGATATAAAATTCCGACCCGAAAGACTTTTTCAAACAGTATTTTGTCCAAATCTTACCAAGAATGCCTCGAAAAAGTGCAAATAGAAATCGAATCTGCATATGCCGTTTGAAGATAGAAGGTATTTAATTAAATCGCGGAATGTCTTGACTCGCGGATATGAGATTCACTGATGCAAATGATGCGTTTCACTGATTCGAATCATTGGACTGATGCAGATACAAAAGATCCAATCTCATCAAAGATATGTTTTTCCCACCTCTAACAGTAATATTAGAACTAGGGATACGCAAAATTTCAAAAGTATCGATACTTTACTCGATACCAGTATCGTATCAAAAGTATCGAAACAAAAGTATCGATACCATGAGGTATCGAGTACTTTTTAATTCATTTATAAAAACTTTATGGAGTGTTAATAATATAATATAAACATTTAATATACCTATATATTTTTTAATACATCCATATTATAGATAAATTACACCCAAATACAGAACAAATGACCGTGCTCATCACACAATATTTGTCCGGGGTCGGAATCGAACCCACGACCTCCGGCTTCGCAGTCAAGGTCACTAAATACTAATCCCCGAATCATGTCTTAGGTTTAGTAGTGATGTGACAAATATTTTGTTTAAAATATCGATTAACAATTTTTCCTTTTCTTTATCAGAAATGGGGAGAAAAGTATAAATACTTTCAGAAAGTATCTGCATACTTGAGAAAGTATCGAAACTTTGAGAAAGTATCGATAGCTCAAAAGTACTTGGTATCGAAACAAAAGTATCGATACCCTGAGGTATCGATACTTTTTGCGTATCCCTAATTAGAACAGTTGCGAATGCGCCGCAATGGCGATTGAACGTCGGTTTTGTAAGCAGTAAGCGTGTGTTCTGTAAATATTGAAATCTACTAATCAAAGAACACAACATGTATTTTTAATGTACACTTTTTATTTCACTTCAATAAAAAATACATATTAAATTAGAAGCATTTAATATGTATTTTTTATTGACGTTCATAAGTGTACATTGTGTTACCTAAATGAATAAAATGATGAATTTACCTCATCGAATCAATAGTACACTTGGCCGTCGCCACAGCCGTCCTTGTCTCGCGGATGTCCTTGGCAAGATTCCCAGCTTTCAAGTTCACCGAGCTGAGCTCCGCGGTCAAGGCTTGGCTTCGAGCTTTCAAACTAAGCACTTTGCTTTGCTCCTCAGTGCGAAGTGTTTCGAGTTCGCGTGTTCTAGAACATTTAAATGTTTAATGAATTTGTATTAATTGTAAGACAATAATTGATTATCATGAGAACAGTAAAATAACGTACAAAATACGTAGCTTTCAATCTTAACACATTAAAATGTTTTAATGAATTTGTATTAATTAAATGTATATGATAAACAATTAATTTATTATCTGTGTACTGATGTGAGAACAATAAAATAACATATACAATTTTATACGGGTAGATGTAGCTTTCAATCTTAGCACTTTGCTTTGCTCCTCAGTGCGAAGTGTTTCCAGTTCGCGTGTTCTAGTACATTTAAATGTTTAATGAATTTGTATTAATTTAATTGATTAATTGTAAGACAATGATTGATTATCATGAGAACAGTAAAATAACGTATAAAATACGTGGCTTTCAATCTTAACACTTCGCTCCTCATAACATTAAAATGTTTTAATGAATTTTTATTTACAAATCTATATGTTAAAGAATTGAAGAAATTTATATGAGAAAGAGTGTACTGATATGACGTATAAGACTAAAATTTTATGCGGATAGATATAACTTTCAATCTTCATCTTTAGACATCGCCTGTTCTAGAACATTAAAATGTTTTAATGAATTTATTCCCATTAAATCTTATTCTACTAGATTAAAATATTTAGAATAGGTATTCACTTTAATTACTATTAATTTTTGTTTTGTACTGTGAAGGAAGCCATAGTAAAACCTATTTAATTGTTTTCATGAATATTCTGTGTGGTGCCCTATATAAGTTAACAATAGATATTTCCTTAGACTGTCACAGCATACACATATTTTAAATAAGTGTCGTATATGGGGCATTCCACGCGAAATAGACTAGTAAAAAGTCGATGTCTCCGATTTTAGTAATATTTGAGTATATTGTATCTATGCATGACCTAGACAAATGTACCAATTCTTTTTTCAAATGAAAAAATGCAATTTAAAAGATCATTAAATAAATAAATAAATAACAAGTACCCTCTTTTTGAGAAGTCAATTACAAAGATTTTACCTTTTTTTCTCCCACTCCAGTTGACATTGGCGTTCCATTTCTTTGCGAGCGGCTTCACGCTTTTCCTGTTAAAAATAACTTAAATTTAGTCCTTCGATAATGTATACTTTATACTATTATAAAGCTGAAGTGTTTGTTTGTTTGAACGCGCTAATCTCAGGAACTACTGGTTCAAATTTAAAAATATGTGTTGGATAGTCCAATTATCGAGGAAGGCTATAACTTATATATGCTGCGACCAATAGGAGCGAAGCATCAGTGAAAAATGTTGCAAAAACGGGGATAATTATCCATATAAAACTACTCGACCGATTTTATTATCATTATCTGATACATTGCACCCGTGCGTAGTTATGAGATATATATATACTGACTCAAGTAGTATATTGACTTGATCGTGCACTTTTTTATTAATACTCCATCAACGAACAAAAATACAAATTATAATACTTAAAATTAGAAAACTAGTACAGAATTCCTGAAACATATATTGTATCCTAGATGGTGTATTGACTCATATACTAGATTGCTTCAGGTATTGACTCTGAACGTTGTCTCACTCACTCATACAGTGTATTCACTCAATTGCATTTTGACTCACTCATATAGAATTCTACCAACATTCACACGGGTGCTATGTAGCTTTCTATTGGTGAAAGAATTTTTAAAATCGGTCCAGTAGTTTTTGAGTTTATTTATAACATACAAAAATACAAATCTTTCCTCTTTATAATATTATATTATAGTACCATAGTATAAATGAACTCAGTAATTTACTCTCATTCAGTTGTTCCGATTCAGTATAAGGATTCGAATGCTCTAAGTAAAAAAGATATGAATCGATCGTATTTGTCTTACTCATATTGTGTACTGACTCAATCGTGTTTTGACTTACTCATGTTGTGTACTGACTCAATCGTGTTTTGACTTACTCATGTTGTGTACTGACTCGATCGTGTTTTGTTTTACTCATGTTGTGTACTGACTCGATCGTGTTTTGTTTTACTCATGTTGTGTACTGACTCGATCGTGTTTTGTTTTACTCATATTGTGTACTGACACGATCGTGTTTTGTCTTACTCACATTGTGTACTGACTCGATCATGTTTTTACACACTCATATAGTGTATTGACTCAAACTTGTTTTGACTTACTCATGTTTTGAATTGACTCAATCGTGTATTAACTCAGTAATTTATTCTTAATCAGTTGTTCGGTTACAGTCTATAGTATCCGAATGCTCAAGCAAAAATAGGTCTAGAGCAAATCATTGAGGTGAAGGAATTACAAAGGAATTACGAATAACTTACCTGTTCTTCTTTTTGCTTGCGAAGTATTTCTTCTTGCTCCTTCTTCTGCGCTTCCAATCTCAATTTTTCTTTCTTCTCTGCTTCCTCTCTTTCCTTCCGTTCTCTTTCGGCCTGAGATTAAAACCATATTAAATACTAACAGCATCAGAACAGTAAGTATTTCGAAAATGTATTATTTGAAATCCTAATAAATTATTACTATTAAATAATCAAATGCTGAGTTTTCAAAATATTTTCTACTTTTTACATGTTATAGTGTTACAACCGAGTGATAACTAGCAAGTCGAGAGAGAAAGAGATAGATAGTCTCACAAAAACTCGAGAACGGCTGAACTGATTTGCCTAATTTTGGTCTAGAAATATTTGTAGGTCCAAGGAAGGTTTAAAAGGTGGGAAAATATAATATATTAATAATAAATATAAACTATATATATATATATAAAGAAAATAAAATATATATGGATGATATAGAAATGAACGATATGTAGTTCGCCGAATCAGCTAGTAGATGTATAGAAAACTAAATAAAAGGAAGTAATCATTGACATAATTTTTGAAGTATTCTACTCTACTTTTTAAATGATTTGTCACAACCGAGTGATAACTGGCAAGTTTTAATTTAATGTTATAGAAAGAAATAGATAGAAAGAGAGTGGGGAAACTAATAATGAACTGGTTGAAGTAATCATAAACAGATTTTTTCAATTATTCTCTACTCCTAAATAATTATTTACAACCGAGTGATAACTAGCTTTACATACAGAGAGAAAGTAGAAAATCGAAATCTAAATATTGTTTGAAATATTCATATAAAAAAATTTCTTTAAAATATTCAAGTATTCACTTAGATAATTGAATTTATTACCCAGGAGTGATAAATAAACAAATTTATATAAAAAGAAAGAAAATTGGCATTATTTTTTCAAATACTTCTAAAAGCCGTGTAGTGCTGAATTCGCGTTTCGGTAACATTCTATACATGCTCTTAGAAAGTCGACTGGCTTAATCACCTAGCATTTGATGACGTTAACATATTAAACACATGATTTTGTATATATTAAGACATAAATTACTACTAATAAATGTGAAAGTTTGTGAGGATGTTTGTTACTCATTCACGCAAAAACTACTGAACGGATTTTGATGAAACTTTACAGTTTTATTGTTTATACATCAGAATAACTTATTACGATATTGAGTTAATTGGCCAAATTATAACTAAGAGTGTTAAATAAGTCGGAAAAATCTGCTATCTGAGAGATATTTCGCCCAACGATGTGTGCACGGATTATCTACTTTGCTATATATTCTATATTCGTGCAAAATAATATCTATGTTGTGCAAAATTAGCACTAAGTTTTATCAAATTCAAAAACATTCACTCTAGAACCACTAAATTATCTAAAAAAACCTATCGTTTTTAATTGTCACCTCTTCTTCCTGATAGCAAAGGAGTAAATTAGACGAATTAATAATAACAATAACAAATTATATGTAAATCATTTTGACGGGCTCGTTGGCGGGTGCTGCGATGGGTAATGGGTTCGAACCCCGCTGGTCTGCCATCAAGTGAACCTCATCTGCCATTATCTAACAAAAGTCGATATCAACAAATGTAGATATCTAACAAAAACGAAAAACATAGGTCGACAACGCATTATCGTCTGATGTCCTGTGGCTGGGGTATTACGTACCATCAAGTGAACCTCATGCTTGTCTTTTGATATCTGATATAAAAAAACATAGGTCGACAGCGCATCATTGTCTGATGTTCTATGAAAAAAAAATGTAATTGTAATGCTTTACTAAGTAATAATTACCTTTTCCTTCATTTGTACATCAGCTAGTTGAGACCGTCTGCGCTCGAGCTCCGCTTGGCCGCGAGCCAAATTCTCTTTGCGTCTCTCCTCGTAGGACTTGGCACTGGTGTTGCTAGTTACTGAATCGCGTCTGTAAGGAAAAAAAAAACTTAAATTATACATTCAAATTCAAAAATCATTTATTCATTTAGGTAACACAATGTACACTTATGAACGTCAATAAAAATACACATTAAATGCTTTTAATTTTACATTTACTGCCAGTTCTCAAATCAAGGGCGTAGAGCGGACGAGAAGAACTGGCAATAAACTCGCCGCCACTCTTTTTAATCGCCAAGTTTTTTGTTTTACAAAATGTTTGTAAGGCGCTGCAACCATTACACCATGTTCCACATGACATCTTGAAGTAATTAACTATAATAATCAAAAAAATATATATAAACGAAAAAAATAATAAATGTAACGAATTAAATATCTCAAATAGTAAATGAAGATAGACATAATATATAATTTATTTTATTAAATTATTTACATTTTCCTAAAACATCACTTTGAAGCAATATTAAACACAAAACAGTTCAATAAAAGTTCAGTCAGATGGAAAAACCGTGAAGAGCACATTGCGCGTTTCGGTTTCAGTCTATGGATTTCCGAATTGTTAAGTACCTACCAAAAAAAAGTTACTTTTTTTACGGCTACATAATTACAAAAACAAAATTAAATTTTCGAATACGTCCTGTCAAAAATTTGGATCACTGGCTGACCTGTTTTTTTGGCATTTATGATTAGAAATAGAGTCGATTAGTGGATCAAACACAGCTACAACAACTAGTAACTACTACTTACCTAAAAGTGGGTGGTATCATTTCAGGTGGTAGTTTTGCGGGTGGCGCTTCACCCTGGGTAGCTCTCTCACACAGGTACATCGCTAACACGAACTCCTCACAACCTAGATTGAAATTATCAAATAATTGTTTAAAAAATCCTAAGAAGATTTTCATAAGGTAAGCCGTATTTAAGGTGACATTTCTAGTCGACATTTTTTCCATAGAAATTTCGGGGGGGGGGGTATTACTCCACTATTTAGCACTGTACATGCAAAGTTAAACATGATATCGTTTTTTCTCATTATTCATTTTGTCTGTACGGAAACACAATTTGGTAAAATAAAAAACCATTAAAAAGTTACGAGCTACCAAAGATTCGTTTTTATTGCCATTTTTAACACAACTTTGGGCTTAAATTAGTAATAAAAGAAGTATCAAATTTTCAAAACAAAGTCGGTACCGACAAAGCACGATTATCGAAGAATACAAAAACTTTTATTTGTAATTGATTTATGCAGTGATTTAGTCATAAAACTCGATTTTCCAAAGGCTTTTTCTTATTTTTTTAGACGCCCCTTTTACTATGAATTATCGTGCATCTCGTGCGTGCATTAATAATGATTGCCCCGGTGCGGTGCGGGAGAACGGCATGCTTTTTGGCGACGCCCACCAGTGAGTTACAGCCCGCGACTTGTGCAACCTTAAAGCACCACACCATACTGCGAAGTTCGAACTTTTATACATGAAGACCCAAAGTAAAGCGAAAGGTATCCATCACTGTTTTTAGTTTGTTAGTAGATTAGTTATTGGGTTAAATATTTATACAGAGGCAAGCCGGTAGAATTGTTGGTATCGCTACTGGTGAATAAGGGTAGATTTTTCAACCGTTTGATATTTTAAACCGAGATTTGAATTTTGAACTTGTATGTGACCTAATGCAGTCAGCATTTGGTGAGATAATGTCACTGATTTTTTTGTTTTTTTTTTATGTCAGATATCGACAGACGAGCATGAGGTTAACTTGATGGTAGGTGACACCCCAGCCACAGAACATCAGTCAATGATGCGCTGTCGACCTACTTTTTACTTCGAGCATTCAGAATTACATAGACTGAAACCGAAACGCGCAATATGCACTTCACGGCTTTTCCATCTATGAACGGTGGTTCGTTACCCGGTCGGAATCTAGATATTCCTCCCACCCGATCAATGCCCGAAGTTACCAGACGTAGGGAAAACATGGTTACAGAAAATTATAAGCATGTGCTCCCGGTGGGATTCGAACCCACGACACATCGATGCGCACGGCAAGTGTTCTACCGAACGCGCCAACGAGCCCGTCGAGATGTGGTACTTATACGACATCAAATCTGTAAATCCTTTTCCTGAAAAGTTGCATTCTTGTAAAAGTAACAGTGTTGAACCACCACTTTCACTGTTTTTAGTTTGTTACTAGATTAGTTATTGGGTTAAATATTATAATATAGAGGGAAGCTGGTACACTTCGCTACTAACAAATAAGGGTACATTTTTCAACCGTTTGATATTTTGAACCGATGTTTAAATTTTCAACCATTCAAAGTTTTCTATACTTATCTATTTGAATTAATAACAAAGGAGTGTTAAAAACCTTGTCCTTCAAATATTTTCTTTTATATAAATCTGGTTCTGACAATTACAAATACAACAACAAATTGACCAAATAGCATCGATGGGTCGCGGATTCGAATCCCACCAGGACATGTTTATAATTTTCTGTAATCATGTCTTCCCTACATCTGGTAACTTCAGCCATTGAACGGGTGGGAGGAATATCAAAATTCCGACCGGGTAACGAACCACCAACCGTTCATAGATGGAAAAGCCCTGAAGTGCACGTGAATTTTTTTGAAGTCGGTGAAGTGATCCGCGTCCAAACATTTGCGGCAATTAATTATTATAAATTCAAATCAAAACCTACATACGGCATTGAAAACATGTATTTATAAAAAAGAGATCATCTAAATTTAATAAAAAAGAAAAAATTGTTATGAAACATCACAAAAAACACACAATAGCTTGAACTGATTGACGAACTATCCTTACCCAGCTTTCCATCGCAGTCCAAGTCAGCCAAAGCCCAAATCTGAGCCAAGGTTTGCTGCGGCAGTCTCGACTGCAGCATGATGGCGCGAGCCTGCGCGCCCGACACTGCGCCGGACTTGGTTCGGTCCGTCGCGTTGAATAGTTGCGTGTATCTATATGAGTTTTATATAACAACACTTGACATATTTAAATAAAATACTGTATACAAGATTAAAATGCGATTTATTTTTTATATTGTTTAAATTATTTATCCCGACGTTTCGGATGATTTTCACCAACCATGGTCGCGGGGAGACAGGAAGATAACAGTTGTCTGATTTTTAGAAATGTCATAGTTGCTATATTAACGCCATCTATTGCTACGGAGTTGATTATATATATTGACAATTGACATCAATTATTACAAAAAGCTAAAAACGTGCATGACTTGAGCTGTCAGTGGCGTAAGATGGCGGAGTTCCGAACCTAATTTATTTTAAAATTAGTTTACTTCATATTATTATTTTTCTTGATTTTTTCCGATATTTGAATAGTTATTCTGTTATTCGAATTCAACAAATAAGATATCATTAAAATCGGTGAAGCCGTTCTTGAGTTAAAAATGGTGTAACTAACACGATTTTCTTTTATATATAGATTATATAATTAAGTTACAACTTACTTCAATTTCTGTGGCTGTGGTACGGCCCAGTCCATTGGCGGAGGGCTAACCACGCCCATGGGCATTTCTGTGGGACTCGTCACCACTGATCCTAAGGTAACGATAAGGTTTAGAACTAAACAAATGATACTTTGTAATATCGCGGTGTAACAGTCAGATGGACGTATTCAACATATTCTCAATTTTACAGTAGACTCAAAAAAAGATTCGCGCGCGATCGGTAGATTACCTGCCGTGCGCATCGATGGGTCGTGGGTTCGAATCCCACCGGGAGCACATGCTTATAATTTTCCGTAAGCGTTTCCCCACATCTGCCGGCTTAGCATGACCACCACGAGATATGTCGCGGACGAGAGAAGACAAACTAAGATGTAAGATATCTCGATATATTGTACCCCGACATCGACAATTTTCAAAGAAAAGATATCTCGTCCGACAAATATATCTATTTTTGATATTAAAAGTCGAATTTTAAGTGTAATTGTCATGTTAGACCCGAAAGAAATATAGCGATAGTCGATTAAAACACGAGAAAACGGTAGACAAAATTTTGTCGCACTTGTCATGCTAGGCCAGCTGGTAACTTCGGGCATTGATCGGGTGGGAGGAATATCTAAACTCCGACCGGGTAACGAACCACCGTTCATAGATGGAAAAACCGTGAAGTGCATATTGCGCGTTTCGGTTTCAGTCTATGGATTTCCGAATGCTCGAAGTAAAAATTAGGTCGACAGCGCATCATTGACTGATGTTCTGTGGCTGAGGTATCACTTACCATCAAGTGAACTTCATGCTCGTTTGTCGATATCAGACATAAAAATAATTACAAAAATACCGTGACAATCCGCCACTTAAAATTTTACCAGCTTTTAATACGGATAGTATACAATTGACATAAAAAATATATCGGTATATTGGCATAATATTTGTTTAAAAAAGTTAAGATTATTTAGTTACGTATGAAGATAAACTATTTTTGGGATTTTGTCGATACGTTCATTTGCTTCTTATACTGCGATTTCAAATATATTTTTATTCAAGTACTTTTGAATCTTCAATTATTTAAAGTTACCATCGGTTCAGAATGTCGCTTCTAACTAGAAAAGCCGGCAAGATACTAGTTATTCTTTTTAAAACCAAAATTATATGAGTTTAAAACTGAACAATTATAACAATTTATAAAATTAGTTAAGATAATAACATATTATATAAAATATATATTTTGAAGGCGTTAATATCTAAAAACACTAAACTTATTATAATATAATTACCAATTTTAATAAAAATATTATATAAGTTAGAAACCTCGGTATCTTAATAATATGTCATAAACAATCATTAATTTTCTTCAGCTTTACATACGATTTTAAAGAATAGTAAAAAATAGTCTACATACCTGGTTTCGAACCGAATGAATCGCTTTTCACAGCAGTGATAGGAGTTGATGTGACCGGTGCGCCAGAAATCGAACCAGCTACCGTCGGTGTACCATTCGTTGGAGGACTTACTAATGAACCAACTGTTGTTCCAGTGGGGATTGGTTGGGTTGAACCGATTGGTTGTGTTATACCCATTGGTTGCGTAATATCCATCGGTTGTGTTATACCCATTGGTTGTGTAATACCAATTGGTTGTGATGTCACCGGTTGTATAACACCCATTGTTTGTGTAGGCGGTGACATCACTAAAGGTTGTGCTGTTTGGGAAGTCATTTGAGGTGGTATTTGACTCATGATAGGCGCGGATCCTATTAGCGGTTGTGATGAATCCATCAACGATTGCGAAGTTATAAGCGGTTGTGAAGTACCGATAAGAGGTTGAGAAGAACCGATTAATGGTTGTGGTTGAATCATTGGTTGACCAATCAAAGATTGAGATGTAGCTATTAACGGTTGGCTTGTACCAACCAATGCTTGTGACGCGGCTATTAATGGTTGAGTTCCCATTGGTTGACCCATAATTGGTTGAGTTCCCATTGGTTGACCCATAATTGGTTGAGTTCCCATTGGTTGACCCATAATCGGTTGATTGGGTATCATTGGTTGTGACGTATTAACCAATGTTTGAGTCATTGGTTGAACCATACCGATAAGTGGTTGGTTCATTACTGGTTGTGGGGGGATTGCAGGTGGGGTTGGTTTTACACCAGATATTAGATCTGGAACTGTGGGTTTCATGCTAGGTTGTGAGAGATCCCCTAGAAGGGATTGTGTGGGTGTGGATGATAGTCCAGATATGAGAGGTTGGGACATTGCGGCCGGCATTGGGGGGATCGGAGGTTTTGGGGGTGGGAAGTTTTGTTTAGGCCCTGTAAGAAAGAAAAATACTTTAGAATATTAGAAGGGTCACGATTTCAAATCCCGTCAGGAGGACATGTTTATAATTTTCAGCCCGCCTAGCATGACCATCAAGAGATATCATGATATCTCGTCGTCTTCGAGGACGAGTGAAGACAAACTAAGCTTTGGAGATATATCTCGACATCGAGAACTTTGATAGACAAGATATCTCGATCGACAAATATCTCTACTTTTGAAATTAGAAGTCGAGTTTTAAGTGCAAGTGTCATGTTAGATCCGGAAGACATTAAGAGATAATCGATAAAAACACGAGAAAACGGTCGACAATATTTTGTCGTGGTTGTCATGCTAGTCCGGCTGTAAACATGTTTTCTCTACCTACTTCAAGAATTAAACGGTCCGGTTGGTGGGAAAATCGTTATTTCAAACCACCGTTGATAGGTGGAAGAACAATGAAAGGTATTCGCACGTTTCGGTTTTTGTCATTTAGATTTACGAATACTCGAAAAAAACGATAGGTCAACTGCACATCATGAACTGATGTCCTGTGGCTCAGGTATCACCTACGTTCAAGTGACATCCACAACTCTGTGGAATCAGATGTCGCCGGCGGTTTTTCCAAACCGATACGACTTAAGAACCTTCAAGAAACGAGCCTACACTTTCTTTAAAGGCCGACAACACACCTGCAAGTTCTATGGTATTGCGGATGCCTATGGGGGTGGTGATCACTTACCATCATATAAGTCACCTGCCCGTTTGTTCTCTATTCTATAAAAAATCCTTCATTATCGTTTGTCGATATAGAAAGAAGATATCTTACCCATAGGACTAAGCGAAGCCAATAGCGATGGAGGCAACGTTTTCGGGACTTCAATACCACGCAGTTTCAAATTGATAATCTAAAATAAAAACAGATCGGAAAACTTATCTCAACAAAAAAATCGAAAAAGGAGCCAAGTTCTGTACAAACAGTATGAAAAGATACAAAATATAAAATTCTCGTGTCACAATGTTCGTTCCCGTTTATACGCATATCAATATTTTTATTACAAATTCAGTTTTGAAATTCATTTTTAAAAAGTGCAATTAAACTGTGGGAAATTCAGGTATTTGAAAAGCCACGCCATTGGTCAGAGCGAATATGACGTAAATGTCTATGCCAGCAACTGTTAGGTGTTTCTGCTTGACGTCATAGTCTATTAGCGGTTAAAATGCCCGTATTGGTTGGTAATTTTTAACTTTTTGTAAAAAACGTTTAAATCAATTTTAATTTCTACTGAATAAAAATATAAAAAAATACATGCATATTCTCTATTTATCAATCGTCTATGCCCTGTCCGACTGAAACTATTTTTTATGTTGTTTCACCCATATTCAAACCCGGGACTTTCAGTGCTAAACGCTTCCCGAACACCACGAGCCGAGGCTGTAAGCTGCATGGATAGTAAATGTATTTACCTTACAAGCGATAGAAAACTCTTTGAGATCAAGTTTTCCATCAGCGTCCGTGTCTGCGAGTGTCCAAATGTGACCCAATACTGGAGGTGGCAGCTGGGACTGTAATATATAACAAAAGCCATCTTATAGTTGCTACTGTCCATGCGTCGGGTTGTCCCTCTCCCTAAAATATGGCGAGGGGGCCGATGGCTGGCCATGCGTGATACTCGTGAACGGGTGCTACTTGTGGTGACAGGTCAGACTTGAATTGTGTATGCGGTGATGTTAGCTATTTCGACTATGTGTTTGCGTGTTGTTCCCACGATAATGTCAGTGAGTGCTCCTATTTCACCATGCCTACTGCTGATATAGGACAAATCTTTGTTTTTTTTCGTGATTTTTTTATTATTATAGTTAATTACTTCAAGATGTCATGTGGAGCATGGTGAAATGGTTGCAGCTCCTTACAAACATTTTGTAAAACCAAAAACTTGGCGATTAAAGAGTGGCGGAGAGTTTATTGCCAGTTCTTCTCGTCTGTTCTATGCATGATTTGACAACTGGTAGTAAATGTAAAATTTTAAGCATTTAAATTATTTTATTATTTTTATTGACGTTAATAAGTGTACATTATGTTACCTAAATGAATAAATGATTTGAATTTGTATGTATATAATATTGAGATAGTACCTGCAACATAAACCTCTTCGCTTGTTCTCCAGTGAGAACGCCATTCACGGGGCCAATATTCCGGAAGTGTTCTGCGAACTTGGCATGTTCGTGCGGCTGTATCATCCAAGGATCAGCCATGTTGCTGAGAAAAAAATACCATAATATTCTGAGTACCTGTATAATGTTATCCCAAAAAATTAATGATAAAAAAGGAGCCAAGTACTTGGCAAAATATCACAAAAGCCAAGTTCCAAAAATAATGCATGTCATCTAGTAGGGCATAGGGCATACACTGTGTTTGTTTAACTAATAATTTATAAGGCAATCAGTATTTTGTGATTTCTTATTTATTTTGTTTATCTAAGAGTATTTAGTTTAAGTAGAGGGAGATATTTTATGGATAAATTAAAAAGCACAACAATATATTCCAAGGGAAGTTATTTTAATATTTTTCAAACCAAATTTAACATTATCTATCAAAATATTGATATTGAGCATATTTTAGAAGACTAACAACCAGTGGTTGATTTACACATTTTCGGCGTATAGGCTATCAAAATTTTGCCGCCCTAGCCTCAGGCCTAGGCTAACTACCCCCCCCCCCCCCTTCGTTGAACGACATCATAAAAAACGTTCTACAGAATTATTTTTGATTTCTATAAGACACGTAAAAATAAAATTGGTCCCCTAATTTGCCGCCCCTGAAATCTGCCGCCCTAGGCTGAAGCCTACTCAGCCTGCTGGTAAATCCGCCACTGCTAACAACATAAATAAACAGGCTGTTACTGATCCTAGTAATATGTTGTCCCAAGACTAGGATTACTAGGATTACTACATATTAATAATCTAGGGTATAGTTTAAGTGTGCCAAATTTTACACAAATTAGTCCAGCCATTAAACCATGATTATGTGAAACATGTCTAAATGCCATGAGTTTAATTTGATAATTCTGATAAAGGACAGGAAACAAGTCTAGCTCAACATTACAACTGAAATATAATGTAGATGGTGGTTGAATATATGGTAAGAAAGAATGAAGACTCACAAGGTATAAAAGACAAGTTTGAATGGGTACCTAGGAAACATACTAAAATCAGATTGAGGATGTTCATCAGAAAGGACAGGTGACTCCCCAAACCAATGAATGTTTATGAAAACGGACATGTGAGTAGACGAAGCGAAAATTGATCACGATCATATTATTATGGAAAGCCTCTGCCTACCCATTTGAGAGAGGCGTGAATTGTATGTGTAGTATGGATTAACGAAAACTCACAGCTGTTTCTACAGAACCGGCAGTTACGGAAGCTTGACATAAGGCAGACACTATTATGGATTTTCAGTACACACCCATAAGTTTTAAATGAATATATTGGAATACATAAGAACATAAACAATGGTTAAAATTCTAATATTCAATTAATTATAATGTCTAAATGAAACATATAAATAATAAGAATAATACATACTGTTTTCGCTATCCTTGTTATACGTTGTTATCTGCAATAACCGCCCCTCTTACACTTTTTAAAATAAAAAGGGGAAATCTGCAATTGCTACCCTTCGAATTTGTGTATTGATCGGGAACTGTCAAAATGACATACCTAACAGCTGAGTTCGTTTAGAAATATAAGATAATCAAGAATATTGTAAAAAATATAATTATTATTAAAAATAAGCTTAGTTACAAGCAAACATTTTAATTTTATAATATTTAATTGTTCTTGAACAATATTCTTTTCTAATGTAATTTATTTTCGATTAATTATTTTTCCTTACAGATGTACATATACGTACAAAAAGCCCTATATCTGGGAAATAATATTATTACCTATTAAAAAAATACATTTGACAGTTCGTATAATTTGACATTGACAAATTGAAGTAAACACAGACGGAGAATAATTCAGAGTGGTTAAAATCTGTACGTAGTGTTTTGATCTCGTGTTATTCTTAATTTTATAAGTTCTCATCATGAAAGTCGCCGACAACCTGAATCCCAACGTATACGAGAAGGGTTCAGCTAGAGAAGTCACCAAAACCGACCTAGACGAAGATGTAAAAGATGACTTCGATCAACGCGAAGTGTTTGATATAATACGCAATATCTGTGATCCAGAGCATCCCCTGACGTTGGAAGAACTTCGGGTGGTCGAGGAGAGCAATATTATGATAGATAATGAAAAGAATTTGGTACATGTGTACTTTACGCCAACTATACCACATTGTAGTATGGCTACGTTAATTGGTAAGTTCTGCAGGGCTAATTCGTCATTCGTATATACCAATCATCATCAGTGACTATATCGTCGGTCAAATCACGAAAGGGCGTAACTAACACAAAATTGGATTTTGAGCTTATTACACTAAATAAATCTAGATGTCAAGTTTTATTATGTCACGAGGAGGCGCAACTAAAATCTCAATGTAAAGAGACTTAGAAGTAGTCGCGAAGAGCCCTATCTACTATTCCTTTTAATCTAACACATTACGAACAGGCATAAGTTCAGGTACGCCTGTACATGCATAGATATCTTTTTTCACGAAGAGGCGTAACGTAGGTAAGCGCGAGAGAAACAACGACAAGTCGAAACTTATTTATTGTCATTCAAGTGTTTGCAAGTCAGTGAGTTTGCAAGAGTTAAAAAATTTAATTTCTTTTGGTAAAAGTGAATAAATACGTGAAAAATAGTTAGTTGCAAGTGTAATTTGTACAAATCACAAGGTAAGTTAATAGTTACAGTAAATTGTTTTCTATCTCACGCAGAATAGTACTTAATCATTTATTAGGTTAGGTTTTTTTCAACACTTAGTTAATTCAAGATTAGTTTTTATTAGACAAAATAAAAATGTTATTATTGGTATAGTTTGACTATTCTAAAGTAGTTGAGAGTGTGATTTGTAGAAAAATCGATTATTTCAATGTATTGTTTTCTTACAGATTACCTACGTACTATATTTCTCCCCAAAGGATATTTCTCGTAAAATATGGATGTTTTAGTGAGATGGAAGGACGGAACCCAAAATGTAGTCAGTATAAGAGAACTATTGCCGATTAAAAAAGGTAAGAAGATTAGACTTGGGACGAAAGTGAAAATGTTTTATGAACGAAGATGGTGGTATGGTACAGTAACTGCTACAGAAGCACTGGAATCCTCATCATCTGAAGATGAACCACTTTCATTTTATGTATCTAAGAAGCGTACCAAAAATTGCTGTGAGTACATCAATTGCCATAACCCCACTTTGACCACTTGTGCTGAATGTACTGCTTTCTTGTGCACTGAGCATTATGAAAATGAGGATTCCTGTTCTAATGATGAGGTAAATAAGACATCTACACCCGAACTTGAGCACGATTGCAATATGGAACATAATATTTTTGAAACAAACATTGAAGATACTAATACTCGACATGAATACCAGCAGGTTTGTGAGTTTTCTGTTTGTATGGAAGAGGTATTTAGTGCTTGCACTCGGTGTTCGTGTCTACTGTGCTATGACCATTTTATCGCTGATAGCCCTAACTGTGACCATCATCTAACTTCAAAACCTGGTATAATAAACTCTGCTACATTTGAACCTAACCAAAATTACATAAAACAAGCTTGTGAATTTGCCAACTGCACTAATCCGATTTTAGCTACATGCTTTGAATGCTTCTGTTTCCTGTGTGATATTCATTTTGAGACACAATCATGAACATTTTTGTACCCTGTCAACTGGAACCCATCATAAGATTGGCACGCAAAAAGCCTTATGAGGTGAAACTTATGAATTATAATGATTTTAGAAATTTTAAAGACCTCGCATCTAAACTGAAGTTGTTATGGTTAAAAAAGGATGACCAAACAGATGAGTCATTTAAGTGGACAGACATTATGGAGTTTAGAGTAATGCGAAACAAACCTACTACACTGTTCTTTAAAACCAGTCACATGGAAACACAGTACAGATCTATATCCATTAAAAGAATAAACAAACATTGGCTGAGGACAAACGTGGAACAGTTAAACGATTCTTATGCAAAAATTTCCAAAGAGAAGTATAATGATCTTATAAAAATGTGCAGGGGAGATACACCGATAATAAGGAACCGAGAACATGTTATTTTCTACGAGAACTTACCCCACGATTGAAGATTATAATTCGCATTAAATAATACAATTAATGAATAAGTATAATTTTGTGATTATTTTATGTATAATTTTAAATTCTAATATAATTAAATAAGATTTAACTTCAATATATCATTATTTTTATTAAAATTAAAACTAAGATACGAGGCGTAAATTAAATTACTAGTATTAATTGTACATCACAAAGGGGCGTAAGTGAAACTTAAAGTAAAAAAATAATAGTATCTCCATAACAAACTAAAGTACACCCATAAATTTATTGAATATATACACAGAAATAGCCATTAATCAAAACGAGTGTTCCGTAAACCTCATATAGGCATTAGGTAAAATATGACGACGGTACATATCCGTGCATTTTATTAAAAATCGCTCTCCTGAAAATTTGGTTTTATTCAAATACGCCCTTTCGTGATTTGACCGACGATATGTGCCAGTTCTCCTACTGTGATCAAAACAGAATTTATATATAATACTGTCAAAATCTGCAAGATCAGTTCTGTATGATTTTCTTTCTAATTTTAGTCTACAGCCCATCGTCGAATGTACTCTTCAAGGCTTCCCATGTGTCTCTAATGACCACTTTTTTTGTACGTTTTATATATTAATGATACCCACCACCCTTGGGACTACAAATTCAATACAAAATAAGTCTACGTTATATTCCAATTTAACGTCCAGTAACTTCATTTGTTAATTGATACAAGTTTATATCCCGTAATTTATTCCTTATTTATTGGGGTTAATTTTGTGAAAAATACATTATAATTAACGCCAAGTCTATCAAGGCTTTGGTTCTTCATGATTTTTAATCATCGAAATACATAGAATATAAGAGAAAAGTCCACAAAAAAATTAAATCTTGATAATTCTAAATATATTATTAGAATATAAGTAATAAGTATATTTCATTATTTCCAGGTCTTTCCATTCGTGTTCAACTTCTCAGAGCATTACCGAGCAGATTCAAAGTAACAGTAGAAGTAACGGAAGGAACTCACGTCTCTGAGCACGCAGTAAATAAACAGTTAGCGGATAAGGAACGGATCGCAGCCGCATTGGAGAATAATAATTTAGTGCAGATTATTAACCAGTGTGTACGATCTTTATAAAACAATGAAAATTCTTAAAATCTCTGTTGTAATTATGTTAAGCTGTGATAAGCAGCGGCACTAGAGTTTGTGTACTCAGCCGGCTTAGCATGACAACCGCGACAAAATTTTGTCGACCGTTTTCTCGTGTTTTAATCGATTATCTCTTTATTGCTTCCGGATCTAACATGACAATTACATTTAAAACTCGACTTTTAATATCAAAAATAAATATATTTGTCGATTGAGATATCTTTTCTATCAAAATGGTCGATGATGAGATATAATATATCGAGATATCTTACATCTTAGTTTGTCTTCACTCGTCTCGTTGCGGTCATGCTAGTCCGGCAGTACACTGTTACAGTGGATACAAAGTTTTGTGAAAGATCTGAGTGAATGTTGTTCTTTCTTCTTTTGTTTTTAATTTAAAACAAAATAACAAGGGTTGTAAAACCCAAGTATGTAAGTTGAATCAATTTTCAAAGTTTAGGGACAAAATTACCTTAGATATAAACAGAATATTTCCGTAAATATTTGTGCTGTACACAAGTATACTTAATATCTTAGGTAATTTTGTGTTTGATGCAACGATGCGTTGTTGACCTATATGCAATCCACGGTTTTTCCATCTATGAACAGTTATTTGTTACCCGGTCGGAATTTCGATATTTCTCCCACTCATTTAATGCCCAAAGTTACCAGACAACAGGTACCAGTGGGATTCGAACCTGCGACCCACCAGAACACAAGGTACATTAATTATACAGCGTGCTAATTATAGCCTGTGATTTTTTTTTAAAATAAATACATACTTAATATTTGATATATGATAAAATGAAATAGATATTTAAGGTTATATTTGAGTAAATTAAGGTTATAAACTACTTGTTATATAAATAAATGATAGAAACGGAAGAAGTAATTTTATTTCTCACCAAAATTGAACATGTTTAATATATAATTAATCAGTTAATAAGAACACCGTAGCGACCCACATTGTATGGATGGCGACTCGATGGGCTGAGTTCGGTGAAAATGTCTGAAACAGATGTTTATTTTAGACTAAAAGATGTTTTGTCTCAATAGATAGCACGCATCAGCTAGTTATTGGTATTTACCAACTTTGCGACTTTGTTCACATGGGTGAGCTTATAAGCAAACTATTTAAATGAAATGAAAAAAATTTATTTCAAGGTACATACAAAAACTTACGTACTAAACAAATTATAAAATATTACAACTGAGTACCTTGAAAAAGGAGTCAGCTTAGTTTTTGTTGTGCTATCTATCGATAACACAACACTGGTTTTCAGTGACACCATATAAAATAGAAACAAAAATAACAAAAGTTTAAAAATAAAATAAAAACGAAGATAACTTTTTTCCCAAGAACTGATTTGAAGTGAAAATTGGTTCAATATCTCCGGAGATTAGCGTGAACAACAGGCGTGGATCCAGCCCTCGAAAAAGGTTGTGGTCACAGCCTCCAAAAAAAGTGCGAGTCAGAGTATGAACTCGCTCATGATTATACTATACTCATGATATACTATTCCTACAAAGCTGTTTACAAAATATATGACACTCATACCAAGATTTTTTAATGTGTATAGTTTCACGTGGGACAAACACTAGTAAATGTACCTCATATTTATTTATTTTGCGTATTCGATTTTTAATACTGACTATTAAATTAAATTTAGATCATTTATATACCTGCTTTTTTAATTTTATTTTTATTTATAAATATGCTTGTTTTCCCTTATTTTACACATTTTTAACTGCCTTGTAAATGGACAGGACACACCGGTCAGCCAGGAAGCTACTGAAAATCAGTGTTAGGGAAAATCTCCCTGACTTAAGCTGAGTAGCTTTCCTTTTCATGACAGGCACTGCCGCATACATTGTTTGTTAATTTAAAATATAGGATTAAGTTTATATAATTTAAGTTGTTAATTGTACTAGGTATTTAAATCCTTCTTGTCCTTATGTTTGTCCATAGCTACTTTTGTATGTGCGTGTGTTTGTTGTGAATAAATATATGTCTATGTCTATGTCTAAATTAATAAACCTGTAGGTATGTTAGTTTGCACATCACAATGTCAGATTTAGACTCTAAACTACTGAACCGATTTTGATGATTTTTTTTTTCAAATTTCGTCCCAGCCCGCCGGAAGCGTAAATATCAACTTCGTAGCAATAGATGACGTTAGTGTGGCAACTTTGTGATATTTCAAATCAGTCTGGCCGTGACCACGTTTGCTGGAAAGCATCCGAAACTTCGGGATAAATAAGAAATCGGTTTGAATCCGGTATCTTTATACCGGATTCAAACCGATTTCTTATGTCAGATATCGACAGACGAGCATGAAGTTCACTTGATGTTGGGTGATACTCCAGCCACAGAACATCAGTCAATGATGCGCTGTCGACCTAATTTTTACATCGAGCATTTGGACATCCATAGACTGAAACCGAAACGCGCAATATGCACTTCACGGTTTTTCCAT
Source organism: Anthocharis cardamines (assembly GCA_905404175.1). Classification (NCBI taxonomy): domain Eukaryota; kingdom Metazoa; phylum Arthropoda; class Insecta; order Lepidoptera; family Pieridae; genus Anthocharis; species Anthocharis cardamines. The sequence goes on along the minus strand of FR989978.1, from coordinate 667,910 downwards.
GTATGAACGGTGGTTCATTACCCGGTCGGAATTTCGATATTCCTCTCACCCGTTCAATGCCCGAAGTTAACCGACGTGGGGAAAACATGCTTAAAGAAAATTATAAACATGTCCCGGTGGTCATAAGTCGTGGGTTCGAATCCCACCTATGGAATCTATGGATTCGCACGGCAGGTGTTCTACCGAATGCGCCAACGAGCCCGTCAAAAAACAACGTTATTTAAAGGAAGAGATCTTAGTTCTGTGGAGGAAGGGAGGTGTGGTCTTCCTCCAACCTAAAGGGAGTATCCTCGACCAGTCGAACCGCTGACTGGCCGGCCCTAAGGCCCCAGTTGATGTCGAGATGTTGTATATATACTGAGCGCTCGGAAACTCTTTGATAGCGCGATTCAGGATTAGACGTCTTCGTATTGATTCTTGTACAGTTCCATAACTGAAGCCTCTGAATAACTAAATACTAACGGTTGCTGTCAGTTTGGTTCTCTCACAGCTTATTTCGTCCACTGACGTCCTAAATTTCTCGACTTCCTCAGGATCGTTCGCGTTCGGTTGGAACTTGAAGCTAAGATAACATATATCTTTATTAAGCTGTTATTTGCACAAATCGATTAATACTTTAAAAAATATAATAGCCATCAAAAACATAAATTGTAAAAAAAGCCAAGTCTTGCAACTCAGTTCTTCTTAAAAAGTTGTGAGATCCATATAATACCAAGTCGGTCAATTTATTCAGTCTCTACTGAAGGATCCTTCTGTCTTAAGTTATTACGTAATTAGCTAACCTAACAACATCTTATAGTGATCATATCAATACCAATATTAAAAATATTTGATGTTTTAAATAAATAGATTGACTCGGCTATAGATGTAATGCCGGTTTAAAACCAATTAAATCAATCAGTTTAAAACTAAAAAAATGGTTTAAAACCAAAATAAACCATTTTTTTTTGGTTTAAAACGGTTGGTGTTGATAACTATGATTTTCTGAATCATAACTACATTCTTGATTTTACCGAGGTAGAGATATAACGGAGTACCTAAAAACTGTGTAAATATTTTTTTTAATATGTATATACTGATATTGATTTACTTAGCAGCTTCAGTTTTAGATGGTTCGTCTGAACAAGCGTAGGTATTACCTACCTAAGTTATAAAAACTCTAATGATAAGTTAAAAACACTGTGTTGGTAAATAAATTATTTTTTCATTGTTTTCAAACGATTTAAATAATCAATTTGTTTTGGTTTAAAACCAAATGCACACTCTTGCACTCTCGTTGACTAGCCTACACACACATGCACATTCATATGTCAGACATAAACAGCCGCGCCAGTTGACAATTGACATCTCTTCTAGTATGAATCTGACAGCTGTCATAATTTTGTAATTCGCATTTAATAATTTTCATTGTACATATTTTTTATTATAAGAGTTTAATATCATGACTATAAATATTAAATAAAGATAAAAGAACAAGCATAAGTAAAACAGACATCACTGTGTTAATGATATCTTCTATTCTATTGGGTGTAGTAAATAAACATACTTAAGTTTTCGTGTAGTAGGTAATGTAGGTAGGTACTTTCTAGAGATTTTTTATAAACTATAAATAAGTTAAAAACACTATGTTGGTAAATACATTATTTTTTCATTGTTTTCAAACGATTTAAATAATCAATTTGTTTTGGTTTAAAACCAAATGCACACTCTTGCACTCTCGTTGACTAGCCTACGCACACATGCACATACATAATATGTGTGACATAAACAGCTGCGCCAGTTGACAGTTGACATCTCTAGAATTTGACAGCTGACAAAATGGGCCTTTAAAAATTTGCAATTTGCATACATAATAGTTCGTATTGTATCTTTATCAAAAGGATTGCTATTGTGACTATAAATAAAGAATAAGTACAAGTAAAACGGACGGCATTGTGTTAATTTTGTCTTCTATTCTAGGTTGTGTAATATAATATAATAAATAAACATAGTACTTTAAAAGTTTTCGTGTAGTAGGTACTTTCTAGTTATTTTTTATATACTAATTAAAATGAAACAAGACGTCAGGTGACCAAAAATGTCCCATAATGAAATGTAAAACACAGTTCTTTCATTTTTGTAGGCGAGTTTTCAACCGTTTAAAACCATTTATTATGAGTTTAAAATGGCAACATTTGATTTAAAACGTTTTAAATCGGTTGTTTTACATCTATAGACTCGGCTATCGCATGAAAACACAATGTAATCTTTTTGATTCTATTAAAAACACAATGTGTATCACAACTAACACATATTATATTAAATTAGATTGTTTAGTAATAAGACTTGGTATTATATGGATCTCACAACTTTTTACGATAGAAGAACTGAGTTGCAAGACTTGGCTTTTTTTACAATTTATGTTTTTGATGGCATCTCATTTCTTTTTGTAGATAGTCCTTTTCTTAGTTTATTTGGACAAGAATTAATACAAAGCTATAACATAGTCTGACTTTGATTGGCATTTTTAACATATATGTTAATGTTTATGTAAATTAATCGAATTGTGCAGTTAGACCAAGATTTTAACACAAACAATATCTGGGCAACTGAATCCATTTTAAATGGAGTTGTTGCACTTTTCTACACTAATATTATAAAGAGTTTTTTTTTATAGTACATCTACATTGCACCCGTGTGAAGCCGGCTGTGGCTAGTATAGAATAGAAGGCAATAGACATGGGTAACACTGCGCTGCGCCGCGCAATTGCGTCAGCACGCTTTACTGCGCAGGGTGAGTCAGCTCACACATTCATAATGTATTGGCGCACGGCGCAGTACCTCACTCACTGAGTGAACTATGAGCGCTGCGTTGCGTGCGTTTCGGAGTATTTCACTGCTCGCTTTGCGCGTCCCATTTTGTTGCGTCGTGGCGCAATATTGAGTTGACTCAAGGAGCCGACGCACTACATTGCGCCTGAGTTGCTGAGTTGGCGCGGGGAATTTTGCTGAGTTACCCATGTCTAGAAGGCAAACGGGCAAGTGAGTGATCAGCGCCGCCCATAGACATCCGAAACACCAGAGGGCTTGCAGATGCGTTGTCGACTTTTAAGGAATGTGTAGGCTTGTTTCTTGAAGGTTCCCAAGTCGTATCGGTTCGGAAAAACCGTCGGTGATAGCTGTTGCAGTGCAGTTTTAGATTTCTAGCCATCAATATTTTTTGCGGATGCCATTTTTTTATGTCTATCAAATCCAATTTTTATAGAGAAAATGTGCTTTGACAAGTCTAAAATCTAGATTCAAAGTTTAATCACGTCTTTGACATATACCTTAGAATGGCCTAATTACATACTTTGTTCTCATCCTAGCTATCGGTTTCTCCTCAACGACTGTAGAGTTTTCGGTAGAATTCCTCTCTTTGAACACTTCAGCGCTGTCTGATGTATAGTCTGAAATCAGGTAAGACTTGTTACATTTCGGCTCAAGTTTGAACCTAGTTTTGATACTTGTCAAATTTGTGGAGGAAGGGAGGTGTGGTCTTCCTCCAACCTAAAGGGAGGATCCTCGACCAGTCGAACCACTGACTGGCCGGCCCTAAGGCCCCAGTGGGTGATGTCGAGATGTTGTATATATACTGAGCGCTCGGAAACTATAAATAGCGCGATTCAGGATTAGACGTCTTCATATTGTTTCTTATAGCAGATCATAGATGTCGCTAGTCGCTACACACTACGACAATTGATATTTTGATAGTTCACAAAAATATATTAACAAGACATCTAGAATATGGACTTAAGAATTCTAAGAAACAGCTTCTTATGGGTATTATAATTGTACTAATAACAAAAACCTTACGACTGGCTAGTCGATATTTGGACTGGTCGAAGATGTAGCCTTTAGGTTGGAAGAAGGATACACCTATCTACAGATACAAACAGTTTAGTATCTAATATTCGATCTCCTCAAAATCCATAGGTCGCTGGTTCATATCCGACTCGAAGGACCGCGTTGTATGGAGTTGTAAGGACCGTACAGCTATGTTATTTTGCATAAATAAAATAATTTAAGACCTAATTGGTATGATGTAATGGTTGTGATTACGTACGGACTGAGGGTCTAGCACGAACGACTATCGAAAAAGTATTCGAATCGTCCATCTGTCAGTTGTATGAGAAATCATTTGAAATTTCATACAAATGAGAGCTCAACGATACGAAAGCGATCGAATGCGTACTAATTAATGTAATTATTAAAATTACTCGTGTCGGCGTAAATGCTGACAACGCGCAACATTGTGTACGAATACCATACAACTAGACTCAGTATGAATAAAAGAAACTAAAGATAATGAACCAGACGTATCCTTGTAAATTTCAGCTAACTCCTTCTCAATCCTGGCTTCTTCATCCTCTTGTTTTACTCCATCAATCTTGTTAATATCCTTCGACTTCTCATCTCCTTCCTGTCAAAAAATTATTAGCTCTTAGGACAGAATACCCGACACTACGGTGGTACCTATAATACATAGACGGACCTAAACACAGTAGTGCTCGCACACTGCTGCTTGGAGGCAGAATATCTGACGCTGCGGTGGTACCTACATAGACGGACCTAAGCACAGTAGTGCTCGCACACTGCTTGGAGGCAGAATATCTGATGCTGCGGTGGTACCTACATAGACGGACCTAAACACAGTAGTGCTCGCACACTGCTGCTTGGAGGCAGAATATCTGACGCTGCGGTGGTACCTACATAGATGGACCTAAACACAGTAGTGCTCGCAAACTGCTGCTTGGAGGCAGAATATCTGATGAATTCGTTGTTTAGTGGAAAGACAATCGGCTTATCGTATCTGTGATTCCGGCGCTCATGAACATCTACAAAAGCAGAGGGCAGGTGTATTGCAAACCTGTAAGAAAGTAATAGACTCTTCTCCTGAAGACCTCTAAGTCATTAGTTCGGAAATACTACTAACCCTTCCTACAGTCTTTCTTCCAATATCTTTCTTTGTAGCGACTTGAATAGTAGTACTAGTCACTTTATCTTCGTCATTTTCAATGGAAGGTTCCTCTTCTAGCTCGGCAGGTAACTCTAGCAGTTAAAGATATTATTATTACTCAAAAGCCTGTTTCATATAGTTTTAGTAATTATGTGCCGATGTGTTGCTGCTATGCCCGTGTGGTTATTTGTATACGTTTGGCAAATTAAAAATGCGTGTCCCTTGTTCGGTGTTTAATGAACGACTTGTTCGTCTCAACAGTTTCTTTTTCTTCCTGCCCTGTTCCCATTTTTATTTGGAATCGGCGCAGTATGTTCTCTTTTTCTATTCTCTTCTTTCACTCGCCATATCATCACACCTCTCAAACATATCATTCTTCACACAGTCAATCGATGTTTTTGGCCTCCCTCTTCCCCTTTACCCATCCACTTTCATATTCAAAACTTTTTTAGATACATGCCCTTCATCTCTCCTCATAACATGCCCATACCAAGCCAAAAAAAGAAACAAAACTGCATTAAAAGATTTTCTAAAATGCAGCATGCAGCTAAAATTCAAAATTTAAGCATTCGCTATTTTATTCCACTAATCCATAGAATCAACGTTCAGGATAAAATCTCTTTTGGTCTTAGAAATAAAAAAGATCATGAAATCTAACATTAATTTTATTTTATCATCAGTTCTAATACGAAGGACATGTAAACATGAAAGAAAATGATTACCTAGTAGGACGTTGATACTTAAATTATTTAAAATAAAACTTTAATAATTTAAAAACGAGTTTAAATCCTTGAGGATTCCCTCCAGCCGGGCTAGCATGACCGCCACGAGATATATCTCGCGCGAGAGAAGACAAACTAAGATGTTAAATATCTCAATATCTCTCGACATCGACAATTTTGATAGAAAAGATATCTCGATCGACAAATGTATCTATTTTTGATATTAAAAGTCGAGTTTTAAGTGTAATTGTCATGTAAGACCCGAAAGAAATAAAGCGATAGTCGATTGTAACACGAGAAAACGGTAGACAAAATTTTGTCGCGCTTGTCATGCTAGCCCGGCAGGGCCCATTGATTCTTTCCAACCTAATACAGGTTATATAGGTATATTCTATATTCTTTTATGAATGAGTAATTGTATTTAATTAAACAGAGTTATAAAATATAACTTACCTTTAACTGGGGCACCAATTTCTATAACTTCTTGGCCCAAAGATTCTGTGAGCGATTTAGAATTTACCTTGCATTCCGCGGTATAAAATAAAAACAGCAAAAATATCATCGATACACGCATTTTCGTATATTAAACGCAATTGTTTCGCGACCAACTCGATTTTAGTTTAGTTTTTTTTTGAGATGTCTGTTTATTATCTATCTATATCTATATATATATATACATATAATAAAAGAGTAGGATCGAAATTACGCTTCACTAAATATTTTTACCAGAAATTAAGAGGGGTGATAAAAGAAGGGTAGCAGAATGCATAAATGCAATTTTTAAGATTCTTGTCTGTCTGTCTGTTTGTTCACGCTAATCTCCGAAGATACTGAACCGATTTTCGTGTAATTTATACAAATATATTAATCAAAGTCCGGGGCAACATATAGGCTTTGTTTTATCGAAATCGGTTGTCGGAAAAAAAATTATCATCATTTAAATATTATTTTAAAGCCACCATTTCAACAAATTGCAATGAAAACTGACTCGCGTTGAACTTTATCGAATTGTCAGATGTCAATCACAGTTTGATATGTAAATGAAATAGTTTGATGATTTCGCAGTTTTCGGTATGTATCCGTAGAATAGTGGATATGCAGTCCCAATGCGTATCTGAAGATGCGAGTTCGAACCTGGAGTTGAACTTTATGAAATGTTTTTTTTGTATTTATTTTTTTATTTTTTACAAAAACTATATTATAACAATAGAAAAAGTAATATTGAAAAGTATTTCTAATGAGATCGTTTATTTTATCTTTTCATCAATCCTTTCTCTTAAAAACGATTATTCGACATTGCTTTTATTGCTTCTGACTGCCGGGTAGGAATCCCGAGAAAAGGGAATTTAAAAAATATTCCGAAAATGAAAATGATCAATTAAATGAAATAAATATCGAGGTGGATACAGTATCTTCCCCACTAATAAAATTTAAAGTGAACCCCACGCGAACGAAGTCGCGGGCATCAGCTAGTCGATAATAAAAAAAACATATAGTGAAGCAGTAGAATCAAGTTGTCTGTATGTACCTACATATTTTTATTAAAAATGGAGAGGAAACGATTTAAGAAGGGAAAAAGTATACCTACATAAAAATCAATTTGAACGTTAATTCACCCTAATCTCCGAAAATACTGAACTTATTTTCATGTAACTTTGACACATAGACTGAGCTTTGAGTTTATACGCTAGGCCCTGTCCTTGGTAACTGCGTATTTAGCCTTGCGGTCGCACATTGATCCGTAAGAGCATACGTCCCGGGTTCGATTCCCAGGTTGGTCATTGTTTCTCGCTTTTCAGATCAGAGAATCAGAGTTTGAGAACTTGAGGGTTGTTTGACGCCCGGAAGGGTTGATAACATAAACACTGGTGGAAGTTTGAAACCTGTGCAGAAGGCACGTAAGGTGGAAAACTAACAATAGTGGTGAGTCAAGTTTTGACAAAAAATTCGTCCCGTGGACTCCTCCCATGTTGAGCATGGGAAGGATGCACAAGCGGGACGAGGAGGCCGTTAGGCCTGACCGCCGGGTGCTCGCAGCAGTGCGCTTGACCGGCGGCTTGAGGGGTTTTTTTTTAGGCCCTGTCCTTGGTAATCCTCCTACATTTCAATGGGTCGCGGGTTCGAATCTCGACTGTATCTCTCTACGTGTGGTGACATTGGCCGTTAAACGGGTTTTCGTGTAGCGACATCTAGAGTCTGCGGCAATCAATATGAAGACGTCAAAAAACCTGAATCGCACTATCAAAGTGTTTCCACTTTGAAAAACACTGATAGCGCGATTCAGGATGTGATAGGAATACCAATATTCAACAAGGGTAACCACCGTTTGTAGATGGAAAAAGTGCATATAGCGCGTTTCGGTTGCAGTCTATAGATTTCGAAGTACAAAATAGGTCGCGAGCGCATCATTGATTGACGTCCTTGGCTATCACCTACTTTCAAGAGTCTCACGCTCATCTGACGAAATAACATTAAAAAAAACACAAACAAAATTATAAATTTATTTTTATTAACAGTATATAATATTACATTTATAAATATATTTTCACTTATAGTATACCCAACATCCATTTTAATCTATAAATTGTATTATTTCTTGTATTTGAAACACGTTTTTTTATTAAAAAATATTTCGGGACATTGCCATATAGAGTGGGGCATATGTCTTTTTTAGGTCATATAAGTCCCTTAATTGTGTATAAAAAGAAAAAAAAATATTTTAAAATATAAGACAAATATATTTTATTAGTGACACTTTCTTTGATATTATTTTAAGTTTACTTTTATTTTAGATTTGTCCCGCCAATACAAAGTCCCACTCTACTCAGTGATATAGCAGGACATTTGATTTGGGACTTTACGCCAGAGATATTCCCAAAAACGAAAGAAAAATATTAATTTAACAATTTAAAATCTATGTAAAATCCATTTTTTTCTATTTTTTAGTATAATAAATCATAAAAACATTTACGATTGGAACTCCCTGTATATTACTCATAGGATGGTACAAGATTTTACAAAAAAAAATTATTTTTTTAAAACTACCCTCATTTTGAACTAAAAAAAATATCGTATATTTTTTCATTATAAATAAATGTGCACCCAAAAATGTATACAAAACAACTATTTGCAGTCTGTTTCACAGTTTGCTGGTTAAATGACAGACAAAAAAATATAGTTTTTTTGAAGGTAGTCGTAAATACAATATTATTTTCCGAAAACCGTCATAAATCTTCAGTTTCTAAATATATATTTTACTTAATATGATATCATTTTTCGTTCGGTTTCAGTCTACAGACTTCCAAATATTCAAACAAAACAATTTTGAGGTTATTTTTCGTCCGAATCCAATAAAAAGAAATATTTCACGTCATTCAGATAAAAAAAAATGTTTCTAGTTCTGTTTTCAATTTTACGTAAACATTATAATATTATGAAAAATATTTTAATGAAATAAATTCTTCAATGAATAAAAAATTCATGAAACAATCAATCAATCATTCAATTAATCAATCGAATCGTTCAATCACATTTTTCAGGTTTTTTAATAACCCTGTATTTAATCACATGTATATATAAAAATTGAACGTAGCAAACAGCTGTGAAACAAACATTTCGCAAACAGTAGTACTGTTCGATAACCGACGTCAAGCGTTGTTAAGTACGGCCATGAACGAGATGGGCGCTCACAACATCTTCCGGATCATATAGTTGAGGATGCCTCCATTTCTGAAGTAAGTCAAGTCCACTTCTGTGTCGTAGCGGACTTTCACCTGGAACGACTTGCCGGTCGACACCTGCGAAGAAAGCGTTTGATTTGGGTCATAATCGTTAATATTGAGCTTGCAGATGCGTTGTCGGCCTTTAACTGGATGAGTTCGTATATGGACAAAAATTTCCACAGAGTATTTGTGGAAAACAGAGCGCTAAGATTAAACATGAAATCTTTAAGAGAAAATAATTAATTTTCCACTTTATTATTGTTACACACCTATACTTAATCTTAATTTATTTAAATATATATAAATACAGTTTATATACATAGCTTATTGTTATATTAATGTATATTGTATAAATAAATTCAGATAGCAATTATCCTCATATGACTTCGTGGTTCCAGTCTACTCCCGAGCAAATAAAGATCAGTATAATAGACACAGAAATGTGTTTGCCCCATGCCCTATAGTCATATAGGTCTCGGAAATTTGTAGCGACATCTATGATCCGCTACAAGAATCAATACGAAGACGTCTAATCCTGAATCGCGCTATATAAATGTTTCCGAGCGCTCAGTATATATACAACATCTCGACATCACCCACTGGGGCCTTAGGGCCGGCCAGTCAGTGGTTCGACTGGTCGAGGATCCTCCCTTTAGGTTGGAGGAAGACCACACCTCCCTTCCTCCACAAATTCACTTTTTTATATATCCTACGTACCATTTATCTTAATATCGTATGTGTTTGAGCAATGGCTTAGATAAGAAAATAAGAATTAAGTGCAGTGTTTAACACGTGTAATCTATAATGCGAATACACACATATTTTTGCAATGAAAAATACAGGTCACGTGATGCGCTAAGTTGTCATTTATCAGCGTCCTCATTGGTCGATGATGACGACATGACAGTATGATTTAATTGGCTGCAACAGTATGTCTTATTAGTGTATTGTTGTGTATTAAGTTCACATATACCTGTACAGTGAGCAGCTGATGCGTGCGCAAGTCGTCCGACACCGCGATGGTGAAGCTCTCGCGTCCGGTCAGGCCGAGGGTCTCCGCGGAGTCCCCCGGGAGGAACTGCAGCGGCATGACGCCCATACCCACCAGGTTAGAGCGGTGGATGCGTTCGAACGATTCCGCTATCACCGCTTTTATACCCTGAGATGTTCAGTATTTGTTTAAATAGAATCGTATTTTTATATTACTTATCAACAGACCGGCTCGTTGGCACGTTCGGTAGAACACCTGCCGTGCGCATCAATGGGTCGTGGACTCGAATCCCACCGGGAGCACATGTTTTTAATTGTCTGTAAACATGTCTTCCCCATGTCAGGAAACTTCGGGCATTGAACGGGTGGGAGGAATATCGAAATTCCGGCCAGGTAATGAACCATCGTTCATAGATGGAAAAACCGTGAAGTGAACCTCATCGTCGTCGATATCTAACATAAAAAAACAATGACGAGCATGAGGAGCCACAGAGCCGTCGACCTACTTTTTATGTTAGATATCGACAGACGAGCATGAGGTTCACTTGATGGTGGGTGATACCTCAGCCACAGAACATCAGTCAATGATGCGCTGTTAACCTACTTTTTACTAAAAATATTCCGAAATTCATAAGGTGAAATAGAAAAATATGAAAGCTTATCATTCCATCTGTGAAATGTTATTCGGGCGGAATTTCAATATTCCTCGCATCCATTTAGTGTTCTACACTGTGTGATAGTATGTGAGTGATGTTCAGATACTATAGAAAATGCGTAATTAAATAAGTTGTATATCAGCAGGCTTAGCATGACCGCCACGAGATATGTCGCGGACGAGAGAAGACAAACTGAGATGTAAGATATGGAGATATATTATATCTCGACATCGACAATTTTGATAGAAAAGATATCTTGATCGACAAATTTATCTATTTTTGATATTAAAAGGCGAGTTTTAAGTGTAATTGTCATGTTAGACCCGAAAGAAATAAAGCGATAGTCGATTGAAACACGAGAAAACGGTCGACAAAATTTTGTCGCGGTTGTCATGCTAGACCAGCAGACAGTTTATAAGCAGCTCGTGGAAGTCTAATTAGAGAATAAGAATTATAAATATCAATCAATCATATTATTGTTTAATTTGAAAAAATCTCACCAATAGATAAGGTCCTTTAGCAGCCCAATCTCGGCTAGAACCAGAGCCGTAGTCCTTGCCGACTATAGCTATAAGCGGGACGTTCTCCTTCGCATATCTGTCATTAATCAATATATCATACTGTTAGCTGAAGACATATTCTCATAGACACTCCCATAAACACTCTTGTGGACTCGGGTCCATAGAGGATGGCGTCTCGCGATGGCGCGTCGTCGGCTGAAGAAAAAACATGGACGCCGGCATTCCTTGGATACATTCAGTGGAAGTCATTTTGAGAAGAATAAATGCCCGTTTGATTAGTCAATTTGCCTAATTCTTTAGTTTGTATTAATTACTTTAATTCTCTTAACTTGTTTCATAATTTAGAAGTATTTTGTTTGTTATTTTAGATTATCTTCCTAACAGTTTTCTATTGTGGTTTGTGAATAATAAATGTTATCAATGTTGTATTCTTTTTCTGTAGTCTATCCGCTTCTGATTCCTAATAATACAATCATTCATTCAGTCGACCTTATAAATGTATTTACTAATTAAAAGCTATAATCAATTTATCAGTCAATCAAGAAACTCGTCAATCATTCTAGTTATACCAATTATTGATTGAGTTATTACTTCTTAATATTCCAACCTTTAATATATAGTATAAGTTGAAAAATTGCAATAAAATACTTTATAACGAATTAAAACGCGATTTATTATTTACTAGCTGACCCGGCAATCGTTGTTTTGCCATGTAAATAATTTCTAAAAAGCAGGGGTTGATAAGAGAAGAGTGAAAATTTAGGGTTGTATGTATTTTTTAATGCCACATTATAAAAAAATAAAAACAAAAAATTACGTCCAAAAATTAAAAAAAAAAATTTAGGAGTGGACTACCCCTAACATTTAGGGGGATGAAAAAGATGATGTTGGCCGATTCTCATAGATACCGGATAAGCACAAAAAATTTCATGAGATTCGGTCGAGCCGTTTCGGAGGAGTATGGCAACGAAAACTGTGACACGAGAATTTTATATATTAGAGATATTATTTATGCCAACGTTTCAACTGTCATCTTTCAGTGTACCGCGACCACGAGACCACGAGTCGGCATAAATAATATAAATAATAAATCGCGTTTTAATCCGTAATAAATATCATATCCATCAAAAAAAAAAACAGTCATAATCATAATAGATAAATGCCATATTAAGGCATTAAGATCGATTTTTACATTTACAAGTGACCATTAATCTTCAGTCCATCAATCGATCAATTAATTATGATGTAAGAATATAATCAAGATCGATTATTATATCTGCATGTAAAAATATTCTTCAATCCATCATCAATCAATCACTCACCTATCAGCTGCATCGAAGATATCCATCACATCGCCGCTGGGTACATGCACGGTCTTGGGTCCGGCGGTATCTACCATTTTATTGACGATGCGAATGTTCGCGAATGTGCCGCGGGACATGACGGCGTCGTTGCCGCGTCGGGAACCGTATGAGTTGAATTCGCGGGGAGTTAGACTGGAAAATAAATTGTTTTTATACAGGTTGTCCCGTTACCTTATTATATTAATATTTATATTATATTTTAATCATCCCAGGTGTTGATGGTAAACCCGTAACATATATTCAATAATTTTCTATATTAATTAATAATTCATAATTTGATTGAACTTGCCAGAAATGGGGAGAGGACGATAAAATAACCCCTTGTAAGTTGTAATTATTCTCCAATACATACTACAGTTTATCACGCTAACGCCCGAAGATACTGAACTGGGTATGTAAATGTGACACAAATTGAGTTTAGTATGGGTGTTACTAATGTGAGCACCGGGATAATTAAAAAGTTCCAAAACTTCAAATAAAGCACTTTAATTTTTTAACAAAATTCTAATGACAAAAATTAATAACCGTGCGCCTTCGTGGGCTAGTTACAGCGGACTGACTGCGCTTGCTGCGTACATTTTATTTTATACATAGTTTCTAATAATTAACTTAATAATAATAATGGGGCAGGATCAAACTTTGTTTTGGGAAGAAAAGTTTATCTTCATTCAGATTGAAATAATTTGAGTCACCACAATCCACATCCTAGTGTAAAATGAATGAATGAACTTTTTATTGCAAACAAAAGTAATACAAAAAAAAAGGCTAAATGGCGGATTTTACATAAAAAAATCACAAAGGAAATCCATCAACCCGAAAGTTATCTGAGCTGCTCTTAAGTCATAATATCCTGGTACTATCAACAAAATACCGCTGCTTTATTTTAATCCCAGTGATTATGTGTTTTTGGGGAGGGATATATGGTGAGGATTTTTATAATAAATCCTTATTATTTATTTATTAATGTATATCACATAATATATAATACAATTTTCTATAATTTAAGTTACAATTTGTTGTTCTAAAATATATGACAATTATGTTAACAATTCCAAAAATACTCCCTAATGCCTTTGAAAAAAGAAACAATTAAAAATAAAAATTATATATACTTAAACTAAAATAAGAAATAAAAATGGGTAGTACACAATATCAATTCAACTTGATAATTAGAAAAAAAAGGAAATTCTTATTTGACTAATGCAGATAGAGTACCTGCTACCTAATTATCATACAATCATTCATTCATCACCACCATTCAATAATTCATTAATCATCATTCTATCATTCATCATCATAATTTATAATCATCATACAATCATTCATTCACCATCTTCACCCTATCCTTCATTTATCATCATTCATTCATTCATCACCACCATTCAATCATTCATAATCATCATACAATCATTAATTCACCATCTTCACCCTATCATTCATAATCATCATTCAATCATTCATAATCGTCATTCAATCATCATCAGTCAATCATTCACCCCACTCACCCCCTACTAGCGAGGTATCTGGCGGCGGGAGAGTTCCTGGCGATGGAGCCGGCCGGGGAGATGTGGTCCGTGGTCACGGAGTCTCCCAGCAGCAGGAGGCACCTGGCACCTTCGATACTCCTTATCGGTGGGAGTTCCTGTCATGGAGAAGTATTTTTTTTTAGAATTAATTATTTATAAAAAAAAACTATAGTGAAAACATGCTTATAGAAAATTAGAAACATGTCGTCCCGATGGGACTCGAACTCACGACCCATCGGGGTCATACCAGCCGGCCTAACATGACCGCCACGAGATATGTCGCGGACGAGAGAAGACAATCTAAGATGTAAGATATGGAGATATATTATATATCGACATCGACAATTTTGATAGAAAAGATATCTCGTTCGACAAATATATTTTGATATTAAAAGTCGAGTTTTAAGTGTAATTGTCATGTTAGACCCGAAAGAAATAGAGCGACAATCGATTAAAACACGAGAAAACGGTCGACAAAATCTTGTCGCGGTTGTCATGCTAGGCCGGCTGGTCAGGTCTTTAAACGCGTAAATTTCAGGACCAGTAATATCAAAATGTCTCACCCTGGTCATACCGTCGAAGAACGGTGGTTTCTTGATGTAGGTGGAGTTGGGGTCCCAGCCGTACAGCTTGCCCTGGGGGACCTCCAGGTGCTGCCACGAGGGGGAGCCCTGCTCGATCTTCTCGTACACCTGGAAAGAGAAGTTTATTCATAACTCAACTAAATTTAAAAAAAAATACAAGATAAAATTATTTAAACTAACTTCAAAATATAATATTGTCTTTTATTAACGTAACGTAACTATCATATTTGAGTCGTATAGAATCAAAGGCTATCTGACATTTTTGGTCCGGAAATCTACAAAAAATAAATAAGTTCTTGTTGTTTAGACTGTTATGTTTTTTTATATATTTGGTTTTATCTTTAATTGTTAATATTCATAGATACCTTAAACATGCAATGAATGATACCTAATACAAAAATAAAGGAGAAGAAACGTTTTCTTTTCTAAATTGCTAACAACCAGCCATTTAAGTCAGATAGTCGCCTTTGATTCTATACGACTCATATATTTAAATAAAAAAAATTTACCCGATTAAAACGCTATTTATTATTTATATTATTCATTTCGACGTTTCGGATGCTTTTCAGCAACCGTGGTTGCGGGGAGACAGAAAAATGACAGATTTGAAATGTCACAAAGTTGCCATATTAACGCCATCTATTGCTACGGAGTTGATATTTATTGTAATTAAATTCGTTATTAATAATAGATCGCGTTCAATTCTTTACTCATATTATAAAGAGGAAATATTTGTGTACGGGCTAGCGCCGTACACAGAGTGTCGTGTCAGCAGTTTACGCTGCTCACACGTTTTACAAGTTTTTACTTGGAGTTCGGCTCGAGCGCTCGGTGTCGGCGCACCGGTATCATTCTATCATATAATATCATTTCTATCATATACTATCAATATATCAATTATTATCAAAGAACAAGTCTTATCATTTCATCATCAAAGACTGTGTGGGTTTCGTCTCAGCCCATACATCTTTGTGGTCCTTCGAGCCTTTAAGGACCTCGCGTGTGGATAGTGTACGCGTGTGTGTGTTCGCAAGCGAGGATTTTACTAGCGAGAGACGCTATCAGATAAGTCCAAAATTATCCAAGTAAGAACTTTCAATTTTATACTTATATCATATATCGTTATCAAATCATGTCTACCGCAGAAGATATATTATCTAATCAACAGCAACTCTTAAATATCATTGAGCAAATATATACTAATTTTAAAAAAGATGGTGCTGATAGAAAAACATCAGACTACATCAGGCGAAGGTTGGAGAACTTAGATAAACACTGGCAGGAATATCAGGTCAACCATAGAACATTATGTGGGATCGACGTCGCGAAATCTCACAGTTATTTCATAAATAATCAGTATGAGTATGCACTAGTGAGGTATGAGGAAATTAGGGCAGTTATATCAAATTATCAGATTAAAGATGACCGACCAAAGACACCTGTGTTAAAACCGGCTACTCCACTTGGTGGTATACCTGGAGCATCAACATCCTCTCAGCTATCTGTAACACATCAAGCATCGAGTAGCAAAACCGATGACATGTTACGTAGACAAATCAGTAATTTTAAGGCATTTGATTACACGTTATCAAATATTAATTTAGAATCAGTGTCGGAAAAATGGGAATTTGATCATATACTAAGTTTGATTCAATCACGGTGGTCTACAATTGACTCCTTGCACTGGGAATTAGATAGTGAGCTTGGGGGTCGGAACTCGGAATACGAAGAAACCTTTATCAAATACGATCAAAAATTTAATAATCTTATCAGGTCAATAAATAAGAAGTTATGGTCAGTTTCGCATAGGCAGCAATCCACTCCTCATTTAGAAATACCAACTTTTGGCGGAAGCTACAATCAGTGGAGTTCGTTTAGAGATCTCTTCATTGAAACCATTCACGGAAATCCGTCGCTATCAGACGCTCAAAAGATGCAGTTCCTTAAAACAAAAGTTAAAGGGGAGGCAGAAAGATTAATTCAGCATCTTCCGATAACATCTGATAATTATTCAGTGTGTTGGGATATACTGAATAATAGATATGAGAACAAACGACTAATTTTTTGGTCTCATTTAGATATTTTAATGAGTATTCCTGTGGCACAACAATCATCTGTAATTCATATAAAACGGATCCACGATACCACACTTGAATCTATTAATGCTATCAAAAATCTTGGTGTGGATGTTGGGTCGTGGGATCCAATACTTGTTTATTTTATCAGTCAAAAAATGGATTCAGAAACGTATAATCAGTACATATCTTCGGTCAAGCAGCCCCGAGAGCTGCCATCTTTGAAAGAGTTTTTATCATTTCTAGAGGGAAGATTTATGAGTTTGGAATCGTCACGAAAGAAAGATATACCTACTAAATCAATGACAAAATATCATGATAATCATTCATCGCTGCAATTTAATTACAATAGACATTTCAATAAACAAGCATGCCCAGCGAATGGTCAAATTTCGCAGAAGTATAAAAGTAAAATCATTACAAAACAATTTTACAAGTGTGGGCTCTGTAAAACAAATAAACATGCTCTTTTTTATTGTCATACATTTTTAAATATGACACCAAGTTTAAAGCGCCGCACTGTATTAAACCTTGATGTTTGCGAAAGTTGCCTTTACTCACACATGGGTAATCCATGTATTTCATTAAAAAGATGTATTAAATGTAATGGCATGCATAATACCTTATTACATGATGCATATGTATCGGATCATATATCTAACAATAATAATTCCAGCATATTAAAATCGACACCGACCGGCACTAGTCAGAAACCCGAGTCTTCGCAACAATATAAAAGCAATTCCCACGTTTCACTACAACGTGATATGCCAGAAATACTTTTAGCAACAGCTATGGTCAAGGTTCAAACCCAGGACGGATCATTTATTAACATGCGAGCTTTAATAGATCAAGGATCTCAGACCTCTCTCATTACGGAGCATGCTGCTCAGATGCTGGGCCAACCTCGAATTCGATGTCGAGGGGTGATATCAGGAGTTGGTACTAAGGAAAGCAACTGCAAGGGTGTTATGTCTATCAAATGTGTAGCTACTAACGGTAATTTTGAGTTTGAAACGGAGGTCTATATCATGAAAAATCTTATTAAGAATTTACCAAATTACAGTTTTTCAAAACCATCGTGGTCATACTTGGAAAATATCACTTTAGCTGATCCTGATTTTAATATTAGCCGTCCGGTTGACTTACTTTTGGGAGCAGATATTTATTCCTTAATCTTATTGGAAGGCATTTGCAGGGCTAGTAACTACATACCGATTGCTCAGAATACGCGTTTAGGCTGGATTTTAACTGGAACAGTCCAAACGTTACAGTGTAATGTTGTTATAAATAATATAGAGGAGATTCAAAAATTTTGGGAGATTGAGGATATTACTGAGGAATCGCCGTTATCAGCAGAAAATCAACAATGTATCGAATACTATAAATCTAGTACTACTAGGCGGGAGGATGGACGCTATCAAGTTCGTCTTCCAATGAAACCAGATTTTTCAAATCAGTTAGGAGAGTCACGTTTCAAGGCTATAGCTCAACTTAAATCATTAGAACAAAAATTTAGAAAACAAGAAATTATTCAACAACAATATAAATCATTTATAAACGAATACCGCTCGCTTGGTCATATGATACCCGTTACAAATACCACGAAGCCCGATTGTTTCAATACACATCATTGTGTGCGGGCAGATTTAAATATTAATAATTCAAAGTTTAGAGTTGTTTTTAACGCATCCTGTAAAACGACATCGGGGAACAGTTTGAATGACGTTATGCAATGCGGTCCAAACCTTCAACAAGATTTACAATCTTTGATTATTGGGTGGAGACAATATCAATATGCCTTTACTGCAGATATTGAGAAGATGTTCAGGCAGATCTGGATTCACCCAGAAGATCAGAAATTTTTGAAGATAGTATGGCGTGATTCTACTTCGGAACCTATCAAAGATTATCAACTAACAACGGTCACTTATGGGACCAAAGCGGCTCCATTTTTGGCAATGATGACTCTCAAACAACTGGCATGTGATGAGCGAAATAACTATCAAAATAGCTCGGCTGTAGATGTGTTACAGAGTTCATTTTATATGGATGACGTAGTCCATGGATGTCATTCCGTGGCGGAAGCAAAGCAATTACAAAAAGATCTTATCAAGTTATTAAGTTCGGGTGGTTTTCATCTACGCAAGTGGAAATCGAACATATCAGAACTGATTCAAGATGAAGAAACTGCCATTGGGTCTGGCGATTTTAATTTCAAGTTATCTGAAACATCCAGAACCCTGGGCCTGGGTTGGAATCCCAAGGAAGATGTTTTCACTTTCCAGTCTCGTATGGAACCAGAAGCCATCGCAAGTAAGGTCACAAAAAGAACCCTCTTATCAAATATTTCCAAGTTATTCGATCCCCTTGGATGGCTATCCCCGTTATCAACTAAACTTAAAATAATGTTTCAACAAGTATGGTCGGCAAATATCAACTGGGATGACGCTATCCCTGATTATCTTTATACAGAATGGATAAAAATCAGAGATGACATTGTTAATATTCAATATATCAAGTTACCACGATGGATACAGACTCAGAGATCGGAATCGATTGAGTTACATGGGTTTAGTGATTCCTCTTTGAAAGCATATGCATGTGTCATATATTGTCGTATCAATAGGGGTGACAAATCTTCAATAGTCTTATTAGTTGGTAAAACAAGACTTGTACCCCAAAGCAAGACCGTTTCATTGCCTAGACTGGAGCTCAGTGGAGCGCTACTTCTATCAAAACTGATGGCCAAGGTCATAAATTGCCTTCAAGGTCATGATATCAAAACATATGGCTGGGTGGACTCTACAGTAGTGTTGGGTTGGCTCAATGGTGACCCAGCTAGGTGGAAGACTTTCGTTGCCAACAGGGTACAGCAAATAACGAAAGTCATGTCTTCAAAGTGTTGGAGATACGTCAAATCAGATGAAAATCCCGCGGATTGTGCTAGCCGAGGTTTACTTGCATCGCAATTAAAGGAGCATAATTTGTGGTGGCATGGCCCGGCGTGGTTATCAAAGTTTAATGATCGGAGTGAAAAGGTGGAATATTCAACCGATCAAGAGTTGAAAGTATCAAAACAAGTTAATTTAGTCACATATCAAAAAGGTGGCTCTATCATTCAATCAATATTATCAAAATATAGCACATTCCATAAGGCGAGAAGAGTTGTTGCGTGGATTTTAAGATTTATCAATATCAAAAGGAATAAATGTAATTATTTATCCGTCGACGAGTTGAAACAAGCTACATTATTAATTATCAGAAACGTACAACAATTATCATTCGAAACAGAACTAACAGATATAAAAACAACAAACAAAATCCACCGGTCCAGCAAAATCTGTGAATTAAATCCCTATCTAGATGAAAACAATGTTTTAAGAGTCGGTGGGAGGCTGCGTCATGCCAATCTGGACCCGGAAATGAAAAACCCTATCATTATACCTGGAAATAGTCGTCTTGCTGAAATGTTAATCGATCAAGCGCATGAACTGTGTTATCATGGTGGTGCTAGGTTAACGACGGGGTATGTGAGACAAAAATATTGGATCGTCGGTGGTTACAGGGCTGTCAAAAAGAGAGTTCGTCAGTGTATCAAATGTCGAAGACAAAATCCAAGCAAACACTATCAAATAATGGGCGATCTTCCTTCAGCTCGAGTCAATCCGACCAGACCATTCTATCACGTTGGCGTAGATTACACTGGTCACGTTTTTATCAAAGCAAATCCTGGTAGAGGTACCAAAATAACCAAGGGATATGTCGCAGTATTTACTTGTATGGCAACCAAGGCCGTGCATTTAGAGTTAGTGTCGAACCTGACGAGTACAGCATTTTTAGCAGCACTACGCCGCATGTCAGCTCGACGTGGAACACCTGGTCACATCTACAGCGATAATGGCACAAACTTTGTAGGTGCTAATAAGGTATTACAACAGGAATATGAGGAACTGTTGAAGATATTTAGCAGTGAATTTCAGTCAGAAGTGGCTGAGATGGGTATCGTTTGGCACTTTAATGCGCCATCCTGGCCCTCAGCAAGTGGCCTTAGTGAAGCAGCTGTAAAAAGTCTCAAATTCCACTTAAAACGAGTAGTTGGCGATCAAAAGTTAACTTATGAAGAGTTCAGTACAATTTTATCTCAATTGGAGGCCTGCCTAAACTCAAGGCCCTTATGTGCTTTAACTGAGGATCCAGAAGATGTGAATTATTTAACCCCTTCGCACTTTTTATCAAGTGGTCCAATTTTATCAATTTATGAAACAGAGAGAGATCTTAGAACAAGGTGGTATTTAACACAAACTATTTTTCAAGACATTTGGAAACGTTGGCAGCATGAATATTTAACAAGTTTATCAGCAAGGAGCAAGTGGCGGCAGCCACAAAACAATATAAAGGTTAATGACATTGTAATCATTCAAGACAGCAATCTTCCACCTGGCAAGTGGGCGTTAGGTCGTGTGGTCGAGCTACACCCTGGCTTAGATGGCTACGTGCGAGTGGTCACTATCAAAACAAAAAACGGGCTCATAAAAAGACCGATCGTTAAACTATCAATTTTACCGATAAATCATGAAGAGAGTTCAAGCCCAAAAATTCCTAAACGAACAAACAAAAAGTATAATTTCGCAACAGTTGCCACATGCATTTTACTATTTTTCATGACCCTATTTACAAATACATTCGCTTCGTATACTAATACTCCATTACAAAATAGTTCAACATTATATTTTGATGACATCGCCAAAATGCATATAATCGGTGATGACTGGCGTCTCGTTGTCTACTACGATATGAACCCATACTGGCAAGGCGCCGCGGCGTCTCTCAAGTACATAGAATACTTAGAAACAATCTGTACTAAGATAAGAGAGCGTACGCATTGCGATGGTATCATGTATCAATTAAACCACGAGTACTCGGAGATACAACACTACAATGGACTTTTACTAGATCAGCAGTTTGATGGGCACGCGCGGAAGCGGCGAGGACTTATCAATGGTGTTGGCAATATCGCAAATCAGCTGTTTGGAGTACTAGATAGTAACTTTGCCGAAAAATATGAGAGAGATATTGAGTTACTTAGGGGAAATCAACAACATTTAGCAACTTTATGGAAAAATCAAACATCAGTTGTTGAAGCTGAATTCAATCTCATAAAGAGAGCTGAGTTTATCATGGAAAAGCATCATAAAATTGTCACAAAAAAGATAAATGAAATTCAATCTACCATAGGAGTATTGCAATCAGAGATACAAAACAATTCTTTCTTCAATGAATTTACATTATCAGCCATGATAGCAAACAATCTGCTGAGTAAGCTTAAAACAATTCAAGGATACTTATTAGATACAATAACCGACGTTTTTCATGGAAAATTCAATATTCATCTATTGACCCCCAACCAATTACAACAGGAGTTAAATATAATATCATCACACCTCTCTAAAGATTTTTCATTACCAACAGATCACGAAAATCTATCAAATATATATATAAATTGCTTAAAATAAAGGCTCGAATATCAAAGAAGTTCCTTATATTTGAAATATTAATTCCACTGGTAACAAGAGACTCATACAATGTTTTTAAAATCATTCCCATTCCGAAACAATCAGGAAGTAATATGATCAGCATTATGCCTATAAGCGAATACTTGTCTATAAATGTAAATAAGGATTTATTTTTATCATTATCTGAAATTGACCTTAAGGAATGCATCGCACAAGAGATAAATACCATGCTATGTCGATTTAATAAACCCGTGTTTCACTTATACAATGACAAGAGCTTATGCAAGAAACAGGATGATTTAAAAAACTGCAAAATTGAAGTAAATACCTGCAAGAGTAGTTTCGTTCCCACATATCATTTGAATACATATTTTTATTTTTGTTGCAATAAATGTACTTTTAAACTCATATGCGAGGAAAATATCATGTCAATAGAATTAAGCCAAGCTGGGCTGCTTTCTATCGATCCAGGATGCCTTATCAAAACCGATAGTTTTTATTTCCAATCTCATAGGGAGGCCATATCAAAAATAAACATCAAACCACGTATCCTTTCGCCAATTATGGCTCCTATTAACAATTTAATAAATATATCATTAACTGAGTTGCCTGCCAGTGAAAGTTCAGACACCTTATTTGAAGAACAACTATCTGATGTCCAGAAACAGCTGGAAGACCAGAAACAGCAGGATCCACTTACAAATGGGAGCGTATCATACCATGATATTCATCATTATGCCGTTACATACATAATAATATCAATATTGATAGCGGTCGGCGGTGTCTACGGGTGGCGGAGGTGTAGGCGGGCCAAGGGCTCGCCACAGCAGCAATCGGAGGGAGCTACCGGTATCAGTGACAGTGTGAGTGCGCGTCAGGGAGCCTTGCCCGAGCATTGCTCAAGTGAAAGTGCGCGGCAGAGAGTCCTGCCCGAGCAGGGCTCTAGTGAAAGTTATTTAAAGCGTTGGGCAAGTGTACGGGTAAAAAAGAGTGACAGGTCAACGTCCCCTATCATTTTTCTTTCACATTCTCCCTCCCAGTGAAGTAGAGTAGATTTAGTTTTTTTATCATTTTTGTCTTTATGTATCATTTTATTAGTCCTTAAGAATCATTTGTTATATCATATCACCATTAATTTTAAGAACATATTGTTTATCACCTTGTAATTAGGTTTAGTTCATAATTTCATTATCGTCTTTTTGGCCCGGGAGCATGTACGGGCTAGCGCCGTACACAGAGTGTCGTGTCAGCAGTTTACGCTGCTCACACGTTTTACAAGTTTTTACTTGGAGTTCGGCTCGAGCGCTCGGTGTCGGCGCACCGGTATCATTCTATCATATAATATCATTTCTATCATATACTATCAATATATCAATTATTATCAAAGAACAAGTCTTATCATTTCATCATCAAAGACTGTGTGGGTTTCGTCTCAGCCCATACAATTTGTTTGTTACAATTTAACTCAAAAACTACTCGACCGTTTTTATCATCCAGATACTCATTAACTGCATAAGGCCTTTTCCAATAGATTTTTAACCCCTTTGTGAAATAGTGGCACTCTCAGAGTGCCATCTGTTTTAGAACGATATTTTGAGCAATTTCGGATGAATTTAAAAAAAAAATGGTGGTTCCGCATCAGTAATATGGTCATAAATGAGAACTGATGTGCAATAATTTAAAATCATGGATGTTTTTGTTTATAAACCTTAACAAATCGCAATGGTACTAGATAAAATCCATTATCTCCGGAAGATTTCGAAGTACACATTTTTCCTTACGTGGGATTAGCTCAAAATTTTGTACTCGGGTATTTTTGGGGTCGCTGATTACAAATCTTCAATAAAAATTCAGAAATTCAAGATGGCGGATCCAATATGGCGGTCCAAAAATGGAAAAATATACACTTTCATCATATATGCACCGTTTTGTGAATTTTATCCGCCATTTTGAATTTTGAGGGCGGAATCGTAATCAGACTCCCAAAAATCCCTGAGTACTAAATTTCAAGCTTATTGGACAAAAAAAAATGGTTAAAAGACAAAGGTTGGCAAGACTGATTTGTTCCTCACCTCCTTAAACATTCCAGGGATGACATATTTGTTCTCGACCTCTTGTATTTCGGCTCGAGTCGGCCAAATATCGTTCAGGAACACCGGAGTACCGTCAGCACGCTTACCTACAAATTAAAAAGTTTTTTCTTGCCTTTTTTTCCTATGTATTATTTTTTATACTTTTTTTATATTAGAGGAGGCAAACGGGCAGGCGGCTCACCTGATGGTAAGTGACTAACGCCGCCCATTGACATCCGCAACACCAGGGGTCTTGAAGATGCGTTGCCGGCCCTTAAGATGAGAATATGCTCGTTTCTTGAAGGTTCCCAAGTCGTATCGGTTTTAGCCAGTTCATGTTACATTAACCTCTCAATTTCCTAAACCTGCCAAACTTCTTGCTTTTTTCGTTTTATTTGGAGCCAAGATTACATGGAGGATATTGTACCATGAGCTGGCTCCAAATAAGGAAAAAGGCAAGAAGTTTGGCAGTTTTAGGAATATGGATATTGTTCCATGAGCTGGCTCCGAATAAAAAGTTTAAAGGCAAGGCGTTTGAGGTTTAGGAAATTGGTAGGATAATACTGCGCCGATACAAATAAAAGAGGATAAGGCAGGTTTAAGGAATTGGGAGGATCATTATCCTCCATTCATCATTATTTTGAATACAACCTTCCATCATGAGTTTGAGGGAACAGGGGAAGGAGTTAGGCATGTTAAAGAAATTGGGAGGATAATGTACCATAGATGGCCCCAAATAAAAGGGAACAGGGGAAAGAGTTAGGGAGGTTTAGGCAATTGGGAGGATAATGTACCATAGATGGCCCCAAATAAAAGGGAACAGGGGAAAGAGTTAGGGAGGTTTAGGCAATTGGGAGGATAATGTACCATAGATGGCCCCAAATAAAAGGGAACAGGGGAAAGAGTTAGGGAGGTTTAGGCAATTGGGAGGCGAATGTACCATAGGTGGCCCCAAATAAATGGGAACATGGGATAGAGTTAGGCAAGTTAAGGGGATTGAGAGGATAATGTACCATGCTTCGACCTAAAATAAAAGAGAGAGGGCAGAAAATAGAGAGAAGTTAAGCAAATCGGGCGGTTGATGTACCAGGAGAACATGACTCACCGAGAGGCTGCGTCTGAAAGTCGATGTCGACGGTGCCGGCCAGCGCGTACGCGATCACCAGCAGCGGGGAGGCCAGGTAGTTGGCGCGCGTGTTGGGGTGGATGCGGCCCTCGAAGTTGCGGTTGCCGGACAGCACCCCGCAGCAGACCAGCTCGTTCTGGCAGATCGAACCATTGTTACACGAATTTGAATTTTGGTATTCATACCAACTGTCGTAAGTATCGCTAAACGTCAAGTCAACATCATGTCAATGTCACATCATTCATGTAAACATCATGTTTGACTTATAAAAGTCGGTGGTCGGTGACTGATGGGCATCCCTTACACGGGTGAGCAACCGCCCAGCCCTTCAGGCTCCCGCCCTCTTACGGCAGCCCAAGCCGAGGTACGTGTCTCGCAGGAGACGCCCTTAGGCGTGTCGTAGCAAACCCCCAAATGTCAAGGCTCAGCCACAGTGCTCGCCACTCTTGTCCGTGTTAAGCTGTAGAGGCCACTAGGGCCAACTGTGAGATACCATACAAAAAAAAATGGTGGGTATCTTTCAAGAACGAGCTCCCGTCGTGGTTAGACTAAGGTCGGTACTTTTGATAATTATTATTGTTGAATTTATGTGAACTGTGTGTACAAATGAATGTATTATGAGATGAGATATGTGAGTTGCGAGTCGTTTGGTGTAACTATTTCTATGGGGTAGTTAACACCATACTAATTTGGGCAAATCGATGCATTCGGTGTTTCTAAGAACAGATAGCGGCACGAGTCGTGAGCACAGATGAATCGTGGTGGGGATTAAGTCTGCGTAAGAAGGTACACTGTCGAGCAAAATTATTTGGAACCTTTATTATTTCAATCGGTGATTGAAAATTACATTAATTAATTGTATTAGTCGCACCTCCAGTTTGTTTACAAAGGTCCATCATATTTTTCGTAAAACCTGTTTATTTCATATAAAAATACACTAATTAAAAAATTGTCACTAAAATTGCACTCAGGTGTACGCCAGTCGAATGATACGCGCGGACCCAATAGACGACGAGCGTCGACTGCCGAACCAATCACGTGGGACGTCAGCGTGGTTAACGTCATATCAACCAATGAAAAGTGTGCTCACGACTCGTGCCGCTTAGTGTACCTTTGGTACGCAATCTATACTATAATAACTATATATATAAGCAACTTTTTTTTTCTTTGTTATCGATAAACTTGAAAACTACTGGACCGATCGGCATGATACCATGACCATTCGACGCGGAATTAATTGTAGAAGGTTTTAGGCTATTCATTTTTTGAATTCCATCAACCCTTTACCATTTTTTTTCAAATTTATGTGGATAGTTCATATTCGTCTATCCTTTACAATTCGCCCAGCAAAGCGGGAGGGCGGGGACGGCTAGTAATATTATAAAGCTGAAGAGTTTGTTTAAAGGCGCTTATCTCAGGAACTACTGGCTCGAATTATTTTTGTGTTGGATAGTCCAATTATCGAGGAAGGCTTTAGGCTATATAACATCACGCTGCGACCAATAGGAGCGAAGCATCAGTGAAAAATGTTGCAAAAACGGAGAAAATTAACCATATTTGAGGGCTTCCGTTGCGTGCGCTGCGTAATCGGTTAAAAAAATATGTATGAAAGAATGATTCCTCTTTAAACGATCTAAAAAATATATTCTTTTAAAAACTTCTTAATCGCGATCATAACAACAGAAATTGATGCGGACGAAGTCGAGATCAACAGCTAGTGTTATTATAAAGAGGAGAGATTTGTTCGTTTGTTTGTTACTATGTAACTCAAAAACTACTAGACCGATTTTAAAAATTGTTTCATCGTCAGAAAGCTTCTTCACCGAGTAACATAGGCATATTTCCATATATAATTTGGGATCCCTACTAAAACTTCAATAATATAACCCAAGGTGTAAAAAAAAAGGTTGGAGGGATCTACTGCCGCCACGAGATATCTCGCGTACGAGAGAACACAAACTAAGATGTAAGATATCTCGATAAATTATATTTCGACATCGACAATTTCGATAGAAAAGATATCTCGATCGACAAATATATCTATTTTTGATATTAAAAGTCGAATTTTAAGTGTAATTGTCATGTTAGACCCGAAAGAAATAGAGCGATAGTCGATTGAAACACGAGAAAACGGTCGACAAAATTTTGTCGCGATTGTCATGCTAGGCTGTACAGATTTTATCTTATCATTTTTGGCTGTTAGCCATCGATTTGTAATTTAAACACCTACCTTCTCAATAGTATTGGCGATATTATCATCTATGGGTCCCGAGTTGCCGATACAAGTCATACACCCGTACCCGACCACGTTGAAACCCAGCTTCTCCAGGTATGGGATCACTCCAGACTCCTGCAAGAGTAAAGACAGGTATTGACAGATGAGGTTCACTTGGTAGGTGATACTTCAGACATAGAACATCAGTCAATGATGAGCTGTCGACCTATGTTTTTTTTTGTCAGATATCGACAGACGAGCATGAGGTTCACTTGATGGTAGGTGATGCTTCAGACATAGAACATCAGTCAATGATGCGCTGTCGACCTGTTTTTTATGTTAGATATCGACAGACGAGCATGAGGTTCACTTGATGGTAGGCGATACCTCAGCCACAGAACATCGGTCAATGATGCGCTGTCGACTTATGTTTTTTTATGTTAGATATCGATGAGCATGAGGTTCACTTGATGGTAGGTGAAACCTCAGCCACAGAACATCAGTCAATGATGCGCTGTCGACCTATGTTTTTTTATGTTAGATATCGACAGACGAGCATGAAAGTTCACTTGATAGTAGGTGATACCTCAGCCACAGAACATCAGTCAATGATGCGCTGTCGACCTACTTTTTACTTCGAGCATTCGGTTCATAGACTGAAACCGAAACGCGCAATGCACTTCACGGTTTTTCCATTCCAGCTTACAGAAATTATAAACATGTCATCCCGGTGGGATTCGAACCCAAGACCCATCAATGCGCATAGTAGGTTCTACAGAACGCGCCAACGAGCCCGTAATTCTCCAGATTAAGCACTTAATATCTTCATCTATCTCTTTCTCCACCTCAATGATCGCATTCTTGGCACCGGAAAACGTAGGTTCAAATCCCAGGGAACAAGATTTCAAAAATCTGATCACCTACTTGCCTGTAAATAATGATCAGTAAAACAGACATAGAAATGTGTCCGCCCATGCCCCAATAGGAGGAATTCTAAAAAGTACCAGGACATCAGAAGTATGTAACAAGTATCCTATCAATGTATACTGGTTAATAATTTTACTAAAGAATTCACTAGCGTTATTAGTAAGTAAATATCAGTGAAACAGACACAGAAATGTGTCTGCCCCATGACTAGGGGATGAGGGAATACTAAGAAGTACCAGGACATCAGAAATATGTAACAAGTGATCTATCAACGTATACCGGTTAATAATTACTGAAGTATACACTAGTATTATAAGTTAGTGATGATCAGTGAAACGGACACAGAAATGAGTCTGCCTTATTCATTTTACATCTATCTCTTTCTAAAGTAAAGTAATGAACAGATATAAAAAAGCTTTATGCATACATTTGATCTCTATTCATATTATTTGATTACGATATTTCTTGAATTTTTTTGCATTTTTAGAATTATGCTATTATATATTTTTCTTTCTCTCTCTTTCTGTTTATTGCGTCTTTCTTAGTCTTGAGAGGAATAATAAAAAATACCACAATTTTTTCTTTTTCTTTTTTCTAAAAGGGAAATTATTACAATTTAAATAAAATAGTTTATATCGGATTAAAACCTGATTTATTATTTATCCCGACGTTTCGGATGCTTTTCAGCAACCGTGGTCACGGGCATACAGAAAGATGACAGCTGTCTCATTTGAAATGTCACAAAGTTGCCATATTAACGCCATCTATTCCTACGGAGTTGATATTTACTGTAATTTTCTATATTATGACAATATTGACTAACGGTGTCCTCTTGTTTTTTAGTATGTTTGATTTGGGGCTTTAGATTTTTACTGGATCCCAGTCTTGGAAAGTCTCAAACCATCTTCTCTATTGAAGTTAGGGTATAAATTATTCTATTTAAATATGTACTCGCGTTAATAAAATATAATTTTAGGGTATATGATAGTTTAAGTACTAGGAAGATATAGGTCAGTAGGAGTTATAACTCACTCTAAGGTAATAGGTGACGACTCCGGAACCAGGGGAGAGAGAAGTTTTGATATAGGGTAACACACTCAGTCCATTTTCTACTGCTTTCTTTGCGAGGAGACCTGGAAAATGTAAGAAATTGCGGTCAAGTACGAGTCGGGGTCAAAATCAAAATCAAAAGTTTTTTATTTCAAATAGGCCTTTGCAGGCTCTTATGAAACGTCTAGTTGCACGGTTCCAAAAAGTGGGTCTCATGGAGAAGAACCGGCAAGAAACTCCATGGACACTCTTTTCAACAATGGTTTAGCTTACAAAGACTCGGTTACAATAGTAATAATACGCGTGGAGAGCGTTCTGTATAAAAATGTTTATTTATTTATTAAACGTCACATGTCTTGACAGTAAACCCAATGCGACAAGTAACTTATCTATATATCTTCTCTTCTTCTATATATATAAAAGAGATTTCCACCTATATAGTCACTCATCACGATATCTCTGGAACCATAAGGCGTAGCGACTTGAAATATGGTAGGAATATTCCTTTCGCCGAGTAGAGGTCAGCTAAGAACGGATTTTACAAAATTCAACCCACAAGGGGGGTTGCGGGGGCAATTGCTAGTACACTATATAATATACACTATACTGATATATAACTTATACACTACAAAATTAGAAACAGCCAATATAAAATTAATATAAAATAATAAAAAACCTAAACCATAAAATATCCTATCTAATCTATTACTAAAACTAACCATATGTTATCTAATATATAAAATTTCCATGTCACAATGTTAGTTACCGTACTCCTCCGAAACGGCTATACCGATTTTTACCAAATTTTATATGCGTATTCAGTAGGTCTGAGAATCGGCTACTATCTATTTTTCATACCCCTAAGTGATAAGGGTTGTTCACCCTTTAACATTTTTTTTTAATTTTTGGACGAAATTTTTTGTTTTTATTTTTTTATAATGTGGCATTAAAAATATATACAACCCCATATTTTCAGTCTTCTATTACCAACCCCTGCTTTTTTTTGTCAAATATCTAGAGCCGGGCGAAGTCATGCGAAGCCGGGGCGGGTCGCTAGTAATAAATAAAACTAATAATAATGTTAGATGTATTATAATAAGTAATGTGCCGGATCGTTAAAAATGTATGTTCGGATACAGATTCGAATACGGATATTTGGTGGAGAACATTAATAAGGTAAAAGATCCGCCGAAAAATTTACGGATCCGGATATCAGGAATGATTCTCTTTTAGATCTGAGTATGACGATACGGTTCCGTAACAGCTCGAAACACAAATTAAGGGATGCAAAAAAATCCGAATTTTAAGGTGACTTTCAATTGGCTGTACCTTTTTTTTTTTTATGGCAGATATCGACAGACGAGCATGAGGTTCACTTGATGGTAGGTGATACCTCAGTCACAAAACATCAGTCAATGATGCGCTGTCGACCTAATTTTTACTTCGAGCATTCGGAAATCCAAAAACTTTAAGGAAATCGGTTTTACGGCAAAAAAATTGAAAGCAAATTGTAGCTCCAAGTGTCTAGGTTTAGATCTGGTCATGAACTGTACGATTGGCATTTCTAAGCATGGCTCTTTAAGTATTAAGTAAGTTGATTTTCAATTGGCTGTAACAATGAGGAAAACGATTTAATAGCAAAAAAAAAGGTATGTGTGTACTTATGTATACGCGTTAGAAGTTATACTTCTTTGGCGTCTGAAGAAAAGTTTTAAAAAACAAAACTGCAGTAAATATCGAAGCAAAATGTTAAAATCAATCAAATTCTATTCTGTAGCCAACTTCATCATGTCGTTTCTTTGGGACATCGTGCGCGCGCAGGTCATCTTTAGCCAACTTCATCATGTTAATTTTGTGTCACAGATGCGCGCGCATCTTAAAATTTCACTCTCATCATTTTTTCATAACGCGCCTAAAGAAGTATAACTTCAAAAAACATAAAGCAAAATGGCTCTATGGTCTCTTTTTGACGGGCGCGTTTGCGCGTTAGGTAGAACACCTGCCGTGCGCATCGATGGATCGTGAGTTCGAATTCCACCGTGACCACATGTTTATAATTTTCTGTAAGCATGTTTTCCCCACGTCTGGTAACTTCGGGCCTTGATCGGGTGGGAGGAATATCGAACTTCCGTTCATAGATGGAAAAATCGTAAAGTGCATATTGCGCATATCGGTTTCAGTCTATAGATTTCCGAATGATCGAAGTAAAAAATTGTTCGACAGCGCATCATTGCCTGATGTTCTGTGGCGAGGTAACACCTACCATCAAGTGAACCTCATGCTCGTCTCGACATCTAACATAAAAAATGCTTACCTGCTCCCAGCATCACGCTAGGGTTAGATGTATTGGTGCAAGATGTGATGGCCGCGATAATAACGGAGCCGTGTGTGATGGAGTACGTGAGGCCGTCGCTGAAGGAAAAGCTGCCTGATGCTGATAAGGCGCTCGGAGATAGGCCGAAGCCTTTGAAGCCGATCTGGGAATAAGACATTTGTTAGAACATCTTTACCCCGCACCCCCAGTGCTTTTCTATACATATAATATGTTGAGAGATGGGATTTTTGTACAGTTTTTCTATTTTTTTTATGTTAGACTAGAAACACGACCCGGTTTCTCACGGGTGCAATGTATATGTACTGTACACAAAAAAAATTACTCGCTGATAATGTTGCTTTTTATTGGTGAAAGATTTTTTAAAATCGGTCCAGTAGTTTTTGAGTTTATTCATAACATACAAAAATACAAATCTTTCCTCTTTATAATTATCAAACTTCGTAACTCCAAAATTTCCGATGCCATCTTGTGTAAAATATCGTAACGAATACGATGGAATCACTCCTATCTACTAATTGTTTTATTTTTTTTGTATTTACAAAAAATAACAAGTCTAACATAAAAAAACGATCATTTCAAGAAATATCACGAAATTTTTTTTTAGTATATTATTCTCATTTCGATATTGTGTATGTACTAAAACAATAAAAAAATATAGTGCATATTTTAAAATCATCTGGCCCTAATTATTTTTATATGCTCATGACATAGTTACATACATAAAACACGGAAACGTATCAAACGCAATTTGCTGGCGATGCATTTTTTTAACCTTGTATCAAAATTAAAATACAAGCGATTTGGTTGTCTTTACTCGGAAAATATATTTTTTTATTTATATAGCCAACAGCTTTAAATTATTAGATACTAGCATCACGCCCTGGCTTCACACGGGCGCAATGTAGATGTACTATACACAAGAATATAGCCTATGTTACTCGCTGATAATGTAGCTTTTTTTTTAAATCGGTCCAGTAGTTTTTGAGTTTATTCATAACATACAAAAATACAAATATTTCCTCTTTATAATTATAATATTATATAATTAGTATTAGTATATTGTTCGAATCCCACCGGGATCACATGCTTATAATTTTCTGTAAGCATGTTTTTCCCACGTCTGGTAACTTCGGGCATTGATCGGGTGGAATATCTAAATTCCAACCGGGTAACGAACCACCGTTCATAGATGGAAAAACCGTGAAGTGCATATTGGGCGTTTCGGTTTCAGTCTATGGATTTCCGAATGCTCGAAGTAAAAATTAGGTCGACAGCGCATCATTGACTGATGTTCTGTGGCTGAGGTATCACCTAACAGTGAACTAGTGAACCTCATGCTCGTCTATCGATACCTGACATAAAAAAAAAGTATAAATAAACGCTCAGACGAACGCAAATTATTGCTATATGTATAGGAACTAATAATGCTAAGTAAGCAAGAGTAAATAAGATATAATAAGAATATTTTTTTAGTTTAGTTTTAATCTGTCAGTGTTTTAGGATATTTGAAAAGCAGTATAACTTGGTAAGTTCTTCGCTAATCTATACTAATATTATAAAGAGGAAAGATTTGTATTTTTGTATGTTATGAATAAACTCTACAACTACTGGACCAATTTTAACCTTTCACCAATAGAAAGCTACATTATCAGCGAGTAACATAGGCTATTTGTGTATAGTACATCTACATTGCACCCGTGTGAAGCCGGGCCGCGTTGCTAGTATTTTATACTCGTAAATAATTCGTACTCCTATTATTTCGACTCCTATTTCACCATGCCTACTACTGATTGAGGACAAATCTTTGTTTTTTTTTTATTTTTTATAATTTTAATTAATTACTTCAAGATGTCATGTGGAACATGGTGTAATGGTTGCAGCTCCTTACAAATATTTGTAAAACAAAAAAACTTTGCTATTAAAAAGAGTGGCGGCGAGTTCATTGCCAGTTCTTCTCATCCATTTTACGCCCTTGATTTGAGAACTGGCGGTAAATATAAAATTAGAAGCATTTATTTTTATTGACGTTCATAAGTGTACATTGTGTTACCTAAATGAATAAATGAATTTGAATATCTTTTACAATGTTTTAACATAGTCTTTATTTGAGTAAATCGTCGTGATCGTAGAACAACGACGTTTCTGATTTTTTTACGATTTTAGTTCTATTGTATTAGTCATAACATGAAACTCCTTGACAGTTCTATATTGTATAATTTAGAACTGTCTAAAACAAATCAACAGAACAAATAAAAAAAATGGAGTTTGATAATTAGTCAGATAGTTTTATGCAATAATATTCATTCATTCATTCATTCAATAAAACTAAAACCGTAAAAAATCAGAATCGTCGTTGTTCTACGATCACGATGAAGTATTTAACTTCTAAGCTTCATCATCATCATCATTGTAATTCTACTCTACAATACTCTACCCGTGAGAAGCCGGGGCGTGTTGCTAGTTAACTATAAAAGTAACTATATTTTTCACATAGAAATTAACAATAACAAATTATAATCTCTTTAATGATTCTGTTATTAATTACGACTAATTTTTAACAATATTATTCAAATTGGAGAATGTTAATTAGGTGTAATTTACGATATTAGTTAACGATGTAAAATCATTACGGATTTATTAATATAATATTAATATTATAAAGAGAAAAGATTTGTATTTTTGTATGTAATGAATAAACTCAAAAACTACTGGACCGATTTTAAAAATTATTTCACCAATAGAAAGCTACATTATCAGCGAGTAATATAGGCTATATTTATTACTAAAAAAAATTAGAGATCCTTAGAAATTCTTATTAAAACCAACCCAAGGTGTAAAAAAATTAGCAAATTAAAGTAGATTGATGATAGAACAAAAAAAGGTTCTACAATATTATAGAACACTAGCTGACCCGGCAATCGTTGTTTTGCCATGTAAATAATTTCTAAAACGCGGGGGTTGATAAGAGAAGAGTGAAAATATAGGGTTGTATGCATTTTTAATGCCACATTATAAAAAAATAAAAACAAAAAATTTCTTCCAAAAATTAAAAAAAAAAAATTAAGTGTGAACAACCCTTATCATTTAGGGGATGAAAAATAGATGTTGTCCGATTCTCAGACCTACCCAATATGCACACAAAATTTCATGAGAATCGGGAAAGCCGTTTCGGAGGAGTTTAACCACAAACACCGCGACACGAGAATTTTATATATTAGATAAATATCTACAAAAAACTTACGATACCATATATCTAACTACTGTAGTTATGTCACTATATCTATTTTTTTACATTTTAAAAGTTGATAGAAATACCGCTCAAAATCAGACCATGTTATCCAAACCTTTGTATTAATTAGTATCGTATTAACGTTCTACCCGTCGTGCAAGCTTTTTAGTTTTACCCAAAGTAAGAACAAACTATGGCCGAAGAATGATCACTTTTGTAGGAGCACAGCTTTATAACAAACTACCTCCGAAAATAAAAAATGTAAACTCACTCACTGCATTCAAAAAATCACTTTCTCAATATATTTATAACGACATGTTTCTTTCCGAATAAACGAATGCAGTGAGCGAGTAAATGATATGAATGACGAACTATTAATTCGTGTTTACTTGTATAATGTTTAATGTTCTCAAGTAAGTGATATATCTTTGTCTTTTTTGAGAATAAATGTCTTTAAACCTATTATCCAAATAAATCGTATCGTATTCAAGACTGAATTATTGAAATCGGACATTCCATTCAAAAGATATTACGAAATTAAACATATCAATATAAACAAAAAAATACACGCCGCGCAGCTAGCAATGCGGCGAGGGGTAGTACTGTCTGATTAAAAAAAAATATTTCACCAATAGAAAGCTACATTATCAGCGAGTAACATAGGCAATTTTGTGTATAGTACATCTACATTGCACACGTGTGAAGCCGGGGCGTGTGGCTATTACACAAAAAAGATACTTTAATTTTTTTTATGTCAGATATCGACAGACGAGCATGAGGTTCACTCGATGGTAGGTGATACCTCAGCCACAGAACATCAGTCAATGATGCGCTGTCGACCTTCTTTTTACTTCGAGCATTTGGAAAGTCCATAGATTGAAACCAAAACAGTGATCTTCACGGTTTTTCCATCTATGAACGGTGGTTCGTTACCCGGTCGGAATTTCGATCCTCCTACCAAATGCCCGAAGTTACCAGACGTGGGGAAGACGTTTACAAAAAAATATAAACATGTCGCCCCGGTGGGATTCGAACCCACGACCCATCGATGCGAACGGCAGGTGTTCCGAACGCGCCAACGAGCCTATAATACTTGTTATATTATTTTAAAAGGAACAAATATTCACCACAAATAGTTATCAATGTGGTTAGTCTAATTGATATAGTTATTAAAAATAAAATTGATATTTTCAAATATACAGGCGGTTATAAAAAGGCTATTTATTTATAACTAGCGATCAGGCCCGGCTTCACACTTGTGCAATGTATATGTACTATACACAAAACCCATGTTACTTGCTGATAATGTAGCTTTCTATTGGTGAAATAATTTTTAAAATCAATCGAGTGTTTTTTGAGTTAAATCGTTTTTTTTAAGTCAGATATCAGAAGAGCATGAGGTTCACTTGATAGTAGGTGATACTTCAGCCACAGAACATCAGTTAATGATGCGCTGTCAACCTTATTTTTACTTCGAGCATTCGGAAATCCATAGACTGAAACCGAAACGCGCAATATGCACTTCACAGTTTTTCCATCTACGAACGTTACGAACAAACATAAAAATCTTTATAATATTAGTATAGATAATTGGAATAGTCATTAACAAATATTCAAAACATAATTTAATATCATCCCTAATCATACCTGCTTTACCAAAAAATAATAAACGACATAATTAAGATGCAACAGAAACAACACTCTAATTGTTTGTCGTTTACTCTATCTAATTACTTAATGACCGCAACCACTATATTTAAAGATAGACAAAAAAATTATTCAATCAGTCATCAATATTCATTCAACGTGAATACATTTCGATATAGTTATTCTTTATAAGTTACTACTGATACTCGCTTGTAAATATTTCTCGAAGTACAGCAACGGAGAGAGTGCTTCTCGTTCGTAAATCTCGGAATACTTTTGTGGTATCAAATACAGTGGAAGTTTAATAGCAAATGCTTTTCGATAGTAAATATTTCTCGAATTACTTCTGTGTCAGAATCGAAGACAGTGAGCGAATTTTCCATTCATAGACAGTGTTTTTTCAAATATCAAGTGCTTCTCGATCGTAAATATTTCTCGAATTACTGTGGAAGTAACGGAGAGAGTGCTTCTCGTTCGTAAACATTCCTCGGAATACTTTTCTGGTTATATCAAATATAGTGGAATTTTAATAGCAAGTGCTTCTCGATCGTAAATATTTCTCGAAATACTTCTGTGTTTGAATCTAAGACAGTGAGCGAATTTTCCATTCATAGACAGTGTTTTAACTAATAGCAAGTACTTCTCGATCGTAAATATTTCTCGAAGTCCTTCGGGGGCATCATCGAAGACAGTGAGTATTTACTTTCAGCCAGTATTTGCTAATTAAATAGCAGATTTGAAATAGTTGAAAAGGCTTAAAACTAATTTATTAGCGAAATTAAATATAAAAACTTCAAACTAGTATCAATGAGGGAAAAATTCTGAAACCATTGCCACCACAGTCTTTCTCCTCTCAACAGGGTGGACGCAGGCCACATAACATAATCCAAAGTCTCTTTTCGTCCTCTTGCGGCCCAGCGCACCTTCAAAACGCTAGTTCTATATTAAAAATATTGTAATAAGATCGTGGTAAAGTATCGTATATCGTATTTGCCGCGTCCATTTATACTAATATTATAAAGAGGAAAGATTTGATTTTTTTTATGATAGGAACACTTGATGGTAAGTGATAGATACCCCAGCCGTGAATCTTCTACGTAACTAATTTTGTCCTAGAGAGGTGGTAGTCACTTCCTCAGTAGACATGTGTTAAATTCTGTCACTGGGTGTGTGATTACTGTCACTTGAAGACGCTTCTGCCATTTCATCTTTGGTTTCTGTCAGTGAATCTTATCTGTAACTAATTTTGTCCTAGAGAGGTGGTAGTCACTTCCTCAGTAGACATGTTTTAAATTCTGTCACTGGGTGTGTGATTACTGTCACTTGAAGACGCTTCTGCCATTTCATCTTTTGTTTCTGACAGTGAATCATTAGTGCATCTTATTTTGTCCTAGAGAGGTGGTAGTCACTTCCACAGTAGACATGTGTTAAATTCTGTCACTGGGTGTGTGATTACTGTCACTTGAAGACGCTTGTGCCATTTCATCTTAGGTTTCTGACAGTGAATAATTAGTGCATCTGATTTTGTCCTAGAGAGGTGGTAGTCACTTCCTCAGTAGACATGTGTTAAATTCTGTCACTGGGTGTGTGATTACTGTCACTTGAAGACGCTTCTGCCATTTCATCTTTAATTTCTGACAGTGAATCATTAGTGCATCTGATTTTGTCCTAGAGAGGTGGTAGTCACTTCCTCAGTAGACATGTGTTAAATTCTGTCACTGGGTGTGTGATTACTGTCACTTGAAGACGCTTCTGCCATTTCATCTTTGGTTTCTGTCAGTGAATCTTATCTGTAACTAATCTTGTCCTAGAGAGGTGGTAGTCACTTCCTCAGTAGACATGTGTTAAATTCTGTCACTGGGTGTGTGATTACTGTCACTTGAAGACGCTTCTGCCATTTCATCTTTGGTTTCTGTCAGTGAATCTTATCTGTAACTAATTTTGTCCTAGAGAGGTGGTAGTCACTTCCTCAGTAGACATGTGTTAAATTCTGTCACTGGGTGTGTGATTACTGTCACTTGAAGACGCTTCTGCCATTTCATCTTTTATTTCTGACAGTGAATCATTAGTGCATCTTATTTTGTCCTAGAGAGGTGGTAGTAGGGAACACAATCCCGAGCATATTTTTCAATCCCGGGATTACGGGATTTTTGTTGCGTAATCCCGGGGCTATCCCGGGATTAGACTATATGATTATTATTTACATTTGAGTCCGTTTCTAATTGGGCTCAAATGAAAAAAAATGTGTAATTTCTTTAAAAAAAAGTATTACTAAGAAAATAAAATAGACCAAATAATAAAAATTATAATTTTGAAAGAAATCAATATGACAACACAAAAAAACTATTGAGAATTTTAAAATACATAAAATACAATCGCAGAAATATCAAAGCATCCAATGTTTGACTTCCAAGCCTACTTCTTAGTTTATATACAATATTATAATATGATATGAGGTGATCGGGTGATGCCCCTGTTGGCCATTTGGGTAATGACCTAAAGAGTACCATATGGTAGTATTCCGAGATGGGACGCCCCTTCTAAGGTCTACGACAAACGTATCTAAGGGTTGTTTTTGTCGTTATTTTTACATTTATTACAATAAATGCTATTAATATAATCTAGGCAAGGTTATTGTCAAGGCGCAACGGACTACGAATGCAAAATAAACCTCTTTGTGGCAATCCCGAAAATCCCGGGATTGGCCAAGTACAGTCCCGGGATTTACGGGACCAGAAAACGGCCGGGATCCCGGGATTGTATTCCCTAGGTGGTAGTCACTTCCTCAGTAGACATGTTTTAAATTCTGTCACTGGGTGTGTGATTACTGTCACTTGAAGACGCTTCTGCCATTTCATCTTTTGTTTCTGACAGTGAATCATTAGTGCATCTTATTTTATCCTAGAGAGGTAGTAGTCACTTCCTCAGTAGACATGTGTTAAATTCTGTCACTGGGTGTGTGATTACTGTTACTTGAAGACGCTTCTGCCATTTCATCTTATGTTTCTGACAGTGAATCATTAGTGCATCTTATTTTGTCCTAGAGAGGTGGTAGTCACTTCCTCAGTAGACATGTGTTAAATTCTGTCACTGGGTGTGTGATTACTGTTACTTGAAGACGCTTCTGCCATTTCATCTTGTTTCTGACAGTGAATCATTAGTGCATCTTATTTTGTCCTAGAGAGGTGGTAGTCACTTCCTCAGTAGACATGTGTTAAATTCTGTCACTGGGTGTGTGATTACTGTCACTTGAAGACGCTTTTGCCATTTCATCTTATGTTTCTGACAGTGAATCATTAGTGCATCTTATTTTGTCCTAGAGAGGTGGTAGTCACTTCCTCAGTAGACATGTGTTAAATTCTGTCACTGGGTGTGTGATTACTGTCACTTGAAGACGCTTCTGCCATTTCATCTTTGGTTTCTGTCAGTGAATCTTATCTGTAACTAATTTTGTCCTAGAGAGGTGGTAGTACCTTCCTCAGTAGACATGTGTAAAATTCTGTCACTGGGTGTGTGATTACTGTCACTTGAAGACACTTCTGCGATTTCATCTTTAATTTCTGACAGTGAATCATTAGTGCATCTTATTTTGTCCTAGAGTGGTGGTAGTCACTTCCACAGTAGACATGTGTTAAATTCTGTCACTGGGTATGTGATTACTGTCACTTGAAGACACTTCTGCCATTTCATATTTAATTTCTGACAGTGAATCATTAGTGCATCTTATTTTGTCCTAGAGAGGTGGTAGTCACTTCCTCAGTAGACATGTGTTAAATTCTGTCACTGGGTGTGTGATTACTGTCACTTGAAGACGCTTCTGCCATTTCATCTTTGGTTTCTGTCAGTGAATCTTATCTGTAACTAATTTTGTCCTAGAGAGGTGGTAGTCACTTCCTCAGTAGACATGTGTTAAATTCTGTCACTGGGTGTGTGATTACTGTCACTTGAAGACGCTTTTGCCATTTCATCTTATGTTTCTGACAGTGAATCATTAGTGCATCTTATTTTGTCCTAGAGAGGTGGTAGTCACTTCCTCAGTAGACATGTGTTAAATTCTGTCACTGGGTGTGTGATTACTGTCACTTGAAGACGCTTCTGCCTTTTCATCTTTGGTTTCTGTCAGTGAATCTTATCTGTAACTAATTTTGTCCTAGAGAGGTGGTAGTCACTTCCTCAGTAGACATGTGTTAAATTTTGTCACTGGGTGTGTGATTACTGTCACTTGAAGACGCTTCTGCCATTTCATCTTATGTTTCTGACAGTGAATCATTAGTGCATCTGATTTTGTCCTAGAGAGGTGGTAGTCACTTCCTCAGTAGACATGTGTTAACACGTTCACGCCGGCGCTGATTTTCATTAGGTTTGCTGTGAGGCGGCGCTCATATTAATGACGCGCTTCATCTGGCGGCGCGCGATTTTTGCCTGTTCATACCCCCAAAAGCGTTGTATGTTTGCTCAGTAGTGCAGTGAGTGCTTATCACGTGCTTGGTGCAGGTTGTGTAATACATACCGTTTTTTCATCCTGACCACAGATTTCTGCTAGTAAGTAAAACTAGAAAGGTGGTCAGAATGTTTTTTTAATTTTTTCATTATTTTAATTTTCATTCATTGTCTAATAGCATAATCAAATGCGCACCACCGGTGGTTCGCGCCGCCCGATGAGACAGTCTAGTGCGAGCCACCGGTGGTACACGCCGTCCGATGAGACAGTCTAGTGCGAGCCACCGGTGGTACGCGCCGCCCGATGAGACAGTCTAGTGCGAGCCACCGGTGGTACGCGCCGGCGTGAACGTGTTAAATTCTGTCACTGGGTGTGTGATTACTGTCACTTGAAGACGCTTCTGCCATTTCATATTTAATCTCTGACAGTGAATCATTAGTGCATCTTATTTTGTCCTAGAGAGGTGGTAGTCACTTCCTCAGTAGACATGTGTTAAATTCTGTCACTGGGTGTGTGATTACTGTCACTTGAAGACGCTTCTGCCATTTCATATTTAATCTCTGACAGTGAATAATTAGTGCATCTGATTTTGTCCTAGAGAGGTGGTAGTCACTTCCTCAGTAGACATGTGTTAAATTCTGTCACTGGGTGTGTGATTACTGTCACTTGAAGACGCTTCTGCCATTTCATCTTTTATTTCTGTCAGTGAATCTTATCTGTTACTAATTTGGTCCTAAAGAGGTGTGGTAGTCACTTCCTCAGTAGACATGTGTAAAATTCTGTCACTGGGTGTGTGATTACTGTCACTTGAAGACGCTTCTGCCATTTCATATTTCATCTCTGACAGTGAATCATTAGTGCATCTTATTTTGTCCTAGAGAGGTGGTAGTCACTTCCTCAGTAGACATGTGTTAAATTCTGTCACTGGGTGTGTGATTACTGTCACTTGAAGACGCTTCTGCGATTTCATCTTTAATTTCTGACAGTGAATCATTAGTGCATCTTATTTTGTCCTAGAGTGGTGGTAGTCACTTCCACAGTAGACATGTGTTAAATTCTGTCACTGGGTATGTGATTACTGTCACTTGAAGACACTTCTGCCATTTCATATTTAATTTCTGACAGTGAATCATTAGTGCATCTTATTTTGTCCTAGAGAGGTGGTAGTCACTTCCTCAGTAGACATGTGTTAAATTCTGTCACTGGGTGTGTGATTACTGTCACTTGAAGACGCTTCTGCCATTTCATCTTTAATCTCTGACAGTGAATCATTATTGCATCTTATTTTGTCCTAGAGAGGTGGTAGTCACTTCCTCAGTAGACATGTGTTAAATTCTGTCACTGGGTGTGTGATTACTGTCACTTGAAGACGCTTCTGCCATTTCATATTTCATCTCTGACAGTGAATCATTAGTGCATCTTATTTTGTCCTAGAGAGGTGGTAGTCACTTCCTCAGTAGACATGTGTTAAATTCTGTCACTGGGTGTGTGATTACTGTCACTTGAAGACGCTTCTGCCATTTCATCTTATGTTTCTGACAGTGAATCTTATCTGTAACTAATTTTGTCCTAGAGAGGTGGTAGTCACTTCCTCAGGAGACATGTGTTAAATTCTGTCACTGGGTGTGTGATTACTGTCACTTGAAGACGCTTCTGCGATTTCATCTTTAATTTCTGACAGTGAATCATTAGTGCATCTTATTTTGTCCTAGAGTGGTGGTAGTCACTTCCACAGTAGACATGTGTTAAATTCTGTCACTGGGTATGTGATTACTGTCACTTGAAGACACTTCTGCCATTTCATATTTAATTTCTGACAGTGAATCATTAGTGCATCTTATTTTGTCCTAGAGAGGTGGTAGTCACTTCCTCAGTAGACATGTGTTAAATTCTGTCACTGGGTGTGTGATTACTGTCACTTGAAGACGCTTCTGCCATTTCATCTTTAATCTCTGACAGTGAATCATTAGTGCATCTTATTTTGTCCTAGAGAGGTGGTAGTCACTTCCTCAGTAGACATGTGTTAAATTCTGTCACTGGGTGTGTGATTACTGTCACTTGAAGACGCTTCTGCCATTTCATATTTCATCTCTGACAGTGAATCATTAGTGCATCTTATTTTGTCCTAGAGAGGTGGTAGTCACTTCCTCAGTAGACATGTGTTAAATTCTGTCACTGGGTGTGTGATTACTGTCACTTGAAGACGCTTCTGCCATTTCATCTTATGTTTCTGTCAGTGAATCTTATCTGTAACTAATTTTGTCCTAGAGAGGTGGTAGTCACTTCCTCAGTAGACATGTGTTAAATTCTGTC
Organism: Anthocharis cardamines; assembly: GCA_905404175.1. Lineage (NCBI taxonomy): Eukaryota > Metazoa > Arthropoda > Insecta > Lepidoptera > Pieridae > Anthocharis > Anthocharis cardamines. The sequence goes on along the minus strand of FR989978.1, from coordinate 623,901 downwards.
ACTGGGTGTGTGATTACTGTCACTTGAAGACGCTTCTGCCATTTCATCTTTTATTTCTGTCAGTGAATCTTATCTGTTACTAATTTGGTCCTAAAGAGGTGTGGTAGTCACTTCCTCAGTAGACATGTGTAAAATTCTGTCACTGGGTGTGTGATTACTGTCACTTGAAGACGCTTCTGCCATTTCATATTTCATCTCTGACAGTGAATCATTAGTGCATCTTATTTTGTCCTAGAGAGGTGGTAGTCACTTCCTCAGTAGACAAGTGTTAAATTCTGTCACTGGGTGTGTGATTACTGTCACTTGAAGACGCTTCTGCCATTTCATCTTATGTTTCTGACAGTGAATCTTATCTGTAACTAATTTTGTCCTAGAGAGGTGGTAGTCACTTCCTCAGTAGACATGTGTTAAATTCTGTCACTGGGTGTGTGATTACTGTCACTTGAAGACGCTTCTGCGATTTCATCTTTAATTTCTGACAGTGAATCATTAGTGCATCTTATTTTGTCCTAGAGTGGTGGTAGTCACTTCCACAGTAGACATGTGTTAAATTCTGTCACTGGGTATGTGATTACTGTCACTTGAAGACACTTCTGCCATTTCATATTTAATTTCTGACAGTGAATCATTAGTGCATCTTATTTTGTCCTAGAGAGGTGGTAGTCACTTCCTCAGTAGACATGTGTTAAATTCTGTCACTGGGTGTGTGATTACTGTCACTTGAAGACGCTTCTGCCATTTCATCTTTAATCTCTGACAGTGAATCATTATTGCATCTTATTTTGTCCTAGAGAGGTGGTAGTCACTTCCTCAGTAGACATGTGTTAAATTCTGTCACTGGGTGTGTGATTACTGTCACTTGAAGACGCTTCTGCCATTTCATATTTCATCTCTGACAGTGAATCATTAGTGCATCTTATTTTGTCCTAGAGAGGTGGTAGTCACTTCCTCAGTAGACATGTGTTAAATTCTGTCACTGGGTGTGTGATTACTGTCACTTGAAGACGCTTCTGCCATTTCATCTTATGTTTCTGACAGTGAATCTTATCTGTAACTAATTTTGTCCTAGAGAGGTGGTAGTCACTTCCTCAGTAGACATGTGTTAAATTCTGTCACTGGGTGTGTGATTACTGTCACTTGAAGACGCTTCTGCGATTTCATCTTTAATTTCTGACAGTGAATCATTAGTGCATCTTATTTTGTCCTAGAGTGGTGGTAGTCACTTCCACAGTAGACATGTGTTAAATTCTGTCACTGGGTATGTGATTACTGTCACTTGAAGACACTTCTGCCATTTCATATTTAATTTCTGACAGTGAATCATTAGTGCATCTTATTTTGTCCTAGAGAGGTGGTAGTCACTTCCTCAGTAGACATGTGTTAAATTCTGTCACTGGGTGTGTGATTACTGTCACTTGAAGACGCTTCTGCCATTTCATCTTATGTTTCTGACAGTGAATCTTATCTGTAACTAATTATGTCCTAGAGAGGTGGTAGTCACTTCCTCAGTAGACATGTGTTAAATTCTGTCACTGGGTGTGTGATTACTGTCACTTGAAGACGCTTCTGCCATTTCATATTCAATCTCTGACAGTGAATCATTAGTGCATCTTATTTTGTCCTAGAGAGGTGGTAGTCACTTCCTCAGTAGACATGTGTTAAATTCTGTCACTGGGTGTGTGATTATTGTCACTTGAAGACGCTTCTGCCATTTCATCTTTAATCTCTGACAGTGAATCATTAGTGCATCTTATTTTGTCCTAGAGAGGTGGTAGTCACTTCCTAAGTAGACATGTGTTAAATTCTGTCACTGGGTGTGTGATTACTGTCACTTGAAGACGCTTCTGCCATTTCATCTTATGTTTCTGTCAGTGAATCTTATCTGTAACTAATTTTGTCCTAGAGAGGTGGTAGTCACTTCCTCAGTAGACATGTGTTAAATTCTGTCACTGGGTGTGTGATTACTGTCACTTGAAGACGCTTCTGCGATTTCATCTTTAATTTCTGACAGTGAATCATTAGTGCATCTTATTTTGTCCTAGAGTGGTGGTAGTCACTTCCACAGTAGACATGTGTTAAATTCTGTCACTGGGTATGTGATTACTGTCACTTGAAGACACTTCTGCCATTTCATATTTAATTTCTGACAGTGAATCATTAGTGCGTCTTATTTTGTCCTAGAGAGGTGGTAGTCACTTCCTCAGTAGACATGTGTTAAATTCTGTCACTGGGTGTGTGATTACTGTCACTTGAAGACGCTTCTGCCATTTCATCTTATGTTTCTGACAGTGAATCTTATCTGTAACTAATTTTGTCCTAGAGAGGTGGTAGTCACTTCCTCAGTAGACATGTGTTAAATTCTGTCACTGGGTGTGTGATTACTGTCACTTGAAGACGCTTCTGCCATTTCATATTTAATCTCTGACAGTGAATCATTAGTGCATCTTATTTTGTCCTAGAGAGGTGGTAGTCACTTCCTCAGTAGACATGTGTTAAATTCTGTCACTGGGTGTGTGATTACTGTCACTTGAAGACGCTTCTGCCATTTCATCTTTAATCTCTGACAGTGAATCATTAGTGCATCTTATTTTGTCCTAGAGAGGTGGTAGTCACTTCCTCAGTAGACATGTGTTAAATTCTGTCACTGGGTGTGTGATTACTGTCACTTGAAGACGCTTCTGCCATTTCATATTTCATCTCTGACAGTGAATCATTAGTGCATCTTATTTTGTCCTAGAGAGGTGGTAGTCACTTCCTCAGTAGACATGTGTTAAATTCTGTCACTGGGTGTGTGATTACTGTCACTTGAAGACGCTTCTGCCATTTCATCTTATGTTTCTGACAGTGAATCTTATCTGTAACTAATTTTGTCCTAGAGAGGTGGTAGTCACTTCCTCAGTAGACATGTGTTAAATTCTGTCACTGGGTGTGTGATTACTGTCACTTGAAGACGCTTCTGCGATTTCATCTTTAATTTCTGACAGTGAATCATTAGTGCATCTTATTTTGTCCTAGAGTGGTGGTAGTCACTTCCACAGTAGACATGTGTTAAATTCTGTCACTGGGTATGTGATTACTGTCACTTGAAGACACTTCTGCCATTTCATATTTAATTTCTGACAGTGAATCATTAGTGCATCTTATTTTGTCCTAGAGAGGTGGTAGTCACTTCCTCAGTAGACATGTGTTAAATTCTGTCACTGGGTGTGTGATTACTGTCACTTGAAGACGCTTCTGCCATTTCATCTTTAATCTCTGACAGTGAATCATTATTGCATCTTATTTTGTCCTAGAGAGGTGGTAGTCACTTCCTCAGTAGACATGTGTTAAATTCTGTCACTGGGTGTGTGATTACTGTCACTTGAAGACGCTTCTGCCATTTCATATTTCATCTCTGACAGTGAATCATTAGTGCATCTTATTTTGTCCTAGAGAGGTGGTAGTCACTTCCTCAGTAGACATGTGTTAAATTCTGTCACTGGGTGTGTGATTACTGTCACTTGAAGACGCTTCTGCCATTTCATCTTTAATCTCTGACAGTGAATCATTAGTGCATCTTATTTTGTCCTAGAGAGGTGGTAGTCACTTTCTCAGTAGACATGTGTTTAATTCTGTCACTGGGTGTGTGATTACTGTCACTTGAAGACGCTTCTGCCATTTCATATTTCATCTCTGACAGTGAATCTTATCTGTAACTAATTTTGTCCTAGAGAGGTGGTAGTCACTTCCTCAGTAGACATGTGTTAAATTCTGTCACTGGGTGTGTGATTACTGTCACTTGAAGACGCTTCTGCCATTTCATCTTTAATCTCTGACAGTGAATAATTAGTGCATCTTATTTTGTCCTAGAGAGGTGGTAGTCACTTCCTCAGTAGACATGTGTTAAATTCTGTCACTGGGTGTGTGATTACTGTCACTTGAAGACGCTTCTGCCATTTCATATTTAATCTCTGACAGTGAATCATTAGTGCATCTTATTTTGTCCTAGAGAGGTGGTAGTCACTTCTTCAGTAGACATGTGTTAAATTCTGTCACTGGGTGTGTGATTACTGTCACTTGAAGACGCTTCTGCCATTTTATATTTAATCTCTGACAGTGAATCATTAGTGCATCTTATTTTGTCCTAGAGAGGTGGTAGTCACTTCCTCAGTAGACATGTGTTAAATTCTGTCACTGGGTGTGTGATTACTGTCACTTGAAGACGCTTCTGCCATTTCATCTTTAATCTCTGACAGTGAATCATTAGTGCATCTTATTTTGTCCTAGAGAGGTGGTAGTCACTTCCTCAGTAGACATGTGTTAAATTCTGTCACTGGGTGTGTGATTACTGTCACTTGAAGACGCTTCTGCCATTTCATATTTAATCTCTGACAGTGAATCATTAGTGCATCTTATTTTGTCCTAGAGAGGTGGTAGTCACTTCCTCAGTAGACATGTGTTAAATTCTGTCACTGGGTGTGTGATTACTGTCACTTGAAGACGCTTCTGCCATTTCATCTTTAATCTCTGACAGTGAATCATTAGTGCATCTTATTTTGCCCTAGAGAGGTGGTAGTCACTTCCTCAGTAGACATGTGTTAAATTCTGTCACTGGGTGTGTGATTACTGTCACTTGAAGACGCTTCTGCCATTTCATCTTATGTTTCTGACAGTGAATCTTATCTGTAACTAATTTTGTCCTAGAGAGGTGGTAGTCACTTCCTCAGAAGACATATGTCAAATTCTGTCACTGATTATTGTCACTTATGTCTTACTTACTTTCGTAGGAGTTTTGTTAAAACACTGTGACACGACAATTTTATATTATTTATATCTATTACTATCTTTACTTATACTATAAAGAGGAAAATTTGTTTGTTTGTTACGATGTAACTCTTAAAAATACTGGACTGATTTTAAAAATTCTTTCAACAGAACGCTACATCATCAGCGAGTAACATAGTCTGTATAGTACATCTACATTGCACCTGTGTGTAGCCGGGGCATTACTAGGTAAATATGTAGCGATATCTATGATCCGCTACAAGAAAAAATACGAAGACGTCTAATCCTGAATCGCGCTATACAAATGTTTCCGAGCGCTCAGTATATATACAACATCTCGACATCAACCACCGGGGCCTTAGGGCCGGCCAGTCAGTGGTTCGACTGGTCGAGGATCCTCCCTTTAGGTTGGAGGAAGACCACACCTCCCTTCCTCCACATATATAAATATAAGAGGGTCCTACCTTGTTAGTGAGACACTCCTTGAAGTCCTGCTTCATGTTGGACACGGAGACGCGGTCTTGTGGCCGCTTGGGGCCACTCACTGACGTCACCACCGTCGCCAGATCCAACTCGACCACCTAGCGGGACATGGCGGAATAATTATATATGGTATGACAGCAGTGGCGTAGCATGGGGGGGTGGAGGGTGCGGTCTGCCCCGAGGAGGGGCGGCATTTCACAGGTAACGGTAAAAAATGACGTTCTTTTTTTAATTTTTTGTCAGTATATTATCTTTATAACAGTTTCTCTTTAGATTAGTGTTATTCAATAAGTGTACAATTTAAATAAAATACTGTATACCGGATTAAAACGCGATTTATTATTTAAATTATTTATCCCGACGTTTCGGATGCTTTTCAGCAACCGTGGTCGCGGGAGACTGGATAAATAATATAAATAATAAATCGCGTTTTAATCCGGTATACAGTATTTTATTTAAATGTGTGATACTCGCGTTAATAAAAGACAATATTATGTGCACCAGTACGGACTGGAAAATGAGATAAATAATTTAAATAATAAATCGCGTTTTAATCCGGTATACAGTATTTTATTTAAATGTGTGATACTCGCGTTAATAAAAGACAATATTAAGTGTACAATTTTCACCACGCCCCAATGTTTTATAATCAATTGCAAAAAATAAGGGGGCAAATTGAGGATCCGCACCGGGTGCTAAACTAAAATGATTATCCAATAGTTCGTACTTCGTACTTGATATTTAGCCAAGCTGTTAAAAGCTTAGTTGCCCTATATATATTATATCAGACAGTATTCTGAACTCCACACAACAATTACACATATATAAATAAAATCCTGTATACCGGATTAAAACGCGATTTATTATTTATATTGTTTAAATTACCAGTCTCCCGCGACCACGGTTGCTGAAAAGCATCCGAAACGTCGGGATAAATAATTTAAACAATATAAATAATAAATCGCGTTTTAATCCGGTATACAGGATTTTATTTAAATGTGTGATACTCGCGTTAACAAAAGACAATATTAAATTACACATATAGTCACTGCAACCCAAGTTTACTGGTTTATTTTCAGGTAATTTAAGTTTTTTTTTTATTTAATATATTTAATTATTATCTTTTCGGTAATTTTAGGTAATATGTTAAGTTAACTGTACTATCATTTTCGGCTGATGCTTCAATAATGAGATTCTGAAAACTAGCGCTATGCCAAGAATGTTGACGCAAACCTAGTCAAAACTAACAAGTTATTCAACAAGTCTACCATTTGCTATTATTCCATGGTCAGCCAGCCTACCATATGTCATTATTCCATGGTCAGCCAGCCTACCATATGTCATTATTACATGGTCAGGCAGACTACCAGTTGTCATTATTCCATAGTCAGCCAGCCTACCATTTATTGGGTATATTTTTTTATTATTATAGTTAATTACATAAAGATATCATGTGGAACATGGTGTAATGGTTGCAGCGCCTTACAAATATTTTGTAAAACAAAAAATTGGCGATTAAAAAGAGTGACGAAGAGTTTCTTGCCAGTTCTTCTCTTCCGTTCTACGCCCTTGATATGAGAACTGGCGGTAAATGTAAAATTAGAAGCATTTAATATGTATTTTTTACTGACGTTCATAAGTGTACATTGTGTTACCTAAATGAATAAATGATTTTGAATTTGAATTTGTACTGTCATTTTCGGCTGATGCTTGAATATTGGTGATTTTCTGAAAACCAATGCTACCCCAAGAATGTTGACACAACAGTAGTCAAAACTAACAAATTTTTCAACAAGTCTACCATTTGTTATTATTCCAAGGTCAGACAGCCTACCATTTGTTATTATTCCATAGTCAGTTAGCCTACCATTTGTTATTATTCCATGTTCAGCCAGTTTACCATTTGTTATTATTCTATAGTGAGTCAGCCTACCATTTATCATTATTCCATGGTCAGTCAGCGTACCATTTATTATTGTACCATGTCAGGTTACCTCAGAGAACACCGGATCCTGTTGAGGGTTGGTGTAGTCTCTGAACTGCTTGGTCGCCTTCAGGTATTGCTTGATGATGTTGATCTTCTCCTCGGAACGGTCTGAAATTGAATGAATGAATAAATTAATTTTTTCATTAATTTTATGATTAGATGTCTACTACATAATTGGAGTGGGAGACAGGTTATAAAACCACGTGCGCGCTCCAGCAGAGCCCAGTTTCTCGTCAACAAAGCACTGTTAAACGATTGTTAAACGTTGTTACGTTGTTAAACGTTGTTACGTTGTTAAACGTTGTTACGTTGTTAAACGTTGTTACGTTGTTACGTTGTTAAACGTTGATACGTTGTTAAACGTTGTTACGTTGTTAAACGTTGTTACGTTGTTAAACGTTGTTACGTTGTTATTGTGTTAAACGTTGCTATTGTGTTAAACATTGTTATTGTGTTGAAAGTGATTCTTTATTTACTTATTGAATATATTGTATTGGATATATTGGATTGGATATTTACTTATTTGATATTTGATCGATGAAAGAGTTCTATATAAAATTAGTATTTTTGTTTAAAAAGTATTTTGTGTTTTATATTCTTTTTTTATGTTTTAGTGTATAAATCGCTAAATTTATATTAATTAATCTATCCTCGTAAACAGGGACTGAAACCGGTTAATTTTTATTTTCCAAAACACGTGTCTGACTGAGATACCATGACATTAGTTTTAAAGAGTAACACACTAAACTTACCACAGTAATTTTGTTCAGTAAATATGAATAAAAACGAAAGAATATTAACAAAAACCTTTATTATATAACTCCCATAGTAAATTAACCGGTATTCAGTCCTTGCTCATAAGGACCAATGGCCTCGTGTGAGTACATAAACAGTAGAGATTTTTAAGCTTGTCCTTAGGAGGCTATACTAATATTATATAGAGGAAAGATTTGTTAATTTGTGTGTTACGATTAAACTCAAAAACTACTGGACCGATTTTAATTTGTTCACCAATTTCAGCGAGTAACAGGCTATTTTTGGTATACACCTATATTACTATCTATTATACAGTCTACAATTCACTCATACATATTTTTTATTTTTTCCAATTCATAATTTTTTTGTATGTTAGATATCGACAGACAAGCATGAAGTTCACTTGATGTTAGGTGATACCCCAGCCGCAGAACATCAGTCAATGATGCGCTGTCGTCCTATTTTTTACTTCGAGTAAATTTAGTTAATAATAATAATATATTTTAAGAGTCGGGTTAACGAAATTTGAGAATGGAAAATTTAAAAAAATATTCAAGTAACAGCTCCAAACTGTTACAACATAAATTAATATTCTTAACATTAATTTAACTCAAAAACTACTGGATCGATTTTAATTATTTCACCAATACAAAGCTATCACATAGTATCAGTAACATATTTTTTGAGTATTCTACATTACACCCATGCGAAGCCAGTCGTGTTATTATTCTAAATAAATATCAAAAGACACTCACTAGTCTGACTGAGATAGTCCAGCGACCGTTCGTCGACCGGGAAGTGCGCGACGGTGGCACCGAACTCCGGACACATGTTGGCGACGGTGGCGCGGTCCGCGATGCTCAGCGCTGAGACACCGGGCCCGAAGAACTCCACGAACTTCCCGACCACCCCCAGGGAACGGAGATGCTGCAAGTTCAATAACAATAACCTCGTAAGTACTGTGTTTTTAACAGGTGTAGTTATAGCAGTCTAACAATGTACATATTTTTAACAGGTGTACTTTTAACTACCTAACAATGTACACGTGTAATTTTAACTGCCTAATAATGTACATATTTTAACAGGTGTAGTTTTAACTGCCTAACAATGTACACATTTTTAACAGGTGTAATTTTAACTACCTAACAATGAATATATTTTTAAAAGGTGTAGTTTTAAAAACCTTAAAATGTACATATTTTTAACAGGTGTAGTTATAGCAGTCTAACAATGTACATATTTTTAACAGGTGTAGTTTTAACTACCTAACAATGTACATATTATAAACAGATTTTGTTTTAACAGCCTAACAATGTACATATTTTTAAGAGGTGTAGTTATAGCAGCCTAACAATGTACATATTTTTAAGAGGTGTAGTTATATCAGCCTAACAATGTACATATTTTAACAGGTGTAGCTTTAAGAGCCTAACAATGTTCATATTTTAGCAAGTGTAGCTTTAACAGCCTAACAATGTACATAGTTTTAACAGGTGTAGTTCTAAATAACTTACAATGTATTTTTTTAATACGAGTAGTTTTAACTGCCCAATAATGTACATATTTTTAACAGGTGTAGCTTTAACAGCCTAACAAAGTACATATTTTTAACAGGTGTAGTTTTAACTACCTAACAATGTACATATTATAAACAGATTTTGTTTTAACAGCCTAACAATGTACATATTTTTAAGAGGTGTAGTTATAGCAGCCTAACAATGTACATATTTTTAAGAGGTGTAGTTATAGCAGCCTAACAATGTACATATTTTTAAGAGGTGTAGTTATAGCAGCCTAACAATGTACATATTTTAACAGGTGTAGCTTTAAGAGCCTAACAATGTTCATATTTTAGCAAGTGTAGCTTTAACAGCCTAACAATGTACATAGTTTTAACAGGTGTAGTTCTAAATAACTTACAATGTATTTTTTTAATACGAGTAGTTTTAACTGCCCAATAATGTACATATTTTTAACAGGTGTAGCTTTAACAGCCTAACAAAGTACATATTTTTAACAGGTGTAGTTATAGCAGTCTAACAATGTACATATTTTAACAGGTGTAGTTATAGCAGTCTAACAATGTACATATTTTTAACAGGTGTAGTTATAGCATTCTAACAATGTACATATTTTTAACAGGTGTAAAAACCTAATCTACTTAAAAAATATATATTATTTTTAGCAAGTGTAGTTTTAACTACTTAGCAATGTACATATTTTAACAGGTTTAGTATTAACAACCCAACAATGTACATATTATTATCAAATTTAAAGACCTAATGTACTTTCAAAATTATATATTATTTTAACAGGTGTAGTTTTAACTACCTATCAATGTACATATTTTTATCAGATGTAAAGACCTAATGTACTTTAAAATTTACATATTTTCAACAAGTGTAGTTTTAACAACCTAACAATGTACATATTTTAATAATATGTAAAATTGTTAAGCAGTGTAGTTCAAACAACATAAAAGTTTGAGAGGTAATTAAAGAAACGCTATTAGACTACAAGCACTAGATTCGAATCCCAACGGGACAACATGTTTATGATTTTCTGTAAACATATAATTTTCATTTCATTAATGGATAACTGAAGTACATATGCGCATTTCGGTTGCAGTCTATAGATTTTCGAACGCTCGAGTTAAACAATAGCCTAACCAACCTACCATCAAGTGAGCCTTATGCTTGTCTGTCGAAAATAAAAAAAATTAAAAAAGTCAGTTAAAAATAGTACAAAAATCTCCATACCTTAGTGATTGTAAGCACTAGATCAGTTGAAGTGGCCATGGGATTCAATTCCCCAATTAACTTGTACCCCACTACTTTTGGTAGCAGCATGCTTATAGCCTGACCCAACATTACGGCTTCCGCTTCGATTCCTGTAAGATACAATAAAATTGAACAATCCGTGCTCCGACAAATGGCCTCTTCATTAGTGTTATGTGCATACAGGATGCTTCAGTGTTATTTTGAAATAATATTATTGAAAATAATCTAAGTAAGAGATCTCCAGAATATGAAAATGTAACCTCCCTTAATATTTATTTAATGTAACCGGGATAGCAATCTGTATATTATGCTTAAAATGAAAAATAATTTCATACAAACAAGCACAACCCCCATTTTACTTGGGCGGTAGCAGCCTGTACTATGTACATACTCAAACTCAAAAATATCTTTATTCAAACAAGTAATTATAAAACGCTTTTTTATACAACAACAACGACAGAAATCAAACCCCACTTCACAGAATTCCATAGAACTAAACAAACCCCAGGTCCCCGCACCACAGAATGTTATAGAACTCAACTCACCCCCAGCTCCCCACCCCACAACCCCAAGCCCATTTATCATGGTGGTGTGACTGTCCGTCCCCACCACAGAGTCCGGGTACAGCAGGTCATCCGTGAACACCACGCGCGCTAGGTATTCCAAGTTTACCTGCAACCATCATCGATCATCATGTAGTCAACATCAATCAATATATCAGCGAAGACTGGGTGTAAAGGAATCAATATATCAGTGAAGACTGGGTGTAAAGTAATCAATATATCAGTGAAGACTGGGTGTAAAGTAATCAATATATCAGTGAAGACATGGTGTAAAGTAATCAATATATCAGTGAAGACAGGGTGTAAAGTAATCAATATATCAGTGAGGACAGGGTGTAAAGTAATCAATATATGTATCAGTGAAGACAGGGTGTAAAGTAATCAATATATCAGTGAAGACAGGGTGTAAAGTAATCAATATATCAGTGAAGACAGGGTGTAAAGTAATCAATATATTAGTGAAGATAGGGTGTAAATAAACATAAATCAAAATATGAAAGAAAACATAGTAAGTGATAAATAATAAGCAATTATACATATAAAATATCATATAGTAAAAAGTAACCAATATCTATTTATATATCAATGATGATTCGATAGAAAAGTAATACAGAGGTATAGTGTCCAGTAAATATACATAGTACTTAAGGGACTTTTAATTATAATGTTTATGTTTATATAAAAACGTGTGTAGTTACTAAGAATTCTCTATACAATCCAGTAATCCGAACATTCCAATAATCCGGCTCCATCTGGTTTTTATTAGTACCTGTTTAGTGAGATTCTGTAATTATTGTACTAAGATATATCTAATTTACGTTTCTTATAAAGATATTAGTTACCTGATGAACGATTCCAGAGCCGGGCGGCACTATCAGCATATTGTTGAACGCCTGCGCACCCCACTGGAGACAATACACAGATTGAAACACATTTTAAAAGGCTTAATTCATATAATTTACTTCCAAAATCAGTTTTATTACTAAAATGGTGTTTTATTATAAAAATCAAGTACCCGAGTAATCAAGTCCCGAGTAATCAAGTCTCAAGTAATCAAGTCTCGAGTAATCAAGGCCCGAGTGATCAAGTTTCAAATAATCAAGTCCAGAGTAATCAAGTCCTGAGTAATCAAGTCAAAAGTTATCAAGTCCAGAGTAATCAAGTCCCAAGTTATCAAGTCACAAGTAATCAAGTCCAGAGTAATCAAGTCCCGTATAATCAAGTCCCAAGTAATCAAGTCCCAAGTAATCAACTACCAAATTTTATAAAGGAAGCGATTTCCCTACATACTTTAAAAAAACAATTATTTATTTACTAAATAGTAATAAAAACAATCTATACTAATATTATCAAGAGAAAAGATTTAGTGGTTATAATTTAAATTCAGGCATTGGGCTAACAATAATATTAGAATATTATTTTTGAAATGTCACAAAGTTGCCATATCAACTCCGTAGCAATAGTCGTTAATATGGCAACTTTGTGACATTTCAAATCAGCAACTGTCATCTTTCTGTCTCCCCGCGACCACGGTTGCTGAAAAGCATCCGAGACGTCGGGATAAACAATTTAAACAATATAAATAATAAATCGCGTTTTAATACGGTATACAGTATTTTATTTAAATACCTTTAAAAACTGAAACCGCTCCTTGTTTCTTTCAAATTCCAACTCCTGATTTTTGTTTAGGGCATCTTCACTGAAATACAAGATCTATTGTTTAAATTGTATATAAATTATTGATTTTTTATAGATTATATAGTCGACAGACGAGCATGAGGTTCACTTGATGGTAGGTGATACCTCAGCCACAGGACATCAGTCAATGATACGCTGTCGACTTACTTTTTATTTCGAGCATTCGGAAATCCATAGACTGAAACCGAAACGCGCAATGTGCACTTCACGGTTTTTCCATCTATGAACGGTGCTTCGTTACCCGGTCGGTATTTCGATATTCCTCCCACTCGTTCAATGCCCGAAGTTACCAGACATGGGGAAAACATGCTTACAGAAAATTATAAGCATGTCGTCCCGGTGGGATTCGAACCCAACCCATTGAATTCTCGAAGTAAAAAGTAGGTCGACAGCGCATCATTGACTGATGTTCTCAGAAAAAAAAAGGTTGTATAGAAGACAAGAGAAGAGAAGACAGGTGAAATATACTTACGTTCTGGAAAAATCCACCTGGACCGAGTGATCAATTACCAGGTCAGCTGGACAGATGGGGTTTATTTTGTCCGGATCTCCTCCCAGATCCTTCACAGCATCACGCATCGCTGCGAAGTCTACTACAGCTGGAACACCTGTTAGATCCTGGGGATGGATGATACGGCAGTTGAACATCAGGCGAACTTATTAATAAAATACTTTATACCGGATTATAACGCGATTTATTATTTATGACCACGGTTGCGGAAAAGCATAGGAATCGTCGGGTTGAATAATAAATCGCGTTTTAATCCGGTATAAAGTATTTTATTTAAATCAGGCGATCTTGGTACAAGGTGGTAAAGTCAGTGATGCGCTGTCGACCTATGTTTTTTAATTTATTTTTTTCAGAAAAGCAACAGCTTATGTATATGTTACCGGCATATTAAACTGTAGGTGTATATATATATATACTTACCATCGTAAATAGTCAAGTTACCATCATACCTTTACCTACCTTGCACTACATACCAGATTACCTTATTACCTGCGCAGCCAATATACCAGGCTACTTCAATACCTCATTACCTGTACCTCACAGACATCAAAGATGTCTGCTACAATTACCAAGGAGGAAGAGGAAAAATAAGAGAACACCAACATATTTATTTCATCAACAAGCTGACGTCCATCATCATAGAAACGGAGAAGCAGACAGTTCTGAAAAGAACTATTTTCGTTACTGTTGGTGCGAGGATCAGCGATGCAGGACTCGGCGAGCGCAGGCTGCAGAAGGTACCCCGACGGTGCAGTGAGGAGCGACCCGTTCGACGCGCGGACTCGGAATGAACTCGCGGCGCGACACGCGCGAGTTCTAGCTCGCGATATGCAATGTGAGGACGCCGCGGGATGTGTGCCGTATTTATAACAATAGCGGGAGCGTACAAGTTTGAACATGAACGATTCTTGCACACGGCACGCGATGTGGCGTGATCTGAATCCGCCAATCAGATCAACTTATTTTTACCTATTCGCTTTTACACATTATATTATTGTTCCATTTTTATTGTTTATATGTAATCATTTTTTCTGTAAATATATTCATTCATTCCTTCACATTAATACCTTCTGATCAATAGTTTTATTTCGCAACTACGATCGATACAACCCCTCTCTACAAAACGAACCATTCGTTTATACTTTTCCAAGTGAATTTATAAACAACCAAAAAAGTGTACACAGACAATAAATCTTGCAATTTAACGTTCTCATTTGTGGGAATTTAAAACAGAACAATTATCAATGGTGATTTTACAATATTACTTATTTTCAAACCGTATTTTTATTTATATTTGAACATACATATGAAAGTTCAAAATCAAGAATCATAAAAAAGTCTGTGTGAAAACAGCTTTTAATCAAGTTGATTAAAAAAAATGAGTTTTTTTCCGTTCATCAACGGAATATATTGTGTACATTGAACTTTTTCCAAACCGAATATTATATAACATAGATGTACATAGAAAAACAGGCCCATACAAACTTTTGGCAAAAAAAAAGTAGTTCTACTTTTGACCTGTAGAGCGCGCGGCAATGTATCGGTGTGACACACACACCTGAGCAGTCCGCTGACTCCTCCCCTCGCGTCGTCTCGCTCGCTCTCACGAGCGAACTGCAATAACGCTCTACAAGCGGCTGGGTGCGAGAGAGTGCGCGCTATGACTCCACGTCAGAGTGTCGTCCGCACGGACACTAGCAGCCCGCGGTGGCTGGGGTGAGAACTACTCTTACCTCAGAGATACCGTGACAAGAGTGACTATAAGGCCTGTGCTTCTGTGGAGGCAGGTATGGTCTCCCTCCAACCTAAAGGGAGGATCCTCGACCAGTCGAACCACTGACTGGCCGGCCCTAAGGCCCCAGTGGTTGATGTCGAGATGTTGTATATATACTGAGCGCTCGGAAACATTTATATAGCGCGATTCAGGATTAGACGTCTTCGTATTGATTCTTGTAGCGGATCATAGATGTCACTCCAGCTTCTATGTACATCTATGTTCTTTTATATTACTGTCAAAATACCCATTCGCTCTTACCTGTAAGATAACTCGGGCTGGTTTGAAAGCCACTTCGACATCATCAGCGAGCTGGTTTTTCTGCCAGTCCAGCACACTCTCGACATCCTTCTGCAACACCTGGAAGTTGTCGCAGTTCCGCACGCACGACTCCAGCAGCACACGGATGCTGAACGGGAGACGCTCTGGAAGTTCATGCTGCAATAAACAGCTATCCGAGCTATTTGATCCCAAGCTGATTTAAAACGTTGGAATCAGCTAGGCCTATATACCAAGACTAGCAATCCGCCCCGGCTTCGCACGGGTGCAATGTATCAGATCATGATAATAAAATCAGTCGAGTAATTTTCTATGGATCATTTTCCCCGTTTTTTGCAACATTTTTCACTCCTATTGGTCGCAGCGTAATGTTAGTCTAAAGCCTTCCTCAATAATTGGACTATCCAACACATAAATAATTTTTCAATTCGAACCAATCGTTCCTGAGATTAGCACGTTCAAACAAACAAACTCTTCAGCTTTATAATATTAGTATAGATTAGTTGACACTTACCATATTTCTCACCAAGCTGACTCACATCATAATATCTGTATGACTTTCCGTTCACTTCCAAAGTCTTCAGTAGTTCATTGTACGGGTTGTTAGCTGGAATAATACATGTATTTATGCCTTTTTTATTATAATTGGATGGAAAACTTTTGCAGAATGGAGTCTGATTCAACTAGGGTTGCGAAACATGTGGGTTTTCCCAGATTTGTTCTAGTTTAGAGTGTAAAGAGAAGTTTCCGGAAGGGCCTTTCAAAAAGGGTCTGGGTGAAACCGTAGAAAGAGAAGAGTATAATTTTATGTGCTTTAATATTTGTTACGCTGTACTCCTCTTTATTGATTTTTGTTTAATATTATTAAATAAAGCGCAAACAGGCTGTTTTAATTAATGAAAAAACTTGAGTGTAAGCCTTGTGTGCAAAAATATAAAAAAAAATTAAAAAAAAAACAAATTCAAATTCAAACATCATTTATTTATTTAGGTAACACAATGTACACTTATGAACGTCAATAAAAAATACATATTAAATGTTTCTAGTTTTACATTTACTGCCAGTTCTCAAATCAAGGGCGTAGAGCGGACGAGAAGAACTGGCAAGAAACTCGCCGCCACTCTTTTTTAATCGCCAAGTTTTTGTTTTACAAATGTTTTGTAAGGAGCTGCAACCATTACACCATTACACCACCACCAAACACCTTAATGTCCAGAATTTTGTAATTTTTATCCGGCATCAGCAAATTAGGTGATGACAATCCTAGATGCAACTAGCAATATAATTATACTATTGTCTCTAGTTTAATAGCTTAATTACTATTTCTACCACAATTTTTCCTATTTCAACGGGAATGTGGCCCAGGAGTGTCAAATAGATAAATCACAAAAATAATTTCAAAAATCAACCAATCTATAGAACAAAGTTTCTAGCATATGCTTAACACTTTACCTTATTCTTCGGAGAAATAAACTACATACATGAACCATCATTCAACTGCTATCTTTGAAAACATGTTTTTTTTGATTTCCCTAGTAAACTATATGAGTCAGCTTAGCCTTACAAATACACTAAAGTGACTTGGTATCATATTCATATCTGGCTTTGATCAATGGATAGGTCGATGGTCAGGCAAGGTTCAGAAGTCTGATAAACTACTTGACTTTAAAAAAATATTATTGTCTCGTTGGCACGTTTGGTAGAACAACTGCTGTGCACATCGATGGGTCGTGAGAGTTTTTAAGGAGAGGATTAATTTAGAAGAGAAGCTAAAAAAACAGGTAGAAATAGCTATAAAATCTGGACTAAGGTCAAATATGAAGTACAGGTTATTATAATATTGTGTAATTTACATTTGATAAATAAAATTAAAACTTCCACACAGAAAAGTTATTATCAAATCGAAATATATATAAGTAAAATTTTAATTAGGCAACCAAATTTGAATTAGCATATTTAAAACCGGTGACCTCCATCCAATTTATTCTGTAATTGATAGAATACCTTTAGGATCAAAGGTTAAATCAAAATTAACCGCTATGCAGAAAATAAACGGTTATCAATTTATCAGTTGATAGGTTAAGTGCGATAAATTGAAACAGAAACTTTTCGGAACGTAATGATTGGTTTTAAAAAAAAATAACATTAGTATTGGAAAAGTTACTCTATATAGATTTTCGATTGAAGTAGTTTTTCCAAATTCAAAAATACATACCCGCCATAGCTCCTAAACGAAAAGTCACGTAGGAAATTAAGGATCGTACACACTTATTTTTATTAAAATAAAACGTAATTTCCTCTTAAATCTAAAATAAATATCGTATCAGTACCACAGAAACTAATACTTTCATGCAACTAAAACCTAACTGTAAAATGTAAATTGCAAGTTGAAACTGCCAAAATGACAACGACAGTTGACTTAAGTCTTAAAAAAATATATAGAAGAAAATATAATAAATAGACGTGTTTTTTCTTTATTTTTTGCACAGAGATTATTCGTTTATTCATTTATTCATACATTTTCTTCCTCGTAGGTACAGTTAACGTACACTTAAAGAATGTCACATACATATACATTTTACATATAAATTAACAGAACAGACACATTAACAGCAATTCATTTAAAAATAATGTCACAATTTTTACTGACAAATATCCACATAAAATAACATAACAACCATGTCAAATAAAATCACAATACACTTACATGTGTAAAACTTGGGTCACAAATTAGTTAAGTCACACATCAAGTATGTTTTCCAAAATATAATTGTCAAGAGAGAAAATAATATATAGGTAATTATATTTAAATCTTACCATATTATGTAATATGGTAAGACTCAAGTCGACATTTATATTGTAAAGGGGTTTTCATTGTAGAGAGGGGCTGTATCGATCGTAGTTGCGAAATAAAACTCTTGATCAGAAGGTATTAATGTGAAGGAATGAATGAATGAATATATTTACAGTAAAAATGATTAAATATAAACAATAAAAATAGTACAATAATATAACATATAAAAGCGAGTTGGTAAAAATAAGTTGATCTGATTGGTGGATTCAGATCACGCCACATCGCGTGCGTGTGCGAGATGGAAACTTGTTGAAACTTGTACGCGCCCGCTATTGTTATAAATACGGCACACATCCCGCGGCGGCCTCACATTGCATATCGCGAGCTAGAGCTCGCGCGCGTCGCGCCGCGAGTTCAATCCGAGTCCGCGCGTCGAACGGGTCGCTCCTCACTGCACCGTCGGGGTACCTCCTGCAGCCTGTGCTCGCCGAGTCTTGCATCGCAGATCCTCGCACGTACAGTTACGAAAATAGTTCTTTTTAGAACTGTCTGCTTCTCTGTTTCTGCGATGATAGACGTCAGCTTGTTGATGAAATAAATATGTTGGTGTTCTCTTATTTTTCCTCTTCCTCCTTGGTAATTGTAGCAGACATCAGTTTGATGTCTGTGAGGTACAGGTAATGAGGTATTGAAGTAGCCTGGTATATTGGCTGCGCAGGTAATAAGGTAATCTGGTATGTAGTGCAAGGTAAAGGTATATGATAATAGTAACTTGACTATTTACGATGGTAAGTATATATGTATGCACCTACATAACTCCCCCTCAAGCGAAGCGTACCGGCAGTTTTATTTTGCGGCCGGCACGTGTCCTTGTAGGCACTAAGCTTGTGTGCGTGCGAGTTGTGTTCACTGAAGCGTGACGAGTCGTTGCTCTTGACCTACTTTCGCGCTCGTTCGAATGTGTGTCTTCGCTGCGAAGTAATACGGTCGATTTTTCTGTGTCGTCGCTCGGACTTGCTTCATTTTCTTCTGAGACGATATACGCTGGCTTGAGGCGATCTATAGATATAGTAGATATACGGTCGTTGACTTTTATTACGAAATATTTCTCTTTGCGTTCTATAACTTCAAATGGACCGGTATATGGTTGTTCTAAGGGTTTTCTTGATGAATCTGTGCGTATGAATACTTTCTTGCAAGTATGAAGATCTTGATGAATGAAGATAGGTCTATTGTTGCTATGTGGTTGCGTAGGTACTTGAGGTTTGAGTGAGTTAATTGATTTTCGAAGTTGATCGACGAATGAGTTGTCCAAGGTTCGATGTGACAAAGTTTCATTGAAGAAATCTCCGGGTAGTCGTAAGTTGTATCCGTAGGTAAGTTCGGCGGTGCTTAATCCGTTGTCACTTCGCATCGCTGCGCGAAGTCCAAGTAAAACTGTAGGTAATTCTTCGTCCCAGTTATTTTTTCCTTGTAGTCTGGCTTTCAGCGCTTGTTTCAATGAACGATGCCAGCGCTCAACGATGCCATTAGACTGTGGATGATAGGGCGTAGTACGAGATTTTTCTATTCCCATAATTTTCATGAGTGACTGGAACAGATGGGATTCGAACTGGCGACCTTGGTCGGATATTAGTGTTTTAGGAACGCCGAAACGAGATATCCAGTGTTCGTAGACTACTCGGGCGATGACGTCAGATGTTATTTCGCTAGTAGGTATTGCTTCGGGCCATCTTGTGTGTCGATCTATTATTGTTACTAAGTACCGATGTCCTTTCGCTGTAGTAGTGAGCGGTCCAACTATGTCTATATGTATGGTTTGGAATCGTTCGCTTGGCGGGAAAATTCCTATTGCGCTCGATGAATGGCGTTGTATTTTGCTTCGTTGACATGATAGACATTGCTTCGCCCATGCGCCCGCGTCGTGGTTAATTGAAGGCCAAAAGTATTTTGTAGATAATATTTTACGCGTTGCGCGTACACTGGGATGACTTATGTTATGAACTGCGTTGAATGCAAGTTTTCTATATTGTAGCGGTAGGTATGGACGAATATTTGAAGTTGAGGTTTCGCAATATAACTTGATATCGGTGTTAGGTATGTTTATATACTTCAATGTGATATTATTTTGATTTTTGAGTTCTTGAATTGTAGTATCGTTTTCTTGAGCTTGTGCGATCTCTTGATAATTTAATGTTGTAGGTAAATTAATTTCTTCTATACGGCTGAGTGCGTCGGCGACTATGTTTTGACTTCCGCTGATATGTCGTATGTCGGTGGTGAATTCGCTGATAAATAACAGTTGTCTCGTTCTTCTAGGTGTTTCTGAAGGTGAAGGAGTCTTCGTTAGAGCGAATGTGAGCGGTTTGTGGTCGGTGAAGATAATTAATTCACGTCCTTCATAAAGTTTTCTGAAGTGCTTCATTGCCATGTAGATCGCAAGTAATTCTCTGTCGTAGGTACTGTACTTGATTTGCGCGTCGGAGAATTTTTTCGAGAAGTAGCCGAGTGGTTGCCAATGGTTTTCGACGTATTGTTGAAGTACGGCTCCTGCTGCTTTGTCGGATGCGTCGCTAAAAATAGCTAACGGAGCTTTGTGCACGGGATGAGTGAGTAAAGCGGCGTTTTTGATGCTTTCTTTACACGATTCGAATGCTTGCGTTGCCTCCGGGGTCCACTCGATTTTGGTTTTATCTTTTTTCTTCGTGTTGTGTAGATATTTATGCAGTGGCTCTTGAACTAAGGCAGCGTTTTTTATGTTTTCACGATAAAAATTAAGCATTCCGAGAAATCTTCGGAGTTCCTCGACGGTTGTAGGCTTCGGAAAATCTGAGATTGCTTGAATTTTCTCGGTAGGCGGTTTGATTCCGTGTTTTGATACGACATAGCCTAGGAATTTGACTTCTTCTTTTCCAAAAACGCATTTTGCGGGATTGATAGTGATTCCGTATTCTTCTAGTCTTCGAAATACGATGCGTAGATGTTCACGATGCTGCGTTTCGCTTTCAGAGGCTAAGAGCAGATCGTCGACGAATGAAAATACGAAATCGAGTCCTCGCAGTACTTCATGGATGAATCGTTGGAATGTCTGTCCTGCGTTCTTGAGTCCAGGACACATTCGAGGAAATTCGAATAATCCGAATGGTGTGATGATGGCTGTCTTCTCTATGTCTTTTTCATGATTACATATCTGTTGATATGCGCGATTTAAATCGACTACGCTGAATATAGTCTTGCCGGCCAGTTGATAGGTGAAATCCTTGATGCGTGGTATGGGATATCGGTCGGGTTTTGTGATTGCGTTCAGACGACGATAGTCTCCACAGACTCGGATATCACCATTTTTCTTCGGTACGACGTGAAGTGGTGATGACCATGGGCTCTTGCTTGGTCTGCATAGGCCTTGTTGGATCATATTTTCGAATTCTTTTTTCACTTGTTCGTATCGATGAGGTGGAATAGGTCTTGCTCGGCAGTATATGGGTTGACCAGTTGTTTCGATGAAATGTTCGACGTTATGTTTTGAGTTTAGCTTCATTGAGGTTATTCTTGTTATGCCGGGAAATTCTTCTAAAATGTTGTGATATGTTTGTTGTTTGTCGATGCTTCTTATAGTAGGAATACTTGTTGAAAATGCAGGTACGTTGATTTTCAGGTTGGTTAATCCGTCGATTAAACGTTGATTTTGAAGATCGACTATGAGGTTGTGATGCTTTAAGAAATCCGCACCGATGATAGGCTTGGATACTGCAGCTACGATGAATTTCCACTTGTATGGACGTCGAAGATTGAGATCGAGTTCGAGTGTTTTCTCCCCGTATGTAGGTATAATTGTGTTGTTGGCGGCGTAAAGTTGGAATGGGAGTGGTTCGCATGTTGAGCCTTTCTTCTTCGGTATGACCGATATATTGGCACCGGTGTCGACCAAAAAAGTGAGTTTCGTCTTCTTGTCGGTAACGAATAGGCGGTATGACTTTTCATGAACGCTGGATTCCGCCGCAGCCAACGTTCGATTTAATTTAAATCTTGCGTGTTGTTATTAATATTCTTGATGAATGAACACGGCGTCGTACATTTTCTGGCTTCTTTTCCGAAACGGCGATGATAATAGCAGTACGGAGATCTTGATTGTGATTGTGATCGCGATGATGATCGATGACGCGATGAATTGCGGAAGCGGTTGAAATTACAACGGCTGTTACGATGATACGGAGATGAAGAATTTGATTTTAATTCGGCGATTTCGAGTGAAAGTTTTTCTATTTTCTTCAGTAGGTATTCAGCGTTGACGTTTGAAGATGATTGATTTTTTTCGGCCATAGTGAAGAAATTTTGGGCAGAGTAGCAGGCTTCTTGCTTTATTTTTCTATGCAGAGTAGCAGGCTTCTTTCTTGCCGGGCAGGGATTTCTTCTTTGTTGTTCTTTTGGGCAGAGATTCTTCCTTATTAATGTTCTGCTCGGGGTCACCACTGTAGAGAGGGGCTGTATCGATCGTAGTTGCGAAATAAAACTCTTGATCAGAAGGTATTAATGTGAAGGAATGAATGAATGAATATATTTACGAAACGAAACGTGTTGTCTTCGTCTTTCCGCCCGCCGGAGGCGGCGGAAAGACGGAACCCTGATGTCGCCATGGAATGGCATGCAGGGGAAAGCGGGGTCGCGCCCTATCAAAATAGGGCGGTCGTTGAAGTGGGCGCAGAAGATGCGCTCTCAGGCGGTCGCCGGTTCGCTCCGCGGATGAATCGCGAAGCGGCACTGGCGGTGAGAAAAGGACTAACTATATGTAAACGGTAAAAATAATAAAGTTAAGATTAAAATACGCTAATTAAGAAATCAGCGCATTAAAATAATAAAGTTAGAATTGATACCGTTACATATAGGGGACGTTAAGATGGAAAATTGCACGCGTTTGTCTCGCGGAAGAACCGCACCGGGTGAGACCCCCGGTTGCCCGGGTGAGGCCCAGCGAGGGACCGGCAAGACCACAACGCGCGCTGGGAGAGGAGGTGGGAAGGGGGATGTCGAATTTCAAGTTGGCTGCCGACCTATAGATAGATGAAGAAAGAAAAGATTGCAAACAAAAACAAACAAGACCAAGCGATTGCACCGGATAGTAGTGCTAATTATGAAACAAAAAAAAAAAAAAAAAAAAAAAAAAAAAAAAAAAAAAAAAAAAAAAAAAAAAAAAAAAAAAAAAAAATATACTAATAAATAAATAAGCGAATTTTGAATTTTGAATTTAAACGTAAGCTATAAAAGAAAATTAAAATATACAATAAAATAAATAGGATAAGTACACAATTAGGAAAGGTATAGGTAGGCAGGGATATCAATTGATTGTTATTAGCGTCTAGGTGTTAGTATTAGATCGAATTGACTGCCGGTTTTTAATGAATAAAAACCGGCAGGGAAAGTCAAATCAGGTAAAAAGTCAAAATAAGGGCTGCCGGCTCATAAAAATGAGACCGGCAGGGAAAGTCAAGTCCGGTGAGAAAAGTCATAGTAAGGGCTGCCGGCTTATAAAAATAAGACCGGCAGGAAAAGTCAATCAGGTAGGTGTCAAAGCCGGTGTTGTCGTCCCCAAGCGCGCTAATTCGCGCGGGAACGCCCGGCGGTGCTCTGGAGGCCTAGAATGGAGGGGGGCGATCTGCTGGAGGTGCGGGAAGCGGGAGGCGTCCGCACGCTCAAACATCCGCGTCGCCAGCCCCTCGATGAAAGAATCGAGGCTCTCCAGGCGGAGGTCCCGGGCGATGGTTGCGTTCCTCACGTACCGTGGCGCCGCGACTATGCGTCGACAAGCGATGCTCTGCACGGCGCGCAGGCGCCGCCGGTTGGTCTCGGCGGCCAGCTGGAACCACGCTGGAGCTGCGTACGTGAGGTGGGGACGAATGTAAGTTTTATAAATCGAGAGTTTTGACCGGATCGGCAGGTTCGATGCGAGCACGGGGCGCAGCTGGGCGGCGGCCGCCTTGGCGCGGCCCGTCGCTGCGGCGATGTGCTGGCGCATCGTGAGCCGCCGGTCGAGGGTGACGCCCAGGTATTTGACCTCTGGACGCCACGGAATGTCTTCGCCGAGGAACCTAAGGGGAGGAGGAAGTCGTTTCTCCCCGAAGACTATGGCCTGCGTCTTGGCCGCGTTCGCTACAAGGCGCCGCTCCTCCAGCCAGGCGGGCAGGAGGTCGAGCGTGCGCTGCAGCTTCACGGCGGCGTGGCGGGCGTTGAGTGAGGTGGTGACGTACGCCGTATCGTCGGCGTACAGGGCCACCAGCGCACCCGCAGACGCAGGGACGTCGTTGGTGTAGGCGGTGTACAGGGCAGGCGAAAGGCAGCTGCCCTGCGGGACCCCCGCGGCTATAGGGCGGGCGGTCGACTTGGCCCCCGCGACAGCGACATGAAAGCGCCGGTCGCGGAGGAAGGAGGCGACTATCGCCACCAGCCGGCGGGGGAGCGTCGTGTCCAGGAGCCCCGACACGAGTCCTGCGTGCCAGACTCGGTCGAAGGCCTTCTCCATGTCCAGGAATACCGCCACGGCCGTCTCCTTCTTGTTGAGGGCGGCCGTGACCGCGTGCAGCACTCTGGACAGCTGGAGGGTCGTAGAATGTTCGGTCCGGAACCCAAACTGTTCGGGCCTCGGGGTGATGTGCGCGCCGAGGAAGGGCAGCAACATCACCTCGAACAGCTTGGATTGGGTGGAGAGCAGCGATATGGGGCGGTAACTCGCCGCTCTCAGGACATCTTTTCGGGGTTTTGGAATCATAATTACCCGCGCCTCTTTCCAAGGCGCGGGGAAATGGCCGGTCCGGAGGATTGCGTTAAAGAGCCGCAGAAGGGACACCGCCGCGCGGGGAGGCAGGCGGCGTAGGGCGGCGTTACCGATGCCGTCCGGACCGGGAGATTTTCGTAATTTGAGTCTCGCCGCAGCGCGACGCAGCTGCGGCGGAGAGAAAAATATGGGGACTTCGTCTGAGGGAAAAGGCGCAGCGAGACGCTGCGCGACGTCGTTTTCGACGGAAAGGGCGCGGGCGGGGTCGGCCGCGGGGTTTGGAGTGAATTGCTCCTCTAAGTGGGCCGCGAAAAGTTCGGCGCGGTCCGCTGCGGAGTATCGCAGCGTCCCGGACTCGTCGCGGAGCGGCCGGACAGGCTCGGCGGCACCGCTGAGGCCCCGGCAGAGGCGGTGGAGGCGCGACCAGTCAGTGGTCGCGTCATCGAGGGCCCGCTCCCACGACACGGTCGCGTGGGCGTCGAGCTCGGCCTTGACGCGGCCGGCGAGTGCGCGCAGGTCGGCGCGCATGCGCGGACAGCGCGTCTGCTGCCAGCGGCGTCGGAGGGCGCGCTTGCGGCGTATAAGAGCCAGCAAGCGCGGCGGCAGCTCGGGGTACAGCGCCGGCACGGGACGCTCGGAGGTGGCGGCGGCGAGGGCGCTCTGCACGCTCGCCGTATATTCGGCTGCGAAAATATCAATTAAAGCCGGGCTGTCCGGCGGTGGCGGCTGCGGCGCGTCGTTGAGGGCCCGCTGGAAAACCTCCCAGTCGACGCACCGTCGCATCAGCGGGCCGCGCGGCGGCACGGGGGTCGCGTCGGTCAGCGTGACGACAACAGGTTGGTGGTCGGACAAGAATTCGTCGACGACCACGTCCTGCGTCATCAGGCAGGAGACCCCCCGGTGCACCACGATGTCGAGAACGTCGGCCCTGTGCGCAGCCGTACCCGAGTAATGGGTCGGGGCGCTCGGGCCGGAAATCTCAAAATCGTGGAGTTCTGAGTCGTGTAACAGGCGGCGCCCGCGCGTGTTACACACGCAGGAGTTCCACGCTGTGTGCTTAGCGTTCCAGTCGCCCGCCGCGATAGTATGGCGGGCAGCGCCAAGCACAGCGCGGACATCGGCGGAACTATACAGGTGGGTCGGCGGGTGGTATACCGCGACGAGAGCCGTCGCGTTTCCCGCCAACTCGACCTCGATGCCGAGCGCAGAAAGCGGCCCGGCGAGGTCGAAAGCGGGCAGCTGGCGGTGCGGGATGCGCCGCCGTACCAGCACGGCGAGGCCCCGATAGGCCTGGCCCATCGGGGACGTCTGGTCGAGCCGGTACACCGCGTAACCTGCACAGGAAAGTCGATGGCGCGGCGCTAGGTGCGTTTCGCTCACTAGCGCCACGTCGATGTCTTGGGATCTCATTATATTTTTTAAATAGGCGGCCTTGGTACGCAGGCCGCAAGCGTTCCAATGAAGGAGCCGGAGGCCCCCCATTAAAGTTGGCGCGCTCGGGATGGGCGGTGCACGGCCGGCGCGGGCCCCTCGGGAAGAGGGGCGCTGCGCTCAGCTTGCACGGCCAACAGGAGGTTAGTGACCGCGATTAGGGCCTCCTCCAGCGTGGGGCCCCCCACGGTCGGTAGGCGGCTAACTGGCGCGCGCGAAACAGCGCGCGCGGGCGGGGCAGTGCGGGTCGCACGCTCAAAGGGCGCGACAGTGGCCCCGGGCGCACTAGACGCCTCGGGGGCGCCCTGCGCTGCAGCGGCGATGGCGGCGCGCTTGCGCCGGCCGCCACGCCGAGAGGCGCGCCGTGGGCGCGGTTGCTCGGCGTCCGCGGGCGCCGCAGCAGCAGCAGCCGCGGCGGGAGGCGCGGGTACGCCGCGCGGACGCGCAGCGGCCCGCTGAGAGGGCCCCGTGCGCGCGACGGTGCTAGCGCGCTTGTTGCGCGCCTCCGCCTTGAGCACGGGGCAGCCGGAGTGGTTAGCGGGGTGTGCGCCCCGACAATTGACGCAGGTGGGCGGCTGGTCACGTGGTCTCGGGCAGTCAGTGGCCCGATGCTCGCCCCCGCAGCGCACACACGCCATAGGGCGGTGGCAGTGCTGCGAGGAGTGGCGGAATTGCTGGCACCGGTGGCACTGAGCCGGGCCTTGCTTTCCGCGCCAAGCCTCGATCACGACCCCGGTCATGTACAGCAGCTCGGTATGCTCGTAGATGGCCGGGGTGATGCCCGGGGTGCGGCGCAGGATCGCCAGGTAAATGCACCCGGGGCGACCCTTGCGCGCTTGGATGGGCCGCACGTGCTCGGGCTCATAGCCCAGCTCGCGCAGCGCGTTCTTGATGTCTTCCGGGGCGGTGTTGACCGGGATTCCCCGGATGCACACCTTGACATCTCGTTCTGCTGGAACAGAGTAAGAAAACCAGCAGACACGCGGATCCGACCTCTCCAGATCGGAGAGGTAGCGTTGCACGACGCGGTATTCCTGCTCGTTCTCTGGAGTGATTCGGTGGCCCGAACCGAACGCCTTAGCGTTGGCGGGCCGACCGAGGAGCTGCGATATCTGCCCGAGATGGTGGATCCAGTCGGGCAGACGTTCGATCACTATGGGAGGATACCTGGGCGCGGCGGACGCCGCAGGTCGGCGTGCGGGCTGGCGCGGCACCGTCGGCGCGGCCGCCATGGCCGCGTAGGACGGCGCAGCGGCGGAGGTGCTCGGCGTCGCGGTGTCCATTGGCACCGCGGAGACCGGGGCAGCGGGCGCAGCGGGGCGCGCAGTGGGCGCGGGCGGCGCAGTACGCGCGGCCGGGGCGGGGCGCGCAGCTTGCGCAGTAGGCGCAGCTTGCGCAGTGGGCGCGACAGGCGCGGTGGCGCGCGTATCGCGCGCAGCGGGGTCAGCGGCGGGCACGGTAGGCCCGACAGCGGGCCCGGCAGCGGGCGTGGCGGCCGCCTGAGCGGCGGCAAGGCGGCGGTGGACCCGTGGATCACGCTGCGACAGCGGCGCGACCGTGATCGGCCGCATCCGCTTCGGCATCGGGTCCACGGTGTCGACGTCGGAGTCATCGTCGTCGTCGGCGGGGCGAGGTCGCCGGAGGGGAGTGAGCCGCGTATCAATCGCGGCAAGCTCGCGGGCCTCCTCCGGGGACAGGTGGGCGTCGCTAAACAGCCCCTGGGCCTTCAGGGCTTGTTCGCGGCTGCTAATACTGGCTGCCATCACGGCCAACATGGCCGCGCTGAGGCAGCCGGACTTGGCTAGTGTGGCAGTAGTGAGTATGTCCGCGCGTAATTCGGAACACGGGGACAGGCGGGGTGTGGCGACGGGTTCGTCACTGAGTATGTTCATGAGCTCGCAGGTAGAAAGCGGGGAAAACACTGTAAGGGATTCACCGGGAGATCGCGGCGGGGATTGAGTCCCGGGCGATGAGGAGGCCGAACGCGGTGCCACATCGTCAGATGCGGGCTGCGCGAGGTCGACCGAAGCGGGAATCGAACCCACTGTACGAGGAGTGGTATGCAGGTCGGTGGCGGAATGTACATCGTCGCGCACTAACACTGCACTTTGCGTCACTGATGCGGCGGAGTCCGCAAACATCGGCGCTGGCGCGCTTCCATCGCTGTGCGAGCGAGAACCACTGCACGAGCGAGAGCGAGACAGACGACCAGATGACTTGCCGGAATCCATCGCGATGAGTCACACAAAAGGGAAAGTTGCAAATTTAAAAAGTTAATTTTAAAAGCACTGGGACACAGGCACGAACGGATTGTCACTAAGTGTACGAATCACGAACGAAAACACTGAATATAACGCGCACTGACTTTTTCGGGAGAACTCAAACCCCGACTACGACCGTTACCGGGAGTCAAGAGGCGAGAAAACACGAAGGAAGCGAAGTGAAGGCGGTCAACTCGCTCAACAAGACGAATATTTTATAATAAAATATCGAATTGATGAGGAGGAGCGCGAGACACGTGTGCGATGCGTTACAGACTGTCCGAATATATTTACAGTAAAAATGATTAAATATAAACAATAAAAATAGTACAATAATATAACATATAAAAGCGAGTTGGTAAAAATAAGTTGATCTGATTGGTGGATTCAGATCACGCCACATCGCGTGCGTGTGCGAGATGGAAACTTGTTGAAACTTGTACGCGCCCGCTATTGTTATAAATACGGCACACATCCCGCGGCGGCCTCACATTGCATATCGCGAGCTAGAGCTCGCGCGCGTCGCGCCGCGAGTTCAATCCGAGTCCGCGCGTCGAACGGGTCGCTCCTCACTGCACCGTCGGGGTACCTCCTGCAGCCTGTGCTCGCCGAGTCTTGCATCGCAGATCCTCGCACGTACAGTTACGAAAATAGTTCTTTTTAGAACTGTCTGCTTCTCTGTTTCTGCGATGATAGACGTCAGCTTGTTGATGAAATAAATATGTTGGTGTTCTCTTATTTTTCCTCTTCCTCCTTGGTAATTGTAGCAGACATCAGTTTGATGTCTGTGAGGTACAGGTAATGAGGTATTGAAGTAGCCTGGTATATTGGCTGCGCAGGTAATAAGGTAATCTGGTATGTAGTGCAAGGTAAAGGTATATGATAATAGTAACTTGACTATTTACGATGGTAAGTATATATGTATGCACCTACATCATCTATCATAAATTCGTTTATATTGTAGTATGCTCTTTGTGTAAGGGCTTTTTTAATGGTGGCCTTTTTATTCTTATTCAGATTATTGTTCTTGATAACTTTTAAAGAGAATAGGAACTCATACATTACCTGAAAAGGCATGAACTGAAGACGAAACACACAAAGATTTCTTTAGCAATAATCGGTAGTTGGAACACAGGCGTAATTTTATTATGCTTCTCATTTCTAAGTTTGTTTATTAGTCTTATACATTTTATGAAAAAGATTTCACTCACACACACCTCCAGTTGGACCGAACCTATTTTAGAAGTTTCTCGAAAAATGTCAGTCCAATAATAATACAAAACATATTAATAATTAATTATAATATAATTATTGTACTGAATGTAATAGCATAATATAATATTATGTAGGAAGTATGGTATGGATATTAGCAAACCTGCATCCGAGTTGATTCAAGCCAACCGTTAAATCGAATAAACCCGAATCGGAAACTCAACTAGCACATCACTAATAAGTCAAACTGAAATTTAAAAAGCCGTTGTATTTTTATTGTTATTGTATTTTTAAGCATTTTAATTATTGTATGAAATAATTTATTACTCACATACAAAAATGAATTCTTTTGACTTAAATTCAATTAGTTCAGCGTTGAACCACCCGGGCAGGACTGTGAGTGGTGTGGATTTTTCTGGACGTTCGCTGAAGTTGGATACCGCTAATGATGGTTTGTATCGTGTTATTAATTATTTATTTGTCTTGACCCTTGCTTTAAACATTACTTATGTTAAAAACTATTTTGTTTTATTTTCGTAATGAGTAAAAAAGTTAAGATTTATGTTATGCGTAAATATAACCTCTAAATGTTTTTACGGAAACATTTGAAGTTTTAGTTGAAATATAATAATATTACAAGGTTTGAATGTCCAAACCATGAAACAGGCACCAAGAAGATTTGTATAATATTGTTATTTATCTATGTACGAAACAAAGATTATATTTATTAACTTTTAAATGTGCCATAGTCTTTTATTATGTATATTTACTTTATGTGTGGCTTAATTACTTATATTTTATTATTATATTGGTGGTCAAAAATGACAATTCAAAAGTTAACTTTATATTACAGCTTATTTGAATAGAGATATTTTTGAGTATAATGCGTTTAATAATATGTTTATGTTGAGATTCCAACCAAGCATTCGGTGATATAATCATCAGACTGTATATGGGTCTTTCTTCAAATGTTACAAATTCACAAATTCCATTGAATAAAAAATTCAAATTTAAATGAATACTTCATTGAATATACATACATGACGTATGACTATGTATTTTAACTAGTGCACTATTTATTTTTTTGATATTTTCAAGTTAACATATACTTTTTAAATAAAAATAGCATTAAATCTCATTACCGGTACCGGGTTTATTTCAATTTATCATGTATTTAATAAATTTATAGTAAATCTAGAGCAAAGAACGTAAATTTGGCGATTGTGTCTGAAAGTCTAATAATCATTTAATGGTCCGTATTAATAAAAAATCTAGTTTTCTAAATAATGTGTTGACATTACGCTTTTAAAATGTTGTTACGGAAAAAAACTCATTACCGGAACTGTAAGAGGAAATTTAGATTTAGACGCGACTAACTCCTTTGCAGTTACCACCATAGCGTGTTACGACTTGCCCACTAATCAAGCGGTGGGCAAGAGCAACAGCAAGACGAAGTATGCAAAAATTCAGGCTAAAATCACAGTAGATTGTGTATTTATGGAGTTTGGTTCAGTTTGTGTTTCATTACAAGTCCGCTTATAACTTGATATAGGGCAGGAGCCCCGGTTGTGGCCACTACCCCGGTTTTGGCCACTTTCAACTTTAGAGGTCAATAAATAAGGCATAGGAAACAGACTTGCTTCATTGACTGTGTTAAAAAATCCTTTGTCTATGGCCCGTTCTGGTAAATGACAGTTGCGACGTCTTATGCTTCAAGACAATTTTTTGTGGGGTATTTAAGTTTTATCGGAAATTTTCTGGTACTTTCTTAAGGAAAACCTTAAGAGACACTAGGTAAGTAATCAATAAATATCTCAGAAATCTTTTTACTTTTTGTTTTGGATTTGATTGAAGCCTACTAACAGAATGTCTAGCAACATAGTTTTGAGTTATTTTGTTACTCATTTAAATTCTTAGTGTTGGAAAGAGGGGGTGGCCACAACTAAAGCACTAATTTGTACTTTGCTTGGGTTGTGGCCATGCTTGTGGCCACAACTGACTCCAATACAACATTAGTTTTGGCCACTTTGTTTTTAGTTTGTGTTTGAAAAAGAAAGAATAGACAAAGAAAAACAGAAACAAAGTAAATTGAAAAATATATCGGATGATGGAGAAAAAGTGAAAAAGAAAAAACCTAAAGTGAAGAAACAAGCTATTCAAATCTGGGAATCAGAATCGAAAAAGAAGAAGAACGATTTTCTGTACGAGATTCGGACGATTCAGATGCTTCAGAGGGACTATTAAATGAACAACTAATTGAAAACATTCGTATAGACGAAAAAACTATAGATGACTATGAAATAGTAGGTGTTTTGTGATTTTTTTGTACGTTGGTGAGCATTTTGTCGACAAAATCGTCTATAAGTGAAGAGCTTGTTTTGATAAATGCAGAAATGTTTCATGAAATGAAAATGGCCAGATAAACCAGATTTAAAATATGCTAAAACCGACATAAAACAAAAAATCAAAACACCACAGAAGACAAATTTTAAGCGTGAGTTTAAAATGCGTGCCTGAAATGGCAAAATATTGGGAATTTGTAAACTGTTAATTACCTACCTAACAATAAATAATAACTTCTATATAATTATTTCTTTTAATTTCGTCGAAAAATCCGGAAATTCCCTTACTAATTTAATGGCCACAACTGGTGCATTGGTATGGCCACAACTAGGGGAAAAGTGGCCAGAACTGGTGAAATCACACCTTTTATATTTAAAACTATATAAAAAAAAATATATTGACCCAAATCAAACATCGCATAAAAACTTTAAAAGGTAAATGTATACGCTTCACTTTGATTATTTCAAACCGTCACATTACACATTCTTGTAATTGTAGCGAATTTTTGAACATAGAAATTCTCTTAAAGTGGCCAAAACTGGGGCTCCTGCCCTATATTTAAAATTATTGTATTCGTGTGAGAATAATTGATTCAGTTTGTTGCAAGCTTACTTATTTAATGAGTAAATACCATTTAGTATCTTTACAAAAAAGTATTATAGCCTAAAAGAGCTTATTTTTCATAACCGTGTCCTTCATTACCGTCGTTTACCGTAGCTTTTTTGTAAAGCAGAAAACGGGATGGGAAGAAGATAAGATTTCTATTCTATAATTGACATTAATAACGAATTTAAATAAAAAAATAATAATAAAAGAAAAAAGAATTTTAATAAGTACAACGCTGATGAATTACTAAATTTTTTGAATTAAAGAAGATTTTTTTAAAGATTGTTGTTTTTTTTTTAATTTATTTATACTTTGAATATCTAAGAAATTTAATAAATCGAAATAAGATGATTGATTATCGCCAAAGCTTTTCTTTTATATGAGTTTTGATTAATTTAATATAACAATAAAGACTAATAACATGTTATTTTTTTATTACAATCATTTTGAATCATTACTTTATCTCTATATTTCACTACCGTATACTCAAAAATCATTACCGTGATTTGTCACAATGTTTGAGTGACTATAACTCGTTCAATATTTGAAATACATACGTGCCTTTTAAATATATATGTAAGGAATTAAAACTTAATACATCAATACAATCAAATCACAATAAAGATGAAATTTTGCAAAAACTGAAAAAAACGCGCAAATATTGTCTAAACTGGAGAAAGACCCATATATTGCAACTTATTAACCTCAGGGACGTACAGTTGTCAATATGTGTAAATATTATCTTAGCGTCTTAAAGCATTGCTTATTATTGGATTAAGGATTTATTTTTATCTAGACGTCTATTCTAATATTATAAAGAAGTAAGATTTGTATTTTCGTTTGTTTGTTACTATTTAACTCAAAAACTACTGAACCGATTTTAAAAATTCTTTCACCAATAGAAAGCTACATTATCATTGCACCTGTTCCTTGCCAGGGCGTGTTGCTAGTATATAATACATAAGAATAATTTTCACAGCCAAACCCATTGTTGACGCTATCAATGCCTGCCCGGATCTCCAGTATCTCACACTCACTGGGAACACCCTGGGTGTGGATGCCGCTAAGGCTATCGCTAAGGCATTGGAAAACCACCCGGAGCTGAAAACTGCTCGGTTTTCTGATATGTTTACCGGAAGAATGAAGACTGAGATACCACCAGCTTTGGTAAGTTTTAAGAATAAGAATAAATTTATTAGGTACAAAACAAACAAACAATAAGAAGAAAAAAATACCAAATCAGTTAAACATAAAGAAAAATTAGTTTGCAAGCTACCTAAATGGTGAGGTTACTCAGCTTGTGCTATGTCAATACTCTTGGCATAGCAATGGTTTTCAGAACCTCGCGGTTGAGGCATCAGCCAAAAATGACAAATGGTACACGTAAAACTTAACCTATTTCCTAAGAGATAACAAAAAAATTAAATGAAAATAAAGAAAAAACGTAAAATGCTCATAAGCAATAGTGACAGTTTTTGGGGGGCGACTGTTGCTCGCGTTCGTAGGCGTAGACACTAGATTCCCTACACGTGTCCCCTGGGCTGTGCTAAACGAGCAACAACAACTCTGGTGGTAGGCTTGATTGCCGAGGCTAGTCACCACCCACCTGATAGAGACATACCGCCAAGCGACCACAACTCGTGTTCCGGTATGAGGTCAGGTGAAGCCAATTAGGGGTAGGAAATGGGTCTGGATGATTGCTACATGTTTGTGAACCGGATCCAGTGCTTCAATGTTTCCATACCGGGCGCCTAGATTTGGAGGGTAGCGGGATCCGGAGAAACGGTTAACCGCTGGCCGACCGCAGGTTGTAGGGGGCCCAAGTAATGGACTAGCCAACTGTGAAAGGCTGCCCCGCCGCCTGTGCATAATCCCGGGTTGGCTCCAACGTGCCGGTTGGCGACCGGAAGAGAGGACCCGTTGGCGATATCTGGGGGGTTCCGGGCGTCCCCGCAGTCTCCAGTCTAGGTTCCCAACAGTGTGAAGAAATTGTTAGCACTTGGGTGGTTCTTTGCACGTAGTTTCATCCAACTACCATTTAAACCCCCGCCTATTATTTACTCTTAATTTAATGAAAAGGTCTAAGAAACATAGTAAGTGTCCACAGCGGCTGCACTTCCTCTCTTTACAAGTGCACCTCTCAAACATTCGAGGCTTGCACTCCAATATCAACTCAGTCCACCACCATCTAGAGACTGAAAAGCCGCATTTACTATTTCTTACGGAGACGCAGATAAGATGTCCGGACGACGCGTCATACCTCAGATATCCTGGGTACTCTATTGAGCATAATTTCCACCCTAAGGCCGGTGTCTGTGTGTATGTCCGCGATGACATCTGTGTTCAGCGTCTTAGTCACCTTGAAGAGCCCAGTTTTTCCATTCTTTGGTTAATGGTGGAAACAGGATTTGACATAATCATCTATGCATGTGTTTATCGTTCGCATAGCGGTAATTCGGAGACAACAAGGCTATTCAATTACCTCAGCGAAGCGGCCGATATTGTTCAATTACAGTACCCGAGCGCCCAACTTGTATTCTTGGGGGACTTCAATGCTTGTCACGAGCAATGGCTGTTCCCTTTCCAGAAGACTGACCATGCTGGCAGAGAGATCTTTAATTTTGCAACATCTTTCAACCTCTCTCAGCTGGTTCAGGAAGCGACTCGGGTGCCGGATATTGACACTCATACTGCCAATTGCCTGGACCTTCTGCTGACAACTGATCCAGACCGATATGTGGTCACGGTGTCCGCTCCCCTTGGCACGTCGGACCATTGTCTGGTGAAATCTGTATCAACATATTCTCCTCCCGATCCCACCGTGAAGGGAATGAGGAGATTATGGAGATACAAGTCAGCAGACTGGGATGAGATGCGGCATTTCTTTGCGTCTTATCCATGGCGATCAGTTTGCTTCTCTTCGGCCGATCCGTCGAGCTGCGCGGATGCTGTTGTTGATGTGATACGACAGGGAATGGAATACTTCATTCCTTTTTTTGATGTGCCTGTCGACAACAAAGCTAGACCCTGGTTCAATGCCGAATGCGCACGCGCTGAGTGCGAAAAGCAAGTTGCTTACAAAACCTGGGTTGATGCTCGATCCCGTAAAGCTCCGGACATTAGTGCCAAAAAGAGAGCATTTAACAAAGCTGCCAAGTCCTGCAAAAAGGCACTAAAGAGAAGTCGATTTGACCATATCAAGCGAATCGGAGATAGGCTTGCATCTTACCCCCCGGGTAGTAAGGCATTCTGGTCTCTTGCTAAAGCCGTTGAATCCAACTTCTCCCGCTCTTCGTTTCCGCCTCTGCTGAAACCTAATGGGTTCCTAGCTCATACAGCAAAGGAAAAAGCAGATATCTTTGCAAATCTATTTGCGGGTAATTCTCGTCTAGATTCTGGGAATAACTATCCTCCTAACATCCCACATCTAGGCAGTTATATGACCAGTATTCACATTTTCCAAAAGGATGTGTTAAAAGAAGTCAGAAATCTAGACGTGAATAAAGCCAGAGGACCCGATGGAATACCTGCATTAGTATTAAAAACTTGCGCAGCCGAATTGTCCCCGATCCTGACACGTCTCTTTCGCCTCTCTCTTAATTCTGGGTTAGTTCCTAAGTCCTGGAAGCTTGCCAATGTGCAGCCTGTACCAAAAAAGGGAAGTAACTACCGGCCTATTTCAATAACCTCCATACTCTCTAAGATTATGGAGCGTGTATTGAATCGTCGACTCCTTGCATACCTAGAAGAGAATGATCTGCTAAGCGACCGACAATATGGATTTCGCCAGAAACGGTCGACTGGCGACCTTCTAGCTCATGCGACACACTTATGGGGAGAGGCCATTGAGAATCACGGAGAAGCGCTAGCCGTTTCTCTGGATATCTCAAAGGCCTTCGACAAGGTTTGGCACGATGCCCTTCTGAGCAAGCTTCCGTCATATGGAATACCCCCCGTCCTAATAGCTTGGATAACCGACTTCCTGAGAGAAAGATCGATCCGAGTAGTCATTGACGGCTGCTCATCTGATCAAATGGCAATCAATGCCGGGGTACCTCAGGGGTCGGTTCTCTCTGCAACGCTGTTTCTTCTGCATATAAATGACTTGCTAAGGCCAAACATTTTCGGTTACGCAGATGATTGCACTGTTGCGGAGAGATACGTATCCAATGCTCGCGCTTCCAAGGACGAAATAAGAGCGAAGAGAGAAGCTTTGGTTGAGCAGATTGACCGTACCCTTCAGGATGTTTCCAAATGGGGTGATGCCAATCTGGTAAAATTTAACGCCACCAAGACGCAAGCGTGTCTTTTTACCGCTAAACGGAGTGCCCTAGACCTCACTCCAACTTTCCAGGATAAACAGCTGGAACTTAGTGATCACCTGGAGTTGCTTGGTGTCACGCTATCTCAAAACCTCAACTTCGGGAGATTTGTTGAGTCCAAAGCCCAATTGGCTGCGAAGAAGCTCGGAATCCTAGCTAAGGTGAGGCACTACTTCGCACCGGGACAGCTTCTAATTCTTTACAAAGCTCAAGTCCGTTCGTGCGTGGAGTATTGTTCTCACCTTTGGGGAGGTTCAGCCAAATGTCACCTGGAAGCTTTGGATGCAATGGAAAGGCGTGCCAAGAGGCTTATAGGTGACCCATTATTGGTTGATCGTCGATTACTAAGCCTTGACCATCGCCGGAGAGTGGCTGGTCTTTCGGTGTTCTACCGGTTCCACTTTGGAGAGTGTGCGTTGGAACTGCATAACCTGATCCCTCCTTCACCCTTTCATCATCGGACATCCAGGCGCACGGTGGGCTTCCATCCTTACCTGGTCGATATCCCTTCACTCCGCACAAGTCGTTTCGCCTCCTCCTTCATCATGCGAACCGCTAAGGATTGGAACTCCCTCCCTGCGTCTGTATTCCCCGATCAATATAACTTGGGCCTCTTCAAAACAAGAGTAAATAGGCATCTTCTAGGCAGTTGTGATTTACCACCTTGACCGCAACACCACTTACCACCAGGTGGGTTAGTGGTCAAACAACTGCCTATTAAGTTTAAAAAAAAAAAAAAAAAAAAAAAAAGTGTCAACCCACAAAATTCTAAAAAAGTAAATTGCAAAGGAATGGCAAAGGCCTCCTCTAATCCTTCTGCATTCCTTCCTGTCACCGCTACCCTAGTCCACAATGGT
The DNA here is from genome assembly GCA_905404175.1 of Anthocharis cardamines. Classification (NCBI taxonomy): domain Eukaryota; kingdom Metazoa; phylum Arthropoda; class Insecta; order Lepidoptera; family Pieridae; genus Anthocharis; species Anthocharis cardamines. The sequence goes on along the minus strand of FR989978.1, from coordinate 585,714 downwards.
ACCAATGTTTGTTTGTCATCTCATCTTGTTTGGTGATCTCTCCAACCTTTGCCATCAATTGGACCAAACTGTTTCCTGCTCTCTCCACTTATCGAAATTCCGACCGGGTAACGAACCATGCACCGTTCATAGATGGAAAACCCGTGAAGTGCATGTTGTGCATTTTGATTTCAGTCTATACATAGATTTCCAAATGCTCGAAATAAAAAGTAGGTTGACAGCACATCATTGACTGATGTTCTGTGGCTGAGGTATCACCTACCATCAAGTGAACCTCATGCTTGTTTGTTGATACCAAACATAATAAGCAAGTTCTTCCACTTTCATCAATGCTTTCATACACACTTGCCTTTTTATAGAATGTCCCCAAATTGATCATCCACAATATTTACAAAATAAAATTACTAACTAAAAATAAATTAACTACCATCTTGCTTTTAAGTTACTTGTTTTTTGCAAAACCTAAAAGTTAATAATGTAAATTATTTTATTTTCCAGAGTGCCCTCGGAGACGGCATGATTCTTGCAGGAGCCCGTCTCAACTCTCTGGACCTGAGTGATAACGCCTTTGGTCCGATCGGTGTTGAGGGACTCGCTAAGTTACTACAGAGTGATGTCTGTTCACAGCTGCAGGTATTAATATATTGTTAGTTCAAAGGTAAAACTCACTAAGTGTAATTTTGTATAAAAATTGCTACTATTGCTTATTTTAAGCGTACTTCTACGATAAGAACAAATTATTTATTATGAACAACAATACATAATTAGTGCTTCGTTCTAACTGTAGATTTAGTTGACTGTAAGATGTTATTGTTATAAAACCACGTGTAGAACATACGTTGTATGCTCTTTATGAAATGCATTTTTTTGTTAATTATGAATTATTCTTTACAAATTTGAGTTGTGGATGTCCATGAGTCATGGTTATTCATCGGACAACCCTGCTCGGATGTCCGTTGTAATAGAAAATAAATATATGTATCCAGGAGCTGCGTCTAAACAACAACGGTCTTGGTATAACTGGTGGTCGGTTGCTGGCCAAAGCTTTGTCAGCGAGCCCCAAGAAGTTGAAGATATTCATCGCTGGCAGGAACAGGCTGGAGAATGATGGTGCTATCGCCTTGGCTGGAGTGTTTCAGGTGAGTAATAATATAAAACAGGTAATATCTCTTATGTTCCGCCTGTTTCCTGTTCCACGAAAAGTTCCAAATACCTGTTACAAAATAACAGCCTGTTACAAAATAACAGCCTGTTACTGTATACTCATACACATAGTATGTTTGATGTTATGTGACCTGAATGAATATTGTTAAATATAATTATTAATGTAATTTTTTTACATTGTGCTATTGGATTTGCCGTTCTACTGAATAAATAAATAAATAAATAGGCAAAAGGTACCTTTCATTAGAGTTAATAAAGAAAACTTCTGACTCGTCTGAGAGATTTTGTTATCTTATAGAACAATAACTGTTTTTTCAGTATCTTCGTTATAGTTACAGTTACTGTTATTTTATGATACCTGTTATATTTAGCTGATACAATAAATACGCTTCGATCAACCGAAAATCCTTGCAAGAGAAAGTAGATTCTTTCTCAGACTAGTATGCGAGGCTTCTGCAGTAAATTTCAATTAAATTTTATAGAATATGGGCTCATTAGAAGAACTAGCCATGCCACAGAACGGAATATACCACACGGGTATATCGGCTCTCTCTCAGGCCTTCACGCAGAACCCGGGACTCGCCTGTCTCAACCTCAACGATAACACTATTGGACCTAAGGGGGCTGTTGCCATCGCTACCGCTTTGCCCAAGTAAGTGCTGATTACATACACTTCGGTTAATAAGAATTTAACCTCTTTTGTAAAGTCGGCTAATAAGAATTGAAACTCTTGTAAAGTCGGCTAGTAAGAATTTAAACTCTTTTGTAAAGTCGGTTGGTAAGAATTTACACTTTTGTACAGTCGGCTAATAAGAATTTAAACTCTGTAAAGTCGTCTAATAAGAATTTAAACTCTTTTTTACAGTCGGCTAATAAGAATTTAAACTCTTTTGTACAGTCGGCTAATAAGAATTTTAACTCTTTTGTACAGTCGGCTAATAAGAATTTAAACTCTTTTGTACAGTCGGCTAATAAGTATTTAAACTCTTTTGTACAGTCGGCTAATAAGAATTTAAACTCTTTTGTACAGTCGGCTAATAAGAATTTAAACTCTTTTGTACAGTCGGCTAATAAGAATTTAAACTCTTTTGTACAGTCGGCTAATAAGAATTTAAACTCTTTTGTACAGTCGGTTAGTAAGAATTTAAACTCTTTTGTACAGTCGGCTAATAAGAATTTAAACTCTTTTGTACAGTCGGCTAATAAGAATTTAAACTCTTTTGTACAGTCGGTTAGTAAGAATTTAAACTCTTTTGGAAAGTCAGTAAAGGCGATTCTTTGTATATTTGGCAGTCCCTAAACTATTTGGTTTTCATGAATGTATTTTTTTGTAGATTAAAAAATCTAAAATCAATAAACTTCGGCGATTGTCTCCTGAAGAGTAAAGGCGCCAGCGCACTCGCGAAAGGACTCAAGGATAACTCGGTTCCACTGGAGGTCAGTTTGTATAGAATACATCGACATGACATTGAAAATTCAATTTAGAAATATGAAAACTAGCAAGAAGAACTCAGCAATTTCTGAGCAATATTATATTCTGACGCTGATTTTCAGTATTTCAACAAATTCACGCATCGGTTTCGGCCGAAATATATGAAAAAAAACTAAATTTATAAAAATAAAAAGCGAGTCAGGGGGATGTAAAAAGAGAAATAGAACAAACCCAGATTTTTTAAATTTTTTTGTTTCTCTGTCTGTTTATCTGTTCGTCTGTTTGTAGAGGCTAATCTCCGAAGATACTGAACAAATTTTCTTGCAATTTTCACAAATATATTAAGCAAAGCCTGGGACAACATATAGGCTTTGTTTCATCAAAATCGGTTGTGGGAAAGAAAAGTTATCATCATTAATATATTATTTTAAGGCACTATATCAACAAATTGCAATGAAAACTGACTCGCGTCGAACTTTTTCGAATTATCAGATGTCAATTACAGTTTGATATGGAAATGAAATAGTTTATACTGAAGGATCCTTCTGTCTTAAGTAATTACATAATAAGCTAACCTAACAATATCTTATAGTGATCATATCAATGCCAATATTAAAAATCTTTGATGTTTAAAATAAATAGATTGGCTCGGCTATCGCATGAAATCACAATGTATCTTTTTTTATTTTATTAAAAACATAATGTATCTCACAAGTAATACATATTAAATTAGATTGTTTAGTGCGATTGCCAAGTCAATCTATTTATTTTAAACATCAAAGATTTTTAATATTGGCATTGATATGAGCACTGTAAGATATTGTTAGGTTAGCTTATTATGTAATTACTTAAGACAGAAGGATCCTTCAGTAGAGACTGAATAAATTGACCGACTTGGTATTATATGGATCTCACAACTTTTTACGATAGAAGAACTGAGTTGCAAGACTTGGCTTTTTTTACAATTTATGTTTTTGATGGCATCTCATTTCTTTTTGTAGATAGTCCTTTTCTTAGTTTATTTGGATAAGAATTAATACAAAGGTATGGATAACATAGTCTGATTTTGATCGGCATTTTTATCAACTTTTTAATGTAAAAAAGTAGTTATAGTGACATAACTACAATAGTTGGATATATGGTCTCGTGAAGTTTTTTGTAGATTTTGATATGTATTATAATATTGTAGAACGTTTTTTTGTTCTATCATCAATACTTTCCGCAGCACATGCGATGAAAGACATTTTATGGCTAATTTTTTTACACCTTGGGTTGTTTTTAGTCTAAGGGATTTCTAAGGATCTCTATTTTTTTTATTTTTTTTTATATCTTACTCAGTGATAATGTAGCTTTCTAACGGTAAAAGAATTTTTAAAATCGGTCCAGTAGTTTTTAAGTTATTCATTACATACAGAAATACAAAAAAAAATTGTATATCTAGAAAACTGGACCGAAATTTCATAATATTGTAGTTTTTCCTTGATTTATAGACTAAACACTAATTGTATTCTAAATTTCAAGTTTCTATGTCTGCTAGAAGTGCCTTAGAGTTTTGGTGATCGGTCAGTCAGTGAGTGAGTGAGTGAGTGACAAATTATCAAACTTTGACTAGTTATAATTCTTAAACTACTGGTTCAAACAGAATGATATTTGAAATATACGGAGTTTATACAATGCCTGCTTAGTAACTGAAAATTCAGGATTCTAGTTTTATCCACAACGAAGTTATAGGGGGTCGAAAATGGCCCGAACTACTTCGAGAAAAGGATAGTACGGCCGTGCCGCTTTTTGCTCGACTTGGCGGGGGCACTACCGTGCCCCCAGATTTCGCCATTTTCAATTGAATATATGATATGAAGAAACCTTGCTCAAAAGCTCAGCTTAATGTGAAACCTACGCGAACGAAGTCGCTGGCATCAGCTAGTATATGAATAAAAACGAAAGAATATTAAAAAACACTGTATTATACCGGTATAACTCCCATAGTAAATTAACCGGTATTCAGTCTGGTATAGATTATGTATTTTTCAGTCATTAGATCTCAGTCACAATGAAATAGGCAGCGTCGCTTGTATGGAGGTGGTGGACGCGTTGAGCGCGCTCCCGGACTGCTCCGACAGACTTAGCCGGGTGGTGCTGGCAGGTACTGTACTTTTTTTTTTTTTTTTTTTTTTTTTTTTTTTTTTTTTTTTTTTTTTTTTTTTTTTAAGTCAGATATCGACAGCCGAGCATGAGGTTCACTTGATGGTAGGTGACACCCCAGCCACAGAACATCAGTCAATGATGCGCTGTCGTCCCAATTTTTACTTCGAGCATTCGGAAATCCATAGACTGAAACCGAAACGCGCAATATGCATTTCACGGCTTTTCCATCTATGAACGGTGGTTCGTTACCCGGTCGGAATTTAGATATTCCTCCCACCCGATCAATGCCCGATGTTACCAGACGTGGGGAAAACATGCTTACAGAAAATTATAAGCACGTGCTCCCGGTGGGATTCGAACCCACGACCCATCGATGCGCACGGCAGGTGTTCTACCGAACGCGCCAACGAGCCCGTCATACTATATTACTAGTTGTTTTCAAAATTCAAAATCATTTTTTCATTTAGGTAACATAATGTACACTTATGAACGTCAAAAAAAAAAAACATACCAGTTCTCAAATCGAGGGCGTAGAACGGACGAGAAGAACTTTTTGTAATGCCTAAACTAAAAATATAATAAAATTCGCCTTCATATCACTGTTTTAGCTAATTTGGATCAATATTGGCCCGTGTCACGCTTTTTGGCTCATGTGGATGAATATTGGCTTCTGTAACGCCTTTTTGGCCATTTTGGACCAAAATACGCCTTCAGAATGCTATTTTGGTTGATTTTTAGCGCATATGTATCGCCTCTCCGCTGATATAATTCAAATTTGGTATGTCTTATATGATTTAGATCAATATTGATCTTCGTATCGCTGTCTTACAAGGTTTGGATCAGTATTGATCTTCGTAACCCTATCTTGGCTTATGTTGATCAATATTGGCCTTCAGAATGCGAATATGGCCGATGTGGATCATTATTGGCCTTTATAATGCTATATTGGCTTTTGTGGGTCATTATTGGCCTTTATAATGCTATATTGACCGATGTGGATCATTATTGGCTTTTATAATGCTATTTTGGTCTTTGTGGATCATTATTGGCCTTTATAATGCTATATTGGCTTTTGTGGATCATTATTGGCCTTTATAATGCTATATTGGCTTTTGTGGATCATTATTGGCCTTTATAATGCTATATTGGCTGATGTTGATAATTATTGGCCTCTATAATGCTATTTTGGCCTTTGTGGATCAATATTGACCTTCATAATGCTATTTTGGGCTTAATTGTATGCTTTATTGGCGTGCTCGTACTATAATTTGGCGATTAAAAAGAGTGTATAATATAAGCGTGGGGTGCTTTTTAAGATATTATCAGAATGATAATCACTCTACTCATATCTGTCAATAAAATATTTATAACTATTGACACCATGCACCCCACGCTTTTTTTAAAATAAAATATTTTTAACACTATTCTTAATTTAAATTTATTAAAATTTATTTTCTATTTTTTAGTTCGGTTTTCTATAAAAAGCGTGTTTTTTTTAGTTTTTTTAAACTATTATTTATTTTATATTAAAACCGCGTTAAAGGTTTTTATTTGGTCGTGAATGAAAACATATATTTTACAGGTAACAGTTTAGGAGGGGCGTCGAATAAAAAGACGATAAAAGACAAATTGGGTCCGTCCGCGGAACTTAGCGACGGGGAGGGCAGTGAGGACGAATGTAAGTGGGATTTTTTATATATACTACTAGCAATTGCCCCCCCCCCCCCCCCCCCCCCCCCCCCCCCTTGTGTGTTGAATTTCGTAAAATCCGTTCTTAGCTGACCTCTACTCGGCGAAAGGAATATTCCTACCATATTTCAAGTCGCTACGCCTTATGGTTCCAGAGATATCGTGATGAGTGACTATATAGGTGGAAATCTCTTTTATATATATATAGATATTATTTAGAACTCTTTATTGCATTTGAATATACAACAATAATAAAATTCTTAGAAATAAATGTAAACAGTCCAATAGGCTTTATCGCTCTCAGCGATCTCTTCCAGGCAACCCTAAATAATAAAAGAAATGGAGAATATTCGTGCAGGTAGTACTACATATTATTACATTTATGCATTTAAAACTAACGAAATGAACAGAAAAGGATAGTTAAGAAGTAGTACTAATATTATAAAGAGGACAATATGCTTGTATGTTACCATTTAACTCAAAAATGACTTGACCGATTTTAATAATTCTTTCACTGCTGTTTGTTCTTCAGCTACATTATCACCAAGTAACGTAGGATATATTTATTTCCAGAAATAATTAGGGATCCCTACTAAAACATGAAAACTATAACCCAAGCTATAATAACTACAGTAATGTATTTATAAAAAAGGCAAAAAAATCACGTTTATTGTATGGCGCCCCTTAAATATTTATTTTTAGTGTTTTTTAGGGTCTAACATGACAAACACTTAAAGCTAGACTTTTAATATCAAAAATAGCTATATTTGTCGATCGAGATATCTTTTCTATCAAAATTGTCGATATCGAGATATCTTACATCTTAGCTTGTCTTCTCTTGTCCGTGAGATGTCTCGTGGCGGTCATGCTAGGCCGGCCTAAGTATGCATTTCATTAAGACCTACACGAAAATTGAATAAAAAGAAGGACGTCCATTTTTGAGGGCAAATTTCACACTCTGCTATGGGTAATAATACTGGCAATACTCATTTTTCAGATGTGTCAGATTCGGAAGAAGAAAAATCAGAAGAGTCAGAGTCAGAAGAGAACTCGGAAGATAGCGCGCCGGAAGACGCGCAGCACATGGACACGGTGCTAGATATGGGGAAGGAGATAGTGCTAGATACGTCCGGTGAGTGTTGCCAGTGTGGGGGATTTACCCAATTTTGGGGGACTTTTTTTTTTGCGATGTTTTGCAGTTTTAGATATGTAAATAAGAATGGTAATGCGATAAAAAACACGTTTATCGCAAGCATTGAAATTTAAAGAAAAAAAACTTACCGGATTTTGTTTTGTCGACGAAGTGTGACAAGGGTTCCCGCCCCTTCCCGATCCTATGTTTCGTTACGTCACATATCAAAATGTTAGTCACACTAGGGCGGGGGGGTTTCACTAATGTGACCAACTGTGATAAAGACGGGGAATGGGTAAAAAAATTAGTGTGACGTACCTTATGGATGACTTGGGCTTTTTTGAAAAATAATACTTTTGCCAAATTTGTTTATACATTGTTTTTGCAGGTGTAGAAGAAATAGAATCGGATGTGGGGAGATTCATACAGGAGCCGACAGTGGAGAACTTGACGCGGCTGGGGCCGAACGCGGCGCACGTCATAGACACGCATTTCCAGGTAATTCAAAATCATTTATTCATTTAGGTAACACAATGTACACTTATGAACGTCAATAACAAATACATATTAAATGCTTCTAATTGCACTTACATTATCGTGGGAACAACACGCAAACACATAGTCGAAATAACTAACAACACCACATACACGAATTCAATACGTAATATGACCATTATTATAAATATACTAGCGACCCGCCCCGGCTTCGGACGGATACAAAGATACTGATGTGGTGTCAGTATTATTTGGATACATTTATTTTATAAAAAAAATAAAATAAATGTCATCAAAAAAAAAAGGTTGGACCACCCTTATCACTTACGGGTATGAATAATTTACGTTTACGTCCTATTCTCAGACTTACTGAATATACACACAAAATTTCATAAGAATTGGTCAAGCCGTTTCGGAGGAGTTTTGTTACATACACATTACACAGTGACACGAGAATTTTATATATAAGATTTACTGGTATAAGAACCTGACTTTTGTGACGCATCTTCCTTTTGTAAACATAAGAAATCGCATTTATTTTGGAAATAAGGAAGATTAAAATGAAAAAAATTGATCGATTCTTTTGGCTAAATTATATACCGCTAACCCTATTTCTTGGTAAAACAACATAAGTCAAGAACAATTTTCAGGTATTTCATTTTTTTTTTTAATAAACTGAAGGTTATTCGCTATTTGTGTTTTTTACCACTCAATGACTAAATTAAGCACAAAAATGACCTTTAAATCTCATATTTTGTTTGTGCATAAAACAGTTTTTATTGATTTCTGAAAAGTTCTAATTCTTATAAGGTTTTTGAAATGACCGATTCATTTTCAGTCGATACACGACCAAGAGAGCCTCATACAAGCGTACGTAGAGGCGCTGTGCTGCGTGTCCGGTCTGTCCCGGCAGAGCTCTGTGGCGGGTGACGTCGCGCGAGACCTCTACCCGATGCTGGTCAAACGGGCCAAGCAGCAGTGGTTGCTCGCCAACACTGTGCTGTCGGCGTTGCAACTCATCAAGGTATAGTTTTACGGCTAAATGGATCAATATTGGTCATATTGACGCTCTTTTGGCCAATGTGGATCAATATTGGTCATAGTAACGCTTATGGCCAATGTGGATCAAAATTGGTCATACATAGTAACAATGATTTGGCTAGTGTGATCCAATATTGGTCACATCAATAACGCTTATGGCCAATGTGGATCAAAATTGGTCATACATAGTAACAATGATTTGGCTATTGTGATCCAATATTGGTCACATCAATAACGCTTATGGCCAATGTGGATCAAAATTGGTCATACATAGTAACAATGATTTGGCTATTGTGATCCAATATTGGTCACATCAATAACGCTTATGGCCAATGTGGATCAAAATTGGTCATACATAGTAACAATGATTTGGCTATTGTGATCCAATATTGGTCACATCAATAACGCTTTTGGCCAATATGGATCAAAATTGGTCATAGTAACGATGATTTGGCTAGTGTGATCCAATATTGGTTATAGTAACGCTTTTGGCCAATGTGGATCAATTTTGGCCATAATAACGATGATTTGGCTGCTGTGATCCTATATTGGTCATGGGAACGCTTTTGGCCAATGTGGATCAATATTGGCCATAATAACGATGATTTGGCTGCTGTGATCCTATATTGGTCATGGGAACGCTTTTGGCCAATGTGGATCAATATTGGCCATAATAACGATGATTTGGCTTCTGTGATCCTATAATGGTCATAGTAACGCTTTTGGGCAATGTGGATTAATATTGGCGATAGTAACGATGACTTGACCAGTGCGGTTCAATATTGGTAATATAAATAACGCTTTTGGCCAATGTGGATCAATAATGGCGATAGTAACGCTGTTTTGGCCAATATGGATCAATATAACTCTACTTAACGCTCTTTTGGCCAATTTGTATCAATATTTTTTAAATCTTGTTGCTTAGAACCAAAAATTTTTTTTTTTTCAGTCAGAGAACAAAAACTTCAAAGTCCGTTGGTGCATCCCGCCGTGTTTCAGCATCCTCGCGTCTCAGATAGACGCTCAGTACTTCCCGGCGGCGCTGAGAGACACGCTGCGATTCTTTATCAGCAGCAAACTGCAAGCGCTGCCTCCAGACGTTAAAGCCACAGTCGATATGCACCCTAATCTGCACTTGTGATAATAAAAATATGACTCGATACTGTTTTTTATTTAAAGCCTTTTTTATGTTAGACTAGCAACGCGCCCCGGCTTCACACGGGTGCAATGTAGATATACTATAGACAAATAGCCTATGTTACTCGCTGATAATGTAGCTTTCTATTGGTGAAAGAATTTTTAAAATTGGTCCAGTAGTTTTTGAGTTTATTCATAACATACAAAAATACAAATCTTTCCTCTTTATAATATTAGTATTGGTATAGATATCGACAGATGAGCATGAGGATCACTTGATGGTAGGTGATACCCCAGCCACAGAACATCAGTCAATGATGCGCTGTCGACCTATGTTTTACTTCGAGCATTCGGAAATCCATAGATTGAAACCGAAACTGTATTACTTAAATACTAAGAGCGGTGGTTCGTTACCCGGTCGGAATTTCGATATTCCTCCCACTCGATCAATGCCTGAAGTTATCAGACGTGCTGTCCCGGCGAAATTCGAACCCACGACCCATCAATGCTTACGGCAGGTGTTCTATCGAACGCGCCAACGAGCCCGTTAAAAAGTTAACTAATGAAGCCACGGATACAATAGGGGACAAATGTCTTGCGAGGTTGCGACACGTGTCGCCATCGACGTCGAGTGAAATAGTGCGACGTTGCCGGAATTCGCTCGACATGTCTGGCAACATCGCACGACACGTCACAAAACATAACATTCCTAGTTTAATTTAAAATAAAGAGATTTGATCAAAATTGATTTTTTTTCATTTACCGATTATTGGTACAAATATACCGATTTTACATTTGACTTTCGAAATCACTGATTTAAAATGACAGTTTGACTGTAAGTTGACATGATGTTAAGAATTTAAAAACAATGGAGTAACCTAAAAATACTAAAAATTAAAACTAAATAAAGTAAAGCCAGTAAAGGAACATGTCTTTATTAATTTGATATTTTATAATAGTTTTTCTTAAAACAACATAAATATAATGTTTATAAGAGAATAAATAAATATTTAAGAAGAATTACAGTATTTACTTCAGTAATAACTAGCAAGTAGTTTCTACTTATTGTAAGTAATACAGTGCGATAATTATAATCATATTTATTTTTAAACAGAGACATATAGACAAAACATACTTTATACAACATTACCATAACTAAGGATTACAAGAGCTATGTAATGCAATTTATTTTTAAAAAGGATACCCTATTCTCAGCTTGAATTAAAGTGCTTACAATTAATAAATATAAATATTAAAGATAATTAAATTAAGAAAACTATACAAAAATATTCTACAACCCTAATCAGAAACTTTAAAAAAAAAACTTAACTTTTATATGTTATAAAACAAATTCATTAAATTAATCAATAATTTAGAAACAATATGCTTATAGAAATTTACTAACCCCTTCAGGGATGACACATGCATAGGTTGTTTATTTTTTTTAAATTATAGATATAAAGTTTTTCTGCTCTGGTGAACAATTTGGAATTGAATGTTACCACGTTTATGCTTAATAGCGTCGATATCTGTCTGCTAGTTGTTTGTAAAATGAACAACTCAATTTAAAAAATAATAATAAATTCGTTGTTATTTGACTTAAAAGTGTCTAAGAAGAGGTTACGCTTAGAGATCTCCAAACCCACTGCTAGAGCTAATGTATCTCATGTTTCTTAATCTATTTTAGATAATGGGCACACTACTGCCTGAGCTAAAGTATCTCATGGGTCTTATTCAATTTTAGATAAACAATGTGCACACTAAAGATACAACTACAATTTGGCGGTGGAGCAGAGTTGCTATTTGACAAAATTAAAAAACGGGAAATAGAACTGCCAGCATTAAAAAAGTACTTTCCAGATTGCCAGAATGAAAAATGGACGATACGAGAGTTGCTTGTGTGGCTAAAAGATAATTTACTAAGGGAAAGGCCAGAATTATTTGTACAGGTAACTATTAACTTCTACAATTTAAATACTGACTATACTTAACCACTATTCATCAGTTCAACATAGGCGGATCTAAATAAGGGCTTTTGGGGCCTCAGCACAAGGCTCCGTGGATTTAGGGGCCCCAGCCAGATCACCTTGAAGACAATTTATACTAACCGTAACAGCTTCTAAATAAATAATGAAAATTTTAGTTTATTTTGGTTAATGTTAAGCGACAATATCTCAGCTATGAAACAGAGAACTATGGTACAAGCTTGAGGAGGCCTATACTCAAAATGGAGTTTATACTCACTAGGAGAGAACAGCCGACCTAGCATGACAACCGCGACAAAATTTTGTCTACCGTTTTCTCGTGGTTTAATTGATTATCTCTTTGTGTCTTCCCGGTCTAACATGACAATTGTACTTAAAACTTGACTTTTAATATCAAAAATAGATATATTTGTCAATCGAGATATATTTTCTATGAACATTGTCGATGTCGAGATATAATATATCTCCATATCTTACATCTCAGTTTGTCTTCTCTCGTCCGCGACATATCTCGTGGCAGTCATGCTAGGCCGGCAGCAAAAAAAAATTACATTTATTTTATTTGTAAAAAAACAGAACATGAAAAAATGGCTTTATTATTTTTATTATAAATGTTACTTTAAATATCTGGTTCGTTGGCGCGTTCGGTAACACCTGCCGTGCGCATCGATTTGTCGTGGGTTCGAAACCCACCAGGACGACATGTTTGTAATTTTTTGTAAGCATGTCTTCCCCACGTCTGGTAACTTCGGGCGTTGATCGGGTGTGAGGAATATCGAAATTCCGACCGGGTAACGAACCACCATTATAGATGGAACCGTGAAGTGTACATGACGCGTTTCGGTTTCAGTCTATGGATGCTCGAAGTAAAAAGTAGTTCGACAGCGCATCATTGACATCAGTCAGTCAGTTCTGTGGCTGGGATATCACCTACCATCAAGTGAACCTCATGCTCGTCTGTTTATATCTAACTTAAATAAGTGATTAAAGAAAATTAAAAATTTGATATTTGAAGTTGAAATGAAAATCTCATAAAGATGAAGAAATAATCTTTCCAAAACGCTCAATTTCAGGGTGAATCAGTACGGCCAGGCATATTAGTTCTAATTAATGATGCAGACTGGGAATTGTTTGGAGAATTGGACTATGAAATACAAGAAAATGATACAATTATGTTTATATCGACTTTGCATGGTGGTTAAATAAAAAATACTATAAGAATATTTGTTTTATTCAAATTCAAATTATTATTCATTTAGGTAACACAATGTACACTTATGAACGTCAATAAATTTTTTTTAATAATTTTACATTTACTGCCAGTTCTTAAATCAAGGGCGTAGAACGGACGAGAAGAACTGGCAATAAACTCTCCGCTGCTCTTTTTAATTGCCAAGATTTTTATTTTACAAAAAGTTTGTAAGGAGCTGCAACAATTACACCATGCTCCACATGATATCGTGAAGTAGGTAATATTGGGAAAAAAGGTTTTTTTTTTAATTTAAGAACAATAGAATCATGTTCGTACAAACTACAGTAAGTGGTAAAACAACGAAAAAAATATCAAACAAAAAGTTGTTTACTACGGAATTTGAAAGAAGTTTTGTGGGCTCCCCTAAATCTAGTGCTGCTAATTTATTGTACTATTATTTTTACAAGTCTTTCTTCTTCCTCCTGCCCTGTTCCCTTTTTTTATTTGGGGTCGGCGCAGTATGTTCTCTATTTCCATTCACTCCTTTCACTCGCCATATCATCAGTCACACCTCTCAAACACATATCATTCTTCACACAGTCAATCCATGTTTTTGGCCTCCCTCTTCCCCTATACCCATCCGCTTTCAATTTTTTTAGATACATCATCTCTACTCATAACATGCCCATACCAAGCCAAACGATTACCTTTCAATTTTTCATTCACTGGCGCTACTCTCAAACTTCCTCTTATATAGTATAGTTTGTATTTATTGTAAAAATAATAGTACAATAATTACTTCGTTCAAAAACAAATTCTTTTATTTAAATAATATCACTACACATTATAAAACAAGTCCTTCGCCACGTCTGTCTGTCTGTTCGCGATAAACTCAAAAACTATTGAACGGATTTTCATTCGGTTTTCACCAATATCACAGTGATTCATTAGGAAGGTTTAGGTATGCAGGTATCACCTACCATCAAGTGAACTTCATGCTCGTCTGTCGATATCTAACATACAAAAAAAAACCTAAATGTGGACATTATCCTGATTTGATCAATCCCTAATTGGACGCTGTTAACCAATACAGTGTCAACACACACGGTTGCCATTTTGAGAAAATTGAGTTTGAAGTTTTGGGTAGGTTTTATTAAATTTCTTTAAAAAAGTAACAGAAATAATATATTATTTTTACACTAAATGTATATAGTTTTTCTTGGTAGCAATCAAAGAATTAAGTGCATTATTGTTAAATATTTCAAACATTTTTGGATTTCGCGCCCGTTAGTCTTTTCAATATTTTTGCTATTAAAACATATTAAATGACTAGCGTCTGCCCGCGACTTCGTCTGCGTAGAATTAGTACTAAGGGTAGCTTATTTTTGAACCGAGCTGTTTTTTAATCAATCTCCGCTTAATGACGCTGCACTCAAGTCAATAATATCGTGATATTTTTTAAACCGTTCGTCCAAATTACTTGGTGTAAAAGTCAAAGTTCATCTATATTAAATACTGAAAGCAATAAATGTATCAATTTTGATAAGAATTAGCTAAATACTCTAAAAATTGCAATTGAAAAAATGAATCAAATTTAAATGTATTTATGGCTCATAGTTTAGGGTATATTGGCTTCCACATAAAAGGTAGATATATGCTATCGCGGACTTTTATTTAGAACTATTTAAAACAAACAATCCCACCATACATTATATTCTTGTAAATCCAGTGGGTTAGGCAGCGCACGCCAAGATAGCTCTCAGAAGGCAGGAATTTTTCCGAGTTACTTGATAGTTATCGTAATATTATGGCCAATATACACTAAAAACTGTTTATAAATTATAGCCTATGTGTTATTCTGATATATAAGCTATATTACTGTAAAGTTTCATCGAAATCCGTTCGGTAGTTTTTGCGTGAAAGAATAACAAACATCAATCCATCCATCCATCCATCCATCCTCACAAACTTTCGCATTTATAATATTAGTATTAGTATTAGTAAGAATAAGAAGTAAGATAAGAAGATTAGTAAGATACATATCTCTTTTGAAATATGTACCAGCTCATAAGGAAGCGACTGGTATCAAAATTTTCTTTTTTTTTGTTATGTAATAACGGGTAATTATTTATCTCTAGCAACACAGCGAGACACACTTAGCCGATTCAATATTAGATCATACATCACCCTTCGATAATAATCTTATGCAGTATTGGGGGTCCGATATTGCGTTTGAAAGCGAGGGGTCACAAATCTAAACCAATTACTACAAATTGGTTTTGCTTTTAAATCTTTTAATGCATTTTTTGGATTCTTGACGTCTGTTGTTTGTTTGACTATTGGCGTATTCTGACTTTGCGTGTTTTTTTTTTGTATCTATTAAAACAGAAAATGTTTATTTAGGTAACTAATATGAGAGGGCGCTGGCGTTACTCATAATCAGACGTGTTCCTTATCACTCCGTTATTTAAATTGTTTTTAAAATAGAAACTGTGTATTTTGTGTTCTAAACTCACGTTATATCTTGAGCTTAAGCAAAGAACTATAGAAATCAAAAACAGTATCTACTTAATTGTTTACAAAATTCAGTATTTTCAAGTATAAAACTTATAAGTGTGAAGTGACTGAAGTGATTAACATTTATTGGTGAAGTGGGTAGGAGCCTAAACTCTCTTTACCGGTCTGTCACTGCTGTCGTGCATCACTCCTCGGCGAAAAGCATTGCTTTATTTCAGACTACATGTTGTAGTGTGTTTGGCTAATCGAATCACACCGTGGGAAGTTAGGCGATAACCGTGGAATCCGAGTTCAATCCTCACGAAAGTCCGATTTAGAAATTTCTATTTTTCTCCTCTTATTTTATTTTTTTATTATTTTAAAGTTGATTATTTGATAATAAATAATATAAAATCTTAAAATATGAATTGCGCACTTTGTAGTAATGTTATCTACAGAGATGATCTTTTGAAATGTACTTCTTGTGGAGAGAATAGTCATTTCAGGTGTCATAACATTACAAATGCAGATTTTAGAGAACATATGAGAGAATATAGAGACAGCTGGCAGTGTGGCAATTGCAAAAATATCACCCGCCGTTTGCGCAACGATGATACTCCCATAAGATCGTCAAAACCCGTGCCACTGGATATGTCCTGTGATGCTGATAATATATCAGTCCACGATCGATCGGACTCCCAGGCAAGAGTCATTAACAATTTCTCACTTGAAGATATTTCCACACTTCTGGATACAAAGTTAGCTGCTATTAAACTACAACTCTCTAATGAAATAATTTCTGCCATTGATAATTTAAAATTGGAGCTCAAACAAAAAACAGACATACTCACAGGCAATATTGTCGAAATCAAAAAGGACATAAATAGTGTAGGCAACAGAGTCGATAGTCTTGAAATCGAAAATCAATTGCTGCGTTCCGAAATAGAATCTTTAAAGAACAGCTGTGGATCTGTTGACTTATCTGCTGCGCTTGAATCTGTCCAACAACTACAAATCGATCTTAATGACAATGAACAAGCGTTGCTAGTAAATGATGTAGAACTCACGGGAATTCCTGAGTTTGAAGGAGAATCCCTTATACACATTGCGTTAACTGTGGCCCAGAAATTATCGGTCAGTTTAGAAGAGCGTGACATAATCAGTGCCATACGTGTTGGCACGAAACCGAGATATGATCCGATGGTACAATCCGATTCTGAAATCCGCATCCGACCGCGCCCAATTGTCCTGCGGTTTGTAAGAAGATCTCTAAGAAACGATTTCTTGAAAAGCGCGCGTATAAGACGTAATTCCACCACTGCTGATCTCGGACTTCCACAACATACTATAAGAAAGTTCTACATAAATGAAAGGCTTACAAAGAAAAACAGGATAATATTGGCCAAAGCACGAGAACAGGCACGCGCACAACAATGGAAATATGTGTGGTCCAAAGAAGGGCGTATACTCGTAAAACGTTCAGACGCGTCTCACTCATCTACCCACTGGATAAGAACTGAAAACGACATCAAGCGTGTTTTTGACTTGGGTTCCTGTAATGAGAAACATAAATGATTTTTATAATGTTTTTTCGTCGCTTATGAATTTCTGTCCACATACTGTTCTTGTTTCTTGTTTCCTGATAAATTTGTACGCAATATTTTCATTTTCTACATTATGTCTAATTTTTTCACCAGATATCAATTTGTACTACTTAACATTTAAATCAAGTTACTTAATGCTCGTCCTTGTATATAAAGATACAATTTTAATAGTGTTTTTAAGTACGCCCATTCATATATTGTCATTTTATTTTTGTTTTGTATACAACTTAAATTCCACAGTCATAGTAGATATAATATTATGTAAATCTGTAGCACCCATCTCATTCCCTCCTTACCCTCATGTATTGTCTAACCTCATATCGATTCCCACAGCTCTTAATAATATATTTTTATTTTGCCCGCATCCCACTCGCGTAGTTGATATTTTAAAGTTACATTACTTTACATATTACAATGATTAAATCAAAATGCTTAAAGTTAGGTCTCCTAAATCCGGGATCGCTTGTAAATAAACACGATGATTTCATTCAAGCCATCGCTAAAGAATCCCCAGATATCCTTGCAATAAACGAAACATGGATAAGAAGTGGTGAAGAGGCACTAGCACCAAAATTACCTCACTATATTTTTCGGCATTCTCCTCGTAAATGCGGTTTGCGACAACGTGGTGGTGGCGTTGGGTTTTACTTGAGACGTGAAATAACAACCAAAGTTCTCCAATTCCCTATCCTTGATGACACCGTAGAACAGATGTGGTTATCAACTAATGTCAGTGGTAACCGTCTCATCATAGGCACGGCTTATCGACCACCCTGGGTCCGAGTAGACCTATTCTTGGAAGCCATCACATCATCAATTACTTCCTTTTCTGGTTACAAATACCTTATCCTTATGGGTGATTTCAATATTAATCTCCTCGACGAAAAAGATGCGAAAACGACTCAGCTAAGAGAATTCCTACATTATATGAGCTTAATAAACTATGTTACTACACCTACTCATTACACATCTCACAGTGAAACATTAATAGACATTGCCTGCACAGATGCCCCTGTAAAAGCTATATCAAGTTATCATATATCTGGACTAGGAGGGCACGCACTAATCCTACTGGAAATTAAAATGAATAAAGTAAAACCTCCACCGCAAAAGATTATATTCCGACCTTTAAAAAACATTTCATTAGAACATTTTAACGATGACTTATTGGCTATTAACTGGGAATACATTTTAACCTTAAATAGTGTCGATGCTATGGTAGAAACGTTTAATGAATACCTTATTAATCTCTATAATAAACACGCACCGGTAAAAACGTGTATCATAAAGAGACCATTACCACCTTGGCTCACAAGCAACGTACAGTATATGATATCTTTGCGCGATAAAGCACATACTAAGTTTTTAACTTCAAAATCTGATAAACATAGAGGTGAATATAAAGATCTTAAACATTTGGTTAATTGTAGTATCCATTTCGAAAAAAAGGCATATTTCAATCAACATATTAATCATAATATAAATAACTCAAAGCTCTTATGGAAAAATCTAAAAACCTCAATCCTTCCCAATTTTAAACAAACCGATACATCACTACCTTCAATATTTAATGATCCCGATAAAATAAATTCTCACTTCCTTGATGTTCCTGGATCTGACATCATAGATGTTTCCTATGTGTCTTTTTTTAAGTCCAATCGCTTTTCAACCAAAAGTTTCTCTTTCTCTACAGTAGATGAAAATAACGTCGCCAAAATACTATTATCTATTGACTCTAATGCCTTGGGCACTGATGGTATAACTAGAGATATGGTGGTACTTACGTTGCCTCACACCCTAAATATTATTACCGTCATTGTCAATAAATCGCTACAGTCTAGCACTTTTCCACAAGTCTGGAAAAATGCAATTATTCACCCTATTCCAAAGAAGAGCAACTGTACTGAGATAAAGGACTTACGTCCCATCAGCATTCTTCCTTATATCTCTAAAATACTTGAACGAGTAATACAGCAACAATTAGTAGAATATTGCGAGTTAAATAAAATATTCCCCTGCGTTCAATCGGGTTTTAGGAAGAAACACAGCACCGCGACGGCATTGCTCGATGTAGTCGACGAAATCTTGGTTGCACAAGACAATGGTACTGCCACCATCTTAACTCTTTTAGATTTTTCACGCGCGTTTGACTCAATCAATATAGATCTTCTCCTTACCAAATTAGAATATTACGGGTTCGATCCTCATGCTGTACAATGGTTTAGAAGCTATCTTAGTAATCGTACTCAACAAGTTCTTATACGAAATTTTAATGCTCTCTCGCAACCTAAAATGATAAATCGTGGTGTTCCCCAAGGAACAATCCTAGGACCGATTTTATTTATATTGTACACGGCCGACATAATACACGAAATAAAACACTGTCAATATCACCTTTACGCCGATGATCTACAACTATTTTTACCTATAAACGAAGCCATTTTCGACTCTAGCATTTCTAAAATCAATAGCGATCTCCTAAACATATCAAAGTGGTCCACAAAAAATTCTCTTATTTTAAATTCAACAAAATCAAAATTTATGGTAATTGGTTCGAAAAAGCAAGTAATTAATATAACACGTTTACAACCCAAAATTGAAATTTCTAATTCCCCTCTAGAACGCGTAGAAGAAGCACGAAATTTAGGTATTCTCATTGATAGTAGTTTGAAATTTGAAAATTATGTTCTTAACTTAACGCGTAGTTGTTTTTACCGCTTAAAAGTATTATATTCAATTCGTGAATTCTTAAGTGTTGATTTACGTATTCGTTTATGTGAAACACTAATTTTATCAAAAATAAGTTACGCTATGACAGTTTATGGTCCTTGTATATTAAAAAAAACAAATAGACTTTTACAACGCGTTCAAAATGCCTGCGCGCGATACTGTTTTTACATTCCACCCAGAACTCATGTCACACCATACCTAAATGAGAACAATATGCTTAATATAAGACATAGACTCAAGCTCTTTTATGCTAGCCTCTTATTCGATGTGATTCATACAAAATCTCCCTCTTATCTTTACAATAAACTCTCGTGGCGATCATTTGAAAAACGTAGACCCTGCACAAATGTTTTTTCAGTTCCTAAGCACAAAACGGCAGCGTTTAGGGGTAGTTTTAGGTTTCAAGCAACAAAATGTTGGAATGATATCCCACCACCTATTCGAGAGTTGAATTCTAGATACTCGTTTAAATTAAAATTAAAAGAATACCTCTTACATTTACAAGGAATCCAACATGGAACCTAGCTACCCCTGCTTCCATCAGTCGTAGTATCATTAGTTTATCATTTTTTGTTTATTTTAAATCATATTTTACTTGAATTCACGTTTCCATTTAAGTTTCAATTTATTATATTCTTCCTAATCCTATATCCTCTCTTAGTGCACGTTCTCCTTCATAATTATAACCCTTGCAGCCACACCTCTCAGTACAAGGTCCTGACAGAATAACAGCGTCGCAGCTCCGGCTACGACAAAATGCTGAGTCAGTTACCCTTTTCCTGAGGGTGAATACAGATATAAAAAAAACTATCTCATGTATATTTGATTGTTATTGTATTTTTTATCGTGTGTTATTTTTGTATTGTGTTTACCCTGAGAAATAAATGTTTTCTATTTCTATTTCTATTTCTATAAGATAAACACATAAAACAATAAATTAACAATTATAAGGTATGTTGAGTTGGTTTGGGTACGTAGAAAGGATGGATGAAAGTAGGGAAACGAAAAAGATCCTGAATCGCGCTATCAAAGTGTTTCCGAGCGCTCAGTATATATACAACATCTCGACATCAACCACTGGGGTCTTAGGGCCGGCCAGTCAGTGGTTCGACTGGTCGAGGATCCTCCCTTTAGGTTGGAGGAGGGCACACCTCCCTTCCTCCACAATGAAAAGAAGCGAAAGTGGTGTGTAAGGATCGGAGCATATGGAATTCCGTGATCTCTGCCTATCGCAATGGGAAAGAGGTGTGATGTATATTTATGTATGTATAAAATAATAAAAATAAAGGGAAATCGATAATAATTTTGTAACATTGAAAAACAAGTGGTGCCTGAAGCGTAAGACTCAGTATAAGCTGGGACAGTCTCATCACTGATTCTCAGTGGCTCTGATGGTGGGGCGCGCTGATAGATGCGAGAATAACATAATATTCAAATATTAACAAATAATCCGGCAGAGTTTTTTTTTATGTCAGATATCGACAGACGAGCATGAGGTTCACTAGATGGTAGGTGATACCTCAGCCACAGAACATTAGTCAATGATGCGCTGTCGACCTAATTTTTACTTCGAGCATTCGGAAAAAGATCTTAGATGAAATCAGTACCTATCAAAATAGATATAAGTGTTCAAATAACAAATAGATTAAAAAAGAATCTTCCAAATCGGTTCAGGCGTCTTTGAGTAATTGGGGAACATCATAAAAAAAAACGATTAAGTACATAATTAAGATTCTTGCTTGAAGTTGGTTAAAATAGCCAATTTACGTAGTATAAAACAGACGTTTGTCAGTTTCTTCGCTTACGTCTTACCCACGGAACAGTTTTTGATACGGTTTTCACTGTCGTTTAGAGAATTACCTATGGAAGGTAATGTAAAATATATACCTACTAAGTTTTTGTATAAATATTTAGTTATTAAAATATCTAACATAAAAAAAATACCAAAACAAGAATTTATTACGCGACATATTGACCAGGCATGAAAAGTAAAAATAAGATGAAATGTTCACTTTGCACTATGTCAAATAAGAAAATAATGTAAAGATAATGTCAGATTAAATATATTTTTTTACCAAATATACAACCACTTCAACCTTATTTAAGTTTATTAGATGAAATAATCGTATTTAATATTCCGACTTAAGGACTAGCATCCATGGTCATGCAATGATTAAAAAAAATCAAAATCAAAAGTTTTTTATTTCAAATAGGCCTTTGCAGGCTCTTATGAAACGTCTAGTTGCACGGTTCCAAAAAGTGGGTCTCATGGAGAAGAACCGGCAAGAAACTCCATGGACACTCTTTTCAACAATGGTTTAGCTTACAAAGACTCGGTTGCAAGGTATACAGAGATTCTATAATAATAATAATAATAATTAATAATATAAATTTCTCGTATCGTTGATTACCATTTAAAATTTTCTCTCACCACAATAATTGATTTTTTTAAAAACAATAGGCTCTTTAAAATCGCAGCGGGAGCCATGTTTTTGTAATATTCAATACAACGCCCTAAACGTAGTTGTAATGTCATTACTGGTATTAAGATTCGAGTACTGTCGCGTAGATATTACACATAATAATATAAGAAATAATGTACTTCACAAATTTTCTTCACTTTAACTTCTAAAGTGATCAGACTTAAAACTATTGATGAATTATAAATCTATGTCGAACTCACGACCTTGAAAACTGCATTCTCTTTATTTTATTAAATCGTGTAATGGAGCACATCAATCTATAAGCATCGAAAATAAATTGTAAACGTATACTTGAATCGATCAGATTCTATATATATATATTTTGTTCTTTTATTATTTTTAATGTAATTTTTACTAAATAAACAATTATGAATTGTCATTTGAAAAAAATATACTTTTGATTCATGTACCAAATTATTCTAAATTATATAACTTTCACGTGCTTGTTAAATACACCACGCCTCTTTCCCACTGCGGTAGGCAGAGATCACGGAATTCCATATTATGCTCCGATCCTTACATACCACTTTCGCTTCTTCCACTTTCATCAATGCTTTCATACACGCTCGTCGGTTTCGAGTACTTTTGACCTGCCGCTTTTGAAAAACGTACCCGATCTGAGGGGTGAGCACGAACAAGTATCGAAAGAGTATTCGTATCGTCGAACTGTCAGTTGTATGAGAAATCATTTGAAATTTCATACAAATGACAGTTCGACGATACGAATACTCTTTCGATACTTGTTCGTGCTCACCCCTCTGATCGAGGTACGTTCTAGCTCGACCACTCTCGACTCTATCACTCATACCAGTTTCATAAATATTTTAGTTTCCCTACTTTCATTCATCCTTTTTACGTGCTCAAACCAACTCAACATTCTGTTCTCAATTCTCGTCACGTCGAAATAAATGAAAAAACATTAAATATAAGTAGATATAGGTTCTATGTAGGTTCTTGTCACAAACATTCTAAGATAATTATAACATTTATTAAATTTTAAAAATATTTTTAATACCTTTTGTATACGACTGTACCCATCATACAAAGGTAAAGAGGGTTCCGACCCCATCATATCCTTGACATTTCTGACTGACTGTACATGCTAATTAAATGATATGTCATTCAGAGTAATTCTCTTACAAAGTTTCTGGTAAAGGCTTAGATGTCAATTAATTCATACTTAATAATTATCTGTGAACCGCCATTGTTCAGTGGTAAGCGTATTTAGCGCCGGAAGTTCAAGGTTTGAATTCTAAAAGGCAGGACAAAGAAGTCTAGAATACATCATGGAGTTCCCAGAGGAATTATTCGTCTTCGAAGTAAATCTACTAATATATAAAATTTCCATGTCACAATGTTAGTTACCGTACTCCTCCGAAACGGCTTTACCTATTTTTACCAAATTTTATATGCGTATTCAGTAGGTCTGAGAATCGGCTACTATCTATTTATCATATCCCTAAGTGATAAGGGTTGTTCACCCTTAATTTTTTTAATTTTTGGACGAAATTTATTT
This sequence comes from Anthocharis cardamines, assembly GCA_905404175.1. Taxonomy (NCBI): domain Eukaryota; kingdom Metazoa; phylum Arthropoda; class Insecta; order Lepidoptera; family Pieridae; genus Anthocharis; species Anthocharis cardamines. The sequence goes on along the minus strand of FR989978.1, from coordinate 561,473 downwards.
TTATTTTTTTATAATGTGGCATTAAAAATACATACAACCCTAAATTTTTTCGAAATCGAAATTATTTACATGGCAAATCAACGTTTGCCGGGTCAGCTAGTAAATACAATAAAAATGCCTTTTATTTTTTTCGCAATATCCAATATGTGATTAGATATTAAAAAAACAACATACTTACCGATAAATTAAAAATAAAAGAAAATGTCAAAAGAGAAAAAAGGTGTCATGAACTTAAAATTATTAAAAATAAAAATAAATCCTTCTGAATTAGTAATTTAAAAAAACATGTAGCTACTTATTTTAGTTATGGCTATCTAAATTTATTTTATATAGCAATAACTAGCGATCCATCCCGGATTCACACGGGCGCAATGTAGATGTACTATACACAAAAACAAATATAGCCTATGTTACTCGCTGATAATGTAGCTTTCTATTGGTGAAAGAATTTTCAAAATCGGTCCAGTAGTTTTTGAGTTTATTAATAACATACAAAAATACAAATCTTTCCTCTTTATAATATTAGTGTAAATTAATATTATTTAATAACCACTTTAATTAAAGATCGCCTCCGTAGCTCAGTGGTAACCGCAATGCGTTTAGCATCGAAGGCACTAGGTTCGAATCCCGGGGTAACAAGATATATAAAAAAATTGTTTCGGTCGGGCAAGGCTGATCACCTACTTGTAAAGAGAAATGATCAGTGAAACAGACACAGAAATGAGTCTGCCCCATGCCCCACTAGGAGACTCGGGAATTCTATGAAGTACCAGGACATCAGAAATATGGAACAAGTATTCTGTCAATGTATACTGGTTAATAATTACTAAATAATACACTAGTGTTGTTAGTTAGCGATGATCAGTGAAACAGACACAGAAATGTGTCTGCCCCATGTCCCCTAGGGGACTCGGGAATTCTATGAAGTACCAGGACATCAGAAATATGGAACAAGTATTCTATCAATGTATACTGGTTAATAATTACTAAAGAATACACTAGTATTATTAGTTAGCGGTGATCAGTGAAACAGACACAGAAATATGTCTGCCCCATGCCCCACTAGGGGACATGAGAATTCACTTTATTAACCCAATATTTTATAGTGAATTTATACTTTTAGACATATGTCAATAAATAAGCTAAGACTATTGAAAAACCATTTAGATGTCTTACGCGTTTGGGTTTCTACATAATTATAATCGTAAGTAAATAAATAGGTCAACAGCGCATCATTGACTGATGTTCTGTGGCTGAGTTATCACAATCAAGTAGGCTTTCATGCTCGAATGTCTAACATAAAAGTGACACTCGTTATCTTCTAATATATAAAATTCTCGTGTCACGGGGTTCGAACTTGAACTCCTCCGAAACGGCTCGACCGATTCTCATGAAATTTTGTGTGCATGTTAAGGGTAATCCACCGCTAATTTTTTTGAAATTTTTGGACGAAATTTTTTGTTTTTATTATTTTATAATGTGGCATTAAAAAATACATACAACCCTAAATTTTTACTTTTCTATCACCAACCCCTGCTTTTTAGAAATTATTTACATGGCAAAACAACGATTGCCGGGTCAGCTAGTAATTTATAATAATATTAAAAATGTATATTTTAGGTTGAATTTCAATAGAAAAATTATTGAAATACACTGAATTACTTCGAATATTTTAATTCCTTGTAAAATGTATCTTTTATTGAGGCTATTTTAAAATCTCCATTAAAAATAAACAATTATTAATACGATTTTCATGTTATATGCCGAGACTTTCATGGAATGTATCTGTCTTTGTCTAATGTAGGTGTCATATTTGCCGTTTCGCTCGCACACTCGCCGGGGTGAATATTGAACGTGCGTCGCTACCGGGATGGGTTGTAGTGATGTGGGCTTGGTCGATATATCTATGTCGATAGTTTTTTATCGAATATATGGTTCGTAAGTTAAATTAATTTTATTTCAGTATATACATAATGTATATATAAAATGACAATATAATATTAATTTATACTTATTTTTTATATTTTAACGTAGTAACTTTTAAAGATATTTTCAGCAAAATTAGAATCAAGATTTATGTAATAATTATATTGTATGATTTAAATAAAATACTTTATAATTACTTTATAACGTGTTGTTCCCACGAGAATGTTAGTGCGTGCTCCTATTTCACGATGCCTACTGCTGATAGAGGACAAATCTTTGTATTTTATTTTATTTTTTCGTTTATATATATATATATTTTTAATTATTATAAATTAATTACTTAAAGATGTCATGTGAAACATGGTGTAATGGTTGCAGCTCCTTACAAACATTTTGTAAAACAAAAAACTTGGCGATTAAAAAGAGTGGCGGCGAGTTTATTGCCAGTTCTCGTCCGTTCTACGCCCTTGATTAGAGAACTGGCAGTAAATGTAAAATTAGAAGCATTTAATATGTATTTTTTTATTGACGTTATAAGTGTACATTATGTTACATAAATGAATAAATGATTTTGAATTTGAATAATAGTAATTATTATTTACTATACATATTTTTAATAGGGCCGAGGCAAAAAACAATTTTAATATAATATAAGAATGTAAATTTAAAAACAAAAATAAAATTAATTTGACGTCATTAACTTCGTGTTAGGCCCTTTGATTTGAACTTTCACAATGTTGCCATACTAACGTCATCTACTTCTACGGTTTTGATATTTGCAGTAATTTTCTATATTATGACAATATTGGTCAAAAGTATCGTCGTTTTTAGTTTTGTTTTTATAAAATAGGGGGAAAACGGGCAGGTGACTCACGTGATGGTAAATGATCACCGTCGCCCATAGACATTGAAATGTGTGATATTCGCATCAATAAACGACAATATTAGATTATAGAGAGAAATGACGAGTGAAATAGAATCAGATACATCTCTACCGAATTTTTTTCGACACAGAAATTAACTAAATACAGGCTCGTGCAATAAAATAATCGTTTATCGAAAACCTACCCTCAATCGCACATCACTATCGGAAAACACGGAACCTTTAGTACCAGCGACGGCTTCCCAGCGAGTAAACGTACGCGGAAAATGCCGAAAATTGAACAAAAAACACAATTTTCATAGCATAATATATAAATTAATGGGAATTTTCAGTGACTTTTTGTGAAATCTGTGACAATTTTTGTGTTTGTGTCTGAAAATGGTTTGCGCGTAGCGACATTTTTGGTGAGTTATGTAATTATATTTAAAAAAATTAGGATAATTTTAAATTTTTACATATATTATTTATGTTACTAACTACTACAGATACTACCAAAAATATTCAATAGAAGAAAATTCTTTGATGACTAAGGTTTTTATTGATTCAATAGCTAATCATTTACGTTTATCTCCAAACTTCCTAATTTCTAATATATAAGAATGAAATTATCATACAATACACCATAATATTAAACAAAAACACCATTTACCAATTTTCTTACGTCAAAAATGGCGGAGTCCTCAACATTTCCCTCGTAAAGGCGGAGTTTAGTGATATTTCCTGAGTTAATTGTCTTTTATATTTACTGTGAATATATAATTAAGTTTTGAATACGAAAGTGGATGGGTATAGGGGAAGAGGGAGGCCGAAAACATGGATTGACTGTGTGAAGAATGATATGTTTGAGAGGTGTGACTGATATGGCGAGTGAAAGGAGTGAATGGAAATAGAGAACATACTGCGCCGACCACGAATAAAAAAAAAAGAAGAAGATTATTTGACACAAGGGAAATTCATTGATCTGTCAATTGAAACATAAAATATCAGTCGGCTGTAATATGAGTCGTATAGAATCAAAGGCGGCTATCTGACATTTTTGGTCCGGAAAACTACAAAAAAAAAGTTCTTGTCGTTGTGTTATGTTTTTTTATATATTTGGTTGTATCTTTAATTGTTAATATTAATAGATACCTTAAACATGCAATGAATGATAACTAATACAAAAATCAAGGAGAAAACGTTTTCTTTTTTATCGCGGGGGCACGAATCATTTATAGAAGTTATGCAGTTTGTCCACTCTGTTTATATAATTTATATGTATATTATGATGAAGTCTTTTGAGAGTACCTAACCTATATCTACATTGGGACTTTTTTTTTATGTCAGATATCGACAGACGAGCAGGAGATTCACTTGATGTTAGGTGATACTCAGCCACAGAACATCGGTCAATGATGCACTGTCGACCTACTTTTTACTTTGAGTATTCGGAAGTCCATAGACTGAAACCTGCAATATGCACAACACGGTTTTTTCATCTATGAACGGTGATTCGTTACCCGGTCGGAATTTCGATATTCCTCCCAGCCGTTCAATACCCGAAATTACCAGACATGGGGAAGACATGCTTACAGAAAATTATAAACGTGTCCTAGTGGGATTCGAATCAACGAGCAATCGATGCTCACGGCAGGTGTTCTACCGAACGCGCCACAGAAACCGTAAATTTTTTAAATCATGTTTCTCCGGGATTCGAACCCAGAACCTCCAATGTTAAACGCATTGCATTTACCACTGAGCCACGGAGGCGGTCCATGATGACAAAAGGTAGTCAACACTATAAAAACGTAAGTCATCTAATATATAAAATTCTCGTGTCACAGTTTTCGTTGCCATACTCCTCCGAAACGGCTTGACCGATTTTGATGAAATTTTTTGTTCTTATCCGGTATCTATGAGAATCGGCCAACATCTATTTTTCATCCCCCTAAATGTTAGGGGTAGTCCACCCCTAAATTTTTTTTTTAATTTTTGGACGAAATTTTTTGTTTTTATTTTTTTATAATGTGGCATTAAAAATACATACAACCCCTGCTTTTTTGTCAAAAAATCTTGACCCGTGCGAAGCCGGGGCGGGTCGCTAGTATTACTATGTTTATTTAACTTTGAACGAACGTGAACCTGCTTCAAACTGCAAAACCTCATTTATTTCGAGTAGCTACTGCGATTTACAACACCCAGATAAAACATTCCCGTAAATAATTCTATTCAGCATTATTAAAGCATTCATTTTTATTTTGTGAAGTTCGACCATACTTTAAATATATGGAGGAAATGCAATTTTAAATTGCTAGTGCATTGTCTGAAATATACAATAAGCCCCTTATAATTGGTTGCACACTGCTGCTCGGAGGCAGAATATCTGACACTGTGTTGGTACCTAAAATGGAGGGTAGAAGGAGGAATCTCTTAGTATATTAGATGTGTCCATAAAGTCATGTGATATTAAGGTGGCGCTGCTGTAAGCTGATGACTGCATTTGAAAGAAAGCGCCTAAAACTGTTAGAGTTGGACAGAATGAAACGAAGAAAGATATATATCCGGTCCGTAACGACTTCCAAAAGATAGTAAAGTAATTTCTTACATTGATTAAATATATAACAATAATTTTAAAAATTTCAGAATTCTTTTGAATAATGACGTTTTCAATTGCATACTCATTTACTTTATTTTTTAAACTACTCTATTCAGTACAACTACTTCTGTACTTTACTGTTTCCGTTTGGCATACTTCACTTCATTAATAATCGCCAAATTCACATCGAACCATCAGCGGTCATCAGCGCCTTTTTAAGTTTTTAGTTGGTTTTGGAACTATACTATACTATATTATATAGGTATATGGACACTTTTGAAATTGGAATTCCCTATCAGCTTCTGTCTTTCCGGACCACTATAACTTGGGTATCTTTAAGGCTAGGGTGAATAGGCTTCTTCTAGACAGACGTGCCCTTCCTTAGATCGCATCACCACTTACCATCAGGTGGGATCGCGGTCAAACGTCTTTCTATTTCGCATAAAAAAAAAACACTTTTGAAAGTAAATCCCCATATGAGAGATTCCTCCTTATCTCTACCCTCCATAGTACCTACATAGACAGTAGTCCTGTTTTTTTTAGTATAGGGAGTAGAAAAAATGAGTATGAACATCTGCGACACCAAATGATCGGTTGTTGCGTTGGAATAGTTTTGTTTCTTGAATATTCTCAAGTCGTCTTATACGTAGCTTTTGTTGTGAGAGATAGAAGTGTCAAAGTAATTGCATGGTTGTAAGATGTTATGTGTTATTTTTGATGCGATGTCTGATAGCGATATAATAAAATTAATTGTAAATATTGCCATAATATAGAAAATTACATTAAATATCAACTCCGTAGGAATAGATGGCGTTCGTGGCAACTCTGGAATTTTCAAACGTGACAGCTGTCACCTTTCAATCTGCTCGTGATCACACTTGCTGAAAACATTTGAAACGCCGGGTTTTAATACGGTAAAAGTTATTTTATTTAAAAATTCAAACAATTCCTCAGAAACATCCATTTACTGATTATAAATTCCTCACACTACGTGACTCAACTTTTAATAATCTCACATATTTAGGCAATGACAATTAAGTCCAGGGAAGGGTACGAAGGAATTTTTGTATGTGTGTTTAATTAAAAAGGTATATTGCAGCTGGTATGTTTATAGATGGGGTTGCCATATTTTATTTTATACCTACATTTTTATACTATAAGAATCTTTTTTGTATGGAAAAGGGAGAAAAAGGGCAGGTAGCTGACCTGATCCTAAGTGATCATCGCCGCCCATAGACTGCCACATCAGAGGGCTTGCGGGTGCGTTACCGGCCTTTAAGGAAGGTATAGGCTCGTTCCTTGAGGGTTCTCAAGTCGTATCGGTTCGGAAACTGGCAACATTTAGTTCCACAGAGTGGTTGTGCGATACTTCCAGTAGGAAGTGTCTTAAGAAGTATCGAAGTGTCTTCCTACTGGAAGTGTCTTAAGAATCGCCGAGATAATAATGTCAGAGACAACCATAATTAACTTATTTAAATACGCTGGACGCTGTTAAGCAATACAGTGTCAACTCACAAAATGATAAAAATGTAAATTTTGATACCAATCGCTTCCTTATGAGATGGACTACATATTTCAAAAGAGATACATATCATTTAAATCGTTTTAATAGCAAAAATATTAAAAAAACTAACTGTCACGAAAACCTAAAATGTTTAAAATATTTAAAAATAATGCACTAAATTCAGTTATTTTGATTGCTACCAAGAAAACGATATACATATTTTTTTTAAAGAAATTGATTAAAACTTCAAACTCAATTTTCTCAAAATGGCAACCGTGTGGGATGACACTGTATTGCTTAACAGCGTCCAATTGCCAGTACAAGTTGTAAAAGGTCTGTGACATGACGTTTGAGTCGTCAAATGTAAGTTGTCAATGTCAAGTGTCAGTCAGTTGTGCGTTGTGCTCATCAATGTTGCCGATTTGGCATTAATTTTAATGCTAAATTTGGATTTTTTTTTTAAAAAGCTGATGCATAAGATATTTTGGCATTTTTCGAATTTTATGTACTTGTGATGACAAAAAAGATAAAAATAAGAAATCTAATGAACACATCAGATATGGCCTTAAGGAGGAGGTTTTAAGAGACACTGTTAATGCCAATGACTATTGATTTTGAAGATGGCCCATCATCACAAGCATAAGTGGAAGCTGATATTGATAATTTAGTTAATTAAATTTACTTTCATTTATGAATAATTTAAACAAGACTTAGCAGTTGGCCGCCTCCGTGGCTTAGTGGTAAGCTCGATGAGTTTAGCACCGGAGGTCCTGGGTTCGAATCCCAGGGAAACAAGATTTTAAAAAAAATGTTTCGGTAGGCAGGGCACAGAAGGCTGATCACCTACTTACCTGTGAAGAAAAAATGATCAGTGAAACAGACACAGAAATGGGTCTGCCTCATGCCCTTATGGGACTCGGGAATTCACTTTAGCAGTTGAAATTTTTTTTAGCATAAATAAGTGTGATGTAGCATATTTTTAACATTACTGTCGTTAAAATATAGCATTATTTCCATATAAAAAACGGCAACGCTGGTGCTTATTCGAGCTTCAGTTCAGCCGGCCTAGCATAACTATCACGAGACTATACGAGTAAAGACAAACTAAAATATAAGATATGTTATATATTATATCTCGACTTCGACAACTTTAATAGAAATATATCTCAATTCTCAACCGACAAATATGTCTACATTTGACATTAGAAGTCGAGTTTTATGCGTGTCATGTTAGACCCGAAAGAAATAAAGCGATAATCGATTAAAACACAAATCAAATCAAAAGTTTTTTATTTCAAATAGGCCTTTGCAGGCTCTTATGAAACGTCTAGTTGCACGGTTCCAAAAAGTGGGTCTCATGGAGAAGAACCGGCAAGAAACTCCATGGACACTCTTTTCAACAATGGTTTAGCTTACAAAACCTCGGTTACAATAGTAATAATCGGCGAGAAAACGGTCGACAAAATTTTGTCGTGGTTGTCATGATAGGCCGGCTGGGCAGCGACCGCGCCGGGTGTACGCATTGTGCGGTAAGGAAATATAATGGAGGACAGCGAATACGATAATGTGGATTAGACATGGGTAACTCAGTGAAATTCCCCGCGCCAGCTCAGCAACTCAGGCGCAGTGTAGTGCGTCGGCTCCTTGAGTCGACTCAAAATTGCGCCACGACGCAACAAAATGGGACGCGCAAAGCGAGCAGTGAAACCTCCGAAACGTACGCAACGCAACGCTCATAGTCCAATCAGTGAGTGAGTTCTGCGCCGTGCGCCAACACATTATGAATGTGTGAGCTGACTCACCCTGCGCAGTGAATCGTGCCGACGCAATTGCGCGGCGCAGCGCAGTGTTACACATGTCTAATGTGGATCCAAATACGCCTGAAACGCAGACATATATGTGATACGCCTTAGCAAAAGACGATATAATCATAGTGATAAACTCAACAATTCTAACAATTTATAATTATTCCTATTTTCTAGAATCACTTGCCTCTGTTGAACTAATTTATGCCTTGAATCACGCCTAAAGTTTAACACAACGCTAACACGCAACTAGATTTATTAGCTAAGCGTAATTCTTCATTAATAAGCTTGTTAGCGAACAAGTAGGCATTTAGGCCGTCTAGTTAGGTACAATTTTTTAATTGAAGAGGGGAAAACGGGATCTCACAAACATTGCAACACTGGAGGGTATTTCTTCAGTATTTCCAACTGATTATTACTTCGTTGGTTTCAACTTTCAAGTAGGAGTTAATTTTACAAGCAGCTTTTTAAGCGACTTTTCTAATGTTAACGAATTAGCTGCTTTTCGTTTACCGCAAAAGCCGTTAAATATATTAACCGTTTCATACAACGATTTTCGAATTAGCTCAACGAACATTCAATGCATTGTCGCTAACATCAACCGAAGCAGCTTGTGTATTATTAACTGTTAGTAAAATTAGCTGCTTTTTTAACAGATTATCAGTTAACACAAAAACCGTTAACGTCCCACCTCTAGTTTCAAGCATAGAGCCTATACATGATTCGCACGGGAGCAATGTAGATGTAATATACACAAAAGTATATTTTTTAGCCTATGTTACTCGCTGATAATGTAGCTTTCTATTGGTGAAATACATTTTAAAATCAGTTCAGTAGATCCAGAGATTTCTCCCTACTACCTTTTTTTACATCTTGGGTTACAATATTCAAGTTTCAAGTGGGGATCCTTAATTATTTCTGTAAATAAATATAGCCTATGTTACTTGGTGATGATGTAGTTTTCTAACGGTGAAAGAATTTTTAAAATCGGTCGAGTAGTTTTTGAGTTAAATCGTAACAAACATACAAATCTTTCCTCTTTATAATAGCACTAGCAAAACGCCCCGGCTTCGCACGGGTGCAAATAGATGAAAAAAAAGCAAAGCCTATGTTACTCGCTGATAATATAGTAGCTTTCTATTAGTGAAAGAATTTTTAAAATCGGTTGAGTAGTTTTTGAGTTAAATCGTAACAAAACCCCACAAATTGAACAAAATGACATAGTACTACCCTCGCCGTATTGCTCGATGCCCTGCGTGGAGCCACAGCGCACAGTGTTTCGTCTAGTACAAGCTAGCGGGACAAAATTATTTTTTGACTTATTTCAATTGTTTATGTATATTTAAGGTGTCTGACACCATTTTGTGTTCTCTAAGTACAAAAGTGTGGATGTAAAATGGAAGAACTGTCATTTTTTTTTACTTTTGTTTCCTGATATCCTTGATTTTTATAATTCGCTGCGTCTATCTACTTATTATGCATATAAGGTACTAAACATACATGTTTTAAAAATTAAAATCATAAATATGAGTAAAATAAAATATTAAAAAAAAAAAAAAAACAACAACAACAACAATAGTCCAAGACAGTTATCCATACATATAAAAAAAACTCATGAAACAAAATCGCAAAAAAATAGAATTATCCGTCTACAATAATGTTATATTTAAAATTTAAAACTTTAATACATTGTTAAAATTACTACAAAATAAAATAGGTAAACATAAAAAATATATATTAATAAGTAAAAATCTACCAAGTCGAATCTAATACTCATCATCAGAAGATTCCTCATCACCACTCTCCAATTCAGTAGAATCTTCCGATAATGAGTAATCCCCCTCACTAAATTCGCGAACTGATGTTGATTGGGATGGTAATGAAGGTGGGACAATCAACTGCAGAACTTCTGGTGGTAACGTAGTTAATTTTTTTCTCGGTAATTCTCTGAATGTATTTATTACAGGATCGGACGTAATCAAAAGCATTCTCAAAAGATCCGTATTTGTGGCACAGCGTGATCGTTTTCTGGTATGTCGTTCCCGAAATCTACGACAGTCTTTATTTCTTGCCTCTTGGGCTTCTTTGGAAAGCTGTCCAATAGGAAGAATGCAGGATTTAATGACTTCTGTACTGTTTACAAGAATTTTATGCACAGTAACAGGCATCGAGTACCACGAATACAGATCAAGATAAAACTTTCTTGTATCACCACAATACTTTGAACAACAATGAACGAACTCCCGATGATGTTGAAGGGCACGTCTTATTCACACACACTAATATTTCAATTCCACATCCTTCTAACCACTTTTTATTTTTCATGAGAAATGCATCCTTAGTACTCTTAGAAGATGTCCATTTTTCGTTGAATTTTGATGATAGGCTCGAAATTTTCATTTTGAGTTTCTTCAGTGATTCTTCAGAAGCATCTAGTAAATTATGCTGTACACATAAATGATCAAAAATGCGACTAGTTCTTTCAGTTTTGTCATGTTTTAACCATTCTTCGAAAAACTCCAATTTTGTCATAGCTATGGCTTGTTCTGAAAGAAAGTAAATAACTTTAGCTGCGGGCGGTTTCGGGAGCCAAAAAATTAAGTTACCTACGCCTGAATGATGTAATTATAACATATAGTAAAATCTAGCTGGATATATTTGGATACAAAAAGTTGCAACCCTTTAAAGTTTGAAGTTAAGAAAAAATATGTTGGATTATGTCAACACACTTATAAACTCTAATTACAGCAAAAAAGTACATTTGTTCTTTTAAAAACAAGTCAAAATAGTAAGTATATACCTTCAATAGTAGAATCCATCACAAGAAAATACTTTCACTTTAATAACAATTATTTGAGATGGTGTCGCAAGTGTGGTAAAAATGCAACTTATTTACAGATGCAAATTCCATTTCCTTTATAGTTAGCATTAACTCCTCCATAAAATTACTTGTTGAAGTAACAAACAAATGATACTTAGAATTCCTTACCTGGAAAGGGTTGTTTACAAGTTGCTATCACTAGTTCCTGAAAATGACGTGATGAATTTTGTCCCGCTAGCTTGTACTAGACGAATCACCGTGCAGCGGTGCGAAGCGGACGGCGTGTATTTTTTGTTTACATTGATATTTTTAATTTCGTAATATCTTTTGAATGGAATGTCCGATTTCAATATTTCAAAAAGTAATCAACAGGACAATTTATTTGGATAAGAATTAATACAGAGGTATGGATAGCAGGGTCTGATTTTGATCGGCATTTCTATCAACTTTTAAAATGTACAAAAGTAGTTATAGTAACATAACTACAATAGTTAGACATATGGTCTCGCGAAGTTTTTTGTAGATATTTATATGTTCTATAATATTGTAGAACTTTATTTTGTTCTATCATCAATACTTTTCGCAGCGCATGCGACGAACAACATTTTTTGGCAAATTTTTTTACACCTCGGGTTGGTTTTAGTAGGAAATTCTAAGGATCTCTATTTTTTTCTAGTAATAAATATAGCCTATGTTACTCAGCGATAATGTAGCTTTCTATTGGTGAAAGAATTTTTCAAATCTGCCAAGTAGTTTCGGAGCCTATTCAATTCATACAAACAAACAAAAAATCAAACCTTTCCTCTTTATAATATTTGTATAGATATGTTAGATATTTACTGCGCTAACCTATTCTGTCCCTATAATATCAAATTCTGATAGATAAATAAGTTACAATATGTAACTTTACCGTATTTAAACGTGATTTATTTATCATGGCGTCACAGTTTGACTTGACTACAGAGGACTGGAGTGTGACAGCTGTCAGATTCGATTGTTAGGAATTAGGATCATATTTACTTAATGAATATTTTTATTAATTACTACAAAATTGAAAGAGTTAATGACGCAGTGACAATTGACATAATAATATTTTAACATTGGATTTTCGAAAAACAGCGGGAAGTGTCAATTGTCAAAAAATCAAAATAAAAAGTTTTTTATTTCAAATAGGCCTTTGCAGGCTCTTATGAAACGTCGAGTTGCACGGTTCCAAAAAGTGGGTCTCATGGAGAAGAACCGGCAAGAAACTCCATGGACACTCTTTTCAACAATGGTTTAGCTTACAAAGACTCGGTTACAACAGTAATAATCGGCTGAGAAGTTTATATAATGCAAGGTATACAGAGATTCTAATTGTCACTCTGATATTAACGGCTGTTGGAGAATAATAAAAATACCTAAAAAAAAACCCCACACCCCTTAAGCCGCTATAATGGGACCCACGGGATCGCGATAGCGTACTGCCGCGAGCACCCGGCGGTCAGGCCAAACGGCCCCCCTCCACGTCCCGCTTGTGCATCCTTCCCATGCTCAACATGGGAGGTGTCCGTGGGACTGCTAGTGTTAGTTTTCCGCCTTACGTGCCCTCTGCACAGGTTTCAAACTTCCACTAATTTTTATGTTATCTGCCCTTCCGGGCGTCAAACATCCCTCAATTTCTCAAACTTTGATCACCAACCATTTCCACACTTTTAAAAGCGAGAAACACTTAATGACCAACCTGGGAATCGAACTCAGGACGTATGCTCTTACGGATGAACGTGCGACTTGCGGTCTACATACGCAAATATAATAAAAATACCTATATTATATTGTTATGTTTTTGGAGACTTAAAGTAATTTTATTTGAGAAATAGATAAGTTTGATTTATAATAATCAAAAATTATATAATAATCTTATACGATGAACTGACCACGCCCTTGGTAACCTATATGTTGTTTCAAGAATGAAATCTTTCTACGAAGTTAGATTATGAAAAGTAAAGTTGAAAGATATTCGAGAAAATAAGTTTAACAATTTGTAGAATCCACTTTTCTCCCCTGATAAGTGCCTGGGGACTGAAACCATTGGATAATTCAATTTTGGGTAAAAATATAACCCCTGTTCGAAGTTGGGGGTTTTACCTTGGGGATTTGAGCCGTAGTGTTGGGGACTGGACTATTTAACTGAATGTTTACGTAATGGTTGTTTAAATAGCCAATACATTAATAGTATTTTATAATTATTTGTGTGTGGTTTATAGATATTCTTTCTCACAATTATGTACATAAATATAATAACTTGGTAAAGACCAGTGTGATCTGTAAAACAATTTACACTTGTGAACGTCAGTAAAAAAAATTAGTTAGTTTATTATTTGTTTGGTTATTAGTTAGTGATTAGTTTTTACATAAAATTAATTGAGAATAAATCTTCGTTTAGTAATTATATAGAAATTAATCATTATCTTATGTATATTATAATTTTTATGTAAAGGTAATGGACCCCTTTCGGGTAAAAGCCTCCTCCAAAGATTGCCATTTTTCCCTATCCTTTGCGATATGCATCCAATTTGATCCTGCGGTCGCGGCTATATCATCCTGCCATATCGTGTGTGGTCGGCCTCTGTTTCTAGATCCTGGTGGTCCTTTCCATTTCGTCACCTGAGCTGTCCATCTATCATCTGTGCATCTAGCAACATGACCAGCCCATTTCCACTTCAAACCTTGGGAATAGCTTAAGGCATCGGTTATATTAGTTTTATTACGTATGGTTGTATTTCTTACCTTATCTTTTAGTTTGAGGCCCAGGCAGCTTCTCTCCATGGCTCTTTGTGTGCTCTGGATTTTCTTTTTGGTTTTCTGATCGAATAACCAAGTTTGGCAGCCATAGGTTAAGCATGGCAGTATTGCGGAATCCATGACAACTTTTTTTGTTTGTAAGGATAGTTGTGATTTTAGGACTTCTTTGTGAGCCCAAAACTTTTTCCACGTTATTGCTATTCTTCTATCTATTTCTTCTAAGTTCCTCTCTGTTCTAAATGAAATTTGCTTTCCCAAATATATGTATTCTTTTACAAATTCAAGTGGTTTATTGTCCACTATATAGCAAAACATTAGTATACAATATATAATAATTGTTTGTTTGTGGCTTATAGACATTCTCACTATGTTTGTTTGGCTATGAGTGTTGTCAGGCGTGGTTTTAGTGTGCGTCAGGTTCGGATTAAGTTGAGGGCATCAGGAAATCCATAGACTGAAACCGAAACGCGCAATACGCACTTCACGGATTTTTCCATCTATGAACGGTGGTTCGTTACCCGGTCGGAATTACGATATTCCTCCCACCCGTTCAATGCCTGAAGTTATCAGACGTGGGGAAGAATGCTTACAGAAATATTATAAACATGTCTCCCCGGTGGGATTCGAACCCACGACCCATCGGTGTGCACCGATGTTCTACCGAATATACCAACGAGCCCGTCCACTTTTATTCACGTTATATTTAAAATCAAATTACTCGGAAATAGGAGATATAGAAACCAGTCTATATTCAAGGCGTGAATAAAGTAATTTGAACTGACCACACCACTGGCAGCTGTGCAAATAACTAGCCAGCAGAGCACAGTGTTGCCAATTTAGAACATTTCCGTCGTTTTCGGGTGACTAAACTGGAGTCCATTTATTATTTGCTATGGACGTGGTGAATTATTTCCTATGTCTCTACATGGTGAGGGATATCTTAAATTGTTTATTTCATAGTATTATACAGATATTAACATGGTGTAATGGTTGCAGTTCCTTACAAAACATTTGTAAAACAAAAACTTGGCGATTAAAAAGAGTGGCGGCGAGTTTATTGCCAGTTCTTCTCGTCCGTTCTACGCCCTTGATTTGAGAACTGGCAGTAAATGTAAAATTAGAAGAATTTAATATGTATTTTTTATTGACGTTCAAAAGTGTACATTATGTTACCTAAATGAATAAATTATTTTTGAATTTGAAAAAAGATATGGATCAGTTCACATCTTTAGAAATAACAGGAGCGGATTTAGAAATTCGTAAAAAGCGTTAAATTGCGAAAAAAAAATATTTACGCAATATTACCTATCCAACTTTGGTCTTATTATTAACGAAGGCCCTGTTGATCCTAATATTTTGTGGTTGTTATACCCTCGGGACCCTCTACCACCGCACCAAAAACCATTGAAATTCCCGATCCACACGTCTGAGGGTCTCCTTGTTAGTTGAAAATTTTATAAGTAATTGAAATTATTATATTTCATGCGTATACAAAAGCATAAAAAAAACTGTACAAGCACTACTGTGCTTAGGTCCGTCTATGTAGGCACCACCGCAGCGTCGGATATTCTGCCTCCAAGCGGCAGTGTGCGAGCACTACTGTGTTTAGGTCCGTCTATGTAGGTACCACCGCAGCGTCAGATATTCTGTCTCCAAGCAGCAGTGTGCGAGCACTACTGTGTTTAGGTCCGTCTATGTAGGTACCACCGCAGCGTCAGATATTCTGCCTCCAAGTAGCAGTGTGCGAGCACTACTGTGTTTAGGTCCGTCTATGTAGGTACCATCGCAGCGTCAGATATTCTGCCTCCAAGCAGCAGTGAGCGAGCACTACTGTGTTTAGGTCCGTCTATGTAGGTACCACCGCAGCGTCAGATATTCTGCCTCCAAGCAGCAGTGTGCACTACTGTGTTTAGGTCCGTCTATGTAGGTACCACCGCAGCATCAGATATTCTGCTTCCAAGCAGCAGTGTGCGAGCACTACTGTGTTTAGGTCCGTCTATGTAGGTACCACCGCAGCATCAGATATTCTGCCTCCAAGCAGCAGTGTGCGAGCACTACTGTGTTTAGGTCCGTCTATGTAGGTACCACCGCAGCGTCAGATATTCTTGTGAAAGTGTAATTCATACTGCAGTTGTTTGCATAGCTTTGTGCATGTTAAACGACACGATATACTCATCCATTTCAATAAAAACACGATTAAAGCGGTTTATAATTCAAAAGTGCTTCGTGGACTATTATTTGTTCATAAATGCACTGTTATTGTCGTATCGTGACGTTTATTGAAAGAAAATTATAACGTGCATTACGCTAGGGCTGGGAAAGCTAGGCTTAGACAACTTACGAAAACTAATTTATTTGAAGATCAACCAATTGCAAAACTTAATCAATATTGAAACTTAATGAGTACTTATCTGTATAAAATGTGAAAATATAAAAAAAAACGTCAAATTTTGCGACCCTTTGCGACTATAGGATTGACAGCTCCTCAGTATCCAATAAATATTATTTTTATCTACAATTAACAAACAAAATATTTATGTATAATGATGATAATAGTAATTGAGAAAAAAACGAGATTTGTAATTTTGTGAATGAAATGAATAAACTCAAAAACTACTGGACCGATTTTAAAAATTCATTCGTCAATAGAAAGCTACATTACCAGTAACATAGGTTTTTTGTGTATAGTACATCTACATTGCACCCGTGTGAAGCCGGGCGCGTTGCTAGTTTATAATAAATTGCCTTGAATAAGTCAATTATTCTGCATCCGCAAAGCTATGCTAAACCATAATTGCTTCTACTAAAGTTTAATTTTAAAAGTTTAGAGACAAAATTATCTAAAATATCCAAAGAATATCGCCGTATTTAATATTTGTGATGTGATTCTTTGTATATCTTTGTTAATATTGTCACTAAACTTTTATTCTATTTCATACTTATTGGGTTTAAGAACTATACATTCCATATTATATTAAAAGAAATTATAGCCAACCCTAGCGAAAGCTGTATTAAGTATAATGGTGCTTGATAATATTCAAATTGTTTAGTAAGTGCTTAGGATTCGAAAATTACTGTTCACTGTTGTACATTTATATCTATATATATAAAAGAAAGTTGTGTTAGTTACACCATTTATAACTCAAGAACGGCTGCACCGATTTTAACGATATCTTATTTGTTGGATTCCTCTATGTCCCGAATAAAAGAATAGCTATTAGAATATCGGAGAAAAAACTATATGCAAAAAATAATTTTAAAATAAATTAGGTTCGGAACTCCGCCATCTTGACAGCTCACGTCATGCATTCTTAGCTTTTTTGGAATAACAGATGTCCACTGCAAATCAGTGACATATAGACAATTATATAAAAAAGTGGGCAAATGGGCATATTCAAATCTAAGAATAATTTGAAGCCAACATTGTGGCAGAACAACGTCTGCTAGGTCCACTAGTAAAAATTAAAAAACAACTGCATTTGGACGCAGTCTTCGATCAACAATATAATATTTCAATGGACGCAGTTACGCAATACAGTGTCAACCCACAAAATGACAAAAAATTAAATTTTGATACTTATCGCTTCCTTATGAGCTAGAGTACATATTTCAAAAGAGATATATATCATTTAAATCGTTTTAATAGCAAAAATATTGAAAAAACTAACGGGCACGAAACCCTAAAATGTTTAAAATATTTAACAATAATGCACTAAATTCAATTACTTTGATTGCTACTAAGAAAACGATATATATTTATTTTAATAATAATAATTACAAAAAATATATTATTTCTGTTATTTTTTAAAATAAATTTTATAAAACCTGATTAAATTTCAAACTCAATTTTCTCATAATGGCAACCGTCACTGTATTGCTTAACAGCGTCCATTTATCTTTCAAAAACACAATATATAGCAAGTAAGAAGAAAATCTTTGCTAACATAGGACACCAATTACACTTATTCAATTTTAATTTAACAACCATATTTTTGACAAATAAATAATTCTAATTCTTATTCTGAGGATCCGGCTGTCACCAGCGGTTTTCGAACCGATACGACAGGGACCTTTAAAAAAAGTGCCGGCAACGCACCTGCAAATCCTAGATGAGCCGACAGCCAGAAAAAAGGTAGATTGGTAGAAAACAGACTAAGACCATTCATAGATGGAAAAACCGTGAAGTGCACATTGCGCGTTTCGGTTTCAGTCTATGGATTTCCGAATGCTCGAAGTAAAAATTAGGTCGACAGCGTATCATTGACTGATGTCTGTGGCTGTATCACTTACTAGAAGTAGGCGTTAATTCAACAAGCAGCTTTTTTAGCAGCTTTTCATTTTAACGAATTAGCTGCTTTTCGTTTACCACAAAAGCCGCTAAATATATTAACTGTTTCATTCAACGATTTTCGAACGCAACGCGCGGATTAGCTCAACGAACATTCAATGCGTAGTCGCTAACTGCAAACCAGCTAATAAAATTAGCTGTTTTTTTAACAGGTTATCAGTTTGTAATTAGCAGTTTCATTTCGTTAACCCAAAAAAACCGTCTGAGACCCACCTCTATCACCTACCATCAAGTGAAACTCATGCACGTCTGTCGATATCTGACATAAAAAAAAATTTACTAAGACAAAAATAAAAAAAAACATCTAAAATATTTATACCATGTGTATTATCAAAGTACCTGTATATTATACTAATGACATTATACAAGACAATAATTTAAAAACAATGTTAAGTATAGAGTTTATATGTATATGAAATAAAATCTCCTTCGTCTCTTTATAGAAATTAAAAAAAAAATCATTCAAACACACGGGAAATAGAATTGGACTTTCTATTTGGTATGACAAACTCGACTTTAAAACACAAGTAAAATAAAAATAAAATAGATGAATAAAACTTTTATTTGCAAACTTAAATATACATAAAACTTATATTAGTTTAACAATTTTGAACACAATTATTTAATATATAACAAGAATATGGCAACAAGCAACGAACAATGTCGATACACTGGTTTTGCGTGTGATGACATAGGTACGGATGAAATTATAAATTTAAAGTTTGTTTGTAGGTGGCAATCTCTGGAACTATGCAATTTATATTTAAAATACTTTCAGTTATAGAAAGCTATCTATCTCTTATTAATACTGGTTATATATTTTTAATAACATTCAGTTATCAGTTCGATATTTTTTAATTTAGAAATGATGTTGGCGCTGTTTGACGATTTTATCGGCGTGCGCCGACTAAGTGCTTGTCATTGACGTTCATAAGTGTACATTGTGTTACCTAAATGAATAAATGATTTTTGAATTTGAGTCAACGTGAATGTGATATACTCCAACAGTATTGCTCTTAATGTCGGCTGCGCTATCTATCTTTTAAAAACAATTTGGGTGCAAGTTGCGTTGGACAATTTGGCTAATGAAAAACCTCAATCAAACAGCAGCACGAGCTGTCATCTGTCAAATGTCAAATGTCAGTTGCACAGTGTCAAATGATGTGTCATATAGTCTTGGATAGAGTAGTTCGCAACTGAGATCGCTCAGTTTAGTTCGCCGCTCCTAAACGAACTAGTTCGCTCTTCTGCCGGCCTAACATGACAATTACACTTAAAACTCGACTTTTAATATCAAAAATAGATATATTTGTCGATCGAGATATCTTTTCTCTCAAAATTGTCTATCTCAAGATATAAATATATCGAGATATCTTACATCTTAGTTTGTTTTCTCTCGTCCGTGACATATCTCGTGGCGGTTATGCTAGGCCGGCTGGTTTGTCAGCTCCGAGCTCGAATCAATGCAAAGCAAATCGTTTGATCATTTTCATCATATTGTGATATGAATATGCAATGCAGAACAGTGTATTTTTACCTTCAATTTTTGGAATCTAATTAAACAGCAAAAACCTCCAAATGCATCCAAGTGATTAAAATTACATTCTATATTTTTATATTTTTAATTATTTTTTGAAAGTTATCAACAATAATATATATTTTGTACATACATATTTTATTCCTTGACAGAATAACACAAACCAAGCAAAACTTAACGACATTGGTTCGATTAAGGCCACTCTCGCTCTTTCGGTCACGAACTGACGAACTATGGAGCGGAAAATGAGAGAACTAGTACGTTCGAACTACAAAAGACTTGACTCATAATTTTCGCGAGTTGTCAGTACTTGGGCCCCATTTTTAACATATTTTCTCTTTTAAATACATCACAAACCAAAATTAAAGTTCAATGTTAGATATAAGGAAACAAAAAAGTATAAAACAATTGCTTTATTGTTTAATTTCTACACTGACATTTGCAACCGATTTTCATACATCCGCAATTACAAAGTGTCGGCCATAACACATTATACCTGTCTCTTTCTCCCTCGTTAAGCACCACGCCATAGGGTTTATAAGCAGAATACTGTCCGTGAAGAACTATTGGTTCTCCATATAACTTAGTAATAGCATCTTTGGCTATTTTATTTGCTTCTTTTGAACTTATAGGGCCATTTACAACAGGCATGAAATTTATAGCCGGATAATCTTGTACGTCAATAACTAATTTAGCGTTGATTGTTTTTATTTTAGACTTCCAAGCGAGTAAATTGACGTTGGGATTGTCAGTTCGTATCCAATATCTGTTTTTGTTATCGTATTTAGCAACTGCTATATTCGCTAAATTTAATTTAATATTATCATATGAATTCAAGTTTGGGTCGTTGAAATTGTTTTCAAAATATTGTCGAGATAGTATTTTTGGTATTTCTTGATTGATTTTGTTGTTAAGAACATCTTTTATATTATAAATCATTGGTTGAGGAATTTTAGTAGTGCTTTGTTGGGGGTATATATATTTCGGCAGTTTTGGATAAAATGTGTGGTCTATTTCGGGATTATAGTTGATCGATTTATTTGGAATACTTTGTGAATTAAAATTTTCGTTTTTTACTGGGTTATTATACAATTGTCTTGGTGGATTGTGGTTTAAAGGATAACTATGAATATATGATGTGGATAATTTTGGGGTTAGATTACCGTTATTGTCATGTATATCAAAAATCTTTGGATGGTTTGGCTGATAATTCTGTGACCAATCAGGTAACTGATTATTTAAAATCCTTGGTAAGTTTTGGTAAGGGGCGTCATATGTAGTATGATAAGGATTTGTCGTTGTAAATGGATTTATTTGGTTATTCTGTTTTTTGGACTTAGTTTCTGGATCATTATGGTATCTGGTATCATACGATTTGATATACGGCCATCGGGAATCAATTGGATTATTTATAAGCCTTGGTAAGTTTGGCTGGATAGTGTTTTCATGATTAAAATTGAGAGATGGAAATTGATTACTGATAATATGGTCTTTTGGAATTAGTTTATCATCTGGAATAAGATATCCTGGGTTATTCGAGAGGAGGTGAGGAATATTGCCATAAGTGGGGTTGTTAGATTTAAAAGGTACTTGAGTTTTTGGGAATCTTGGATTAACATAATCATAATTGTTGTTATACATAGGACTATAATATTTACCAGGTGAAAAGTGTTTGCCTTTTGGATAATTTATTGTCTTTTCGCTGTTTGTTTTTGGACTATTTTTGATTCCTGGTAAATATGGATATTGAAAAGAAATATTATCTAAATTAGGGTTAGTATTGAAAAATGATGGCGGATAACTCATTGGATAACCATCTAGTCCTGATTCTTGGCCTCGATCATAAGGATTCTCTGGCAAGTTTGGATTTGCATAAGGAATGTCAGTTCTAACAGGAATATAATTGCTAAATGCAAATGGATTTTCATTTGGAGCATGTTGGAATCCATGTCGGTTTGGTAAGTTATTGTTTAAGAATCCAGAAATTTTTGGATATTTCGTATTGTAAGGACTGGTTTGAGTTAATGGAGATAAAGTTGGACTATTTATTGGTTTTGTGTTTTTGTTAAGGTGATTAAGATAACCTGGTAAAGTTGGTTTTACGTACGGAAACTGGTTGTAAGATGGATATGGATATTTCGTTGGATAATCTACTAATTTCTTGCCTTGATCGTCATTTAAAACCAGGTTTTTTGGAACAGGTATATTGTCATTTGTTCTAGATGGTGAGTTGGAAATATATGAATTTGGAATCGCATAATTTAAGTTGGGATCTAATATTATACTGGGTTTAAAATATGTAGAAGGCATATATTTATTTAAGTATTTATTGCGTTGAATATTTGAAGGGACAGAATACAATTTCTGCTCTCCAGGATATACGAAATAATCTTTTGAATTCAATGGTCTTTTAAATTGTGAGGGATAATTTAAATAAGGATAATTTATATATGGGTCTAATTTATGCGTTGGAGAAGAAGTTTCTATGGTTTTAATTGGTGTAAATTCTCCTCTTGAATTTGAAACAGATGCAAGATTGTCTTTATGTAATGCTTTGAGATTTGAATTGTAAGGTTCATTTATAGGATTCATTTGAGGTAGTCTATTAGTTTTGGTTATAAACGGCGAGGCAGGATTCAGATTAGAAAAGTAATTTCTTGGATTCGTTGGGAAAATAGGTGATGATATTAAAGGCGAATTCAAAGCTTCTGGTAAATGTATATATTCAGGATTATTTAACTTGAAATTGAGAGCATTTTTTGTTGGATGGAAATAATTTTCAGCTTTTAAATTACTGAGTATTTTTAAGCATGGGAAAGCTAAAAATGAATTGAGTGGTAAATACGTAGGATAATATGACAATGGGTAATGTAACCACACATTTTGATCATACGCATTATAAACGTTAGGTTTATATGCGATAGGTTGATTCATTTGAGGATTAGCGTTTTGATAACTAAAAGATCCAGGAGTGTATTTGGAATTACCTTTGTTATAAATCGATTTTGTCTGTAAATGCTTCCCGTATACATTGCCTTTATGTATTGGATTTAAGATATGCACTGGTGGAGAGCTGTATGTAAATCCTTTCTGTAAACCTCTTTGTTTATCACGGGGTATTAAATTGAACTCTGGGAAAATGCTTTTATCTGTCATATATTTATGTGGGGGAATATTGAATGTATGTGGTTGATATTGAAATAGAGGTGGTTGCATTAAATTTGGTGTCGTTTTATATAAATTATTAGGGATTGGATTGAGATTGGATGATTTTGGATACATAGTATTCTTGACTTTCATAGGAACAATTACGGGGTTATTATTTATGAGACTATGATGTGGCAAATTATTTGATAGGTTTGGGTGATTCAAGATTTTCGGTTGATTAAGGATATTTTGAAGATACTTAGGAGGAGTATTAATGTATTGAGATGGGATTTTTCCATATTGGATTAAGGGTTTTTGATTTTCAATGTTGTATGGAAATGCTTGTGTAATTATAGGCATTTTACCATACTGAGTTTGGGGTTTCTGGTTATGAAAACTAGGTAGTCTTTGAGTTGTGTAAGGTGTTTTACTGTTCTGGGGTTGTTGATTTTCATGGCTAGGTATTCCATTTTGGAAAATATTTGGTAATTTTCCATATTGTGTTTCAGGTCTTGTCTGGGGTTTTTGGTTTTCAAGACTAGGTATTCCGTTGTGGAAAATATTTGGGACTTTTCCGTATTGTGTTTCAGGACTTGTCTGGGGTTGATGGTTTTCAAGAATAGGTATTTCTTTATGGATATTAGGGACAATTCCGTTGTTAAAAATATTATTTAATATTTGTGGATGATTTTTAGGTATATTACCCTTATTCGGCGTTTTGTATACAGTGTAATATGGAGGCGAAGTTAAAATGTTTGGTGAACTAGGAGTATTTCCCATAATCTTGAGAGAATAAGGTGTAGGAAGGTTAAAATTTGATGGTGATGTTAAAACAGTACTAAAAATAGGAACTGAATAAGATTTTTTAGGTAATAAAGGCTTGTTGTCAATTTTAAAAGGTACAGCAGTGTGTCTATTTTGAGAGAATAATGGATTAAAGTAGTCTGAAGGAGTTTTATAATTTAACTGTTTAATATAAGAATCGTTTTCGTTACCGTTATTGCCTTGCTGTGAGAAGATTTTTTTATTTGCTTCATCCAAATTGGTCTTAAAAGGCTTAGAGTATGGATGTACTCCATCTATGTTGTTATTATTGAAAAAAGGTACTTGTTGTTGCAATATTTCTTGGTTTAATGGATAGTTTACTGGTGAAGAAAGAAAACTATTTATCAGATTATCGTCTTTCCAAAAAGGAACTTTAGGTACGTAGGAGGAGATTGGGTAGTCATTTTTGTAAAAATGCTTGCTTGGATGTACTTGATTGTAGCCTAAATCTAATTGTGGGCTTGCTAATGATTCTTGAGGTAAAGAAATATCTGGAGATATCAGAGGTGATTCATAAGGTTTTTGGAAATATGTAGGTTTGAAAATAGTTTGAAGAGGTATTGTTTTTAAATACTTGGGAATTTTGAACTGTTTAGATTCTTCACATAATTTAAAATCTGTCTTGTTATTCAGTATGGATCTTAGACACGGAGAAATATTTCTGTTGGGCCCTCGATTAATTGCTGTAATGCTTGGATAGTATTTAGGTTTGCTATTTAGAAATACGTTAGCATCTTCTTTATGAATATGTTGCTTATTGGGAAGTTTAGAAAATATATTCATTCGTGAACATATTTGATTCAGGTCTTTCGTTTTGACATACTCTGAATTCAAAAAATCTTGATTATCTGTACCAATATCAAAAATTTCTGGATTGGTAAGATATGGAAGTGCATCGTTGTCTATGCCCTTATCAAAAACGTCAGCTGTAGTCATTTTAACATCATCAAAAGGTATTTTTACTTTTTTTGCATTCATATGATCGTCGCTTTCATCAATTTTGTATTTATTTGGTATTGATATTTTTTCTACTTGTATATTATAAGGCTCATATAGACCAGTTTTTCCTTGTACCTTTGGTAATTGTTCCTCGTTGTCAAATCTAGTATCCATATTATTATAAGGACTTGGAGATTCTAATGTCAAATCAGTTTCATGACTCTTGCAGGCTTTAGAGTTTGCATATTTGTCGTCATCGCATGGTATGCTATTATTATCATTTGAATTTGTACTTCTAGGGTAAGTGAAAAGACCTTCGTCAAGTTTTGCATCGGATTCTATATCAGTTTTGGTATTAGGAAGATTGATTTGTTTGTTTTTTAAATGATTTACAGAGATTCTATTAAACGCTTTTCGATTATTCAGTTCTTTCTTTGGGACATGATGCATATTATAGTCGATATCAAAAATGTCATAATTATGATTAGAAGAAGATTTTACTTGTTCGTTACTATTCATATAAGACTCGATGTCTTCATTATCTGTGGATGTCTTTTCAATTTTAGAATCGTCTTGTTTTTCTAAATTGTCCGATATAATTTTTAAAATATCAACATTTCTATCTTTACCCTTGTAATTATCTCTTGGAAGAACAATTTCATAGTGGCCTTTTTCATTTTGTTCTGGGTAAAATGTATCATATAAATTTAAATTTTCAAGGGGTATGTCAGTTTCTTTCGTATTGCTATTAGTTATTACATCATGTAGTTTTTCATGGTCACTGTCTTGTTTGTTATCCCGGTCACTATCAAGATATTCATAATTTGGTTGTAATATATCAATATCAATATTATCCTTACTTTTCAAATCATTTACATGTGGTAGATTAAAATGATGATTATTCGTATTTTTCGGCTTTGCATTATTTTCAACCGATTCATAGTTTTCTTTATTATCATCAATTTCAACAATAATATCTTGTCCTTTATACTTGTAATCATTTGAAATATTAAACTGGTGTTCCTTATTGTTTTTCTTTAAATGTTTACTGTCCATATCATTATTTTTATTACTACCAATATCTACAATAATATCTTTTCCCTTATAATTCTTACTCGGTATATCAAATTGGTAATGATCACCAACCTTATCAGGATATAAACTGTATTCATCGTAGTCATTGTCATCATTGTGATTAATATTTACATTTTCGCTTCGTATAGGTCTTCTATTATTTCCAGGTATCATTATTAAATTATTAATATACCAACCTGGATCGCCAACTTCACCATTTCTATTATTTTCATAAAAGTAATGTGGATACTTAGCCAATACTGATTTCAAAATATCCAAAGTTGTTTGGTGACTTCTTATATAAGTAAATTGTTGGTTTCTGAGGAAGTAGAAGTAAACAGTTATATCTGTTTTTACTACTTTTATTTCTGTGATTTCATGAATTATATTGTAAATACTGTCCTCAGAACCGGCTATATAAACTTTGTAATTACTTGACACATCTATTGTTTCTTTCTGGTGTGTAAGAATACCATCTTTATTATAATAATTTTGTGTATCTCTTTTTATAATATCTGCCTTTTCGTTATCATTTGGACTAAGATCTTGAATGTGTTCTTTTATCTGTGGAATATAAGAATTGTAATGTAATCGTCTCTTAACTTAGGGTTTGGTTGGGCAGTGGCGGCGTAAGGCGTGGGCGATGTGGGCCATCCAAAGCCATTTTTTGCGCTAGCAGAGGGCCCCAAAATGAATCTCGCCCACATAAAATTTAGGTCTTACGCCGCCACTGGGTGTGGGAGCCAGTTCACTTCTTACAATCCCAACAAAACTCCACAATTGATTATTTACGAATAAATGCTGGATTATAATTCCAGAAGTTTCGAAAACATTTGCAATTTTTACATTTGTAAATTATTTACGAACGCTAAGGTTAGGAAAATGTGATACTGGAAATAAATCGCCATAACTAACATGAATTTATACTAATATTATAAAGGGGAAAGATTTGTTTGTTTGTTACGATGTAACTCAAAAACTACTCGACCGATTTTAAAAATTCTTTCACCATTAGAAAGCTACATCTTTACCAAGTGACATAGGCTTATTATATATTTATTTCCAGAAATAATTAGAGATCTCTACTATAACTTCAAGACACAATCAAGTTATTGCCTTGAATAACAGCGGTTCTACTTTTTCAACGCAGTACAAAAACGCGTATTATATCTTCATTGTACTACGTCCCCCCCTCGGCTTCCCCTCACGGTAATCAGTATAAAGTTAATATTAAAAAGACACCAAACATAATATTGCCGAGTTTGAACCCAAATAGATTAGCCGTGTTTTAATTATGCATAAAAAACGACTTATACAATCTTTAAAACGCTCTCCTGCCGGCCTAGCATGACAAGCGCGACAAAATTTTGTCTACCGTTCTCGTGTTTTAATCGACTATCGCTTTATTTCTTTCAGGTCTAACATGACAATTACCCTTAAAATTCAATATATCAAAAATAGATATATTTATCGACAAATATATCAAAAATTGATATATTTGTCGAACGAGATATATTTTCTATCAAAATTGTCGATGTCGAGATATAATATATCTCAATATCTTACATCTTAGTTTGTCTTCTCTCGTCCGCATATCATGACGATATGATATTACCAGTAGGGAAGTTTTGATAAAAAGCATACCTGTTCATCAGTTTGGTCCGCCAATAAATGTCCTTGCGATGTGACATAGTGACTCGCTAATAAAACTGAAAAAAAAAAAAAATTGGATTTAAAAAAAGTGGTATCACAATATCAAAATCTACAATAATGTGAATCTAAAAACAGTTTTTTGTTTGAATATTTTTTGTATGATACGGGTTAATGATGAGGTGATATGATACCCACCGAACAAGAAAAATAAGTGGAAGTGCGAAGTAGGCGTGGTACGCGTGTCACAATTAAGCACGGTGACTCTTAATCGATCACAGTCAGCCAAAATCAACCTTATATATTTCAAAAAAGTTTAGTTTAGTAATTAATAATTATATATTACTTTGTTTTAATATTACAAAACGTCATAATATGTAAGTACTTTGTGCGCTAAGCCAAAGTAATCGTTATCGCAAAAAACTAAGAGATATTATAAATTGTAGGACCAGTGTGATTTAGCTAGTTTTGAGTTTAATAAAAACAACGAATTGAAATGATATTGTACCTGTGTGCAGTATTAAATACTCCATTCATTAGCAATATGTACTTCACGGTTTTTCCATCTATGAACGGTGGTTCATTACCCGATCAGAATTTCGATATTCCTCCCATCCGATCTTTGCCCGAAGTGATCAGACGTGGGGAAACCATGCTCATAGAAAATTATAGACCGTTCATAGACGGAAAAACCGTGAAGTGCAAATTGCGCGTTTCAGTCAATGGATTTCCGAATGCTCGAAGTAAAAAGTAGGTCGATAGCGCATCATTGACTGATGTCCTATCACTGGGGTATCAACTACTAGCAAGTGAACTGAATGCTCGTCTATCAATATCTAACGTAAATAAAATTAAAATGTAATACGTAGCTATTTTGACGGGCTCGTTGGCGCGTTCGGTAGAACACCTGCCGTGCGCATCGATGAGTCGTGGGTTCGAATCCCACCGGGACCACATGTTTATAATTTTCTGTAAGCATGTTTTCCCCACGTCTGGTAACTTCGGGCATTGATCGGGTGGGAGGAATATCTGTTAAATTCCGACCGGGTAACGAACCACCGTTCATAGATGGAAAAACCGTGAAGTGCATATTGCGCGTTCCAATCTCAGTCTATGGATTTCCGAATGCTCGAAGTGAAAAGTAGGTCGACAGCGCATCATTGACTGATGTTCTGTGGCTGAGGTATCACCTACCATCAAGTGAACCTCATGCTCGTCTGTCGATATCTGACATAAAAAAAAATATACATTTCGTCTAGAGGTGGGTCGTTGACGGTTTTTGTGTTAACGAAATGAAACTGCTAATTACAAACTGATAACCTGTTAAAAAATCAGCTAATTTTATTAACAGTTAACAATACACAAGCTGCTTCGGTTGATGTTAGCGACTACGCGTTGAATGTTCGTTGAGCTAATTCGAAAATCGTTGAATGAAACAGAGGGGTGAGCACGAACGACTATCGTAAAAGTATGCGAATCGTCCATCCGTCAGTTGTATGAGAAAAAAATTGAAATTTCATACAAATGACAGTTCGACGATACGAATACTTTTTCGATAGTCGTTCGTGCTCACCGCTCAGTTAATATATTTATCGTTCTTCTCGTCCATTCTACGCCCTTGATTTGAGAACTGGCAGTAAATGTAAAATTAGAAGCATTTAATATGTATTTTTATTGACGTTCATAAGTGTACATTGTGTTACCTAAATGAATAAATTATTTTTGAATTTGAATTTAACGGCTTTTTCGGTAAACGAAAAGCAGCTAATTCGTTAACATTAGAACAGCGGCTTAAAAAAGCTGCTTGTTGAATTAGCGGCCACTCCTTTCCTTTCCTTTGCGGAACATTTTGCAATCTTTATTATTCCTAGTAGGGATGTAACGGAAGTGGTTTTACCAGAACAGAATTCGGAATCGGAGTTTTTAAATTTGGTTTATCGGAACCGGAATCAGAACCGAAACCGGAATCGGAGGCAGACACAAAAGAGAATTGTGTAACAAAACAAAATTACAAACATTATTCATCAGTTTCATTCATATCAGTTCAAAAAAGTTTATAACTTCCTGGGTTGTGATATATAAAACTAAACTAATTTTCTCAAATTTTAAACAGAAGTTAATTAAATCAAATGGCGCTGACCGCGGCCACTGCCGCCGATGTGCTTCGACCTTCGATTATAACTTCCGATTTAAATCTATCGGAACCGAAATCGGAATCGGAGGTGCAAAATCAATCGGAAGTTCCGACTTTTCGGAACCGAAATCGAAGCTCCGTAACATCCCTAATTCCTAACTATTATATCACCGAATATTCTGAGAAATGATATAAAGATAACATAATTCTTGCCTTTCCCTTCTAGATAATTAGTAGGAATAAATTATAAGCCTCATAATCTGGTTTAAATTTTAGTAACGGGCCGCCATTTTGAATTTTAGATGTCATAAATACATTATGGTTTGAGTTACGATAGAATTACTGTTTAACACTTATTTGTTTTATTTTAATGTCTTAGTGAATTCTTACTTTTCTAGTCAGAGCTGCATTTAGAGATCTGAGGCCCCGGGGCAACAAAGTAGTGGGGCCCCAAACTATTTTCCATTTTTTCCAAGATTTTTTTTATATTTATGAACAATATCATTATGTTTGTAAGTACAAAGTAGCTAATACCTTTAGAACAGCAGAAACAGCAAAAAATATATGAAAGGAGAGGAAGTGTTTACTCGTCTCTATTGTGGCCCCTGGCCAGTGATTTGTTACCTAACTACCCTTAAACCGCTGAACCGATTTATATGAAATTTAGATATAGTTGGAGTCCTGGGGAAGGATATAGGTTTTTATCACGGAAGTTTGTATGGGGAATTATTAATTTCTTAAGTACGGAATATAAACTCATTAAAATTTAACTTTTCGTAAGAACATATTATGTTGTAAGAAAATTAATGTTATACATTACTAGCGACCCGCCCCGGCTTCGCACGGGTTAAGATTTTTTGACAAAAAAAGCCGGGGTTGTATGTATTTTTTAATGCCACATTATAAAAAAATAAAAATAAAAAATTTCGTCCAAAAATTAAAAAAAAAATATTTAAGGGTGAACAACCCTTATCACTTAGGGGTATGAAAAATAGATAGTAGCCGATTCTCAGATCTACCGAATACGCATATAAAATTTGGTAAAAATCGGTCGAGCCGTTTCGGAGGAGTATGGCAACGAAAACTGTGACACGAGAATTTTATATATTAGATTAATGTTATACATTATTTTCCCTTTCACGTCAAAACCACAGAACTTTTTAAATTATAATAGTAAGGAAATTTATTTTGAATAAAAAATAAGATATCTAACTAAGACGAAGTCGCGGCCAGAAGCTAGTAAAAACACTCTAATATCTAATATATAAAATTCTCGTGTCACAGTTTTCGTTGCCATACTCCTCCGAAACGGCTTGACCGATTCTTACCAAATTTTATATGCGTATTCAGTAGGTCTGAGAATCGGACAACATCTATTTTTCATCTCCCTAAATGTTAAGGGTAATCCACCCTTAATTTTTTTTTTAATTTTTGGACGAAATTTTTTGTTTTTATTTTTTTATAATGTGGCATTAAGAAATACATACAAACCTATATTTTCACTCTTCTATCACCAACCCCTGCTTTTTAGAAATTATTTACATGACAAAGCAACGTTTGCCGGGTCAGCTAGTCTCTTATAATAATTCAACAAAAATAACTAATTAAATACTTTCGGCCTTATTCATAAGCTTGATATAGTTCAAATATGTTTTGTTTCTTTCGTTCTGTAGTCTTATTATATTCGATAGAGCGAGACAAAACATATTTTTACTATATCAAGATTATAATACGTTTATGACGGTTTCTGACGGTTTCTGACGGGCTCGTTGGCGCGTTCGGTAGAACACCTGCCGTGCGCATCGATGGGTCGTGGGTTCGAATCCCACCGGGAGCACATGTTTATAATTTTCTGTAAGCATGTTTTCCCCACGTCGGATAACTTCGGGCATTGATCGGGTGGGAGGAATATCTAAATTCCGACCGGGTAACGAACCACCGTTCATAGATGGAAAAGCCGTGAAGTGCACATTGCTCGTTTCGGTTTCAGTCTATGGATTTCCGAATGCTCGAAGTAAAAATTAGGTCGACAGCGCATCATTGACTGATGTTCTGTGGCTGAGGTATCACCTACCATCAAGTGAACCTCATGCTCGTCTGTCGATATGTGACATAAAAAAAAATAATAATAATAATACGTTTATGAATATGGCCGTTTATTTTTAAACATATCTTAATTCTTTGTTTTTAAATTGACAATTAAAACTTTTCTCGGAGCTTAACACAACGCATTACAATTGCAAAATGGCGGTTGTATGCTATTGAGTGGACGCCATCTTGTTTTCCTTTCCCGCTCTTTTAGTGACGAGCCATTTGTATTTGCATTACTGAATATTTAAAGTGCTCTGGATACTGTAAGTATGCTTTTATTATTAACCTGATAGTAAACGAAATTAAAATATAAATTAAATCTTTGATTAATCAAGATTAATTTTCATAAAATAAAATACATAATTTGTTTTTGTATAACTAGCAAAAGAATAAAAAAAAGGAAAAAACAATAATAAAAAAAGGTATGTGTGTACTTATGTATACGCGTTAGAAGTTATAAGTACTTCTTTGGCGTCTGAAGAAAAATTTTAAAAAACAAAACTGCAGTAAATATCGAAGCAAAATGTTAAAATCAATCAAATTCTATTCTGTAGCCAACTTCATCATGTCGTTTTTTTGGGACATCGTGCGCGCGCAGGTCATCTGTAGCCAACTTCATACTGTTAATTTTGTGTCACAGATGCGCGCGCATCTTAAAATTTCACTCTCATATTTTTTTCATAACGCGCCTAAAGATGTATAACTTCAATAAAAAAGAAATATAAAAATAAAAAAATATATATAAAATTGAAAGGTAATCGTTTGGCTTGGTATGGGCATGTTATGAGGAGAGATGAAGGGCATGTATCTAAAAAAGTTTTAAATATGAAAGTGGATGGGTATAGGGGAAGAGGGAGGCCAAAAAAGACATGGATTGACTGTGTGAAGAATGATATGTGTTTGAGAGGTGTGACTGATGATATGGCGAGTGAATGGAGAGAATGGAAAAAGAGAACATACTGCGACGATCCCAAATTAAAAAAAAAAGGGAACAGGGCAAGAAGAAGAAGTAGATGTATATATTAGCAATACCTTTCAATTTTATAAATAGGTACATATTGTTTCGTGTTCGCGGTATTCGTGTATGCGGTGATGTTAGTTATTTCGTCTATGTATTTGCGTGTTGTTCCCACGAGAATGTAAGTGCGTGCTCCTATTTCACCATGCCTACTGCTGATAGAGGACAAATCTTTGTTTTTTTTTTTCGTTTATATATATATATTTTCTATTATTCATATTATGGTTAATTACTTAAAGATGTCACGTGGAACATGCAAATATTTTGTAAAATAAAAAAATTGGCGATTAAAAAGAGTGGCGGAGAGTTTATTGCCAGTTCTTCTCGTCCGCTCTGCGCCCTTGATTTGAGAACTGGCAGTAAATGTAAAATTAGTTATTAAATTAATCCTTTAATATGTATATTTTTATTGACGTTCAAACGTGCATCGTGTTACGTTAATGAATAAATGAATGAATTTTGAATTTGAACACTTACATTCTCGTGGGAACAACACGCAAATACATAGACTAAATAACTAACATCACCGCATACACGAATTCAAGTTCGACCTGTCACCACAAGTAGCACCCGTTCACGAGTACGACGCATGGCCAGCCATCGGCCCCCTCGCCTTATTATGGAGAGGGACAACCCGACGCATGGACGCCATACTACATATATTTCATATTATGTAAAGATTCCGCAGTTTGACAGGTGACAGCTGTCAGAATTCGCACAGAGTATGTCGCATTTTAATCAGATAAAACTAATTTCCTTTAAATAAGTAGTTTCTTGTTTTAAGTTGTACTCACTCAATAGAATCCTGAGTTCGTGTGCTTTTCGTTTTTCTAGCATAGCGGCCTCGACACAGGGGAATCATTGAGAAGTAACATTAATTCTAAAAAACAAAAAATTATCTATATTAAAAAAATCACGTACTAGGCTATGCAAAAAAGTATGTACCAGGGCTGAGACGTATTTACGCTACCAGCTTTTAAAATCAGGGCGCCCTGGTACGAGCGGGATAAAAAGTTTTTGCAAGTGTAAGTACGGAAGTATTAGGTATTCGAGTGGGTGGGCAGAGCTGAAATTGAAAATACTTTCATAGGAAAACGCTCGGTATTATCTTAAGAATTTAGGTTGAGTACTTTTTAAATCGTAACTAACAAACAAATCGTTCTTCTTTATAATATTAGTTTAGATACTGCTAAATACTTTCAAGTTTCGTCCCTGGTATTTTTACGTACTCGTACTTGGAAGACCTGGTATTTAATTTGGAAAGTATATCTCAATGCTAGCATGTACTCTATGCATTCCTAAACTATTCATATGATTAAGATGAAACTTTGGTAAGTTTGGTAACTTTGGCCCAAAACAACGACGCAACGAATGCCGGGTACAACTAGTCAACTAGTTGTATATAATTTTGAAAGAAGGAGGGCGCGCTCTTCCTCCAACCTAAAGGGAGGATCCTCGACCAGTCGAACCACTGACTGGCCGGGCCTAAGGCCCCAGTGGTATGTGTACTCAACGCTCGGAAACACTTATATAGCGCGATTCAGGATTAGACGTCTTCGTACTGATTGTAGCTGCAGATTGTAGATTTACGAGTAACTATTTCTGTTCCCGTCACTTAAAAATATTATTTCATCTTCTAGATAAAAACTTTAACAGCTTCGGCTGTACCAGCAAATGCATCTGATAGATATTTATATTGAAGACTTGAGAAACCCTTTTTAGTTTATCTTTCGGATAAGTTCCGAATAGGCTATCTGTGATTTTATCAGTAAGTGGTGAAATTGGCCCTGATATTCGTAAAAGAACACTGTGAGGCGAAAGAAAATAATATGCTCAACTTGTGCGGGCCAATATTGGCTAAAGTGCTTGAGGAACTGTTGGATATCAGTAAATACTAAGAATTATTTAAAAAAAGGAAATAGCGTTTAAATAAAATCATAATAAAAAAGTCCAAAATATTTAGTACAACATAATATTTTGTTTCCCAAGAACCTTAACTCACTAAAGTTTCATCGTAAATTGATGAATAGTTTACTATCGCATAGAGGACAAACAATAAAAAAAGCTATTAAAATAAATCAAAATTAAAAAATACACCATATTTAGTACAACATAATATTTTGTTTCCCAGGAAACTCAAAGTTTCATCATAATCGGTTTAATAGTTTAGGAGACAAACAATGTATACATTGATTTTTATTTACATTTAATATTTTATTATTATTTATTTATATATATAATATTAAATGTACTTACTTGTACTTTATTTAGTTATGATTCTGTCGGGCATTAAAAATACTATGAACGCAAAAACACATTCAAAATGTTTAAAATTATATCAGTCAAGCCTATTTCGATTTGCCATACGATTTCTGATGACATAATTAAAAAAATCTATAGAAATCAATTGGATTCGTAGTTATAATATTGTTTTTAAATTTTTCATACTGTATATTGATATAAAACAGGTCAAGTGATAGTCGCGGTCGCGGGTGAATGGTTCCGTATAGATATTTAAAAAAATATATTTTTCTTTAAGCTTTTTTTTTCGAAAGAACACTATTGTTTTTGGCACATATGGCCTTATAAAACTAACCGGACTTTTTGGGCGAACGCTAAAGCGCTCGCCGTGTGTCTGCAACTAGACCAAGGGCGCCCCGTGGGGGGCACTAGACCAAGGGCGCCCCATGGGGGGCACTAGACCAAGGGCGCCCCGTGGGGGTCACTAGACCAAGGGCGCCCCGTGGGGGGCTTTCTTAAAGCAAATTTTTGATTTTGGGCTTTTTATTTTATAAAAGTGTTCTATCAATGTATACTGGTTAATAATTACTGAAGAATACACTAGCGTTATTAGTGAGCGGTGGTCAGTGAAACGGACACAGATGTGTGTCAGCCCCATGCCCCACTAGGGCGCTCGGGAATTCTAAGAAGTACCAGGACATCAGAAATATGTAACAAGTGTTCTATCAATGTATACTGGTTAATAATTACTAAAGAATACACTAGCGTTATTAGTGAGCGGTGATCAGTGAAACAGACACAGAAATGTGTCTGCCCCATGCCCCACTCCATCATGGACACAGCTTATACTGAGTATAGTCCAATTTGACACCGCATTGCGAAATAAAATATAAATGTATTATAGACTATAGTATATGTCTTTATATTAAGTATTTTTTACTTATTTATTTGTATAACAATGATAGTTTTGTTTGTCTTTTCTTTCTAAAGTAATATTAAAAAGAGGAAAGATTTGTATGTTTGTTTGTTACGATTATACTCAAAAACTACTCGAAAAATTTAAAAATTCTTTTACCGTTAGAAAGCTACATATTCAACGAATAACATAGACATACCTTGAATAATGTAACACAAGGTGTAAAAAAACCGATTTTAAAAATTCTTTCACCAATAGAAAGCTACATTATCAGTCAGTAACATAGGCGTAGGTACATCTACATTGCACCCGTGTGAAGCCGGGACGTGTTACTAGTTACTAACATATTTGTGTGTAAGTCAAAATAATATTATATTTTTATTCTTAAGTATTCATTCTCTGGCATTGACAGTAGTCAATGCCGAGAATAAATAAGAAACAGTTGTACATTTTTTTAAATCAACTAGAATTTTTTAAGCAAAAATACGGAGTTGATTATCTTCATTTCATGACATACTTTCTGAGTACATAAACTAATCTAAACTTACTCTACGTAGAAATTTAATATAACGCATTTATTGCTGATATTATTTTAAGTATGATGAATTTCGCTATCGGATATCGCGTCATAAATACCACGCATATAAATGTCTGGAAGTCCAGAACTCCGCGATTCCTAAGACATTTCCAGACTCTGTGGTACCAACTTTTGACGGGCTCGTTGGCGCGTTCGGTAGAACACCTGCCGTGTGCATCGATGGGTCGTGGGTTTGAATCCCACATGCTTATAATTTTCTGTAAGCATGTTTTCCCCACGTATGATAACTTCGGGCATTGATCTGGTGGGAGGAATATCTAAATTCCGACCGGGTATCGAACCACCGTTCATAGATGGAAAAGCCGTGCTATTGCGCGTTTCGGTTTCAGTCTATGGATTTCCGGATGCTCTAAGTAAAAAATAGTTCGACAGCGCATCATTGACTGATGTCCTGTGGCTGGGGTATCGCCTACCATCAAGTGAACCTCATGCTCGTCTGTCGATATATACTATAAAAAATAAAAAAACTTAATCTCCCAGTGGAAACTGTAAGAAATTCATTACAACGAAACAAATAGAAAAGCAAAAATGGACGCTGTTAAGCAATACAGTGTCACGGTTGCCATTTTGAGAATATTGAGTTTGAAGTTTTTATTAGGTTTTATTAATATCCTTTTAAAAAATAACAGAAATAATAGATTTTTTGTAATTATTATTATTACACTAAATATATATTGCTTTTCTTGGTAGCAATCAAAGTAATGGAATTTACTCCATTATTGTTAAATATTTAAACATTTTAGGATTTCGTGCCCGCTAGTTTTTTCAATATTTTTGATATTAAAACGATTTAAATGATATTTATCTCTTTTGAAACATGTACTCCAGCTCATAAGGAAGCGATTGGTATCAAAATTTACATTTTTATCATTGTGGGTTGTCACTGTATTGCTTAACAGCGTCCAAATATAGCAATGACAGTGAATAAATGAAAAGTGTATGATTTAAATAAAATACTGTATACCGGATTAAAACGCGATTTATTATTTATATTGTTTAAATTATTTATCCCGACGTTTCGGATGCTTTTCAGCAACCGTGGTCGCGGGGAGACAGTTGCTGTAAAGCATCCGAAACGTCGGGATAAATAATTTAAACAATATAAATAATAAATCGCGTTTTAATCCGGTATACAGTATTTTATTTAAATGTGTGATACTCGCGTTAATAAAAGACAATATTAAAATGTATGATATCATTAAAAGGCTCTATTTAAAAACAAAGTATTTTATTGGATATCCCCTTTGAGTAGAGTATCAGCGATGGCTGCAGGTAAATGAAGAATGTTTCTGAATAAACTTGATTTCGGCGGCTCTTTTGGTTTTTCTTCGCCAGGTTGAACATTCGAACCTAGAATACAAAAAAGTCAAAGACAATTTTCATTTCCAAAACTATTCAAATACAGGTACTTCAAGAGAGAGATATATAATTTACTAGCAATTGCCCCCCCAACCCCCCTTGTGGGTTGAATTTCGTAAAATCCGTTCTTAGCTGACCTCTTCTCGGCGAAAGGAATATTCCTACCATATTTCAAGTCGCTACGCCTTATGGTTCCAGAGATATCGTGATGAGTATCTATATAGGTGGGAATCTCTTTTATATATATAGATTTACTGCACAAACAACAACAAATTAACAAATTACTACAATAACCAAGATCTTAACTAATTATAATATATATAAACCCTCAAGAAAACTGCCATGCGGTATGGTTCCCAGGATACTGGCACTATTTACTCGCTGAATGGCGAGGCTTATTCGCTGGGCGAAATAGGTACCAGCTCTGGGCTCCCCTGAAGCATGGACCAGCCGCATGGACAAATCCTTCACAAATTTTTTCGTATGCGCCGACCAAGGACCCAAAGTTTCAAATGCTAATGCCGCAAATTCGTAAGACCCCATTAAAGAAGAATATGAAAATTAACAAACAAATTACTTACAAAACTAAACTTAACGAGTAAAATATAAAAAAGAAATTAATAAAACAGGAATATGTGTTTGGTAGTTAAAAGGCCGCGGTCTCAGCATTGAGTAAGCTTCAGCCTAACAGCAGAAGCTTACCACGCTGATTTTCAGCTGCAGCCTCAGTCACGCCACGGACTATCAGGCTGTTAATATACTCTAGGATATTAAAGAAAAGAAAATGACCGTGGAATGGAATACCTCTAAGAAGGGTTGTAACTCATAGTTATCAAAAATTACATTTATCAGTTTGATTTACGACGTCAAAGTATTACACAGTTATGTTTAGTTTTGGGCTTTTTGAAAGACAAATAAATAAAATATGTAACTGATAATGTAGCTTTCTTTTGGTGAAAGAATTTTTAAAATCGGTCGAGTAGTTTTTGAGTTAAATCGTAACAAAGAAACAAATATTTCCTCTTAATATTAAGTATAGATAGATACTTCTGTTAGAATAATAGTTATACGGTCTTCTACACAGAACAGAAGAAGTAAGTAGAAGTGGGATGTGTCATAATTTGTACCGGATCTACTGTCGCAGAAATTTGTACCGGATCGACTGTCGCCGAAATTTGTACCGGATCGACTGTCGCCAAATTT
The DNA here is from genome assembly GCA_905404175.1 of Anthocharis cardamines. Taxonomy (NCBI): domain Eukaryota; kingdom Metazoa; phylum Arthropoda; class Insecta; order Lepidoptera; family Pieridae; genus Anthocharis; species Anthocharis cardamines. The sequence continues at coordinate 522,095 of FR989978.1, read as the reverse complement.
GTACCGGATCGACTTCACACTCTTCGTATTAAATACTCTATTCATTTGTGTGAAACTGACAAATTCACACAAATGAATAGAGTATTTAATACTGCACACAGTTACAATGTTTTTTCGATTCGTCGTTTTATTTAACTCAAAACTAGCTAAATCACACAGGTCCTACAAGTGACAATATATCTTAGTGCTTGGCGATAACGGTTACTTTGGCTTAGCGCACAAAGTACATACGACGTTTTGTAATATTAAAACAAACTAATATATAATTACTAAACTAAACTTTATGTGAAGGATATAAGGATGATTTTGGCTGACTATGATCGACTATGAGCGCCACTGTGCTAAATTGTGACACGCGTGCCACGCCTAATTCGCACTTCTATTTATTTTTCCTATTCTGTGGTCTTCCACATACCAAAATCCGGATCATTCTTGTCATAATTTATGGTGACCGTCATTGGAGGGTAGACCGGAAGTGAGGACGTTCCACACTGCGAACTGCACTCCTGAGAGAATGTGTCGACGGGACATGGAAGATTACAGCCTATCCTCTCCGGATGTGATAGTACGATGATATCTGGAAGAGATTTTATGAGTGGAAGAAGCGAAAGTGGTATGTAAGGATCGGAGCATATGTAATTCCGTGATCTCTGCCTACCGCAATGGGAAAGAGGCGTGATGAATATGTATGATAGAGGAAACACCTTCATTTTTTGTTCGATTATTTTTTATTAGTATAATTAATTATTTCGAGATGTCACGTGGAACATGGTGTAATGGTTGCAGCTCCTTACAAACATTTTGTAAAACTTGGCGATTAAAAAGAGTGGCAGAGAGTTTATTGGCAGTTCTTCTCGTCCGTTCTACGCCCTTGATTTGAGAACTGGCATTAAATGTAAAATTAGAAGCATTTAATTTTCTTATTGATTTGAAATCATAGGCAGTACATTATCTCTAATATATAAAATTCTCGTGTCACAGTTTTCGTTGCCATACTCCTCCGAAACGGCTTGACCGATTTTTACCAAATTTTATATGCGTATTCAGTAGGTCTGAAAATCGGCCAACATCTATTTTTCATCCCCCTAAATGTTAGGGGTAGTCCATCCCTAAATTATTTTTTTTATTTTTTGGACGAAATTTTTTGTTTTTATTTTTTTATAATGTGGCATTAAGAAATACATTCAACCCCTGCTAGGTTTAGGTTCACGGGAAAATTATAAAAAAATTAAGTTTCGGTCCGGCTCATCACCTATTTGTCTGTAAAAAATAATGATCAGTGAAACAACCACAGAAATGTGTCTGCCCTATACCCCACTAGGGGTCTCGGGAATACTAAGAAGTACCAGGACATCAGAAATATGTAACAAGTGTTCTATCAATGCATACTGGTTAATAATTACTGAAGAATACACTAGCGTTGTTAGTTAGCGATGATCAGTGAAACAGACACAGAAATGTGTCTGCCCCATGCCCCACTAGGGGACTCGGGAATACTAAGAAGTACCAGGACATCAGAAATATGTAACAAGTGTTCTATCAATGCATACTGGTTAATAATTACTGAAGAATACACTAGCGTTGTTAGTTAGCGATGATCAGTGAAACAGACACAGAAATGTGTCTGCCCCATGCCCCACTAGGGGACTCGGGAATACTAAGAAGTACCAGGACATCAGAAATATGTAACAAGTGTTCTATCAATGCATACTGGTTAATAATTACTGAAGAATACACTAGCGTTGTTAGTGAGAGATGATCAGTGAAACGGACACATATGTGTGTCTGCCCCATGCCCCACTAGGGGATGAGGGAATACTAAGAAGTACCAGGACATCAAAAATATGTAACAAGTATTCTATCAATGTATACTGGTTAATAATTACTAAAGAATATACTAGCATTATTTATAGTAAGCGTTGATCAGTGAAACAGACACAGAATTGTGTCTGCCCCATGCCCCACTTGCGGAAGAGGGAATTCTAAGAAGTACCAGGACATCAGAACAAGTATTCTGTCAATTCATACTGGTTAATAATGGCAACAAATACATGATTAGAAAGCGATAATCAGTGAAACAGACACAGAAATGTGTCTGCCCCATGCCCCACTAGGGGACTCAGGAGTTCTAAGAAGTACCAGGACATCAGAAATATGTATGCTGGTTAATAATTACTAAAGAATACACTAGCGTTGTTAATAAGCGAAGATCAGTCCACAGGGGGGCTTGGGAATTATTTTTATTGTACTCACGTAAAGAAAATAACAATATAATTTTTATATATAATATTGTGAAACTCATAGTAAATGTTTGAACAATGTATGTCACAGATGTAAAAATATGTAAATGTGTCAAAACTTACATATTAATGGAAAAAATATAATCAATTAGATTTGCTTGGACGTGAATACTAGCGCGAAATCAAAACATAACTATAAGACGTTATTTGTCATAAAATGTTATTATCGATCAATTTCTTTTTAATTTTAGATATCGACAGACGAGCATGAGGTTCACCCGGTGATAGGTGATAACCCAGCCATAGAACATCATTCAATAATGTGCTGTCGACATATGTTTTACTTCGAGCATTCGGATACATATACCTACTGAAACCGAAACGTGCAAATGCACTTCACAGTTTTTCCATCTATGAACGGTTCGTTACCCGATCAGAATTTCGATATTCATCCTAATCGTTTTGATTGCCCTAAGTGACTGGACGTGAGGTAGACATGCTTACAGAAAATTGCCATCCCCTCGGGATTCGAACCCGTGAAACCATCAGAACTCAAGGTTGGTGTGCTACCAAACGTTGAAATTCATCTCTTGAATGGAGATGATGATTTCATAATATTGTCCTTTTTTAACGCGAGTATCACACATTTAAAGAGCGATTTATTATTTATATTGTTTAAAATAATTTAAACAATATAAATATCGCGTTTTAATCCGGGATACAGTATTTTATTTAGATGATGATTTCATTTAGATGATGATTTCATTTAATGATGGAGTGATCACCTATCCAAAATGGGAGGAAATCTTTGATCTAGAGTTGCCAGAAACAGGGACAAATGAAAAGATTTGAAAGAGGTTAACACCGCTACATGTGGTCCATATATGTCAATTTGAATGGATTTATGGCTCATAATTCGGGGTTTATTGGCTTCCACATAAAAGGTAGATAGGTATATAGTGTCGCGGACATTTATTCAGAACTATTTAAGACAAACAATCTCATAATACTTTATATTCTTGTAACTCCAACAGTTTAGGCAGCGCACGCCAAGATAACTCTCAGAAGGCAGGAATTTTTTCGACTTACTTGATACTTATCGTAATATTATGTCCAATATAAAGATAATCTTCATAAATTATAGTCTATGTGTTATTCTGATAAGCTATATTACTGTTTAGAGATTGCGTGTTTCTAATAGAATTGTTGCCTGATGGGTATAGATTTCGCGTACTGGTACTGAGGTATAGAAGTCACTGATAGATGCTCTCGCAGAAGTAAAACTCAGACTGTTATCGAAGCATATATTATTTATTAAAATAAATATATTTATGTAAAAGTATTGGGTAGCAATAAACGCTAAGTGTTTGCGAGGACTCAGTGAGTCTACCTGGTTGGTCGCTGTGTTCGTCGCGAACCTATTGTTCCTGCAGGTGTTGATGAGGATTAGTGAGTTGTTTATGACCGTGGTTGCCATTGTCGATTGCTATTGTCGGCAACTATTGTAGTACGCTACAACTGTAAAGTTTCATCAAAATCCGTTTCGTAGTTTTTGCGAGAAAGAGTAACATACATCCATCCTTCCACTTCTACGTGTATTGTTGATCAAAGACTACTACACTACCCAATAATCCTAAAATGTACTAGTTAATAATATACTAGCAACACGCCCCGGCTTCACACGGGTGCAATGTAGATGTACTAGACACAAAAATATTATGTTATTCGCTGATAATGTAGCTTTATATTGGTGAAAGAATTTTTAAAATCGGTCGCGTAGTTTTTGAGTTAAACCGTAACAAACAAACAAAACCTTTTTATAATATTAGTATAGATATATGTAGTTTTTTCTTGCTGCACCTTCTATTCTATTTTGTAATTTTGTTTCCCTTCCAGAGGTTTGCCTGGAAGAGATCGCACATTGTGACAAGGCCATCCTCTTGTACAATGTACCTATAGCTTAAACCTCTTATTCATAAACGTATTATAAGATTGATGTAGATAAAAGATATTTTGTCTCGCTATATCCAATATAAAAAAACTACAGAACATAAGGGATTAGTTTTTATTTGTATGATTGGTTTTAGTATACAAAAATATATATTCTATTTTATTCTATTCTATATAAATAATTTTTAAAATCTGTTCAGTAGATCCAGATATTACCCCCTACAACCTCACAAACTTTACCTCTTTATAATATTAGGGTCGATAGGATATATACCAGGGTGAATCAAAAAGTTCTAAGAAGTGCATATATAAGAAACCTTTTTGGATCAAGTTCGATATTCAAATTAAAGAGTGTCTATCACACTATATTTATGCAGACTTTCACTTGTTTTTGTCAGTTCGTTCGCATGTAATAATTTTTTTTGTGCAACGAGTTGCTAAAAAGTCAAAATTATGAATAAAAGTGAGTTACGTACGGTGATAAAATATCAGTTTGAAAAAAATGTCTACGAAGGAAATTTTTTTGGACATTCAGCAGACATTAGGGGGTGATGCTGTACCCTATTCTACGGTTGCGTACTGGTTGGCTGAATTTAAAAGAGGTAGATCAAGCTGTAAAGATGACCCGCGTTCTGGGCGGCCTTCAACCTCCGTTACAGAAGAAAATGTCAAAAAGGTTGAGAATCTGGTTTTGGAAGACAGAAGAATGACTATAAAACATATAGCTGAGATCCTAAAGATATCTTTTGGTAGCGTTCAATCCATTTTAATTGATTCACTGGGGTTCAAAGAAGTGTCTGCAAGATGGGTGCCACGAATGTTAACCGACGAAAACAAAAAGCGACGTTTGGAAATTTCCAAGCGTAATCTCGAAATGTTCCAGCGTGATTCGGATAATTTTTGCCATCGTCTTGTCACCATGGATGAAACGTGGGTCCACCATTTTGATCCTGAAACTAAAAGACAAAGCATGTCTTGGAAACGACCATCCTCTCCATCCATCAAGAAATTTCGAGTTGCTCCTACCGCTGGCAAAGTTATGGCCTCTGTGTTCTGGGATAGTGAAGGAATCCTTTTTATTGATTACATGCCAAAAGGCCAGACGATTACTGGACCCTATTATGCAAATTTAATCCCGAAAGTGCGTGAAGCGATTAAAGAAAAACGTCGTGGAAAACTGTCGTTGGGCGTGTTGTTCCTTCAAGATAACGCTCCTGCTCATCGATCGGAAGTTGCGCTCAACGCAATCCGCTGTGCTGGCTTCAATCTCCTTGACCACTCACCATATTCTCCGGACTTAGCCCCAAGTGATTTTCACTTATTTCCAAAATTAAAAGAGGAAATTCGTGGAACAAAATTTCACGATAATGACGCGGTTATAGCTGCCGTAGAGGACTTTTTCGAGAGTCAAGAAAATATATTTTTTTCACAAGGAATAACGAAGTTAGAAACGCGTTATTCTAAATGCATTGCATTGGAGGGAGATTATGTAGAAAAATAAAATATTATTATTTAAATCTTTGCATTTTTTAATATTGATTCCAAGAATTTTTTGATTCACCCTCGTATATAGATAGGAGTAGAATGTATTTCTTTATAATATTGTCTTTTATTAACGCGAGTATCACACATTTAAATAAAATACTGTATACCGGATTAAAACGCGATTTAATATTTATATTGTTTAAATTATTTATCCCGACGTTTTGGATGCTTTTCACCAACCGTGGTCGCGGGAGACAGAAATATGACAGTTGTCCTGGCAACTATGTAAGATTTCAAAAACGCGTTTTATTCCGGTCTGTGTACCGGATTAATTTGAATGTATTTCTTTATGTTTTTTGTGTCATAAATAAATAATTACATTTCATTAGAAGAAGTATTAATGAAAATAAAACACAATACTATTTTCCAATCATATAATTTCGTGCATAAGGACAAATTCCGCCGACAAACGGTATATCCGGTAACAGTTTGTACCGCATTGTGAGTTGACGCCGGTCTGTGTCCATCGCGAACCGAACCGACGAACCGGTTATTACCGATACATATGTAACTGTAAAAAAACAGTTAATCCGGTTATTATCTTCTTACCAGGGTGAATCAAAAAGTTCTTAGAAGTGCATATATATGAAACCTTTTTGGATCAAATTCGATATTCAAATTAAAGAGTGTCTATCACACTATATTTATGCAGACTGTCACTTGTTTTTGTCAGTTCGTTCGCATGTAATAAATTTTTTTGTGCAACGAGTTGCTAAAAAGTCAAAATTATGGATAAAAGTGAGTTACGTGCGGTGATAAAATATCTCAGTTTGAAAAAAATGTCTACGAAGGAAATTTTTTTGGACATTCAGCAGACATTAGGGGGTGATGCTGTACCCTATTCTACGGTTGCGTACTGGGTGGCTGAATTTAAAAGAGGTAGATCAAGCTGTAAAGATGACCCGCGTTCTGGGCGGCCTTCAACCTCCGTTACAGAAGAAAATGTCAAAAAGGTTGAGAATCTGGTTTTGGAAGACAGAAGAATGACTATAAAACATATAGCTGAGATCCTAAAGATATCTTTTGGTAGCGTTCAATCCATTTTAATTGATTCACTGGGGTTCAAAAAAGTGTCTGCAAGATGGGTGCCACGAATGTTAACCGACGAAAACAAAAAGCGACGTTTGGAAATTTCCAAGCGTAATCTCGAAATGTTCCAGCGTGATTCGGATAATTTTTGCCGTCGTCTTGTCACCATGGATGAAACGTGGGTCCACCATTTTGATCCTGAAACTAAAAGACAAAGCATGTCTTGGAAACGACCATCCTCTCCATCCATCAAAAAATTTCGAGTTGCTCCTACCGCTGGCAAAGTTATGGCCTCTGTGCTCTGGGATAGTGAAGGAATCCTTTTTATTGATTACATGCCAAAAGGCCAGACGATTACTGGACCCTATTATGCAAATTTAATCCCGAGAGTGCGTGAAGCGATTAAAGAAAAACGTCGTGGAAAACTGTCGTTGGGCGTGTTGTTCCTTCAAGATAACGCTCCTGCTCATCGATCGGAAGTTGCGCTCAACGCAATCCGCTGTGCTGGCTTCAATCTCCTTGACCACCCACCATATTCTCCGGACTTAGCCCCAAGTGATTTTCACTTATTTCCAAAATTAAAAGAGGAAATTCGTGGAACAAAATTTCACGGTAATGACGCGGTTATAGCTGCCGTAGAGGACTTTTTCGAGAGTCAAGAAAATAATTTTTTTTCACAAGGAATAAGGAAGTTAGAAACGCGTTATTCTAAATGCATTGCATTGGAGGGAGATTATGTAGAAAAATAAAATATTATTATTTAAATCTTTGCATTTTTTAATATTGATTCCAAGAATTTTTTGATTCACCCTCGTATATATAAAACTCCTCCGAAACGGCTTTACCGATTTTTACCAAATTTTATATGCGTAGTCAGTAGGTCTGAGAATCGGCTACTATCTATTTTTCATACCCCTAAGTGATAAGGGTTGTTCACCCTTAAATTTTTTATTTTATTTTTGGACGAAATTTTTTATTTTTATTTTTTTATAATGTGGCATTAAAAAATACATACAACCCTAAATTTTTACTTTTTCATCACCAACCCCTGCTTTTTAGAAATTATTTACATGGCAAATCAATGTTTGCCGGATCAGCTAGTATATTATTACTTATTACCCATACATATGTAGTAGTATATATGAGTAGCGTAGTGGGGCGACAGTTTTAGAAAAGTGCCGCCCGGGGTGGACCGCCCCCTAGGGCGACAAAATTTCACAAAAAAATATATAATAACATCTTGTAAAAAAATTTACCATTTCATATTTTTGTCGCACTTAGTATTCCATCCCATTGAAATACAGAATGTTTTTTTTATCTGTGGCGAAATCGGGGAATCCCGTTTCTTTTTAATAAATGTATTAGGTTGAAAAAGGGTTTTCGCTAAAAAAAACTTATTTCTTACGTATAGAAGTTAGATAGAATCGGAAATCAATTTTAGGAACATTCAAGAATATTCTCTGTTCTTCCACGCGACAGGGTATAAAAGGCGTATTATGTTTTGTTAAATTATGATGACAGATGATCAGTGAAATAGAAATGTGTCTGCCCCATGCCCCACTAGAGGATTTGTGATTTTAAGTGCAAAATAGTTTACTATGTAACTATCTGTTATAATTTTTTGTTTCAGAATCGGGTTAGTAGTTTCAGAGTCACTTGCGTACTGCTTATAATATTAGTACGAAAAAAAGAATAATAATAATTATTAGCAACACAAACAATAAAATACCCATCACTCGGTATAAAATAAACTGGGACGTGACACGCCACAGCGCTGATTTTCAGTGACAGCTAGTGCTATAATTTTGACAGCGAACATGTATAGTAACAAATAACATAGATGTACACAGAAAAACAGGCCCATACAAACATTTGGAACAGAAAAAGTAGTTCTACTTTTGACCTGTAGAGCGCGCGCAATGTATCGGTGTGACACACACATCTAAGCAGTCCGCTGACTCCTCCCCTCGCGTTGTCTCGCTCGCTCTCACGAACGGCAATACCGCTCTACAAGCGGCTGGGTGCGAGAGAGTGCGCGCTATGACTCCACGTCAAGAGTGTCGTCCACACGGACACTAGCAGCGCCGCGGTGGCTGGGGTGAGAACTACTCTTACCCCAGAGAAACCGTGACCAGCGCGTATATAAGCCCTGTGCTTCTATGTACATCTATGTATGTATGTTTTTTGGTAGTAATGGAAAAAACTTACCCAAAACTAAAATCATGTATTTAATTATCATTTCTCTTCAATACACTTTTTAATACCCTTGATTCACAGCACCTAATATGATAAAAAATTGAAAACAGTTAATAATGACTATTATAAAAATATCGAAAATCTATGTAAGTATGCTTGTACTCTATGCACTCTGCTATTCAAGCGAATATGATGAAACTTTGTTGAGTTATTCTGCATACACCCGCGAAAAAATGAGAACTCCCTAGATGGCGAAATAGAAAATCAATACTGTTCGTAAGCTATTGTAAATATGTCAATGAAAAGATTAAATATCTATCATTGAAAATAGTAATACTCTTACGTCAATGACCTTATCCCAGTTACGATTATGACGACCATGTTTTTTTTATCGACAGACGAGCATGAGGTTCACTTGTTGGTAGGTGATACCTCAGCCACAGAACATCAGTCAATGATGCGTTGTCGGCCTATTTACTTTGAGCATTCGGAAATCCATAGACTGAAACCGAAATACGCACTTCACGGTTTTTCCATCTATGAACGGTGGTTCGTTACCCGGTCGGAATTTCAATATTCCTCCCTTCCTTCGGAAGTTACCAGACGTGGGAAGGACATGCTTAGAGAAAATTATAAATGTGTCGTTCCGGTGGGATTCAAACCCACGACCCATCGGAGCTCACGGCAGTTGTTCCACCGAACGCGCCAATGAGTTGATCCAATTTATATAATAGGATTGTACTTGATACGCAACATCATGTTTCTATGTTATTTTTAAACGTAAAAACTCTTTAAGATAAAACAGAAGCATCTTTATAGTGATTGGATTTCTATATTTTTTTTACTGAAAGTTAGAAAACGATTTATGAGATAATCGCTATTGAACTCCAAAAATTCCTAAATCTAGCGAAGACGTCGGTAAGGTAACACGGAACAGAATAAGTCAAATAGAAGATAATTGGTCAAGAGATTGGTCACAGAAAGATGAAAACAAAGTTCTTTGCATTTAAGTACATTTTTTTAATCTCGGGGGAGGGCAGCTACCTATCCCTATCCCTTCTAATGTTGTTCTGTACTAATATTATAAAGAGGAAAGGTTTGTTACGATTTAAATCAATAACTCGACCGTGTAGAGATACCCGTTGAAGCCGAGGGTGCTGGCTGGCTGTGACTTGGTTGCTGCTGATTGATGTTGTAGGAAGGAGTGATGACGTCATGCTTCTTGATGTTCAGAAGTAGGTGTTCTTCTGTGTAATTCTAGTGTGATCACGTCGGGGCACCAATGTGGAGGAAAGGGAGGTGTGCTCTTCCTCCAACCTAAAGGGAGGATCCTCGACCAGTCGAACCACTGACTGGCCGGCCCTAAGGCCCCAGCGGTTAATGTCGAGATGTTGTATATATACTTAGCGCGCACAGAAACTTTGATAGCGCGATTCAGGATTAGACGTCTTTGTATTGATTCTTGTAGCGGATCATAGATGTCGCTACAACCGATTTTGAAACTGACTCGCACGAGTGCAATGTAGATGTACTATACACAAATAGCCTATGTTACTCGCTGATAATGTAGCTTTCTATTGGTGAAAGAATTTTTAAAATCGGTTCAGTAGTTTTTGAGTTAAATCGTAACAAAGAAATCTTTCCTCTCTTTAATATTAGTATAGATATTAGCAGACTTCCGGTTCTTAAACACAGATATTTTTCTAGTAGTTGTAAAAACAAAAAATATAACCTTACCTCACAAACAATGGATACAAAATGAATCATAAATTGTTTTTAAAATCGTTGTAATTAAGTTTTGATTCGATTTTTCAAAGCATTATAAATTGAATTATTTGATTTATCTTACCATAACACTTTTTCAGTAATTACTTAATGCGAATGTTTACTCCTTGTCAGGAAGCCATTTTTTAAATACTCAATACTCAATTACTTTATTCATATACCACCTTATAATTATTAATCTTATTCAAATTCAAAAATCATTTATACATTTAGGTTACATAATGTACACTTATGAACGTCAGTAAAAAATATATATTAAATGCTTATAATTTTACATTTTTTGCCAGTTCTCAAATCAAGGGCGTAGAACGGACGAGAAGAACTGGCAACTGTTTTTAATCGCCAAGTTTTTGGTTTAATAAAATGTTTGTAAGGCCTGACATATTGAAGTAATTAATTATAATTACAAAAAAATTAACGAATAAAACAAACGAAGATTTGTCCTCTATCAGCAGTAGGCATGGTGAAATAGGAGCACTCACTCACATTCTCGTGAGAACAACACGCCAATACATAGTCGAAATAACTAACATCACCGCATACACGAATTTAAGTCCTACTCTCAGTATTCTCTATATATAAAAAATAAAGTCGTGTTAGTTACATCATTTATAACTCAAGAACGGCTGCACCGAATTTAATAATATTGTATTTTTTGGATACGTCTATGTCCCGAATAACAGAATAACTATTAAAATATCGGAAAATTCGGTAAATAAATCAAAACAGAACATTAATTTTAAAATAAATTCTCTCACGTCATGCACGCTTATAGCTTATTTGTAATAATTGATGTCCTTCGACTACTAATCGATATAATCTTCTAATATATATTTCCATGTCACAATGTTAGTTACCGTACTCCTCCGAAACGGCTTTACCGATTTTTATCTATATGCGTATTCAGTAGGTCTGAGAATCGACTACTGCCGAATCGAGCCGGCCTGCATGACAACCGCGACAAAATTTTGTCGACCGTTTTCTCGTGTTATAATCGATTATCTCTTTATTTCTTCCGGATCTAACATGACAATTACACTTAAAACTCGGCTTTTAATATCAAACATAGATATATTTGTCGATCGAGGTATCTTTTCCATCAAAATTATCGATGTCGAGATATAATATATCGAGATATTTTACATCTTAGTTTGTCTTCTCTCGTCCGCTAGATTTCTCGTGGCAATCAAGCTAGGCCGGCAGACGTGGTCACGGGCAGACTGAAAGGTGACAGCTGACAATATCTTGGCAGCTTTGTGATATTTCAAATGAGACAGCTAATATGGTTATTAACGCCATCTATTCCTACGGAGTTGATTTACTGTAATTTTCTATATTATGACAATATTGACTAACGGTTTCCTCTTGTTTTTTAGTATGTTTGATTTGGGGCTTTAGATTTTTTATTACCTGATCCCAGGTGTTGGAAAGTCTCAAACCATTTTCTCTATTTGGGTTAGAGGTAAGAGTATTTTTAGTAATACTTGTTTATTTTTTTTTCAGGTAAGACCTTGCGGCTTTTTTGAATAGATGAATCTTTACTGTCTCATTGGTAAGTGCTTTATAGATAATGTTAGGGTTAGACATAAAATACCTTTCATGTTCCTACCGCTCATAAAAACGAACGTGACGCCAAGTTAGAAGCTAATTTTTAACCCACTTCAAAAAAGGAGGAGGTTCTCAATTCGACTATGCTTTTTTTGTATGTTTGTTAATTTCGCCAATTATGCATGGATTTTGATTATTCTTTTTTGTTTGGTAGGTATCATATTTCAGAGGTGGTTCCTTATAAATTTTATCGGAATTGATTCGGAGCATTCTGACATAGAACTAAAGTACCAATTTTTTTTACAATTTACTTTGCAACATTTAAATGTTATCCGCATAATTAAGTAAAATAATGTTACTTTAAGAAACAAAGTATCTTCAACTGGTGACATCGATATTGTAATTGAGATTATTAAAAGTTTATACATACATATACATCACGCCTCTTTCCCATTGGGGTAGGCAGAGACCACGGAATTCCATATGCTCCGATCCTTACATACCAGTTTCGCTTCTTCCACTTTCATCAATGCTTTCACGATGCCAGCCAAGAAAGACAGTTAAATCCTGGCATTGTAACAAACTTGTAGGCTGACACTGACTTCAAAAATAACTGTTAATAAATATTAAATAGCTATATAAGTATCAATAATTTTGTTGATTGTCCTTTTAGGCTCATGCTTTGAAGTAATTAAAATATAATTTTTTACTTTTTAGTTTAAGTTTGTACATATAAGTATATTATGTAGTTGGACGGTTTTTTAATGTATTTCAAATACCATTTCCAAAAGTATTTTGTATTTGATATCTCAAATACTTCACTTTAAAATATCTTGTTACTTTTTCAAATACTTTTTGAAGTATGTTGTACATCTGTTTAACACATCATTTTGTACACCGTAAACCCATTCTTTTTGCAATTCTCCCCGTTTTCCTATCCACTTCCATATTCATTACTATTCCGGGAAATATTCACGGTAGCGCGAATAGCACAATGGCTGAATGTCTAACTAAAAAAAGGAGTCAATCTAAGTTACGTTTTTAATTACGTTTTGTTTTTAAAACAAAGAAAAATTAGAAAAACAGATTTTAATTAACTTTTGATTATTTAGAAAGCCGTGAATAATAAAACATATTTTTGGTATAAAATGAGGCTTTTGAGTGATGTTGAATCACATTTGGGTGAATAACAATGGCTTCTAAGATCTCTTTCGTATTCTTAGGTAAGTTTGAATATTTATTATAATTTATAAGGTTTTTTTTGTATGAATTTATTTTAAGCTTTCTTGATGGAAGTAACCATTATAGCCTATAAATCTGAAATCCACAATCGCCCTTTATAACTCGTAAGTGTGATACTTTTAGTACCGGAGGTCCTTGATTCGATTCCCGGGGAAAACGATAAAAAAACTGTTTCGGTCAAGCAGGACACAGGGTGATACACCTCCGCCGCTATAAAATTTCAATCAGTGATGCGCTGTTGACCTATTTCATTTGACCGCCTCCGTAGCTCAGTGGTTTAAATTCCGGGGAAAATGTTTAAAAAAAATTGTTTCGGTCAGGCAGGGTACAGATGGCTGATCACCTACTTACCTATTAAAAAAAATTATCAGTGAAACAGACACAGAAATGGGTCTGCCCCATGCCCCACTAGGGGACTTGGAATTTTACTTATTCGGAAATCCATAGACTGAAACCGACATGCGATTTTTTTCAACTTACTGACGGAACTGACGGAACTTCGATATTCCTTCCACCTTTAATGCGTGAATTGACCAAACTAGACGAAAATCTACTATATAAAAATAAGTCGGGTTTTCCTTCCTGACGCTATAACTCCAGAACGCACGAACCGATTTCCACGGATTTGCATTCGTTGGAAAGGTCTCGGGCTCCGTGAGAAAAATCCGTTTATAGCAAAGAAAATTCAGGAAAAATTTCAACAGAAAAGCGGGAAAATATTTAAGAATAATTATATAATTTCGAAGCCAAAATTGTGGCAGAACAACGTCTGCGGGGTCCACTAGTTTATGTTATAAAAATATATCGAATTTGAACCGACCCATCGAATCACAGATATTCTAAATAACACGTGGTTTGTTTTAATTTTTTAGCTACCCTCGCCGTAGCACACTGCAATCCACTCGGTCAGACGATATGCGAATCCCAGACTATGCCCAGCTTCCTGCCCAACGCTTTTCCGTATCTACCCTTAAACTACCCCGGAAGAAGTATACTCAACCCCAGGACAACTGTGTGTGAGTCCACACCAAATATCGGCATGAATCTTGGTTTAAATAGTCTGCCTTTCCTACCATTTAATCTGCCAATGCCCTTAAATACGCCAAGCACTACGGTATGCGAAAGTTCAAGTTTGCCCACACCCATGCAATCTTTAATGGGAGCGTTACCATCTACCACCGTGTGTGAAAGCAGTTCCATGCCGTACCCAAATGTCTTACCCATGCCTATGAATAATCTACCATCTACAACAGTCTGTGAGAGCACATCAATATTGCCCACTCCAAAATCCACAACAGTTTGTGAATCTTCTCAAAACATGGGTTTGCCTTACTCCATGGGGGGACTGGGCATGTCTATGATGGGTATGCCTTACCCCATGACAGCTTTGGGTTTGACTAATATGGGTTTGCCCATGCCGGTTTTAGCGACCCTGCTCAATTGTCTTGGAATTATGTAAGCTTTACTGTTTCAAAGGATACTTCGTGAGAAAATTACTTGAAAGTAGCGATGAGATATACTTGCCAAATTCAATACCAGGGCTTCCAAGTCCGTAAAAATACCAGGGTAGAAAACCAGGTTTTCAAATACTTTCACCGAGCTTCGAATTCGCCATACCAAAAAATATTTGCATTGGATTCTGCTCCTTATAATTAAACGAATACAGATTGTCTTATACAAATATTATTTGCAACTACGACTGTGCTCCTTATTTATAAATAAATACGGATCGTTTTCCTATGCAAGTATTTTCAATATCAACCCGAATAGCTAATACTTTCATTCTTGCAAGTTTTTCCCGCTCGTACCAGGGCGCACTACTTCCAAGCGAAGCCCTGGTTTTAAAACCTGGTATCGTAAATACGTGTAATCTTTACTTGAAAGTACTAAAGATTTAAATGTAAATAAGGGTTAACCTTTGCACTTCAGTGGTGACTCTCACTCACAATGTGGTTAACTCGCAACTCAATAAAAAAGGCCCGGAGTGCAAAGGGTTGAGAAATATCCAGCAATCGGAAATAATGTACAATAATATCCAGCAATCGGAAATAATGTACAATAATATCCAGTAATCAGAAATAATGTACAATAAAATCCAGCAATCGGAAATAATGTACAATAATATCCAGCAATCGGAAATAATGTACAATGTTTTCAATCTGGTAATTACAATTTTTTTAACCTAAAATATCTTAAAGGACACTTAATCTAGTTACCGGAAATTTTGCCTAAATTATACATTATTTTTAAAAGCAAAATTAATGCTGTTTAGATTTTTGTTGGTTGGTGTTAACCGTTTATAATTCAAGGATTTTCCACGAAACATTTTCGACCAAGCTAGGCCTAATGGATTTCGATTATGTTATTATATCTTACAGTGTGTTAACTAAATTATCATGTCAATATTATTTAAAAATATAATTATAACTCTGTGTTATTATTATGAAATATGTATACGAATATATTGAAATTGGAATAAATGTATGTATTATTGATATATTTTATTTTATTTCTGACAAAACACGGGTGCAATGTAGGCAAAAAATAGCCTATTATACTCGCTGATAATGTAGCTTTCTATTGGTGAAATCATTTTAAAAATCGGTTTAGTAGATCCAGAGATCTCCTTACAGCCTTACCTCCTTTACACCTTGCGTTACATTATTCAAGTTTTAGTAAAGATCCCTAATTATTTCTGGAAATAAGTATAGCCTATGTCATTCGGTGATGATGTAGCTTTCTAATGGTGAAAGAATTTTAAAAATTGGTCGAGAAATTTTCGAGTTAAATCGTAATAAACAAATATTAGAGTAGATAAAGGCGTCAATTAGGTCTGAATCAGTGTAAGAATTTAGTATCCTCAAAAAAGGTCAGTTATTATACATAAGTAGAGTAGATTACTACTATCAAATGATCACTTTTGTATGTTGTGATCAGACATAATTAAAAACAAAAATTAACTTGCAAAAATACCCGTTATTTATTTCAATCATCACATATTTACAAACGTAGCTTCTATAACATACTATAATACATATATTTTAAATACACTGTCTTAAGAATCATTGCCAGCAAAAAAATTTAAGATATAGGTCAGCTCCACGTCAAAATTGTCTGGTAACATTCATACCCCAGAATTAGACATGTGTAACACTGCGCTGCGCCGCGCAATTGCGTCGGCGCGCTTCACTGCGCAGGGTGAGTCAGCTCACACATTCATAATGTGTTGGCGCACGGCGCAGTACTCACTCACTGAGTGAACTATGAGCGTGGGGTTGCGTGCGTTTCGGAGGTTTCACTGCTCGCTTTGCGCGTCCCATTTTGTTGCGTCGTGGCGCAAATTTGAGTTGACTCAAGGAGCCGACGCACTACACTGCGCCTGAGTTGCTGAGTTGGAGCGGGGAATTTCGCTGAGTTACCCATGTCTACCCAGAATTTTTGTTTACATACTTACGGATCAGAACTTCTTGTTGATATGTTAGAAGAATGTTAGGGCATCCAGAGTGTTCTCTAGTGCCTGCTCTGGACAGTCGAAGGTAGAAATATTTCAACATATCAAGTTGAAACATAACAATTCTGGTTTTCGATTATGGTTCGGTTCATTATAAAGGCTTAAGATGGTCCTAGACTTAACCACCTTATTCATAAATGTATTATAATCTTGATATCGTTAAAATATGTTTTGTCTCGCTCTATCCAATATAAAAAGACTACAGAACGAAAGAAACAAAACATAATTCAACTATATACAGCTTATAACACGTTTATGAATTAAGAATTTGTAGTGATAACAGTCAAAAGTTTGCTACCATCCCGCCTAGCATGACTATCAAGAGATATATCGCGGACGAGTGAAGACAAACTAAGATATAAGATATCTCTATATACCTCGACATTGACAACTTTGATGGACAAGGTGTCTCCATCGACAAATATCTACTTTTGACATTAGAAGTCGAGTTTTAAGTGTAACCGTAATGTAAGAAATCCGGAAAACTAAAGAGATAAGATATATTATATATCGATATCGGTGACTTTGATAGAGAATATATCTCGATCGAAAAATATCTCTACTTTTGGCATAAGAAGTCGAGTTTTAATTATGTCATGAAGAAGACAAAGATAATCGATTAAAACACGAAAAATCGGTCGACAATTTTGTTTAGTTTGTCGTGGTTGTCCGGTAATACGAATGAAGATGACCTATATCTATTTATTATATGCTTCTGATACGGCATTCATTCGCACATGCATGGTGGAGGGCATGGTTGTGGGGGACATGGTGGTGGGGGGCACGGTGGTGGGTTGTAGACGGTTATACGAGCGCAACCGCAAGTACGGATGGGGCATGGGTGGTTTGGTTTAAAACAGATGACTGGTGGTTGAGGGATGATAAGTTTGGGGGGTTGCACGACGAGGGTTGCTGGTTGTGGCGGGAACACCTTTTGTGGTTGTACCTGAAAGGAAAAAATCATTAGAGGCGTCAAAAAATAAGATATTTCCTATGCATGGCTAGGCTGAGCATGAACTGGCAGGAAATTTTTTTTTTATGTCAGATATCGACAGACGAGCATGAGGTTCACTTGATGGTAGGTGATACCTCAGCTACAGAACATCAGTCAATGATGCGCTGTCGACCTAATTTTTACTTCGAGCATTCGGAAATCCATAGACTGAAACCGAAACGCGCAATATGCACTTCACGGTTTTTCCATCTATGAACGGTGGTTCGTTACCCGGTCGGAATTTAGATATTCCTCCCACCCGATCAATGCCCGAAGTTACCAGACGTGGGGAAAACATGCTTACAGAAAATTATAAGCATGTGCTCCCGGTGGGATTCGAACCCACGACCCATCGATGCGCACGGTAGGTGTTCTACCGAACGCGCCAACGAGCCCGTCGAATCTTGATTTACAACGATATTTCTTTCAGTCTATGGTCCAAATTGTAGAGAGGTGATTTTGAGAATTAAACACAACCTTTCACTTGAGGATTACATTTACTACTGACACAAACTCTACACCACAATATGCCCGCGTTATTTTCTTCCCTTTTTTTATTTGAGGTCGGCGCAGTATGTTCTCTTTTTCCATTCTCTCCTTTCACTCGCCATATCATCAGTCACACCTCTCAAACACATATCATTCTTCACACAATGAATTCATGTTTTTTTTAACGATGTTAACTGATCTAAAATTGACAATAAACCAATTTATTGACGTTCATAAGTGTACATTATGTTACCTAAATGAATAAATGATTTAGAATTTGAATTTAAAAATAAAAAATAATCTTGTATGTACTGATAAGATGAATCGAATGTTAATTTATTTATTAAATAGCATCACTCCCCGGCTTCATACGGATGCAAAATAGATGTATTATACAAAAATTCTATGATACTTGCTGATAATGTAGCTTTCTATCGGTGAAAGAATTTTTAAAATAGGTTCAGTAGTTTTTGAGTTTATTAGTTACAAACATAATTTACAGATAAGTGGAAGGGTATAAAGAAAGAGGGAAGGCGAATAAAAGATGGATTGACTGTGTGAAGAATGATATGTGTTTGAGAGATGTGACTGATGATATGGCGAGTGAAAGAAGAGAACGGAAAAAGAGAACATACTGCGCCGAACCCAAATAAAAAAAGGAACAGGGCCTAGCATGACCGCCACGAGATATGTCGCGGACGAGAGAAGACAAACTAAGATGTAAGATATTGAGATATATTTATCTCGACATCGATAATTTTGCTAGAAAAGATATCTCGATCGACAAATATATCTATTTTTTATATTAAAAGTTGAGTTTTAAATGTAATTGTCATGTTAGACCCGAAAGAAATAGAGTGATAATCGATTAAAACACGAGAAAACGGTCGACAAAATTTTGTCGCGGTTGTCATGCTAGGCCAGCAGGAAGAAGAAGATAGATAAGGAATTGAAAAGTACTTACTCTGATAGGAGGTAGTCTAGGTGGAACCACCGGTGGGGGTCTCACTACAATAGGTTTTGGTCTCGGCGGGTACACCGGTGCGGGTCGCACTTGGATAGGATCGGGGGTTGGCGGCTGTACTGGCGGAGGTTTCACGTATATCGGTGCTGGGGTTGGGGGATGAACCGCGCCCGGTTTGACGTAGATGATAGGGAGTGTGGGTGGTTTGACAGCCCCAGGATGTACGACGATTGGCGCTGGTCGGGGGAAGCGGATTTGACCCGGTTTTATTAGTACTGAACCTGAAATAAAGAAGTATTTTAATATTGTCTTTTATTAACGCGAGTATCACACATTTAAATAAGTTACTGTATACCGTATTAAAACGCGATTTATTATTTATATTGTTTAAATTATTTATCCCGACGTTTCGGATGCTTTACAGCAACCGTGGTCGCGGGGACGGGGTCTGTCTTTATTTAAAAGAAGTATTTTAGCTAATGTGATAGTTTCCATTTTAGAGACAATTTAATTTATTTATTGTAATACTAGCGGACTCGATAGATTTTGTCCTACCGGAATGTAGTCTTCAAAAAATAATTTCTAGATTTGATTATGCTATTTTCCACTTTTATTATATAGATTTGCAGTGGACTTCAATTATTACAAAAAAGCTATAAACGTGCGTGACGTGAGCTGTCAATTGCGCAAGATGGCGGAGTTCCGAACCTAATTTATTTTAAAGTTAATTTTCTGCATATTTTTTTTTCCTGAATTTTTCCTATATATTTTAATAGATATTCAGGACATAGATGATTCCAACATATAAGATATAATTAAAATCGGTGCAGTCGTTCTTGAGTAATCAATAGTGTAACTAACACAACTTTGTTTTATATATCTAGATAGATATGCATAACTAATGCTATTTTAAAAACATATAGGTTGAAAGACTTAAAATGTGTACTCGTAATTATTCCGCGACTAAAATAGAGTGAAAAGTTCTCGATGAGTAACAATATTGGCTATTTTCCTATTGACACACTCGTAGAAAGTTCAGATCTAAGGCTCTCTGACCTAGTCTGACGAACTGGGAAGACTATCCAATGACAAAGACACACATTTTGACAAGGTGTAGGGTTTGTAGAGAACTTAAGACTAGGATTCACGCAGAACACTATACGCTATGACGAGAGAGTATTAGGTTAGGGCGTGTAGACTGTAGAGCTAGGAGCTTGGCTATCCATAATATCTGATAACTTTTTACAGTAAAAGCAATATGTACCTACTCGTCCTGGTATTATTGGATACATAATATATTTATTTTCAAATGTCTTATCATTTAATATAGTTATATATGTGGAATAAATATTTAAGTTTAAAACTTCTAATACAAAACAATTACGACAAAACGGCATGGACACAATATAAAATTATACTAACTTAGCCATCAAAGCTAACCCAATAATAGAAACAAGAAATACAACTGTAATTGAAGTTATACTTCTTTAGGCGCGTTATGAAAAAATGATGAGAGTGAAATTTTAAGATGCGCGCGCATCTGTGACACAAAATTAACATGATGAAGTTGGCTACAGATGACCTGCGCGCGCACGATGTCCCAAAAAAACGACATGATGAAGTTGGCTACAGAATAGAATTTGATTGATTTTAACATTTTGCTTCGATATTTACTGCAGTTTTGTTTTTTTAAATTTTTCTTCAGACGCCAAAGAAGTATAACTTCTAACGCGTATACATAAGTACACACATACCTTTTTTTTTTAATTTAAAAACAGTAGTAACTACCTTTTCTTGTCAGCTTTTAGTGGTATCATTAAAAAATGATGATTCAAAAATACTTACCGCATGGAGCTCGTCCGTACACATAGTTGACGTCTGGCTCATTCGGGTTACATGGTTTGATCTCCAACACATCCTGACAGGGGTTTGGGGGTGGGCATGGATCGCAGGGTTCAGGACATGGTGACGGGCAGGGGTCGCATGGATCCGAGCAGGGGTCGCATGGATCCGGGCAGGGGTCGCATGGATCCGGGCAGGGGTCACATGGTTCCGGGCAAGGTGGGGGACAGGGGTCGCATGGTTCCTGACACGGGTATCGGGGGTCCGGAACTGGCTGCGCCAACGCCGCGCCGAGAAGAAGAACTGAAAATTATACATATAACTTAATATAATAGCGTTTGACTCCGGAGGTCCTCGGTTTGAACCCAGGAAAGAAATTATTGGAGTCGGGTAGGGCAGAGAAGATCAATCACTTACTTGCCTGTAAGGGCATGCCCTACTATGGTACTTGGGAATTCTAATAAGTACCAGGATATCAGAAATATATAACAAGTATTCCATGAACGTAAACCTACTGGTTAATAATTACTAAAGAATAAACTAGCATTATTAGTGAGCGATGATCAGTGAAACGGACACAGAAATGTGTCTGCCCCATGCCCCACTAGGGGCTTAGAAATTCACACACTTAAAGAAATTATAAAGGGTCGTAGTATTTCAAATCACTACCTAACATATTATTGTTTAATGTCCTTGGGGTAAACCATTAATTTTTCAGAATGAAAAGGGTTCGCATATTCAAATAGATTGAAAAACACTGACTTAGAGCTAAAAATAATGATTATTTTAAGTAATCAAGTAAAAATAATCAAACGTCGAACTCATTAGTGAAATATTAACATTTATGACTATATTTAACTTTCATTTACTACTTTCATTTATAAATAAAAGATAGCAATAATGAGCATATCGCAATTTGCATTTCAGTGATCGACAAGTACAATTATTATTTTTAAATACGTTTTAATCAATCCTGTGATTGGTTGAACGACTCCAGACTATGTTGTATTGTTTTATCATTGAGTTCCTATGGCTTTGATTAAATGTGAAGCAAGGTGTGGTCTCCCTCCAACCTGGCGGGAGGATCCTCGACCAGTGGAACCACTGACTGGCCGGCCCTAAGGCCCCAGTGGTTGATGTCGAGATGTTGTATATACTGAGCGCTCGGAAACACTTTGATAGCGCGATTCAGGATTGATGTCTTCGTACTGATTGTAGATGTCACTACAATAGTATTATCATATCTAAATAGTATAAAAAACTGGCAGCGTCTGTCTGTTTCTCCCCTTCTAAATTATGTTGCGGAATTTGATAAATGTATACGACAGTGTATACGGAGAAATTATCGAAGTAAAAAGAGTTTATACATTATTTTGATAATGGAGTTAGGGATTTTAAGGCTTAAATTGTATAATATCCAACTTAAGCCGAGCCGAGAGCCCATTTGGCTCCAATCCAAACAATTCGGTGCAACGATATTTTGGCACTAAGCTGTCATATTACGCTTTGATAGCGCTACAATAGATTTGTCTTGACAAAGAGATGCATCGAATTAGGTGAATCAGCCGGGCTAGCATGACAACCGCGACAAAATTTTGTCGACCGTTTTCTCGTGTTTTAATCGATTTTCGCTTTATTTCTTTCGAGTCGAACATGACAATTACACTTAAAACTCGACTTTTAATATCAGAAATAGATATATATGTACGTACTAGCAATTGCCCCCGCAACCCCCCTTGTGGGTTGAATTTCGTAAAATCCGTTCTTAGCTGACCTCTACTCGGCGAAAGGAATATTCATACCATATTTCAAGTCGCTACGCCTTATGGTTCCAGAGATATCGTGATGAGTGACTATATAGGTCTCTTTTATATATATAGATTTGTCGATCAAGATATCTTTTCTATGAAAATTGTTGATGTCGAGATATAATATATCGAGAAATTTTAGTTTGTCTTCTCTCGTCCGCGACATATCTCGTGGCGGTTATGCTAGGCCGACAGATGTCTGACATTTTATGCGTCTTAAGGATAGGTTACACAGTGCGAGCAGCTGATGTGACAGTATACAGCTACTGTGCCTGTGTACTCGCATACTAGTAGCTCGGCTCGCCTCGCTCGGTCACACCATGCAAACTGCTGATGTCGCAGTAGACAGCTACTGCACCAGTGTACTCTCATTTTGTCCGCCATTTTGACGTCTAAACAAAACACTGCACCCAGAGATACGAGCTACTGACATTTCGTAAAATCGTGCGAGTTGACGACCGAGCGGCGTGCGAGCGTGGTGGGGGAAGGCGAGTGGCGAGTAAAAACAAAAAATGTTGTAGTAACTCGGACGCGAGCACCTGACCCACTCGCACATGACAGTTACTCGTATGATGCGGTCACACGGTGCGTAGTAGCTGCACCTCAGTAACTGTCTAGGTCAGCTCGCATGCCAGCTTGCACCGTGTAACCTAGCCTTTATAGTAGTCCACGTAGTTCACAAATATCCGCCGAAGACTTTACTCAAAGCAGACAACGTACATTTTCATACATTTTATAGGCAGAAATGTTATGTAGGAACGTGCACGCTACGGGCTGAACACGACCATCAATAACGAGCGCCGACTACCAACTGAATTGATTATCGTTTGCGTTAGCGCATGTTGAAGCAAACGTTCTATTACCTCACGTACCCACATTTAGTGCGGCGAGATCTGTAGATATAATAAGCTATACAAACTAGTTTTTCTTTTATATCTTTTAATTATATTGTTTTATTTGAATGGTGTTAAATAAAATTATTTTTATTCCTTAAATATGTATAAAATACATGTTTTTTTCATTGAAATATTTGTTTGTATGTTACGTTTTAACTCAAAACTACTAGACCGATTTTAAAAATTCTTTCACCGATAGAAAGCTACATTATCAGCGAGTAACATAGGCTATTTTAATGTATATTATCTACATTACACCCGTGGAAAGCCGGGGCGAATCGCTAGTTTTATATATTATTATTAATGTTTATTTTTTTTTCTTTTTGGGACCAAATAAATTTTACTGTTTCTGTCGCTTATATTTAGAAGTAAACACACATACATTCGACACGTATTTCGTCTTTCACGGCACATTCCCGTAATAAGGATAAGTCCTATAGCCGCTGAAAGTCGACAAAGCCATCAAAAATCTTAACCCTCTTTCATAGTGTGACCCCATTTGGCCTTTCGCCAATTTCAAGGGAATTTAGCGCCAACAATCATATAACGCTCAAATGCTACGAAAAATACGGGATTTTCTCTGATTACGCTAATTGCTTATCAAAAGTCTGAATCACTATTTATTAAGACAAATGGCATGTATATAAACCAGCCAAGTGCGAGTCGGACTTGCGCACTAAAGCTGGCTTCCCACGGTCCGCGATTCTACGGATGTTCACGCACAGCCGACGACCACGGATGACAACGCACACAGACAGGGCTCTTTCAACGGTGCGTGTCGGTCTGTGTAGACTGAGACATCAGCATACAACAAAAGTCGTTTAAGGTTTACTTATCATTGATATTATAATACAAGAAGATCCAAGCAACACATTTTTCAATTTTTGTAGGATGACTTCAAGTGGTTTCGAATACCTTCTGAAAAAATTAGTCCAGTTATATCAAGGAAATAGGAATGATACCAACATGCGAAATTATATTCCTGTTCAAGAACGGTTTTCAAGAACCTTTGAAGTTACCGCCTCGCGACGGATACCGGCGCACCGCCACAGACAACCTGTGCTACCACGGACGAGACCCTTCCCACGGTGCGTCGTTCGAGCTGGTCCGCGTCCGTCCGCGATATCACGGACCGTGGGAAGCTAGCTTAATAGTTCCGTACCATTTATATAACCGGAAAAAAAACATGTTTGTTGTATGGGAGCCCTTAAATGTTTGTTTTATTTTAATTTAATTAATTATTTGTAATTAAAGTAAATAAATAACTTAATAAAACCGACCAGGTGCGAGTCGGAATCGCGCACGAAGGGTTCCATACCATTTATAAAACCCGAAAAAAAAATGTTTGTTGTATGTTTAAAGTGAATATAACACTAAATATTCTGTGAATATTTCAAGCGTCTACCTTATTAATATATATAAAAACTAGCAATCACGATTCATGAGATACAGGCTAGTGACAGACGGACATTTTGACGGGCTCGTTGGCGCGTTCGGTAGAACACCTGCCGTGCGCATCGATGGGTCGTGGGTTCGAATCCCATCGGGACATGTTTATAATTTTCTGTAAGCATGTTTTTCCCACGTCTGGTAACTTCGGGCATGGATTGGGTGAGAGGAATATCTAAATTCCGAACGGATAACGAACCGAATGGAAAAACCGTGAAGTGCACATTGCGCGTTTCGGTTTCAGTCTATGCATTTGCGAATGCTATAAGTAAAAAGTAGGTCGACAGCGCATCATTGATTGATCATCTGTGGCTGAGGTATCACCTACCATCAAGTGAACCTCATGCTCGTCTGTCGATATCTAACACTAGCAACGGGCCCCGGCTTCACACGGGTGCAATGTTTATGTACTATACACAAATAGCCTATGTTACTCGCTGATAATGTAGCTTTCTATTGGTGAAAGAATTTTCAAAATCGGTCCAGTAGTTTTTGAGTTTATTCATAACATACAAAAATACAAGAACTCTCAAATACAAAAAATACAAATTTTTCCTCTTTATAATATTACAGACGTTGTTCTGCCACAATTTTGGCTTCGAAATTATATAATTATTGTTAAATTTGAATATGCCCATTTACCCACTATAATTGTCTAATATGTCACTGATTTGCAGTGGACATCTGTTATTGCAAAAAAGCTAAGAATGCATGACGTGAGCTGTCAAGATGGCGGAGTTTCGGATCTAATTTATTTTATAATTAATTTTATGCATATATTTTTTTCCTGTTTTTTTCCAATATTTTAATAGCCTATATCTTATTCCCGACATACTAGAGGAATCCAACAAATAAGATACCGTTAAAATCGGTACAGCCGTTCTTGAGTTATAAACGGTGTAACTAACACAACTTTCTTTTATATATATAGACTAGCAATTGCCCCCGCAACCCCCCTTGTGGGTGGAATTTCGTAAAATCCGTTCTTAGCTGACCTCTACTCGGCGAAAGGAATATTCCTACCATATTTCAAGTCGCTACGCCTTATGGTTCCAGAGATATCGTGATGAGTGACTATATAGGTGGAAATCTCTTTTATATATGTAGATATTAGTATAGATAAAAAAAGCACTTACCAGAACACCACTGTAACGCACCCCTCGCCATGGTCGTCTGATGGAAACTGTAATAAAACAATCTATATATACTCAGAGAAAATAAAAAATATTTTGAACAAAGTCAACATCGGAACCAAACCTTGTACGCTTATGAAAAATAAGTCAAAACTAATATTCTCGATTAAACACGGTATGTTTTTGAAAAGTTATATTAATTATCATTACGGTCGAGTGTTTAGTGACCAGTCGGCCTAGCATTACAACCGCGACAAAATTTTGTCGACCGTTTTCTCGTATTTTGATCGATTATCTCTTTATTTCTTCCGGATCTAACATGACAATTACACTTAAAACTTGACTTTTAATATCATAAATAGATATATTTGTCGATCGAGATATCTTTTCTATCAAAATTATCGATGTCGAGATATAATATATCTCCATATCTTACATCTTAGTTTGTCTTGTCTCGTCCGCGACATATCTCGTGGCGGTCATGCTAGGCCGGCCTGCCGGCTGGAAGTTCTACGTTCGATTTCCGAGTTTTCTATATATTTCACCCCCGGCTGGGATGAATATCGAAATTCTGACCGAGTAACGAACCTCAGTTCATAGATGGAATACTGAGCGCTTCGGTCTCAGTCAGTAGAAGTAAAAATTAGGGCGACAGCGCATCATTAACTGATGTTCTGAAGGCAAAAAATTAACAAATTCAAAATCATTTATTCATTTAGGTAACATAATGTACACTTATGATCGTCATTTATTCTGTTTTCTAGTATTTGTTGTTATAGCGGCAACAGAAATACATTATCTGTGACAATTTCAACTGTTTAACTATCAAGGTTCATGAGGTACAGACGGACAGACGGACAGACAGACTGACGGAGTCTTAGTAATGGGGTAAATACCCTTACCCTTTGGGTAAATTACCCTAAAAAGACGATTCAAAAGTATTTCACAAAATTAAGCTTATTTGAATAGACTTTAAGTTTAAATTCAAACTTGAGTTATTCGGAAGAATGTATACGAGCTTTGGCCCTCAACATAAAACTGTGTATTCAAAAGTTTTTGAATAATTAAAAACTTTGCCCCATTGGATGTCGTTTGACTTGAGATTCAGCCTCTTGGCACCATTTTGAAGTAGAACATTTTTGTCTGGAATAATCTACATATATATATGCATACCTACGTCCTACATACTCTTATAGAAACAGTAGAATTGTTTGTACATACAAATTTTACCAAAAGAAGGGGGAAAGTATACATAAAACCATTTTGATCACTTTTGTCTGCCTGTCTGTTTGTTCACGCTAATCTCCGTAGATACTGAACTGATTTTCATGCTATGTAAATTCACTGCCAGTTCTCAAATCAAGGATTTAGAACGGACGAGAAGAACTGGCAATAAACTCTCCACAACTCTTTTTAATCGCCAAGTTTTTTGTTTAACAATTTTTTTGTAAGGAGCTACAACCATTACACCATGTTCCACATAACACCTTGAAGTAATTAGCTATAATGATAAAAAACCAAAAAAAAAAAAACATTAAAAACAAAGATATATCCTCTATCAGCAGTAGACATGGTTAAATAGGAGCACAGAGCGTTAGAGTTAGTACACGAAAACAATATATAGTGGGATAGGAGTGTATTGCAGTCAGTAGAAAATGTCCAAAAACAGAAAATAATCGAAGTCTGTGCAGACAAAGTCGCGAGTAGAAGCTAGTAAATACAAGACAATAGGCCTGAAGTTTTGTAAAAATTTTTGGGCGCAGTCTCTGTTGGTTTGTGGGCTGATTTTGTCTTCTGATAAGACAAATATCTCGACTAAACAAAACTAACGAACTTGTACGTGATCTGACTAAACTAAGATACGTATTCGACAAAAAACCTGAAATTGTATTAAGTAAATGATCACATAACTTGTCATGTTCAAAAAGAAAGAAAGAAAGAAAGAAAAACATTTATTTCACAAAACACTCATAGGATACACTTAATGATAATAAAAATAAAATAAAGGTACAAAAAAAAAAGAAACAAAACTATACATCGTAATTAAACTATTAATTAACTTAAATTAAGCATTCCTGTGCAGTGCAGGAAATGGGTCACCGACTCAGGATTATCTATGACACAGCCGCGGCTATGTCACAGCACTGATTTTCAGCGGTGCCCGTTTAAGTCTGGAGATACAGTGCGCTCTACATAAACTAAATATATAATAATAAATATGTTTAAATAAAATACGTCCATAAAATTTATATATACTGAGATAAAAATAGTAATAAAAATAAAATATATATAGATAGAAAGCACATTTACTCACACCTATATTTTCACCACCAATGCAACCAAAGCTGACATTTTTTTTGTTGTTCCATTAATTGTGACTTACATTTCGGACGAAAACTTTCGACTGTTTGTAAGCCACGAAGAGATTAAATCGCGTTTGTTATAAAATACTTAATAACAAACGCGATTTAATATTTATATTATTTAGGCCAACGTTTCGGGTGCTTTTCAGCAACAGTGGTCTAAAACCCCAAAACAAACACACTAAAAACAAGAGGACACCATTAGTCAATATTGTCATCTAATATATAAAATTCTCGTGTCACAGTTTTCGTTGCCATACTCCTCCGAAACGGCTTTACCAATTTTTACCAAATTTTAAATGCGTATTCAGTAGGTCTGAGAATCGGCTACTATCTATTGTTCATACCCCTAAGTGATAAGGGTTGTTCACCCTTAAATTTATTTTTTAATTTTTGGACGAAATTTTTCGTTTTTATTTTTTTTATAATGTGGCATTAAAAAATACATACAACCCCTGCTTTTTTTGTCAAAAAATCTTGACCCGTGTGAAGCCGGGGCGGGTCGCTAGTAATATAGAAAATTACAGTAAATATCAACTCCGTAGCAATAGATGGCGTTAATATGGCAACTTTGTGACATTTCAAATCAGACAACTGTCGTCTCCCGCGACCACGGTTGCTGAAAAGCATCCGAAACGTCGGGATAAATAATTTAAACAATATAAATAATAAATCGCATTTTAATACGTTATTAAGTATTATATTTAAATGTGTGATACTCGCGTTGATAAAAGACAATATTATGTCTGAATGTATTTGACATTCATTGAATCTCCCAAAAATACTGGACATTGGCAAATACCGTATTTGATGGAAGTTGTAATTAAAAGTTTGTCTTTTGTTTATATTACATTTACAATGCACCAGTGTAGATTGCTAGTCTATATCTATATTTCTATATTAAGTAATAAGTAAGTTTATAAGTTTTTGTATGTTATGAATAAACTCAAAAACTACTGGACCGATTTTAAAAATTCTTTCACCAATAGAGCGCTACATTATCAGCGAGTAACATAGGCAATTTTTTTGTATAGTATATCTACATTGCACCGGTGTGAAGCCGTGGTGGATTGCTAGTCGATTATAAAATAGTGAAAATCAGTGTAAAACAAAAATAAAACAATAAATTCTTATGTAGTATTTTAGTGATAAATTTACATGAAACAAAATGTATCTTTTTTTTTTATTAAAAACATAATATCACACAACGAAGTTATAGAGGGTCGAAAATGGCCCGAACTACTTCGAGAAAAGGATAGTACGGCCGTGCCGCTTGTTGCTCGACTTGGCGTGCACTGCCGTGCCCCCAGATTTTGATCCATATACGATAATTTTACGGAGCTGGTACGATAGCTGCCTGATCAGGCATTCAGATTGTGAATACTTTTATGGTATGAGCAGGCACCTATTCTGCCGTCGTAAGGGTAAACGCATTACTTGCAAAATGGCGGTTTCTTTTAAAGCACGGTAAAAGGATTTTTTTTATTAAATTGAAGTTAAATGAAGTTAATATTTATTAAGAAATTTTATTTAGCTTTAATTAAAATAATGTGTATGTACAATTCGCACTTATTTTTAAATTGAAATTAAAGAAAAAGGAAAATTCATATTTTGTCAAATACTGCGTTATTTATTACGACGGCAGTATTGGTCCCTTATGTTTAAAATTCTAAAAAAAATAAAACTTTGTCTATGCGTCATAAATTTAATTACTATACACAAATAAATAATAAAGCTACATTTGCAAACATTCATTCAATCAAAATAATAAACGGGTATTTAGTAAATAGGTTCTTAGTAAATAATCGAATCCAAAAACAAGGCCATATTGTCGTGAGATCAAATTTTACCGCCAATATTTGACAGTGACAATTAACATATGGTAAATGTCAGTATATAATTTCTGACATACTCACATTTTTTTTCAAATAAGTAGTTTTTTGAATTAATATACTGACAGTTGACCATAGCTTATACTGTCAATTTTTTTTTATTGGCATGAGCAAGGGCATGGCGTCGGTTCGTAGTATGACGGCGGCGAGCAAGGATCGCATGGACAGGGTTCGCTTTGCAGGTTGTAGGGGTTGTAATCACCATTACCACCGTAGCTGTACCCACCATCATAATTTGAACCAGATCCAGCTGAGCCAGATCCGTCTGAATCAGATCCAGATGAACCAGATCCGACTGAACCAGATCTGTGTGAATCAGATCTGTGTGAATCAGATCCGGAAGAAGCAGATCCGGATGAAACAGAACTGTCTCCATTCGCCCCACCTAGTCCTAGGACGGAAGTTCTGAAGATAATTGATGGGGGCTGGATAGTTGCTGGCGCTGGTGGTCTGACGATGATTGGTGAAGGGGTAATTGGTGGTAGTTGAGGTTGACGGACGGTGATTGGTGGTGGCTGAATGGGGCTCGGACGTGGTGGCCTCACAACAAGGGTCGGAGGCTGTATCGGTCGTAAAGGTTTGGGTCGGACGAGAATTGATGGTGGGTTTATTGGGGAAAGTGATGGTGGTCTCACGACAATCGGTGGTGGGGTGATTGGTTTTAATTGCTGCGGTTGGATGGTTATGGCGGGTGGTGTTATCGGTTTGAGTGGTGCTTGTCGGACGAGTATTGGTGGGGGGGTGACGACTACATCTGGGGACGGCTTCACGTAGAACGTTCCACCTGGAACTTGGACGATCCGGAATCCCAGGGATCGTAGGCGTTCCGTGATACAAGAATTTTGTACATCTATCTTGGCTAGGCCGTCTCCGCAGGGTGCTGTAACAATATTGAATTATTATTACGATTTTAAAGGTTTAATTTTAATGAGTTTTAAAATTCTATATAATGTTTATTACTTAAACACTATCATCATGTTTATAAATTTCTGTAAGCATGTCTTCCACACGTCTGGAACTTCGGGCATTGAACAGGTGGGAGGAATATTGAAATTCCGACTGGGTAACGAACCACCATTCATAGATGGAAGTGGATATTGCACGTTTCGGTTTTAGTCTATGGATTACAGAATTCTCGAAGTAAAAGATCGACAGCGCAACTTCGACTGATGTACTGTGGCTGAGGTATCACCTACCATCAAGTGAACCTCAGGCTCGTCTATCGATATCTAACATTAAAAAACTATGAGTTACTTACTCGGCTGCCTCTCATCACACGGATCAGGGCACGGAGGCTGGCATGGCTCCTCGCATGGCTCCTCGCATGGTTCCGGGCACGGTTCAAGGCATGGTGGTGGGCAGGGTGGGGGCATGTAGCATGGGGGCGGGCACGGTCGGGGCAAGTAGCATGGGGGCAGTGACAAGCATATTCGAGGGGTTGGCGCGGCTAGGGTGGATGCGAGTAAACCTGTAACAAATATGCAGTTCAATTATTGTTTTTATGACTATAAATAAACTAGTTGCCCGATCTGGCTTTGCTCGGTTATACTAATTAAGAAAATAAGACTAAAATATCATTTTAAAAAATATAAAAAAAATACTGGATAGAGACACCCTTATTACCTAGCGGTATGAAATATACTTTAAAACCTATTATCATACCTTTAAATAAAATACTATATACCGGATTAAAACGCGATTTATTATTTAAATTATTTATCCCGACGTTTCGGATGCTTTTCAGCAACCGTGGTCGCGGGAGACTGAAAGATGACAGTTGTCTTATATTTGAAATGTCACAAAGTTGCCATATTTAATTCAATTAAATTAAAAAAAAATATATAATCTATTAATTTAGGTAACACAATGTACACCTATGAACGTGAATAAAAAATAATACATATTAAATTACTAATATTACTAATATTAAATGCTTCTAATTTTACATTTACTACCAGTTCACAAATCAAGGGCGTAGAGCGTACGAGAAGAACTGGCAAGAAACTCGCCGCCACTCTTTTTAATCGCCAAGTTTTTTGTTTTACAATCTCACCATCGCCATATATATCGCAATAACGCCATCTATTCCTACGCAGTTGATATTTACTGTAATTTTCTATATTATGACAATATTGACTAACGGTGTCCTCTTGTTTTTTAGTATGTTTGATTTGGGGCTTTAGATTTTTAATTACTGGATCCCAGGTGTTAGAAAGTCTCAAACCATCTTCTCTATTGAAGTTAGGATGTTTTTTAATTTCAATAGCCTCACGTACTAGTCTGGGAAAGAATCTACTTTCTTTTGCAAGGATTTTCGGTTGGTCGAAACGTATGTAGTGGTTTGGTTTATCCAGAGTGTGTTCACATACTGCTGATTTAGAAAAACTTGGCGATTAAAAAGAGTGGCGGCGAGTTTCTTGCCAGTTCTTCTCGTACGCTCTACGCCCTTGATTTGTGAACTGGTAGTAAATGTAAAATTAGAAGCATTTAATATTAGTAATATTAGTAATTTAATATGTATTATTTTTTATTCACGTTCATAGGTGTACATTGTGTTACCTAAATTAATAGATTATATTTTTTTTTAATTTAATTGAATTAAATATGGCAACTTTGTGACATTTCAAATATAAGACAACTGTCATCTTTCAGTCTCCCACGACCACGGTTGCTGAAAAGCATCCGAAACGTCGGGATAAATAATTTAAATAATAAATCGCGTTTTAATCCGGTATACAGTATTTTATTTAAATGTGTGATACTCGCGTTAATAAAAGACAATATTATATTATCATACCTACCAAATATACATGAAAAATTTCATAAAAATCGGTCTAGCCGTTTCGGAGGAGTGCGTGTTTTATATACATAAAATATTATAAATATTATATATATATTTTAAAATTCATAAACTGATGCCGAAATGCGCAGTCTTTCAATAAATTTTTTGATGCTTTAGAATGAGATTTAGAATTTGCAAAAAATAAATATGATTCAAAGTCAAAATAAAATTCAAAGGTCGAGAACACACCTGCAATCTCTCTGGTGTTTAAAATGTCGATGGACAGTGGTAATCAGTTACAGGGACAGATATAAAGGCCAGGCCTTGGGGCAACAAAGGCCCCAAAATATTTTCTAAAATATTTTTTTTTTTCAAGTTTTAGAATAATATAATCATGTTTGTATAAAGTACAGTAGGTAAAGATCAAAAAGAAAAAAAAATCAAAGAAAAAGTTGTTTACTTACTCATCGGAATTCGAAAGATTTTTTCCGAATTGTATTGTGGGGCCCCTATTTTGTGGAGGCCCCGGGGCTGTGCCCCTAAATCGGGCCCTAATCACTTGCTACCTTAAAAACAATGGATAAACTTACCAATTATTCCTAACGCTGTGAGACGCCCCATTTCCAAAGACCTACTGTTTCAACACCCGCAACACAAGTATAAATACCAAAGAATTGTTATTATTACACATTCAATTATTTAATTACGGTCTTGGAAGCATTCAAATACAAATTTATTGAAAAACGCTTGACCAATATTGTTTAAAACTGACTCTAACCGCGATATTTTGGCGAAAATTAATACTGAATTCCAATTTAAACATTTGTTGTGGTTGATATATTACAGACTAGCAAAACGCCCCGGCTTCACACGGGTGCTATGTAGATGTACCTACTGTGTACATAGCCTATGTTACTCGTTGATAATGTAGCTTTATTGGTGAAAATATTTTTTTAAATCCGTCGATTAATATTGTCTTTTATGAACGCGAGTATCACACATTTAAATACAATAAAATACTGTATACCAAGAAGAGTCCAAAAATCCTGAAATCTCAGGACAAATCCTGAGATATGGTAACCCTACGCGTACTAGTCTAGTTGCTGAAAAGCATCCGAAACGTCGGGATAAATAATTTAAACAATATAAATGATAAATCGCGTTTTAATTTGGTATACAGTATTTTATTTAAATCGGTCGAGTAGTTTTTGAGTCAAATCGTAACAAACAAAGAAATCTCCCCTTTATAATATTAGTTAGTTAGTATTAGTTTAGATAGATAAAATGATGAACTTTTTATTAGAGCTTTAAATTAAGGGAAAAAACGGTTTATCTCGTTTTCCGGCAAAACTACAAGTCCTATGGAAAAATGTCAAATGGCAAAGTTGTAGGTAATAAAAAGATCTACAACTTTTGTATTTACACTTTTTTCAGATAACCTCAAAATTTATCTTAAAAATTGAAAAAACCAAGTTTTTGGTTTTTTATTTTTATTTTTTACAAAAAAAAAGATTTCCAAGAAAAAAAATGTGTCCCAAATACACTGTAATTTATTTGATTTGAAATATTTATTTTCACCTTAACATATTTTGACTTAATATCGAAAAACCTCCCCTTATTTTCAATAGAAAATTCTCTCGTAAATAGCAGCTTTTTAAAAAACGTCGTTGGCTTCTTGTTCGTTCAAATCTCTTCTTTCTGATGGTGTAAAAAATCTAATAGTGGGATAGGAGTGTATTACAGTAAATATAAAATGTCCAAAAACACAAAATAATCGAATTCTACGCGAACGAAGTTGCGGGTAAAAGCTAGTACGTTATATTCTTGACAATATCTCTTTAGATCACGGTTGATTTATCGAGATTTAAACTAAAAAAATTAAACATTTTTTATAAATATAAAAAGGGAGTTGTCAGTGTGGAGTTACACGTCAAAATGGGCTTACACGGTTTGGTGTTAATTGGTAAGTTATTCAGTTTTTTAACAATATTTGACCTAAATTCCGACCGGGTAACGAACCACCGTTCATAGATGGAAAACCGTGAAGAGCATATTGCGCGTTTCGTTCACTTGTTGGTAGATGATACTTGTTGGTCAATGATGCGCCGTCGACCTACTTTTTAATTCGAGCATTCGAAAATCATAGACTGAAGCCGAAACGGGCAATATGCACGGTGTTTCCATCTATGAACGGTGGTTCGTTACCTGGTCGGAATTTCGATGTTTCTCCCACCCGTTCAATACCCGAAGCTACCAGACCTGGAGAATGCTTACAGAAAATTATAAACATGCCGGTGGTATTCGAACCCACGACCCATCGATGCGCACGGCAGGTGTTCTACCGAACGCGCCAACGAGCCTGTCAAATTATTGAGGTTTTGTCGAAACCCGAATTTTCATAGTTTTTTAATTTTAATGCTGAATTTAACTCTGCTTCTAATTGCCGCTGCATCTACTAGTCTTACTACAAAACCTTAAAAGCCTTACCTTAAAAATAAGAGAAACAAAAGTTTAAGACGTTATAACTTAAAATAGCTTTCGAAATACTTAGAAAGAAACTTTAGAGTTGAAACAAGAAGAGGAAATAACATAGAATTGGTAAATCTTTCTAAAGAAAATAAAGGTGAATGGGTTTTGAAATATTTAAAACGTTTACTATCAATTAGATGACTACTCATGTTGATAATGGAGTCATTGAGAGATCATGAATTACTGCCATTGAATATTCATTCCGTAGTACCCTTTTAATTTGTTTTGAATAAGAAATATTTACTATGTCACAAACAGTCTTACTATATACTCGTATACTAGAAATGCGACTACGGAACCGTCAAACGGAACGTTTTTTTACGTATGAACATGTTTGACGATAGGAATACTTTCCCGCAAGTCGTTTAAGCGAATACACATATTAACATATGTGTATACATTCTGAGCACACTTTAGATAACCCAAAAACCACTACATACGTTTCGACCAACCGATCCTTGCAAGAGAAAGTAGATTCTTTCCCAGACTAGTACGTGAGGCTATTGAAATTAAAAAACATCCTAACTTCAATAGAGAAGATGGTTTGAGACTTTCCAACACCTGGGATCCAGTAATTAAAAATGTAATCAAAATCAAAATCAACTCCGTAGCAATAGATGGCGTTAATATGGCAACTTTGTGACATTTCAAATCAGACAGCTGTCATCTTTCCGTCTGCCGCGACCACGGTTGCTGGAGAGCATCCGAAACATCAGCTTAAATAATATATCGCATTTTAATCAGTATTTTATAGTAGTATTTTATATCTCAAACTAGCGACCGGCCCCGGCTTTGCACGGGTCTAAATTTTTTGACAAAAAAGGTAGGGGTTGGTGATAAAAAAGTAAAAATTTAGGGATGTATGTATTTTTTAATGCCACATTATAAAAAAATAAAAACAAAAAATGTCGTCCAAATATTAAAAAAAAATTTAAGGGTGAACAACCCTTATCACTTAGGGGTATGAAAAATAGATAGTAGCCGATTCTCAGACCTACTGAATACAAAAATTGGTAAAAATCGGTAAAGCCGTTTCGGAGGAGTACGGTAACTAACATTGTGACATGGAAATTTTATATATAAGATTAGATAAAGTATTTTATTTAAATATCTTCTGTTGAATTCCAGCGCTATTA
This sequence comes from Anthocharis cardamines, assembly GCA_905404175.1. NCBI lineage: Eukaryota > Metazoa > Arthropoda > Insecta > Lepidoptera > Pieridae > Anthocharis > Anthocharis cardamines. Next base: position 484,772 of record FR989978.1, on the reverse strand, counting down.
GCCACAGCTTCGGCCGCGCCGTGGCGTTGCTTCCGCACCAATGGCGGGACGGTTTGCTTCGGGGAAATCGGACAGCCAGTCGTTTCGCCCCCTTGCATCAAAATAGGCCGAACTTGCCCCCCGTGCACCGGACCGGCTACTATATTTACCCCGCCGAATCCACCGCCATTGCACACCGCGATGAATCATGCCGTGAACATGTGAAATATACCCGTTTTTATGGACTTTTGGGCAAATCAAAATTAACTTAACATTTGCGACTTATAAACACTTTAAATCCTTGGTTGGGAAAATTAAACATTTATTTTATTTCATTTAAAAATAATAAACAAAATTATTTTCGACGTGAAATTATTGTTTTTTGTAACAAAATTGTATTACAGTGTTTTTCGTTTTTATTTCGGAATTAAATATATTTGGACTGTTATTTTTTGTTTTTACATTTACTGCCAGTTCTCAAATCAAGAGCGTAGAACGGACGAGAAGAACTGGCAATAAACTCTCCGTCACTCTTTTTAATCGCCAAGGTTTTTTGTTTTTGATGGTTTAATTGAGCTATAATCAATGATGCACTCATAACCTATGTACTGACTAATTTAAAAAATCTATATATATGTAAGCAACTTTTTTTTTCTTTGTTATCGATAAACTTGAAAACTACTGGACCGATCGGCATGATACCATGACCATTCGACGCGGAATTGATTGTAGAAGGTTTCAGGATATTCATTTTTTGAATTCCATCAACCCTTTACCATTTTTTTTCAAATTTATGTGGATAGTTCATATTCGTCTATCCTTTACAATTCGCCCAGTGAAGCGGGCGGGCGGGGACGGCTAGTATATACTAATGATCTAAACTAACTATAGCATATATACACAATCAAGATTATCATATATTGGATTTATTCAGCGTATTTAATAAAACACCAAATATGGGCACCATTATAAGCAGAGCCATTTTACAGAACTGAGAACACATTACATACTCAAGAAGCCAATGTGCCAAGTGTTGTTCGAAATGATATTAATTTAGGGATGAGACTCAAACTACAATCTTAATATTATACAGCCGGGCTAGCATGGCCGCCACGAGATATATCTCGCGCGAGAGAAGACAAACTAAGATGATAAATATGGAGATATATTATATCTCGACATCGATAATTTTGATAGAAAAGATATCTCGATCGACAAATGTATCTATTTTTGATATTAAAAGTCGAGTTTTAAGTGTAATTGTCATGTTAGACCCGAAAAAAATAAAGCGATAGTCGATTGAAACACGAGAAAACGGTAGACAAAATTTTGTCGCGCTTGTCATGCTAGGCCGGCAACATACTTCCCAGAATAAAGGCTAGGAGTGAGGCGTATTTATAGTAACAGCTAAATATAACAGGTATCAAAAATAACAGACTGTAACTGTGACGTAAATACTGAAAAAACAGTTACTGTTCGACATGATGGACATGTGTAACACTGCGCTGCGCCGTGCAATTGCGCCAACACGCTTCAGTGCGCAGGGTGAGTCAGCTCACACATTCATAATGTGTTGGCGCACGGCGCAGTACCCACTCACTGAGTGAACTGTGAGCGTGGCGTTGCGTGCGTTTCGAAGGTATCACTGCTCGCTTTGCGCGTCCCATTTTTACTGCGTCGAGGCGCAATTTTGAGTTGACTCAAGGAGCCGATACACTACACTGCGCCTGAGTTGCTGAGTTGGCGCAGGAAATTTCGCTGAGTTACCCATGTCTAGACAAGATAACAAAATCAGTCAGACGACAGTCACATGCTTTTCTGTATTTATGCTTATGATAGTTACCTAAGTTAAGGTATGATACAAAATGTTATTATTTTACTGTGACCTAAAGATGAGACGTATTTACGCTACCAGGTTTTAAAACCAGGGCTTCGTTTGGAAGTAGGGCGCCCTAGTGCGAGCGGGAACAACTTGCAAGTATGAAAGTATTAGCTATTCGATCGTTTTCATATGCAAATATTTTATACTTATACAATCCGTAATGTCTTAGAAATAAGGAGCACAATCGTATTTGCAAAAAAATCTTTAAAGTAAAAAATACTTGCATAGGAAAACGAACCATAACCTCATACAAATAATTACCACAATCGTATTTGCAAAAAAATACTTTAAAGTATAAAATAATAATTTACAAATAAGGAGTACAATCCTATGCAAGTATTTTTTATTATAGCTAGTTCGGAGTTCGATGAAAGTACTATGAAACCTGGTTTTCGACCCTGGTATTTTTACGGACTCGTACTTGGAATCCCCGGTATCGAATTTTGCAAGTATATCTCATCGGTAACATACATCCTGTAACAGTCGTCACAAAATCTTTTTTTCTTCTTTAGTTAGAAAGAGAAGTGCCTATGTATATACAAGTACCACCTAAATAAAAATTGATAATGTAGCCATAAACTGTTATTCTATATTCGTAATGTGTAGGTTGTCTGTGGCAGAATATTCTAGAGTCTGTTGATATACTGTAGAATGCGCATCCATGTTAGAAGCATATACAAATTCGTCTCGAATGTGCTACTGCCCTTAAGCTGGGTATACACACGACATTGTATAGGTTGAAGCGTTGCTGTTGGCTAACTTAACGCTTTTTTATGTTAGATATCGACAGACGAGCATGAGGTTCACTTGATGGTAGGTGATACCTCAGCCACAGAAAATCAGTCAATGATGCGCTGTCGACCTAAATTTTACACTTTATACGATATCTTACGACCTGCATTCGGAAATCCATAGACTGAAACGTGCACGATGAACGGTGGTTCGTTACCCGGTTGGAATTTCGATATTCCTCCCACCCGATCAATACCCGAAGTTTTCAGACTTGGGGAAAACATGCTTAGAGAAAATTATAAACATGTCGTCCCGGTGGGATTCGAACCCACGACCCATCGATGCGCACGGCAGGTGTTCTACTGAACGAGCCAAAGAGCCCGTCAAAAACGCTAATAAAGAGTAAATAATAATTAAATTCCATAATAGATTTTATATTACTTTATTTTTCAAACGCTTTACCAAGTAAATCGAAAGGCATTTGCAGAGTTTTGAACGGCATTGTCGCGATTCCTGAGACTGAAGCTATACCAGTAGAATGCTGTGGATCAGTTGGACCATATCGCGAACATCCCTGGACCCAGGTTACACCTGTAATTATAACAAATATATATGAAAACTAGCGACCCGCCCCGGCTTCGCACGGGTCAAGATTTTTTGACAAAAAAGCAGGGGTTGTATGTATCTTTTAATGCCACATTATAAAAAAATAAAAACAAAAAAAAATCGTCCAAAAATTTAAAAAAAAAAGTTTAAGGGTGAACAACCCTTACACTTAGGGGTATGAAAAATAGATAGTAGCCGATTCTCAGACCTACTGAATATGCATATAAAATTTGGTAAAAATCGGTCAAGCCGTTTCGGAGGAGTATGGCAACGAAAACTGTGACACGAGAATTTTATATATTAGATAAATGAGGAGAGATGAAGGGCATGTATCTAAAAAAGTTTTGAATATGAAAGTGGATGGGTATAGGGGAAGAGGGAGGCCAAAAACATGGATTGACTGTGTGAAGAATGATATGTGTTTGAGAGGTGTGACTGATGATATGGCGAGTGAAAGGAGAGAATGGAAAAAGAGAACATACTGCGCCGACCACAAATAAAAACAGGGCAGGAAGAAGAAGATATATGAAAATATTTTTTTTGCCACTATATAACAAAATCCAATTAAATAAACTCTTAAAACTAAAAAGAAAAATGCAAAGTATAAAAAAACTGGTCAAGTGCTAGTCCGACTTACGCACTGAGGGTTCCGTACTATAAACTTCTAGTTAAGTAAAGATTTTCCCAAAAAAAATAAAACTACAAATATACGGTTATATGACATAGCCTCATGCCAAATTTCATGATTCTAGGTCAACGGGAAGTATCCTATAGGTTTTGATTTCCTTGCGAGCAGGGACTGAATACCGGTTAATTTACTATGGAGTTATACCGGTATAATAAAGGTTTTTGTTGATATTCTTTCGTTTCTATTCATATTTACTGAAAATATTACTGTGGTAAGTTTAGTGTGTATTACTCTTTAAAACTAATGTCATGGTATCTCAGTCTGACACGTATTTTGGAAAAAAAAATTAACCGGTTTCAGTCCCTGCTTGCGAGTGTCAAAATATGCGGCATACACGAAGCATCTTTTGATTGCGTCGACTTAGAAGACTTTTTCACTGCTGCAAGGGATAACAGACCTGAGTATTTGATATTAATATCAACTTGATACCTACACGTGGAACATGGTGTAATGGTTGCAGCGCCTTACAAATATTTTGTAAAAAAAAAACTTGGCGATTAAAGAGTGGCGGCGAGTTTCTTGCCAGTTCTTCTCTTCCGTTCTACGCCCTTGATTTGAGAACTGGCAGTAAATGTAAAATTAGAAGCATTTAATATGTACTTTTTACTGACGTTCATAAGTGTACATTGTGTTAGCTAAATGAATAAATTATTTTGAATTTGAATTTGAAATTTGAATGTTCCTGAGAAAAATGGTCTAGATAGACAGACAAATAACGAAGTGGGTTCCGTTCCCATAAGGATTCCATTTTTAGTACAGAGTACGGAACCCTAAAACGTGTTTATTTTGTGAAAAAAAGAGACTTAGATTGGGCACGTAGAAAGGATGGATGAAAGTAGGGAAACGAAAAAGATTTATGAAGCTGGTGTGAGTGGTAGAGTCGGGAGTGGTTGAGCTAGAACGTACCTCGATCAGACGTTCGGGGACGTTCTGCAAAAGGGCCAGGTCAAAAGTACTCGTAACCGACGAGCGTGTAAAGCATTGATGAAAGTGGAAGACGCGAAAGTGGTATGTAAGGATCGGAGCATATGGAATTCCGTGATCTCTGCCTACCGTAATGGGAAAGAGGCGTGATGTATATGTATGTATGTTAAAAGATAATAATAATAGTAATACTTACAAATCAAGAAACATAGGAGCCAGTACCAAACCATTTTGTTGAGTAATTCTCAACTAAACTAACTTATCTCCGTTTTTATATTTGCGATATGTAAATATTTTTAATTTATGTAGTTCCGAATTAACACTTGATTAGATTTAATAAAAACAAATTATATACAGTTCACATTTCTTAATTAAAAATATTTTAAAGAGAAACAAAAACCGACTTCAAAACTACAACTACATATAGTATGTACAAACTTAAACTAAAAAGTAAAAAACCATATTTTAATTACTTCAAAGCATTATTTACTCATTTATTTACAGTTATTTTTGGAGTGCAGACAGCGCCGTGAAAGGAACCACAAACCAAAACATAATCTACGAATAAGTATGTTTTTGTTTTTGTTGATTTTCTAAAAAAAGTGCCAAACCAATTTCGATAAAAATTATATGGGACCTCTGAAATATACCCTACTAAAAAAAAGAATCATTCAAATTGATCCATACCTTGCGGAGTTATACGAGAAGAACTGGCAATAAACTCGCCGCCACTCTTTTTAATCGCCAAGTTTTTTGTTTTACAAAATATTTATGCAACCTCCTATTTCACTTATACTACTTATAGAGGACAAATCTTTGTTTTTATTTATTTTTTATTTTTTCGTTTATATATATTTTTTGATTATTATAGTGAATTACTTAAAGATGTCATGTGGAACATGGTGTAATGGTTGCAGCTCCTTACAAAACATTTGTAAAACAAAAACTTGGCGATTAAAAAAAGTGGCGGCGAGTTTCTTGCCAGTTCTTCTCGTCCGCTCTATGCCCTTGATTTGAGAACTGGCAGTAAATGTAAAATTAGAAGCATTTAATATGTATTTTTATTGACGTTCATAAGTGTACATTGTGTTACCTAAATTAATAAATGATTTTTGAATTTTTGAAAACCATTACACAATCGTTATAAATATTGCGTTCGGATATACCCAAATCCAGTGCGAAACTTTTCACCAAACATCGTCTTAGGCCAAGTCTGAAGTCTGGATCTAAATTGGAGCCAAGTTCGGAACAGTTTGACAGTTTTGTCTGCTATCTTGCGATGTTAAACTTTTAAGTTTTCAACTTTTCTCTATCCAAAGTCGAATGGTTTCGTCTAGTCAAGCAACCTTCGGCCGGAGAATCGCTTATTTATTACTAGCTGAGGCCCGCGACTTCGTTCGCGTGTTCTTCATCTTAAGCCTTCATTCTAAGCAAGCAATCAAAACAAAGCTCAATCTATCACTACATATTATAAAACAAAGTCCTGCGCCGCGTCTGTCTGTCTGTCTATTCGCGATAAACTCAAAAACTACTGAACAGATTTTCACGAATAGATAGAGTGATTCATGAGGAAGGTTTAGGTATATAATTTGTCTTAGTATAAATTGGTTGAAATATAACGATAATTGTTGGAAATGTCGGAAAATGTCAAACTAGGGAACAAACTGACAGACGGCCAAAAAGATTTTATATAGTTCCCCTTCTTTTTATGTTAGATATCGACTTGACGGTAGGTGATACCCCAGCCACAGAACATCAGTCGATGATGCGCTGTCGACCTACTTTTTACTTCGAGCGAAACCTATAGACTGGGACCGAAACGCGCAATGTGCATTTCACGATTTTTCCATCTATGAACGGTGGTACCCGGTCGGAATTTCGATATTCCTTAACCCCGTTTAATGCCGGAAATGACCAGACGTGGGGAAGACATAATTATAAAAAAATATAAACATGTTGTCCCAGCGGGGTTTGAACCCACGAACCATCGGTGAGCAAGGTAAGTATTCCACCAAATGCGCCAACGAGCCTGTCAAAGCCTTCTGATAAAAAATTTACAATGTAATATTCATTCTAATGAACCTTTGGAGCAAGGACTGAATGTGGTACCGTAACCTTTATAATTCACCGGAATAATACCGGTATAAAATACGATATCGAAATAACAACTTTTTTAAATGGTACCTTTATTTAACCCTTTTATATTTCGGTAACCTAAATGACCAACCTTGAACCTATCGTGGCCCGAGACAAGTTGCGACTTGAATTAGTGAGACAGAGTTTGAACGCGTTTTTATTATCGTTACATCAAGAAAGAGATTTCCCGCGCTTATTTATATACTACTTCGCATGGAACGTTTTAAATTTTAATGTTTATAGATAGTGAGAAACCTAAACATATAGATTTAGGTTTTCTTTGGAATTTCGTTTCGTTTGGAATTTCGCTACCGATATTTAACCTGTTAAACCGTTTTAAAAGCATACCGAAATAAAGGTATTGAATTGAATCGGTATCGTTATGACACATTTCATATGGGTACCGTTTCAAAAATGTAGCCCATATCAATCGGTTATTCAGTCCTTACTTTGGACGCAGGCAGCTACATAACAATATGCCCAGGTTCAATTAAGCGAAAATCTAAATTGTATAAGTTTCTGATTGGAATGGATACGTTGATTAAAACTAATATTGAAGCATCGCTTTATCGAGGTACCGTCAGCAACTAAAGCTAAACTTTCGGTTTTTTTTCGTATCGTGGGAGAAACTTTCAAATAATTCGGCTTTTGGGGGGAGAAGGTGAAGTTATCGTGTGGAAGATGAACAAAGATGTCATGTGGAATATGGTGTAATGGTTGCAGCGCCTTACAAATATTTTTTAAAACAAAAACTTGGCGATTAAAAAGAGTGACGAAGAGTTTCTTGCCAGTTCTTCTCTTCCGTTCTACGCCCTTGATTTGAGAACTGGCGGTAAATTTAAAATTAGAAGTATTTAATATGTATTTTTTATTGACGTTCATAAGTGTACATTGTGTTACCTAAATGAATAAATGATTTTGAATTTGAAATTTGAATTTGAGTTTATGTGATATTTCAGATAGATGCTTTATTCGATGTAATTACATAAAGAAACCACTAAAACATTGTCCAGACACACAAACGTGCGCGCACGCTAAGGGTGGGAAAATAGGGGTGATTTATTGTTCACTCAGAGATTGCTGATTTGTGTATTACAAAAAACATAGCCACCAAAAATCATAAAATTATTTTTTTTAACAAAGAATTAAACCTTCGAAAAAACTGAAAAGCAAAAATTTTTTATTTTTTTTTATTTAACCTTAATAACTACACAAGTTCTTAAATGAACATAAGTATAGTGTTTCGACGGGCTCGTTGGCGCGTTCGGTAGAACTCCTGCCGTGCGCATCGATGGGTCGTGGGTTGGAATCCCACCGGGACCACATCCTTATAATTTTCTGTAAGCATGTTTTCCCCACGTCTGGTAACTTCGGGCATTGATCAGGTGGGAGGAATATCTAAATTCCGACCGGGTAACGAACCACCGTTCATAGATGGAAAAACCGTGAAGTGCATATTGCGCGTTTCGGTTTCAGTCTATGGACTTCCAAATGCTCGAAGTAAAAATTAGGTGGACAGCGCATCATTGACTGATGTTCTGTGGCTGAGGTATCACCTACCATCAAGTGAACCTCATGCTCGTCTGTCGATATCTGACTTAAAAAAAAAAGAATAAGTATACCTAAGTAATTCGTCTGGATTCGAACCTGTGATTGCCGGTGCCAAACACAACATTCCAACAGCCAATCTGACCGTGTCTAAAAGAAAGATAAATTATCAACAACGCTGAAATTTTCCTGAAAAGTTCAGGCAAAAGTTGGAGATTTTAAAACACTTTTCGATTTGGACCTTTTTCATACATAAGAAATGAGTTTTTGATTGAATTCAAAAAGAATTTTCAATGAACTCCTAATTTTTCATGGAAATCCAAACAAACTTTTCAATTCATGTTAGTTAATAAATAATTTACATAGAAAACAAGACATGAACGTCAGCGTTATAAAAACAAGTGATCCGCCCTGGCTTCACACGGGTGCAATGTAGATGTACTATACACACAATAGCCTGTGTTACTCGCTGATAATGTAGATTTCTATTGGCGAAATAATTTTTAAAATTTGTCGAGTAGTTTTTGAGTTAAATCGTAACAAACTAATAAAACTCTCCTCTTTATCCGTAATTTATAATATTTAGTATATCTTCTTCCTGTCCAGTTCCCTTTGTTTTTGTTATTTGTGGTCGTCGCAGTATGTTCTCTTTTTCCATTCTCTTCTTTCACTCGCCATATCATCAGTCACACCCCTTGGTCTAAGAGCCCGTGGGAGATCGTCCTTCACCGATCTGATACCCAGATGAGACGTATTTTTTATTAAATATTTTTTATAAACAAATATGCCTATAATTGCTTGCCTATCGAAAAGTGGTACTGGCTATTTTTAATAAAAAAAATAAAAAAAAATTAATTAATTTTTTTTTAATTTAATTTAATTTTTAATTCTTTATTTGAATTTTTATTTTTTTTAAATTTTTAATTTTATTTATTTATTTATTTAATTTTTTTTTTAATTATTTTGACTTACCTGTTTACACCTGCTTGCCAGGTATACACTGTTATACACTGAAATGAGTAGGCAAGCATACCTAGGCATATTCTGTGTATCAAAAACTATCAGTCAAATAAATTTCATTTGGTTATCAAAAGTATGAAGGTGATGAAAAAAAAATCGATAAAAGTTAATTTAATTAAAAATAGCCATGACCACTTTTCGATAGGCAAGCAATTATAGGCATATTTGTTTATAAAAAATATTTAATAAAAAATACGTCTCATCTGGTTATCAGATCGGTGAAGGACGATCTCCCACGGGCTCTCCTACTACCTCAAACACATCATTCTTCACACAGTCAATCCATGTTTTCGGCCTCCCTCTTCCCCTATACCCATCCACTATCATTTTCAATTTTTTTAGATACATAATTCTCCTCATAACATGCCCATACCAAGCCAAACGATTACCTTTCAATTGTTCATTCACTGGCGCTACTCTCAAACTTCCTCTTATATAGTCATTTCTTATCTTATCTTGTCACCCCACACATCCACCTCAGCATTTTCATCTCAGCTACATGACACATTCTACTATACATCAAGACGGGTCTTATCACGATCTATGAATAAAAGTAAATTTTCCAAAAAAAGAAATGAGTTAGGTCACCCTGATTCTAAAGGTCCAGTATTTTCAAAAGACCCTAGAAGAAAGCCCATAATCCGCTGGATAACTCCAATAAACTTTATCCCATTCGGACTTCAAATGAAACTTTTTAATTAAAGTTAAGATCCCCTTTCAAATGTTTTGTGTGATTTTTGAATGGCAACGTCGAGATGTAAAGGTTTAAAATGGTAACACTGGTTTTGAGAGCTGTCATTTAGATGTGATTAAAATGTTATTTTTTTAAATGTATTTAGTTCCGCCTACGGTCTTGATTAATTTTAATTTGAATAATTTTAATCATGATTAAATAAATCCCGAATGATAGGATACCGCATTGCAGTTTTCTTGAGGTAAGTTAACTTTATTAATATACTAGCTGATGCCCGCGACTTCGTTCGCGTGGGGATCGCTTTATGCTGAACTTTTGAGCAAGCTTTCTTCATATTATATATCCTCCATCCTCTGTACTTGGTGATTTCTTTTCGGAAAGAGCTATCAGAGTAGTCATTGACGGTTGCTTTTGCATCATATTATCGACATGTTTCTGTTGAAAATTTTCCCTCTTTTCTGTTGAATTTCCGGAATTTTCTTTGCTCACGGAGCCCGAGACCTTTCCAACGAATGCAAAACCGTGGAAATCGGTTCGTGCGTTCTGGAGTTATAGTGTCAGGAAGGAAAACCCGACTTATTTTTATATAGTAGATTTCCTTGTGTTTTATAGTAGGTATTTGTAAAGTTACTTATATAATTTTCTTAATTTATTATTATGAAATAAAAATATAATTCAAAAGTTACAAATTTATTTTCATTTATTTCTTTAAAAAAAATCTGTATTTCAGTAATTCTAATTCTTGTGGTTTTTAATAATATTGCCATAAAAAAATATTTTTTTAATCGTAATTACCGATTAACTATGTAGCGACATCTATAATCCGCTACAAGAATCGATACAAAGACGTCTATTCCTGAATCGCGCTATCAAAGTTTCTGTACGCGCTAAGTATATATACAACATCTCGACATCAACCACGGGGGCCTTAGGGCCGGCCAGTCAGCGGTTCGACTGGTCGTGGATTCTCCCTTTACGTTGGAGGAAGACGAAACCTCCCTTCCTCCACAACTATTTAATCGTTAATCTGATTAATTTTTTGCCAACACTGCACGTCAGATATTCTGCCTCCAAGCAGCTGTGTGCAAGTAATATTGCTCTATATACTAAATATTATAAAGACATGGATTGACTGTGTTCGGAATAGAACATAATTAATAAATTAAATGTTGAAGGTAGTAATATAACCGCGATACTCTTGACAGTCGAGCCGAGTTTGACATCGTGGTATTCTTTTCATAACCTGGTTGATTTAGTCGTGCTCGTGTATTCTTATATTGTGAAAAGCGCTTCATAGGGAAGTTTAATAGTCGCTTAACAATTAATATATTCGCCGTGATATATATGTTGAACATTGTTATTTAATTTTCGTGTAATAGTGTAATAGTGTTGTAATGGACTTGTATTCATATACGGAGAAGAATGTTCTGGTTGCTGCTGTGGTGACGTACATATTTCTAATTTCCCTTTTTCCTTTATCTTTAAATTGTAATAATTAAAATCCTCTTAAGGGCGCCCTCCCTTTAATATAATATAATACTGACTGACATACCACAAAGATGCATATATTCGCCGAACATTTGAGGTATGTACCTAGGTATATTGTACCTAATTATTGTTATTGAAAGTGTGTATGGACGCCCACCGATTCGTCCTTTGTCATACATATTTTTTGGTAGCAGAGCGTGGTTTTAATAACTAATTTGTTAATATAAGATAATCGGTTAAGGTAACGATAATTGGGTGCATTAGTCCTAGGTTCATAACCTATGTGGTAATTTTTATTTTTGATGTGTTAATGATCTGTTGTTTTTAAAATCGGAACAATAGAACCGTGTTTGTTTTTAAGTTCATTTTTTGAAATTTCATTATTTTAATTGTTTTTTACGGTCTGATTTTTTTTTTATATTTTTATTTTATTTTTTAAAATCATTATGGCGGCTTCACACAAGGCACAGATAGCTAGTGTGTTAAGGTGGCTCGGTTCGGCTGTGTTGAATATATCGCGAAGAGATCGTGTACAGGCCCTTCTGGCTAGAGGTGAGGCTTTAGCGGATAAAATGAGTGATTTATATAAGTCTTATCAGGCGTTGCTTCAACTGGATTTGGAACCTGAGGTATTTAATAAAATTAGTGCCGATGTAGACCAAGCTGAGGACTTGGCGGATCAATTAAGGGAGGCCGTGGGGACTATTAGGTCCTCTGCTCCCCCTTCTGATGAGTTTCATTCTAAAGAAATTTTATGTTTAAAACCGGGAATCATAGGCAGGTTGCCTAAATTAGACTTACCCCACTTTAATGGCGATTTAACTCAGTGGGTTGCTTTCATTAATTTATTTGACAGTTTAGTACATTCAAGACAGGATCTAACATCTGGACAAAAGTTAGCATACTTGTTGGCTAGTCTCACCGGAGAGGCTAAGGGGTTGGTCCAACACTTGGAACTCGTTGACAATAATTATGATATAGCTAGGCAGTTACTTATGCGTCGATACCAGAACATCCGTAGATTGGCAGATAGTCACGTGGCTTCCATATTAAATTTACCGAACCTTGTACGGAACCACAATTTAAGAACACAACTTTTAAATCCTTTATTAGTGGCCTTTAATGCATTGAAAGGATTAGATTTACCTGTAGACAGTTGGTCTTTTATTTTGTTACATATAGTGTTACAAAAATTAAGTTTAGATATGCGTAATCGGTTTGAACAGCAGTATAGTGGGGATTCATCCACTCATCTACCGTTTGTTGTGATTCGTTAATTTAAAAGGCAAAATTGTATATTGTTATCAAATTTAGTATTAAAAATAGAAATAATTTATATTAATTATAATGAGTTTACATATTGTATCGATACTTTAAAGTATATTTAATTCAGATGTTCAATTGTTATTATTGTGGAAGTAATATCAGTCATTCAATTCATTCGACAGTTCACTCATCACGTGTTCACTCATGTCATTCGTTCCTTTCAATCACTCAATATTGAGAAAGTATCGTCTAATGTCTAGCTGTTAAGCAAAATTATTAGAAAACGGGCATTCTGGCTACAGTCGTGCTCCAGTAAAGTCCTAGTTATACTGTTCGTAATCTCGTGATGTATTAACGTCTATACAAAGTGAATATCGATATTTTAAGAAATTGTACACGTGTTGGTAGTTGAATATTTCATGTCCGAGAAGTCAAATCTGTATTGAAGATGGAAATATACGTTTGGATACTGTACACTGGTGATTTTATTATAAATCAGAAGTGTAACGACCCACGAGCCACGTCAAAGGACATTTTAGTAAGTACAAATTTGAGTAATATGGACAAAAAAAAAGTGTAAATTTGACTAGATCTAAGTAACCTGGATCAGCCATAAGTTCTGTTACAAATGAAAATGCATTTTTTGTGAAGTAGTAATTTTATTAAAACTTATATTTATCGAAGTATTAGAAAATTATTATACTCGAATTCGCCACTCTTGGCTTTGAATTTGGATTTATGCATAAACACATGGGAAATTAAGCCATTATGCCCCAGAGATTTCTTAAGATACTTAATGTCGACGTGTCGTTTAGAGCAGACTATATTCTCTAAAAATAACCAGGTTTTGAACTGATCAGTAAGCAGGTGGAAAGTACACAGTACATTTTTAGAAAAATATGATGACCATGTATACCTTATCAACCACTTATTGTAGTGCTCTTCAATCGTGAGAATTTTTTCATCAGTATAGAAGATATTTAATTGACTTTCACCTGTGTATCGGGACAGAAGGCGTTTGATCGATCCACTCTTAATTGTAGGGATTGATTTTGAACATGTCCTGTATATCGATGATAAGAACTCAGCTTCAGGTTTTATTTTTGTTATAAATATGCGACAACAGGAATTTTCATTTCTCGCAATAAGATTTTTGTTTCCTAGTAGAGTTTTGGCTACTTAGAACTTGTATGTGCTATCTTCCCTTCTTAGTATACCTGTCGATAGTACGATATACAAACATACAGCTGATACTAAACTTTTCAAGTGTCTTGAATATGACCGACGCGGACGCAACGACTCGATACCCACTTCGTCCATTCTATTTTCGACATTCCATATTGTAAGTTGATATGAATAAAAAAAAAAAAATGTATGTGAAATGGTGGGAAATCGAAATAAGTTTTTAACATAATAACAATTTAAAATAATTGAGTTGAAAAGAAAAAAGAATAGATTTTATGTAACAGTATTTATGGTCATGCTAGATATAGTAGTCATGAAAGTGAGCTATATCAGCCATGTATGTGTGCTGTAGATATCAGCCATGTATGTGTGCTGTAGAGATCAGCCATGTATGTGTGCTGTAGATATCAGCCATGTATGTGTGCTGTAGATATCAGCCATGTATGTGTGCTGTAGATATCAGCCATGTATGTGTGCTGTAGTGATCAGCCATGTATGTGTGCTGTAGAGATCAGCCATGTATGTGTGCTGTTGAGATCAGCCATGTATGTGTGCTGTCGAGATCAGCCATGTATGTGTGCTGTCGAGATCAGCCATATAGGTGTACTGCAGAGATCAGTAAAGATACAATAGCCATGTAGGTGTGCTATTATGATCAACCATGTATGTGTGCTGTGGAGATCAGTAATGACACAATAGCCATGTAGGTGTGCTATTATCAGCCATGTAGGTGTGCTGTGAAAGTCACTGATGATACAATAGCCATGTAGGTGTGCTATTATGATCAGCCATGTAGGTGTGCTGAAGATATCAGTAATGACCCAATAGCCATGTAGGTGTGCTATTATGATCAGCCATGTAGGTGTGCTGTAAAGGTCACTGATGATACAATAGCCATGTAGGTGTGCTATTATGATCAGCCATGTAGGTGTGCTGAAGAGATCAGTAATGAAGCAATAGCCATGTAGGTGTGCTATTATGATCAGCCGTGTATGTGTGCTGTAGATATCAGTAATGACACAATAGCGATGTAGATATGCTATTATGATCAGCCATGTAGGTGTGCTGTAGAGACCAGAAATGACACAATAGCAGTATAGATGTGCTATTATGATCAGCCATGTAGGTGTGCTGTAGAGACCAGAAATGACACAATAGCAGTGTAGGTGTGCTTTTATTATCAGCCATGTGTGGTGTTGATATCAGTTATGATACAATAGCTATGTAGATGTGCTATTATGATCAGCCATGTAGGTGTGCCTTAGAGATCAGTAATGACACAACAGCCGTGTAGGTGTGCTTTTATTATCAGCCATGTGTGGTGTTGATATCAGTTATGATACAATAGCTATGTAGATGTGCTATTATGATCAGCCATGTAGGTGTGCCTTAGAGATCAGTAATGACACAACAGCCGTGTAGGTGTGCTTTTATTATCAGCCATGTGTGGTGTTGATATCAATAATGATATAATAGCTATGTAGGTGTGCTATTATGATCAGCTATGTAGGTATGCTGTAAAGTTCAGTAATGATAAATTATAGCCATGTAGACGTATTATAATTTTATCAGCCATGTAGTTGTGCTGCAATAGTCACATAGTTGTGATAGGACAGACATGTAGGTTTGCTGCAAAAGCCATATAGTTGTGACGGAATAGCCATGTAGGCGTGCTGCAATAGTCATATATGTAGTTGTGATAGAATAGCCGTATAAACATACTGAAATAGTCATATAGTTGTAATGAAATAGCCATGAATATCCTTAAGTTATTAACAACCATGCAGGTGCATGCATGCATAGCTATGTAGTTGTGCTGTAACATCTATTTAAGTGTGTCATAGTTGCCATGACAAAGTTTATAAGTATCAGATACTTAAGTGTATGATTATAGTCATGTAGGTGTGCAATTGTCAATCAAAGTGTAGTAGTAATAATATAAAATTGCTGCTATTAGTTTTTCTTAATGTGCGACATTAATTATCTAGATACATGTTTTTATATGAATAACATAATAGTATAATATAAACAGTTTAAGACATGTATTGAATGAATAGAAATATTTGAATTTTTGAAATTAGTTTCAAGATTAAAGCAGATGGTATAAAGTTTACTTACAGTGCTCTAAGTTACTATAAAGTGATATAAAGCGTGTGAAAATATATATTTCAGCCAACCAGAGAAGAAAAGACCGGTTCACCCCGGAAGTTAAGTAAGCGCAGGACGCAGACCTTTATCTAGTGGGACAGAAGATGTACCAGCTGTAACTAAGAGAATATTGGAAGGCTGGATACTACTGGATGCTAAAAATGATAGCAGCGTTAAGTGGTATACAACAAAACTATGGTATCTACGATTTATTTATCTGGGAAAGATTGGCATCAAAAAAAAAAAAAGGGGCCATTTGCGGCTGATGAACATTTGGTAAATTTTAAGGGAATATTACTATGGAAAGGTAGTTGACTACATTTATGGAATTATTTATAGTTCAATAGGTAATGGAGCAAAAGATCTTTAATTTAGCGAACCAAAAGATTTGTTAACATTTAGCTTCTCAGCAATTCTATCAGATTAGATATAATTCTAGTATAAATACTAATTATTTTAGAAAACTCAATTTAAGGACTGGTTCTGTTATCATAGCAAGTCAATACAATTAGAGGAAATTATTCTACGAGTTTCAGTTATCAGGAATGTTGGTATATATATAAATATTATTGCCTAAAGCCAATGATTAAATGTAGTAAATTTGATAGAATAAGTCATAACCTTTATGACTGTATCAGAAACCTCTCTTCATGTGCATGAAATTAATAGTACAAACGAATTGACAAAAGTTTTTAAGATAATTAATAGAGACATTAATTTCCTATATAAATTGTTTAAGAAAAATAATCCTTTTAAACCAGGGGTCGGCAACCGGCGGCCCGCGGGCCGCATGCGGCCCGTGCTCTATCTCGTTGCGGCCCGCAAGCCTCAGGTCCTTAAGAAAAAAATACCAAAGCAATAGGCCATATTACTAGAATCACTAGAATTTATACGGCCATGCTGCTGGGCCATGAGAGTATTCTTGAAAGCTCGCTCCCACGCGGGGTGATAAAAATGTACCTATTTCATTTTTTAAGAACTGTTATGTTATGTATTGTTTCTACCGAAAATAAATATTTGCTGTACTTATTCAATTCTTGGCAATTTTTTTTGCGTTTATACGCTGCACCTGGCCGTCGGTGGCGGGCGGCCCCTTTGAGACAATAGGCGGCGGCAGTCTTTGATTAGACGCAGGTGTGCGGCGGCGAAAAAATTCAAAGCGACCGACTTTAGTTAAAATCACAGCCGCGCGCAGCTATCGCCTCATTCGGTTGTGGAAATTCGCCGGAAACTCACGTCTCATCTGGTTGCTGGCTACGCGTTTCGTTTCACCTTTCTTCCCTTCGATGATAGCTTCTCACGCACGACATATGAGGTAAGTACGTTGTATGCACTCGCGAGCAATTTGTATTATTTTATTTACTGATTGTTTATGTGAACCTTCAGATTGATGGGTAAATGTTATAAGGACGTGGATAGTAGTTACATGACATGAAGTCAGTTACGAGTATGTCATGTTTTAATTATTTTTTGAATGTGGAGTTGAATTTGTAGGTGCTAACTGGAACATATAATTTTACAACGAATTTAATTTTTTTCATTATTGTTACAGAATATTTATATAAACATGGCTTCAAGAAAAAGGAAGATAGAAGAAGAAAAAAGAGTTTTTAACAAATTATGGACAGAATTATACTTTTTTATCGAGTTTAAAGGAAAACCGTTATGCTTGATTTGTCAAAAGAGTATTTCTGTAGTAAAGGAATATAACCTGAAGCGACATTACGACACTGAGCACAAAGCTAAATTTGACTGTCTTGAAGGAGAAATACGACAAAGGAAAATTTCCACTTTGAAATCGTCATTACAAAATCAACAAAACATATTTAAGGTTGTGGCAGACAACAGCGAATCGAATGTTCGTGCCAGTTACAGGGTAGCAGAGATTCTAGCAAAAAGTGGACGTCCGTTTACCGATAGTGAATTAGTAAAAGAGTGTGTCTTAGCTATCGCAGAAGAAATATGCCCAGAGCAAAAAAAAATGTTTGAAAGTCTTAGTCTCTCTGCGAGAACTTGCACCCGACGTACTGAAGACTTGGGTGCTAATTTGTGTGAACAACTCAGGGATAAGGCGCAGTCTTTTGACTGCTTCTCTTTAGCGATGGATGAAAGTACGGACGTGTCGGATACAGCACAGCTACTCATATTTGTACGCGGCATTGACGAAAACTTTACTGTTTACGAAGAGCTTGTGAAAATGTGCAGTTTGAAAGGTACAACTACGGGAGAAGATTTATTTCACCATGTGGAACAAGCTCTGGATTCATTGCAGTTAAGCTGGGAAAAGTTAACAAGTGTCACTACCGATGGAGGCAAGAACATGAGCGGTCAAAACAAAGGTGTTGTTGGGAGAATCATCAGCAAAGTGAAAGATTCTGGATCTACTGTGCCATTGATTTTTCACTGTATTGTCCATCAAGAGGCATTGTGCTCCAAGGTTATATCCTGGAAAGAAATAATGGATACTGTAACATCCACTGTTAATTTTATAAGAAGAAATGGGCTGACACACCGTCAGTTCCAAAAGTTTTTGGAAGATCTGGAAGCTGATCATGGTGACGTGGTTTACTACTGTGAAGTGAGGTGGCTCAGTCGAGGTGCCGTTTTGGAACGGTTTTTTGATTTGAGGAAAGAAATTGGCAACTTCATGGAGATGAAAGGAAAGCCAGTCGAAGAGCTTACTAACAAACAGTGGATTATCGATCTTGGTTTTTTGACTGATTTGACTAAGGAACTGAATCAGCTCAACAAAC
The DNA here is from genome assembly GCA_905404175.1 of Anthocharis cardamines. Taxonomy (NCBI): domain Eukaryota; kingdom Metazoa; phylum Arthropoda; class Insecta; order Lepidoptera; family Pieridae; genus Anthocharis; species Anthocharis cardamines. The sequence goes on along the minus strand of FR989978.1, from coordinate 465,723 downwards.
GCTTGCAGGGAAAAAATAAATTGATTTGCGATATGTATTCAGATGTTAAGTCATTTGAGATGAAACTGAAACTGTTTATCGAGCATATTGATGAAAAAAAGCTTGACCATTTTCCTAATTGCAAGAAAGCCGTGGAAGAAGCTGGAGATAATTTTGTGTGGAAAAATATTACAATGAGAAACGTGTTAACACAACTACAAACTGAGTTTGTAAATCGATTCACCGACTTTAAAAAGAGCTCCCTTAACCTGGAAATATTCCAAAACCCTTTTGCAATTGATATTAGTGAGGTACCAAGCAATTTGCAAATGAACATAGTAGATTTGCAAAGTAATAGCACACTTAAAACGGCATTTAAGGAAAGCACTGACTTGATACTGTTCTACGGAGGTTTGAGTTCTGAAAACTTCAAAGAATTGAAAAAGTTTGCTCAGCAGATAATAACTATGTTTGGTAGTACATATTTGTGTGAGCAGACTTTTTCAATTCTCAACTACCGCAAAAATAAGAATTGTTCGCGGTTAACGGATGAACATTTGGACGCGATTCTACGCGTGTCTACTACTAAAATGAAAGCAGACGTTAAAAAACTTGCAAGTCAAATGCAGCCGCAAAAATCTCACTAGTTCTTACTTTTATGTTAGTATAGTAATTCAATTAAAATAGACATGATTGTATTAATATATATGCGTTTTATTTCAAATATTAAAAATACATACCCGAACATATAAATATAAAAATAAGTGCGGCCCGCACTGATACTCTGGCAACATATGTGGCCCTGCTATAGCAAAAGGTTGCCGACCCCTGTTTTAAACGATTCAGAATTAGATAAAAATAAAATATTTTACAATTAATGTCTAAAGTAAAAGCACTCATAATTTCAGTAGCGATCGTAATATTCAATTATCTGTGACTAATATTTATTTACTGACTTGAATACAATTCACAAGGATTTACCATTTATACTAACTTATCAAACCAAAATTTTAGACGAATAGTTATTAAATACAGTCGAAATTTTTGAATTATTTATGAAATATGATATATATTGATGAATGTATATTTTGATATATCCTACCTCTATAAAATTTTGTTATTACTGATAATTATTTTGTGGAACAAGACCTAGTGATAGTCAAGAAAGGATTTAAAAAAAAAACCTTTTCTACCACAAACTAATCATTTACATAATATTTTACTGTTATAAAATTAGTGATAGAAAAGTATTTTATTTGTGTCTGCATTAATAGTAATAGCTAGTACATAAATTAGAGTCAGGAGTTTTGTTGGTTAGTCAACTCTATTGAGAAAACAAATATGTGAACAAGAGTTACACATATTATAATGAATTGGCCATGATAATTGGTTATTCAAAATATTCAACTTCATTGATAATTATTATTTAGACTTTCGCGTAAAATATTGATAAAATAAGAAGTCAATATTGGTTTCCTGAATTTCAATCACATTTAATAAAAACAAAGTAGCTTACTGGAGATTCCATGGAGCGATTAAACGAAGAATGTGTCTAAATAATATTTTGCAATTTACTAAGGTTTTGTCGAAGCCTGAATTTTTATTTATGAAATGTTTGTAATTTTGTACACTTTGGTAAGTCTATGGGAAAATTATGTGCGAGCTTTGTTTCTTTAACAGAATTTGTCAATTCTTAAATGAATCATTAAAATGTTAGATTGAAAATTTGTTCCAAATTATTGGTTTGACACACCAAAAATCAATTCAGTTTCTAAGGGGTTGCGCAAGAAACAGAAAATTATATTGAAAGTTCCTGTTTTGATTCTTCATACACTTGACGAACATTTGCTTATTAAAAAGCGATAGATTGATTAATAGTAAACAAAAAAAAAAAATATGTATACCATAACTCCGTTGCGAATCGTTATGGCTAGGACTACAGTTATGGTCAGTGTATTTAAAGATTTTTCTCAGTAATAATCAAAATGTTAAGTAATTTTCACCATATGAAATATCAGAATGTTTAGGTTCGATAATCAAGTTATTAAAACCAAACAAAACTCAAACAGGTTAGATAAGATGAGGTCTTTGAAGACTTTGACATATACCTAAGCAATAATGTAAAACTAAACTAAATCTGGCTCTAAAAATAAAAAAAAACCCGTTACAAACTGTAAATGCATAAGATAATAAATGTGTCGGCGCATGTTGCGCCATCTAGTTTAATTAAGAATCAATTGGTACCTTCAAGTCGGAAGATCTTTAATACGCCCATTGCGCGATTACAAATGCATAAATAGAAATGCTCGAATGTTTAATGTAGCTATAAGTAGTACTGTAAAATTATTTATTTATCATATTATAATGTCATTATTAATAAATAATATATTCCAAGTAATGTATTATAAGCCATTTTTGAAGTATCGACTAACTTTCTATGTTAAAATAATAAATAATTTTATGTAACAAAGTATCTTTGAGATTGAAATTGTGAATATTAATTGTGTATTGATAATACTGATAGCGTTTGTATGTTCTAGTTTCCGAGTAAAAAAAAAAAAAGAAGTAATTTAATTATTTTTGTTTCTCGTGTAAGTGAAAATGTATTCTTTTTTGAGAGAAATAAATGTATTTAACCATTAGTAGATACTTATCTAGATTTCACTGTAATAATAGAGGATAAGATGGTAAATTGTATAAGATTTCTTTTGCATTGTATAGAATCTCTGTATACCTTGCATTATATAAACTTCTCAGCCGATTCTTACTATTGTAACCGAGTCTTTGTAAGCTAAACCATTATTGAAAAGAGTATCCATGGAGTTTCTTGCCGGTTCTTCTCCATGAGACCCACTTTTTGGAACCGTGCAACTAGACGTTTCATAAGAGCCTGCAAAGGCCTATTTCAAATAAAAAACTTTTGATTTTGATAAAACGTGCTCAATGAGTGTTGTGATTTTGCGTGCTCCGGAGATAGCACGCTTGTGGATGGCCGAGTGTTGTGATTCGTTAATTTAAAAGGCAAAATTGTATATTGTAATCAAATTTAGTATTAAAAATAGAAATAATTTATATTAATTATAATGAGTTTACATATTGTATCGATACTTTAAAGTATATTTAATTCAGATGTTCAATTGTTATTATTGTGGAAGTAATATCAGTCATTCAATTCATTCGACAGTTCACTCATCACGTGTTCACTCATGTCATTCGTTCCTTTCAATCACTCAATATTGAGAAAGTATCGTCTAATGTCTAGCTGTTAAGCAAAATTATTAGAAAACGGGCATTCTGGCTACAGTCGTGCTCCAGTAAAGTCCTAGTTATACTGTTCGTAATCTCGTGATGTATTAACGTCTATACAAAGTGAATATCGATATTTTAAGAAATTGTACACGTGTTGGTAGTTGAATATTTCATGTCCGAGAAGTCAAATCTGTATTGAAGATGGAAATATACGTTTGGATACTGTACACTGGTGATTTTATTATACGTTGTTTGATGAATTAATTTTATTTTTAGAAGATGAGTGTCGCAGGCAGGATAATGTCCCTACACCAGCTCCAGCCCCAGTGTCATCCAGGCCTCGGGTGCAGCCGATACGCATGGATCGCCGCTCTGACCAGCGTGTATTTAATGTTTTAGAGGAACAGCGTGTCGACAACCGCTGCTTGTACTGTAAGATCCCTGGTCATAGGGTGATATCGTGTCACAGGTTTTTGGGTTTGCGTTTCCAAGCGCGACGTAATATTGTACGTCAGCGCAAGTGGTGTTATGGTTGTTTGGGTAATCATTTAGCGGCTCAATGCAACACTTCTCGTCCGTGCAAGCAGTGCAATGGTAATCACCACATTATACTTTGTGGTAACAGGAATGGTACACCTCCACCGGTTGCTCCGGTGCAGAAAGATGATGATCAATCAAATCAAAATGAAGGTCGAAATGATCAATGGACTGGTGGTGTGCAGGTTAATAAACCTCGAGTTTTTGGTCACACTTTTAGGCGCCATAGTCCTTCTCATAATTACCGGAGGCAGGCACAATCCTCCAGGGGCGGGGGTAATTCTCAATCCGGTATTCCTCGTGGAATAAATAGACAACCTTCCAGGGACCCTCGTACCTCGTCCTGTGCTGCTATTGAACCACAACATAGTGATTTTGTAAGGCCTTTGAATTATTCTGAGTGGCCTCGTTTAAGTAAACGGGGTTCTCAAGAAGATTATTGACTAGGGCACATGCCCCTTTCCTCGGAAACCTCAACTTCTCCTCTCACTGTTTTGTTGCCCACCGCTCAGGTTTGCGTCGGATCTCCCTTGGGAGAGCAGGTATCCGCGCGCGCGATATTAGATTCTGGGGCACAGGGAAGTCTGGTTTCGAAAAATTTAGTTAAGCGATTGAAATTGCATGTAGATCCTGCCAGTGACAGTATTCGCGGTGTAGGCGGAGTTAAGGTGTCTGGTTTAGTGGGACAGGTCTCACTCACTTTTTCTCCTCTCCAAAGTTCTCATCCACGAATTACAACTTCGGCTATTATTTTGGATAACGTTATGGGTAGGCATCCACTTGTTAAGATACCATCGGAGGTACTTGGTCTTACATCTAATCTTAAATTAGCTGATGCCAATTTTAACATTCCAGGTCAAATTGATCTGTTACTCGGTGCAGAGGTACTAGGATTATTACGATTAGGAAACAGTACACTTCTACAACCTGGTGGGTTAGTAGCAGTTTCAACTGACCTTGGTGACATCATCATGGGCCCTGTATATTTAAGATGCTCTGTCAGAGAAGAGGATGGTAATTTGTGCGTGGGACTCTCACTTTCTGAAGCTGTTCAACGGTTTTGGGAAGTTGAAGAAGCTCCTACTGCACCTCGTGATAACCCAGAGCACCTTGAATGTGAGTTGTTCTTCCAGAATAACACAGGTCGTCTTTCTTCAGGTAGGTTTGTCACGCGCCTACCCTTTTTAGCTTCTCGGCCTCCGTTGGGTCAATCCAAGATGTTAGCTGAAAAGAGGTTAGCGTCTATGGAGAGACGAATGAGAAGGGATTCAGTATTTCGTTCAAAGTATATTGAGTTTATGCGAGAGTATTTAGAGCTCGGCCATATGTCAGTGTCTGATTTTGATTGTGTTTCACAGGAGCACTATTTTATACCACATCATGCCGTTTTTAAAGGTGGTAAAATTAGAGTAGTTTTTGATGGTTCGGCTCCCAGCTCTAATGGCGTTTCTTTGAATCAATGTTTGCATTCGGGTCCAAAGTTACATCGAGATATCGGTGATATTTTAACAAATTTCCGCAGACATCAGATTGTGTTTGTTGCAGATATAAAAATGATGTTTCGTCAAACTGTCATTCATCCAGGTGATCGTCGTTATCAACTAATCTTATGGCGGGAAAAGGAGTCCGATCCTATTACCGTATTTGAGTTGAATACCAATACATACGGACTTCGGTCAAGTCCTTTTATTGCAATTCGTGCATTATTAGAGTTAGCAGAGCGAGAACGTGTACGTTTTCCTAGGGCTGCTGATGTTTTAACCAGTGATGTTTTTGTTGATGATATTTGCACTGGTGCTGCCAATGAGGATGAAGCCTTGATACTGCGCGATGAACTGATTAATATTCTTAAGGCAGGTGGCTATGAGTTAAGAAAACGGGTCTCTAACTCGCAAGCTCTTCTTGCTGATTTACCGGAAGACCATCAGCAAGATCCGTATATTTTTCAAAATATGGATAATCCTGACGCTATCGCTGTTCTAGGTGTTCAGTATCAGCCTATATCTGATGTGTTTACTTTTCGTGTTCAGGATTTAGATGTTATTAAATCTTGGACAAAGCGTGTAGTACTTTCGACTGTAGCTAGGATATATGATCCCAATGGGTGGTTAGCTCCAGTCATATTTTGGGCAAAGTGCTTCATACAAAAGCTTTGGTTGCAAGGTTTGACGTGGGACGCACCATTAGTTGGTGAACTATTAAGTGTTTGGGTTAAATTTATTTCGTCCCTTCCTGAAATTCAAATGGTCACAATAGATAGGTCATTATTACCACCGGGTAGATGTGAAGTAGACATTCATGGCTTTTGTGATGCCTCGGAGAGTGGTTATGCTGCTGCGGTTTATGTTCGCGCTACAAACCAATCTGGCTTTGTATCGGTTAAACTTATCATGGCAAAAAGTAAAGTTGCTCCAGTCAGGACTCGACTTACTATTCCTAAATTAGAATTATCAGGGGCTGTACTTTTGACTCGTCTTATTAATCATATTAAATCGACTTATGGTCAGAAAGTTAATATAAGGAGGATTTTTGCTTGGACTGATAGTCAGATTGTTCTTGCATGGCTGCAAGCATCAGTTCATGCACTTGAGGTTTTTGTGGCTAATCGGGTGTCTCAAATTCAACAATCTGCTGCTACTTTAGAGTGGAGACACGTGCCTGAGAAATTAATCCTGCAGACTGCGCGTCACGAGGCTGTGAGGCTCCAGTATTACTGGATCATTCGTTGTGGTGGGGTCCTGGTTGGCTGCTTCAACCAGAGAATAGTTGGCCTCGGACTGCTGGTGAACTTGTAGAACCTCTTCCAGGTTTGAGGGTTTTTTCTGTTGTTCAGGAGCCTGTTAGAGATTTAGATTTTTTATTAGAGCGATTTAGTTCACTAGATAAATTAATAGGCGTAACCTCATGGATTAAAAGATTTATTTATAATTCGAGACATCCATCGAATAAAAACAGTTCCAAAGTGTTATCTCCAGATGAAAGGAAGAAATCATTAATGTTTTGGTTTCAATATGTTCAGACTCAGCAATTTGAGGCAGTTCTTACTAGTCTCAAAGAGGGAGACGGTAAGTTGAGAGGTTCTGTCGCTCGTCTGAATCCTTTCATAGACAATGAAGGTTTACTTCGCGTAGGAGGTAGATTACGCCATTCAAAGCTGCCTTATTATCATCGGCATCCGCTTCTCCTTCCTAAGGGAAGTCCCTTAGGAGATTTGATCATTAGAGATAGGCATGAGAAAAATGCTCATGCTGGATTGAATACACTTTTAGCTATCCTTCATCAGGAATTTTGGATTTTGTCAGCTAGGAGAGCTATAAGAAGTGTTATTTTTAAATGTATTCCTTGCTATCGACTTAAGGCTTCCATAACTCAGCCCCAGATGGGAGATTTGCCTCCAGATCAAATCAGTGCTGCAAGACCTTTCTCTGGAGTAGGTACAGATTTTGCTGGTCCGTTTTCTATTAAGGTTTCTTCAGTGCGGAATGCTAAAGTAGTCAAGGGTTACCTATGTGTTTTTGTTTGCCTCGTAACGAAGGCTGTACATTTAGAGGTAGTCTCATCTCTTAGCACTGAAGCTTTTATTGCTTGTTTGTCCCGTTTTGTCAGTCGTCGAGGGTTACCGAGTTTGATTCGGTCCGACTGTGGAACAAACTTTAAGGGAAGTGAACGATATCTCACAGAAGTTTATAAGTTTTTATCTGAAAATCAAGTCTCAATCGAAACTTCTCTTTCTCGTCGAGGTATTAAATGGCAGTTTAGCCCACCTGCTTACCCATCTTGGGGTGGTATATTTGAAGCAGTAGTGAAGGTGGCTAAGACTCATCTATGGCGAGTTATTGGCGAAACAGTTCTTACTTTTGAAGAGCTATCAACGGTCTTTTGTAAAATTGAAGCGGTTCTTAATTCCAGACCGCTTTGCCCCATATCTTCGGACCCAAATGACCTAGAAGTTTTAACTCCTGGTCATTTCTTGATTGGAGGTCCTCTTAATGCACTTCCTGAGTATCCATTTGTAGATACTCCAGTTAATCGGCTCTCACGTTTTGAACTGCTGCAACAACTTTCTCAGAGTTTTTGGAAACGTTTTAATTTAGAATATCTTCATTTGCTGCAGCAGCGTGTTCGCTGGACAGACAAAACAGATCCACCTAAGATTGGTGACCTTGTTCTTGTTAAGGAGATGAATATGCCCCCACTGTCTTGGAGACGTGGTCGGATTTTGAAGCTATTTTTGGGCGCCGATGGTACTCCACGAGTTGCTGAGGTTCTGGTGGGAGATTCTGTTTTGAAGAGAGCTGTCGCAGGGTTGTCGCGGCTTCCGGTTTTATAGATCCTTTTCCTCTGATTTTGAATTCAGTCAGGTGGCGCCTGACTGGGACGGGGGACTGTTCGGAATAGAACATAATTAATAAATTAAATGTTGAAGGTAGTAATATAACCGCGATACTCTTGACAGTCGAGCCGAGTTTGACATCGTGGTATTCTTTTCATAACCTGGTTGATTTAGTCGTGCTCGTGTATTCTTATATTGTGAAAAGCGCTTCATAGGGAAGTTTAATAGTCGCTTAACAATTAATTTATTCGCCGTGATATATATGTTGAACATTGTTATTTAATTTTCGTGTAATAGTGTAATAGTGTTGTAATGGACTTGTATTCATATACGGAGAAGAATGTTCTGGTTGCTGCTGTGGTGACGTACATATTTCTAATTTCCCTTTTTCCTTTATCTTTAAATTGTAATAATTAAAATCCTCTTAAGGGCGCCCTCCCTTTAATATAATATAATACTGACTGACATACCACAAAGATGCATATATTCGCCGAACATTTGAGGTATGTACCTAGGTATATTGTACCTAATTATTGTTATTGAAAGTGTGTATGGACGCCCACCGATTCGTCCTTTGTCATACAGACTGTGTGAAGAATGATGTGTTTGAAAGGTGTGATATGGCGAGTGAAAGGAGAGAATAACATAAAAAAAAGGTTGTTTTCTCCTTATTAAATACAAAGAAAACATAATCATGACTGATCCATTAAAAAAGAGCAACAAAATGGCGTAAGTGTAATTAGATTCGACATTAGCGTGTTTTTTTTAACGGTGAAGTGTGATAAGTTGAAAGAGTGTCAGCGGAATAAATATCTCACGTAGCGTGAGCAAAAAAGTGATAGATCGTCGTTGAAGAAGTGCTGTTTGTGATTTTTTTGTAGACGGTTATAAATGTGTTGAATATGTTGACTTGAATTTATGGTTAGTGGAAAGGCAAAACTGCTAATGTGCCAAAATTATACTCGTGGGAATAAGGTTAAAAGTTATTTTTTTTAAATCATATTTCTTACATTTGATTTGATTTGATTTTTCATCTGATTTATTTTTTTAAAAATAATAATGTTTTTAAAATTATTTTCTGTCTACTTCTGAACTGCAAATAAAATAGTATTTCGCTGTTTTGAACAAATTGGCGCTTAAGCATTTTCCACTGACGATATTTTTCTTATGTCAGATATCGACAGTCGAGCATGAGATTCACTTGATGTTAGGTGATACCTCAGCCACAGATCATCAGTCAATGATGCGCTGTCGACCTACTTTTTACTTCAAGCGTTTGGAAATCCATAGTCTGAAACTGAAACGCGCAATATGCACTTCACGGTTTTTCCATCTATGAACGGTGGTTGGTGACCTGGTTATAATTTCAATAGTCCTCCCACGTACCGGATTCGAACCCACGATCCATCGAAGCGCACGGCAGTTGTTCGAACGCGCCTAATTTTCAATTCGAACCAGTAGTTCCTGAGATTAGCGCGTTCAAACAAACTTTATAATATTATTATATATTATATTAGTATAGTTTATAATAGATTATTATATTAAATATAGTATAGATGAAGCAAAGTCCAGTAATTTCACCATTTCAATGATCTTTTATTTGTAATATTTCGAATAGCAGAATAACTATTAAATTGTCGAAAAAATTCACGATACAAATACATATACCGGGTAGAAGAATAGCACTTCCGATAACTTCGGGATATGATTATACTACCTATACCCGTTTCGGAAAAGTGCTTCTTTTTAAAAAATAAAGTGTTCATTTCACCAATTTAAAAAACCCTGATTTTCAATTTTGGAACTCAGATATGTCAACACAACCAGTTTCATTATAAATTTCAGCAAAATTCTATTTTTTTATTTTTTTTATTCCATCTCGCAATCTATTTACTCCGTCATCTCGCTCCTCCCACCGCCCGCTCCGCCCGGCCCGCCCGCTCGCGCTCTGCGATCGTTGAACCATGAACAATCGACTCGCGCGTCGGTACCTAACGCGCATCGCATGAACTTTCTGACGGACTCGTTGGCGCATTCGGTAGAACAACTGCCGTGTGTATCGATGGGTCGTGTGTTCGAATCCCAACGGAAAGACATGTTTATAATTTTCCGTAAGCATGTCTTCCCTACGTCTGATAACTTTGGGCATTGAACGGTTGGGACGAATATCGAAATTCCGATCGGCTAACGAACCACCATTCATAGATGGAAAAACCGTGAAGTGCATATTGCGTGTTTCGGTTTCAGTCTATGGCATTCCGAATTCTCTAAGAAAGAATGATTAGGTCGACAGCGCATTAGAACTGATATTCTGTAGCCGAGGTATCGGTAGGATAGGTAGGACCTATCATCAAGTGAACCTCATACTCGTCTGTCGATATCTGACATAAAAAAAAGCTTAGTATACGGGGTACTCGTCCTAACCTAAGTTGTCAAAGATTTTTTTCATCTAAATATCTAAGAAAGGTACACGAACTCCCTAAGAAAATCTACAACCACACTTAATGATTATGAATCATCTCCTGACAGTAAACAAGACTTTTATAAAGAACTCTTTAAATCTTGTTGACTATTTATCAAAGACTAGCAACGCACCCCGGCTTCACACGGGTGCAGTGTAGATGTACTATACACAAAAAATATGATAGCCTATGTAACTCGCTGATAATGTAGCTTTCTATTAGTGAAAGAAGTTTTAAAATCGGTCCATTAGTTTTTGAGTTTATTCATAACATACAAAAATACAAATCTTTCCTCTTTATAATTTATTAAAGATTAAAGATGAGGTTACATAGATACCAACTCAAAGATATTACATAGACATAGATTCAATGCCGCTTAAAAACCACCATTAAAATGTGCTTAAACACATGTTAGTACGTAAATAACTAATTCCAAAATTGTACCTACTAACTCAAAATAATCATTTAATAAATCTTGCTTTTAAATCGTCTAACCGTTATGTATTTTGAGAATCCTTGATTTAAAAATAATAGGAATACAACAAGGTAGATACCTATTTACGTACATACGCTATGCATGTACGTAAATAGGTACCTACTAGGTATTAGGTATTCTAAATATCAGGTACCCCTTAGATGTTCCACCGCATGTTCCACCAAACCTTTCCTTCTTTTTATGATTTATTTTTAGTCTTCTACACTTTTTCGTATACTTAAATAATCGACAAAAAGTTATTTTTAAAAAATACTTAGAAAAGATAATTCTTATCTAACAAAAATATTTATTTCAGGTTCTTTGATAATAACAAAACATGCCTTTATGTCTAACGTAATTGACTACTTAATTCCCAGCATATCTTGAAAATAATGACTCAATCTGTCGTATGTACTTTCATTTAGATATCTAACTGCTAAGATTAAATAAACTGTGTTTAATCTGAGTCTTACTGTTTGTTATTGATTATTTAATCCGTACGAAAAATACAAAGAAGTATCTATGTACATAAACTGTTTAATTAGCTACCAAATAACTACCTAAATGACAATTTCAAAATCTCCCGTAGGGTAATTTAGCCGGTTTTCGTCCACTTAGTCGAATTGCCAGCTTATGGGCTTAAAACTAATATGTTCTACTGGCCCAACTCTAACAAACCGAATTTTTATTGAAAGCTGATATAGTCTATTTTAGGTTTACATTAATTAGTAAATAATTATAATTAACGTTTTTTTTATATAAAATGTTTTAGTGAAAAGTACCGATTTCGTTAGTTTTCGTCCAAAAATGTTAGTTTTCGACCTTGTGTAGGCTAGTTTCCGTCCACGGTGTATAAAGCATATCCATTGCAAACTTTTCTTATACATAGATTTGTAATGATCACGGATCTCTGCAAGGGCCTTTTTTAAGGCATCCTCAGAGTATCATGGTGTTTTTTTCTAGATTTTAGAGGACGACGTCATCTATAAAAATGGGATTTAGTAAAAATTAAAATAATAAAATAGGTCCAAACAATATACGCGATTACGTACATCACAAGTGGGTTATATCGCGTATATTCTACACGTATGTAGAAAAAAAGTTAAACGAAAAGTAACATAACGCTGTTTGTGATGGACGGAAACTAAATACTTAACCAGTATTACTTTTCGTCCAGTCATGGACGGAAACTAAAGCAATTTTCAACGCATTTTTTATTTTTCGTCCACTATATTTGAATATAGGGTCATTTCGCCTGTTCGCGTCCACTTAGTGCAGTTGGCAAGTTTGAAGGAGAAAATAAATATGTCCCAGCACTAATTTCAGTGAAAAGTTTATGTAATGTGTTCACTATAATAGTCTAATTTAAGGTTACTTTTAGTTTTGTTCGAAACATTTTGTGTTTTTGAAGAAAAAAAGACAAACTTCAGAATTAGGCGATTTACCCACTTTGCGTCCATAAAATCCAATTCGCGTCCACCCGCTGGACCACTTGGCGTCCACCAGCTTAGAAAAGGAATTAAGGGGTGAAATTTTTATAATTTATTAAAGAATTTGGTATAGTTTTTTAAAAATCAACATATTAACATTAATAAATTACTATAAAGAAAATAAAAACACCTATTTATTCATCTAAACATTGATAATATAAATAAAGTTTTGGCTATACAACAAAACAATACAATAATTTGGTCTAATCCTACTACTAAAAGAGATGTTAAATCTTAATAATTATGAGACATTGTATGATTATTTATTATAACCCTAGAATTTTAATTTATGTCACAAGTCACTTACAAAAAACTTATCTTTGGCCTCTAAATAACTTAATCCTACTAATCGCGTGCATTTCAAATGATACCATCTAACACTTGGCTTGAGGATATTTCCTTTTTTTTCGTTTCCGAGCTATTTTACGAATCGTTTGAGAGTGTTTTAAAGTGTCTCCAACAACTGCTGAAGCTGGTGGTACTTGAGGAGGTAGCAATACAACAGATGCTGTATGAATCGAAGAAGTCAAAGGCGGTTCTGGCGTTTGTTCCTTAGTAAGTTTCTTTTTCAACATTAGACATAGTGAGCGATGATGCAATGTCTTCAAATGGTAGAATTAGCACGTCGTCTAAGGACACGACAGAGCCGACGGACGTCGAGGTAACTGCCAGAAAGATGTAACGTCGAAAGGGACAAGTCGTTTTTGAATGTATCGAGAGTTGAATTATCTGGATATATCACGTCAAGTTGAGCAGATGCTAGATTTCTATTTCTGGTGGTTATTTTTGATGTGCAAGTCTCGGCTAATGGTTTTGGTGGTAAATATATTAGGGCAGATACTGTTTGAACATGTACAGTAGGATCTGAGTTAGCTTGATCATTTTTGTTTTCGGTTTCTTCATGTAATGAAGAGATGGAGGTTTCTTTAGTTGCATCCAATTCACAATCGATAGGACTAAAAATACAACAAATCAATTGTAGGGAATTAATTAATAAAATGGACGCGATTTGCTTTTGTTATTATTCCTTGTAGATATAGTTTGCGTCCATTGCGGACGCAAAGTGGAAGTTTTATAAATTCGGTGTAGTAATTCGCGTCCACCTTATTTTAACTGTTAACTATAAAAAAAATAAGAAAATTCATAGTTAATATAATTCCTTTTATCATTAGCAACGTCTAGAAACAGCTATGTATCCAAAATACACATAAAACAATAAAATACTTACCTTCAAACGCACCGCTGTCCACTATTTTTGTCTCACAATCGCACTCTCTTGTTGAACAGCCGTCACTAAAAAAAATTTCTACACAGGATTGGTTTGGTGCATGGAACTTTTGACAATGTGAGCGTGCCTCTTATACATTGAGGTATTGGCGGTAATGACTTTTCGACTTATTGGTGTGTTAGTTTACTTAATTTTGAGAGTTTTCTAAGGGAGATCCGTAAAATGGACGCGAATTGGGCCATGGACGCGAAAAGGCGAACTTACCCTATATTTACACTTGCAATACTGCTAAATTGGTGGACGGAAACTAAATATCAGACTAACCAACCATCAAAGATCATTCCATAATGATTTCAACAGAATTTTTTCGCATTCCTTATTTTAAACGACTAATCATACTTCACTTGTATTTTTGTGTTTTCGTCCACGCGGACGAGAACTGAATATTTTGCGAAATAGGTACTTTAGTTTTTGTCCGCCTCGATTTTTAAAGTAATTCTTTAAATGAGTACGAAACACACATTTTAATATGTTCTTTATGTCTTTACTTAGTCATTAATACCCAAAACATAAGAAATACATGCTAAAACAATAAAAAAGCTTACTGCACACTTAAGTCGTACCTCTATTTTTTTTACATTTATGATAACATGTTTGTAGCTCGGAAACAAGCCTCAGATAAAAGTAGCTTTTGTTCGAATCTCAACTAGTTAATAATTATTTTGATTTGATAGACGTGCAGATTTGACTTTAGGGTCCGTAACGAGACCAAATTTGCGCGGTTGACTATTTTTATAATGTTATTCTACGTAAATGTTTTACAAGATCCGCGTTAGTGGACGAAAACAGGACCTGGACGGGAAACCGGCTAAATTACCCTATCAATCGTAGGTTCATATTCAAAATACAGTTTCATGTTGAAATGAAGTTTCATGATATCAAAGCCAACAAGCAGTTCAAATTAAAAGACCTACCTTATTTTGAAGTTCGTTCTACTCATAAATCACTTCACCACGACACCACACTGAACTATCACCACGAAATAATATTACAAAATATGTTATACACATAAACAATGCACAAAGACGATACTACGTAGTTCAAAAATAACAAAACACATCCGTATTATTACGTAATGCGTATGGCACTGCGATTGCCTCATAATAATTAAACTATGAATCTTGTCAGGCGTGCACATCTCGGGAGCGCATGCACACCAATAGGCAATAACATAGAATATCTATAACTTCTGGACAAAATGCCGCCGACCATAATAGTGTTGTGATTTGTAAAATTAAACTATCGAGCATTTGCCTCCGGCTCCGCCCACGTTTGAGTACATTGTTTTTTCCGTATGATAGGTTTCATTAGGATTTACAATAATTCGCCTTTACCAACAATTTGTGTGTATGGATATTTATTTATCATTTTAATTAATGTTCTTTTTTTTTAATAGACTTATTTTAGAAACATTTTTAAAAACAAAAAATATTAAATACTATTTATTGAATGATGAAACTAAACTTTAATTCATATGTAAATGTGGTTTTTATTAAAGAGAGCGCAAACATGTTTTATTGTTCATTACTAAAAACATATTTCGATACATAGATACCAACCAATACAGTTCCTATTATGTAACTAATGTAATTCGATAATGTATTTAACAAAAGTATAACTTAGCGATATCCAAAACTATCGATAGATACTTTCGCATCCCTGTGGTACGGTGAACGCCGCTCGCGGCTTCCTTCGTGTCTAGGCGGTATCCTTTGACTAAAAACCGCCTCGTTTGAAAATATTTGGCACGTGCAAAGTCGGTTTAATACAAAGGTGATGTATCAAGGTCGGTTGCCTTAGCAGTGTTGCCAACTTGGAGGTTTTCCCCCAAGGGAGAATCAAGATGTCCATAGATGTTTTTAGCGGTAACATTTGTCTAGGGGGATTTTTAGGAGGTAGGTACTTTAATCACGATTTATTTAGAAAAAACGCACGATTTTATACTGTTTATAAGCCTCGAACCTCGAATTTTATTGTTAACGGTTCAATTAATGTATGTAAATGTTTAAAATGCACCCACATAAATACAGCAGTTATTTTATGCTACTTGAATGCATTTTATTTAAGTCATATTTGAAATTACCTCCCATATCGAGTGTACAACAACACCTTTAGGGGTTTTTAAGATATTTAGGGGTATTTGAAATTGGTTCGATGGGGAACATTTTATGGCTCCTCTTCACATTGGGCCAATGCAGGCGAATAAAGGCAATGACGCAAGTGTAGAGGGCTTAAATGTCTGTAATCGGCGTTATTTGTACGTATTCGGCGCTGTGTCGGTACATCAAAGGAATGCTTGCCCATTATGGCGTGCCCGTCCACACAATCGCCGATTACTCAGTACGTAGTTGTCTCGGATACAGTACAGACATATTTTTGGCGATATAGAAATAATGGTTGCGAAGAGACTTTTAGGTTCATAGAATTATACCAAAAATAGATATGCATTTGGAATCCCAAAATAAATGATATTATTATTATTATACTCTTTATTGATGAACATTCTCACAATTACACTTTTTTATATAAAACTAGCGACCCGCCCCGGCTTCGCACGTGTCTAGATTTTTTGACACAAAAAAGCAGGGGTTGGTAATAGAAGAGTTTAAATATAGGGTTGTATGTATTTTTTAATACCACATTATAAAAAAATAAAAACAAAAAAATTCGTCCAAAAATTAAAAAAAAAATTAAGGGTGAACAACCCTTATCACTTAGGGGTATGAAAAATAGATAGTAGCCGATTCTCAGACCTACTGAATATGCATATAAAATTTGGTAAAAAAAGCCGTCTCGGAAGAGTACCTACGGTAACTAACATTGTGACATGGAAATTTTATATATAAGATAATAATATTTTTAAAAAAAGTATAAACTTGGGCATACCACCGGCAATAAGGCCATAATCAGCCCATGCTACCGGTGGGGGGGAGGCAGAGAAAGGAACCTTCTCAGTGAGAAGTTCTCACAATACGAGCCATGTCCAGTAGTACTGCCTTCTGCATCTTATTATTATTATTATTATTATTACATAAGCACCTCAAAAATAAATATAAGTAAACTATTAAGTAATAACGTAGGTACTGTACTAAATATTAAATAAGTGTAGGTAGATAATGTTAATGTGTCATTTATTTAAAACCCTAAATGATTATATACGCAGAGTAAAAATATTGCCGCAGCCGAGATCACCTCGGTATTCATTTTCGATAGACGTCATATCACAACAGTAGACAGACAGTTAATGAACGTTCACGATAGTGTGGAGGGTTGCCCGATCATGGCGGCGATCTTGGACGATAATTTGATAGGCCATCATGGCTCATTGTGAAGAGGAGCCTTTATAGTAGTTGGCATCACTGTGCCTTAGTTGATCGCCGCGCTTGCAGTTGACACTGCGCTCTCGCCGTATTCTTCCGTGTCCGAGTTTCGATACTTTAGTTACTTTAATGAAGTGTTTTGTGAATACTTTTAATTTAATATCTAGTTGTGAAATTTTAGTTTTTTTTGTGACTGGACTTTTTTCTGTGGGGTTATGTAAAAGAATGAGTATTTGACCGTGAATGTGATAGTGGCGAGGAAATAAAAAAGAAGTTACTCGCGAGTTGTATGTTATTACAGAATAGAAAGAAGTTAGTCAGGTCAGTCACCGTCAGTATTTTATCCTTCTGTTGAAATTAATTTTAAGTTGAATCTAAACGCAATACGTATTTTCTTATTTTAGACAACTGTTCTTGGGTTTTGTACATTTTTGTTTTGTTACTTTTAATGTGAAAAATCCAAGCCGTTTTTAAAGTGTTCATTAGTGTAGCTTCTTTATTTAACTTGCTATGTAATGTATGGAACTAATTTGTTTGTTGAGGGGAATCTTGCAACTCAATTTTGAAGCAGATATTTTCAACCGATTGAGCTGAAATTTTGTATACACGTTTAGTTTGAATGACTATGAATAGTGTGACATCATTCTAAATCCCAAGATGGCAGACCAGTTATTTTTAATGCACTCCTACAATATGGGTATCAAATTAAAGGGCTTGCTGAGAAAAATTCGAAAAATAAAGTTACATCACTCTAAATACAATATGGTGGACATCAAAAGATGGCCGGATTATTTTTATGCTTTCCTATAATATGGGTATCAAATGAAAGGACTTGCTGAGGATACGAATAAATAAACTAAAAATTTAAAATGAATTTAAAAGAAAGATACTTTTTTAATAACAAGATTTTATTTAAATGCGCTAAAAAGAAGAAGATAAACTTTTCGTAAATAAGAGCTTGTTTGAATTGTTTTTTGTATTTGTTACTATTGATTATTTTGTATAAGTTTATATCGATTATTTCGAAAGTATTCATTAAAATCAAGATATTTTAAAATGTTTTCAAGTTCTCATTTTCGTTCAGTAGGTAGGTATGCACTATTTTTATCATTTTATTATAGCGAGCGTTTTATGTCTAATTATTTTTTTCTTGTAACTCTTAACCTTTGCCGAGTTGTGAGACGTTGAATTTCCATTGTTAACCGAGCCGACTTGGTTTTTTTACGATCGAAATTTATCGTCCTACACAAGTTTTTTTTTATGTTAGATATCGACAGACGAGCATGAGGTTCACTTGATGGTTGATGATACCTCAGCCACACAACATCAGTCAATGATGCGCTTTCGACCTACTTTTTACTTCGAGCATTCGGAAATCCATACACTGAAACCGAAAAGCGCAATATGCACTTCACGGTTTTTCCAACTATGAACGATGGTTGGTTACCTGGTTATAATTTCAATAGTCCTCCCACGTACCGGATTCGAACCCACGACCCATCGATGCGCACGGCAGGTGTTCTACCGAACGCGCCTAATTTTCAATTCGAACCAGTAGTTCCTGAGATTAGCGCGTTCAAACAAACTTTATAATATTATTATATATTATATTAGTATAGTTTATAATAGATTATTATATTAAATATAGTATAGATAAAGCAAAGTCCAGTAATTTCACCATTTCAATGATCTTTTATTTGTAATATTTCGAATAGCAGAATAACTATTAAATTGTCGAAAAAATTCACGACACAAATACATAATATATACAGGAAATTAATTTTTAAATAAATCATTTAGGTCCGGAACTCCGCCATCTTGCGCAATTGACAGCTCACGTCACGCACGCTTATAGGTTATTTGTAGTAAATGGACGTACATCCATGAAAAGGATCCAATCTACACAGTTAGTTTTTGGATATTCAAGTTTTATAAATGAAATATCCCGTCAAACGATACCCTGTCAAGCAATTGGGATGGTACCCACTGCAGGAAAAACACTTGGCTTTTACATTTTGGTAAGACTGTGTTCGTGATATGAAAGTATTTGACATAGCAACGTGCCCCGGCTTCACACGGGTGCAATGTGAACTATTACACACAATGAATATAGCCAATGTTACTCGCTGATAATGTAGCTTTTTATTGGTGAAACAATTTTTAAAATCGGTCCAGTAGTTTTTGAGTTTATTCATAACATACAAAAATTCAAAAATACAAATCTTTCCTATTTATAATATTAGTTTAAAAATAATTATATTGTTAAAATTATGTTCTATCTACAAATGAAATAGTATTTCTCTGTTTTGTATTAATTAGCACTTTAGCATTTTCCATAAACTTTTTTGCCTTATATTTAAGACTAGCAACGCGCTTCGGCTTCGCACGGGTGCAATTTGAATGTACTATACACAAAAATATAGCCAATGTTACTCGCTGATAATGTAGCTTTTTATTGGTGAAAGTTTTTAAAAATTCGGTCCAGTAGTTTTTGAGTTTATTCATAACATACAAAAATACAAATCTTTCTCTTTCTAATATTAGTATTACTACAGATATAGACTAGGGCCTTTTTGGTATACTTAAGTCATTTTGAGAAAAGCTGTGGGATCCTATTCATGGTTATACGGCTAATGGATGTCCACTGCGAATCCGAATGCTCGAAGTCACTCAAAGGTCGACAGCGCATCATTGACTGATGTTCTGTGGCTGAGGTATCACCTACCATCAATGGAACCTCATGCTCGTCTGTCGATATCTAACATAAAAAAAGAAGGCGGTACGAAGTTACACATTGTTCTTGTAATATTAGAGTTGATTATATTGTATTTGTATTCATCTATCTATATATATAAAAGAGATTCCCACCTATATAGTCACTCATCACGATATCTCTGGAACCATAAGGCGTCGCGACTTGAAATATGGTAGGAATATTCCTTTCGCCGAGTAGAGGTCAGCTAAGAACGGATTTTACGAAATTCAACCCACAAGGGGGGTTGCGGGGGCAATTGCTAGTATTAAATAAATAACAAATAATTTAATTTTGTTTCAGATAAATACTATAGAAGCTGGCTTTTAGAAGATAAGAATGCGGTAAGTTATTAGTTTTTAAAATACTGGACTTTCAACATTATGAACAATTGTTTTGACTTTCGTTGACGCGTTCGGTAGAACACCTCCCGTGTGCATCGATGGGTCGTGGGTCGAATCCCACCGGGACAACATGTTTATAATTTTCTGTAAGCATGTTTTCCCCACGTCTGGTAATTTCGGGCATTGATCGGGTGGGAGGAATATCTAAATTCCGACCGGGTAACCAAAAATAGATGGAAAAACCGTCAAGTGCATATTGCGCGTTTCGGTTTCAGTCTGTGGATTTCCGAATGCTCGATGTAAAAGGTAGGTCGACAGCGCATCATTGACTGATGTTCTGTGGCTGAGGTATCACCTACCATCAAGTGAACCTCATGCTCGTCTGTCAATAACTAATATATATTTTTTTTGTTATAACTGGAAATTCCATAAGGTGTTTCTTGCGTCCAACTTTAATCGTTAATACCGGCTTCGAAATAAAAGATAGATAGTGTCAAGGTATTTTGTATAGATATAGTCAAGAGTAATATTGTTGTACTATTCACAAAAATAGCTTATGTTACTTACTCGCTGATAATGTATGTTTCTATTGGTGAAATACTTTACAATCGGTCCAGTAGTTTTTGAGATAAATTGTAACAAACAAACAAATAAATCTTTTTATAGATTAGTATAGACTATGTATACCTTCTTGTTGAATCGCTTTATCTATTGATGAAAACCGTTTTAAAAATCATTGCGTAGTTTAAAAGATCTAAGCGTAAAGAGGGATAGACGCCGGGAACTATGTTTTATCTATATGGAATATATGTTCTATATATCTATACTTCTATATCTATACTTACTAATATTTGTATTTTTGAATTTTTGTATGTTATGAATAAACTCAAAAACTACCGGACCGATTTTAAAAATTCTTTCACCGATAGAAAGCTACATTATCAGAGAGTAATAGAGGCTATTTTTTGTGTACAGTACATCTAAATCGCACCCGTGTGAAGCCGGGGCGCATTGCTAGTACTAAATATAGACGTTTTGAGCCAATAAAATATAACATAACTCCCTGGAATGTTTGTTTCCCTACCCCAATATTGCCACCCCGTATAAAATATTGGTGTATTCAAATACCAATAATTCACGATACAATCCTATAATCAAGCCACACCTTACTCGTATTTACTAAGTTTTCTAAAAGAATTAAAGTGCATTAGCCGCTCCTAATCGCTCGTAAATATTGTCTGGAATACTTCTGTGGTAGCTTCGAATACAATGGGGTTTGTTAGATAGATAGATATCAATTTTATTTGCCAAACAACAAACAATTTAGTAAACTAGAATTTCATCTATATCTATACTAATATACTTTATACTCTTCGATCTTTAATACTATGTCAATGTTTATACTTAAACTAATATTATTTTTTATTTAATAACTAGCACTTACCAAATAAGTACTAAGAGCACATGCAATCTAGGCTATCACTTAAGGCTAATGAACAGTTTATTTCTATTTTTTTTTTTTAATTTATTTGGTCCACAACTTGAGATTAACACTATACATACATAATAGAACAAACACACATGCAACATGCGCAATGTTACCTCTGATATTAGTGGATTCTATCCTAAATTAACTAGAAAATATATTTTTAATATTGTCTTTTATTAACGCGAGTATCACACATTTAAATAAAATACTGTATACCGGATTAAAACGTTATTTATTATTTATATTGTTTAAATTATTTATCCCGACGTTTCGGATGCTTTACAGCAACCGTGGTCGCGGGGAGACAGTAAAAGGGGTTGCTGTAAAGCATCCGAAACGTCGGGATAAATAATTTAAACAATATAAATAACAAATTGCGTTTTAATCCGGTATACAGTATTTTATTTAAATATATTTTTACTAAGATAATGTCCTTTAACACTTTTCTTATTGTCTCTATCATAGGGGGACACATATTTATTGTGTTCCTTGCAAAGCACTACACTTTTTCACTGTCACTATACACTAACTCGAAGGGTTTTGTCCTTTTAAGCCTTCGCACTAGGTCTGTGTGGTCAAGGAGCTGGATGGCCTCGACATTCACGTGATGGTGAAGCCTCTTCAGCCGGCCTAACATGACAAGCGCGACAAAATTTTGTCTACCGTTTTCTCGTGTTTCAATCGACTATCGCTTTATTTCTTTCGGGTCTAACATGACAATTACACTTAAAACTCGACTTTTAATATCAAAAATAGATACATTTGTCGATCGAGATATCTTTTCTATCAAAATTGTCGATGTCGAGATATCTATATATCGTGATATATAGATATATATCGTGATTTTTAACATCTTAGTTTGTCTTCTCTCGCGCGAGATAAATCTGGTGGCGGTCATGCTAGCCCGGCTGGTGGGCTTCGGCAGATTTTTTAATTATGGATGCGACAAACTCCACCTTCAGATTTCGGTGGATGTCGTCATTCCTTATGTACCAATATACTATATTATAAAGAGGAAAGATTTGTATTTTTGAATGTTATGAATAAACTCTAAAACTACTGGACCGATTTTAAAAATTCTTTCACCAATAGAAAGCTATCAGCGAGTAACATAGGCTTATTTTTTGTGTACAGTACATCTACATTGCACCCGTGTGAAGCCGGGGCATTGCTAGTATATAATAAGTGTTGACTGATGTTCTCTGGCTGGGGTATCTAAACTTTTATACGATATCGGCTATTTCCTACACAACATAGAAAATAAATCCTACTCTTCTAAGTAATCTTATACATAAAATTTCCATGTCACAATGTTAGTTACCGTACTCCTCCGAAACGGCTTTACCGATTTTTACCAAATTTTATATGCGTATTCAGTAGGTTTGAGAATCGGCTACTATCTATCATACCCCTACGTGAACTACTTAAATTTTTTTTTTAATTTTTGGACGATTTTTTTTGTTTTTATTTTTTTATAATATGGCATTAAAAAATACATGCAACCCTATATTTTCACTATTCTATTACCAACCCCTGCTTTTAGAAAATATTTACATGGCAAAACAACTTTTGCCGGGTCACATATACATTATTCCGTTAATAAATAAATATATCATACCTAAAATATAACAAACTGCACCCAAAACAAACCCGGTCAATAAGCCCCTAATTTTTCACTTGGCTTTCAAAACTGACCCCACTCGTGCGACCATCTTATACAATTAGCGTAAATAATTCCCACACAAAAATGACCCTCTTTGGGGTGTATCGCCTCAGTGTCAATGAATGTGCTAAACTGTGTGGTCGTGTCTATCTGTTGTGTTGTGATTACACTTACAATTGTGCCAATTAATTGGATGTTTTGAATAAGGGTAAGTTAACCTTTTGTAGATGTATTTCTCTAGTCATAATTTACTGGTTATAATTGATAGTTATTTGACGATAAAAGTCCGCCTCTGTGGCCCAGTGGTGAGTGCGATGTGTTTATCAAAAGTCCTAGGTTCGAATCCCGGGAAAACAAGATTAAAAAATTGTTTTCAGTCAGTCAGGAAACAGAAGGTTGATTAGCTACCTGTAAAGAAAAATAATGAGCGAAACAGACAATCGGGAATTCATCAAAACATTTATAATCCCTATTAATATTATAAATATAAGTTTGTTTGTTACGCTTTCACGCCAAAACTACTCAACCGATTATCATGAAACTTTCTACACATATTCTTAGAGGTATTATAAAGGACATAAGAAATATAGATCTTTATTTAAAAGTACATATTTTTTTTACGGAGGGTAAAAAAAATCATTTTAGCAACATGCACCCATGCAGGCGTTTTGCTAGTAAATAATATTATAAAAAGAAAAAGATAATATTTATTTTCGAAGCCCAAAACTCTTGTGTTAAATGCCACGCCCATTTCCAATCTATACTTATATTATATTCCTCTAGGAAAGATTTGTTTGTCTGTTATGATTTAACTCAAAAACTGCTCGACTATTTTTTTTCTCTACATTGCACCCGTGCGAAGCCAGGCCGTGATGCTAGTACATATAAAATATTATTATCTTTCGAAAAGCCCAAAATTACATAACTGTCCAATACTTCGACGTCGTAAATCAAACTGAAGAATGTAATTTTCGATAACTTTGAGTTACAACCCTTCTTCGAGGTATTCCATTTTAAGTTTAAGGGCTTTTAATATTTCCTTTTAGAAAATTTGTGACCGGTATTAGAAAATAGGATGTCATTTCGTTGTCACTTCAAAGCCCATACTACGATGAATCCTAAGATTCCCCAATAAAACATTAGAGTTATTAATTCTTCAGACTCCGAAATGTTATGTCATCAATATTTATCTTAAGTAAAACAAATTCGGGTAAGTTACACTATTTATAACTAAAGAACGGTTATGTCGATTTTAATGATATTTTATTTGTTGTCCATTTCATAATAATGATTAAAATATTGGAAAAATCACTGGAAAAAAAATAAACAGTATTTTTTTTAAATAAATTAGGTTCGGATCTCCGCCATCTTTCTCAACTGACAGCTTACGTCACACGCTTATAGCTTATTTGTAATAATAAAAAAATAGAATAGAAGTAGGAAAAATAGCATATTTAAATCGAAGACGGTACGAAATTCGCCAGATCAGGTAGTTTTGCTTCAACAAGTCTTATTGGATCAGAACGCGATGTATTATTTATGTTAGTTATCCCGACGTTTCGGATGCTTTCCAGCAACCGTGGTCCCGGACAGAATGAAAGGTAAATTTTCACAACGAGTCTACTCTCTACATCTACTCTTTACTTCCTCTTACAATGTTCGATTATAAAAAAAATGCATTTTGTCGTGTAAAAGAATACTATAAATAAATACATATACATCTATGAGAAAGTCAAAAACAAATTGTCCCAACTATTCTGCCATTATCGACTTAGTAGGGTGGCCACCAGCTTCCGGGACACGTGGACGCACGCTTGTCATAAATCAGGGTCTTTTGGAATGGAGGGTGACCATGCTTTCATTATTATTGGGACATTTTGATTTAAAAAATGTATTTAATTTCATTGTAATAGTATGAATATTCTATACAATATGTGATAAACAATTATCATTAGTACTGTAAAGTTTCGTCAAAATCCGTTCAGTAGTTTTTGTGTCAAAGAGTAACAAACATCCTCACAAAATTTCACAATAATAAGAACAATGAATTAATAAATAAAAAGTTATTTATCACACAGAACGCTAGTAACACTGATAAAAGAAAACATAATCGAGTAGTTTTGAGTTAAATTGTAACAAACTTCTTTCCTCTTTATAATATTAGACATAGATATTCTTTATTCGGCATAAAACACAACTAAGATACAAAGTTGAGCTTAACTATGGTGAGTAAAAATTGTGTAATGCCGAAAAGCCATTTCAGCAGCATTTGTTGCAGTTATAAACTGCAACACTGGTTTCCTAACCCTCAAACTCAGCCTAAATGACAACTGTGCTTACAATTTAAATATAATATAAAATTAAATACCACTATAAGAGAAAAAATAATAAAAAATTAGTAATAAAACTATATGAAATTTACATAAAACCAACTAACAATACATAATATTAAAATACTTAAACACAAATTATAATAAAAAGGGGATTTTAGTTAAGATAATCGTGTAATATATTAACAAACAAAAAATATAATATTGTATTTTATTAACTAACGCGAGTATCACACATTAAATAAAATACTTATAATAATTACAAAAAAATCTAAAACCCCAAATCAAACATACTAAAAAACAAGAGGACACCCTTAGTCAATATTTTCATAATATAGAAAATTACAGTAAATATCAACTCCGTAGCAATAGATGGCGTTAATATGGCAACTTTGTGACATTTCAAATCAGACAGCTGTCATCTTTCTGTCTCCCCGCGACCACGGTTGCTGAAAAGCATCCGAAATGTCGGGATAAATAATTTAAACAACATAAATAATAAATCGCGTTTTAATCCGGTATACAGTATTTTATTTAAAAAAAACATTAAATAAAGCAATTTTTTAGTTTTTTGATTTATTAATAAATGGAATATATTTTTATATACATTTCGTATTATTCCATTAAATAATGAAAATAAATGTCCCAATAAATTCACAAATCATAGTCACCGTAACATGGTTAACGTTTGATGCGCACGCGACTGACACGCGACTCAGCACGACACGTGGCGACGTCTGGGGACACATGATACTGCCAATCGTTTGATAGTGAGGGGCTTATGTCAAATATTCTATTTATGATGTAACTTTTAAGGACTGCTACACATTAGGCCATTTGTTTATTTATTTTATTTATTTATTACATTTACATATATTGAATATTACATTGTGAGTTTACATTTATTTATAATAACAGTACAATACATTAAGGAGGTGACGTGACCCCAAACTAGGCACAGCCTGTCTCTTGGTGGCCACAGATGTCTTTTGGTTGGTACGCTGTGGTCGCTATAAACTGCGATAATGATATCTCATACACAGATCGCTAGGGAGGACAAACCTTCGTTTTTTATTATTATAATAAATTATGAAGTATATATGTTAGTGTAATAGTTGCAGCCCATTACAAATATTATGTAAAAACAAAATTAAAAAGAGTGGCGGATAGTTTATTGCAAGGTCTTCTCGCCCTTGATTTGAGAACTGGCAGTAAATGTAAAATTAGAAGCATTTAATATATTTTTATTGACGTTCATAAGTGTACATTGTGTACCTAAATATATAAATGATTTGAATATGGCCGACGTTCAAGGTTTTTTTCGCCAATTACTTGTTGTTTCTTTTTACTTCACTGTAATTACCAAGTTTCTCTCTTCAGGTTAGTGGTATTCAATAAGAGTACCTTTTATTTAACTATTAGTTATTATATAAACATTTATAATTAATTGCAAAAATAAGAAGGCGGCAAAATTGAGATCCGCACCAGTAGGTCTATTACCAAAATCGAATGCAACGAAAGAACAAACAACTTCGTATTTTAACTTATTAATAAAACATTTTTAATTCTATTTACGATCACAGTAATTAAACAAAAGGTTTGCGAATAACGGATCGATCGGATTCGTAATAGGAAAATGTACGATCGGTCAGCCGAAATTCGTATTTTGTTTTTATTAGGTTTCCTGATGCTAGCAACTCCCTCTAAGGCCACAGTCGTTGACTCCTCCTCGACCAATTCACTCTTGCTTCGTTTGTTATTAGTGGCTCGTTGGGCTCGTTGACGCGTTCGGTATAACACCTGCCGTGCGCATCGATGGGTCGTGGGTTCGAATACCACCGGGAGCACATGCTTATAATTTTCTGTAAGCATGTTTTCCCCACGTCTAGTAACTTCGGGCATTGATCGGGTGGGAGGAATATCTAAATTCCGACCAGGTAACGAACCACCGTTCATAGATGGAAAAACCGTGAAGTGCATATTGCGCGTTTCGGTTTCAGTCTATGGATTTCTTAATGCTCGAAGTAAAAATTAGGTCGACAGCGCATCATTGACTGATGTTCTGTGGCTGAGGTATCACCTACCATCAAGTGAACCTCATGCTCGTCTGTCGATATCTGATATGAAAAAAAAAAAAAAAAAAAAAAGTGGCGTCCGACCACCGGTGGCCTAGTGTGCAACAGCACTAAAAGGCATAAGTTATTATATGTATATTATCATGAGTTATCTATATAGGATAATATCCAGGCTATGCACCCATTGACATAGTGTATTGTTGATCGAAGTATGCACCCTAGTAATTAATACTTGTGGTGTCATATATATTTAAACAAATACTATTGATCGAGTAATTAACAAAGGTCAAAGTACTCGAAACCGACGAGCGTGTATGAAAGCATTGATGAAAGTGGAAGAAGCGAAAGTGGTATGTAAGGATCGGAGCATATGGAATTCCGTGATCTCTGCCTACCGCAATGGGAAAGAGGCGTGATGTATATGTGTGTATAATAGTAATAATTACAAAAAAATACACTAGAATTATTAATTAGCGTTGATCAGTGAAACAGACACAGAAGTGTGTCCACCCCATGCCCCACTAGACTCGGGAATTCTAAGAAGTACCAGGACATCAGAAATATGTAACAAGTGTTCTATCAATGTATACTGGTTAATAATTACTGAAGAATACACTAGCGTTATAAGTGTTCGATGATCAGTGAAACAGACACAGAAATGTGTCTGCCCCATGCCCCACTAGGGGATGAGGAAATTCTAAGAAGTACCAGGACATTAGAAATATGGAACAAGTATTCTATCAATGTATACTGGTTAATAATTAAGAATACATAAGCATTATAGCGATGATCAGTGAAACAGACACAGAAATGTATCTGCCCCATGCTCCCGACTCGGGATTTCTAAGAAGTACCAGGACATCAGAAATATGTAACAAGTATTCTATCAATGTATACCGGTATAATTACTAAAGCATTATTAGTGAGCGATGATCAGTGAAACAGACACAGAAATGTGTCTGGACATTTTCACTATACCCTAGAGATATAGATATCGCAGGCAATAGGGAATATTATTTTAATCAAATCAAAAAATTTCATGCCTGCTCGATTCAGTTGGAAACTGAAAAACAAACTGTAATTGAATTCATCAATTTGAAGTAAAATACATGTAACAAAGCAAACACAATAACGTACTAAATTGAATTGCCTCTCGTTTTTGGGCGGGAAATAATCAAAAATACGTTATGAAATTTTGGAGACAAACGCTTCTGTTTTATGACAACTAATTAGTCAGCGGATATGTGGCAGCGCCCTCTTGTGGGAAATGATGGCTTTTATGAACAGTAAACGTTAGTAAAAGTCTAAGGCGGTGGTTTTTGGTGGTATTTTTAATCCAACCTTATAATGTCATCAATACAAGTAAGTATAATATCTTTATTAATGAGTAGCAACGCCCCGGCTTCGTACGGATGCGGTAGATGTACTCCTACACAAAAAAAATACCTATGTTACTCGCTGATAATGTAGCTTTCTATTGGTTAAAATCGGTCGAGTAGTTTTTGAGTTAAACGTAACAAAGTTTAAGTTGTTTCGGAGATTAGCGTGAACAAACAAATAGACCAAATGATTTTTATAATGTTCCTCGTCTTTAAACGTATTTTCTACATTTCTGATAAAAAATATATGCTATATATAATATTTTATATATCTATATATAGTATAAAAGAAAGTTGTGTTAGTTACACCGTTTATAACTCAAGAACGGCTGTACCGATTTTAACGATATCTTATTTGTTGGATTCCTCTATGTCCGGAATAAGATATAAGCTATTAAAATATTGAAAAAAATCAGGAAAAAATATATGCATAAAATTAATTATAAAATAAATTAGATTCGGAACTCCGCCATCTTGACAGCTCACGTCATGCATTCTTAGCTTTTTTGAAATAACAGATGTCCACTGCAAATCAGTGACATATTAGACAATTATAGTGGGTAAATGGGAATATTCAAATTTAAGAATAATTATATAATTTCGGAGCCAAAATTGTGGCAGAACAACGTCTGCGGGGTCCACTAGTTTATGTTATAAAAATATAAATATTATTTATTGATACAACATAATTGTATTATCCGTTAAAATCAACGCCAGTTTGTTCGTTCAAAATTAAATTATCGAAAACATACGGGCGGTAATTGGGAACACAAACGCTGCGGGTGAAATCAGAATACACGGTTATAAATCTCTGTTATTATTCGTTAATTTTTAAACTACCCAGAAAACAGAAGAGGGCGGGCTCGTTGGCGCGTTTGATAGAACAGCTGCTGTGCTCCGATGCGCTATCAAAGTTTCAGTGCGAGCTCAGTATATATACAACAGCTCGACATCAACCACTGGGGCCTTAGGGCCGGCCAGTCTGTGGTTCGACTGGTCGAGGATCCTCCCTTTAGGTTGGAGGAAGAGCACACCTCCATTCCTCCACAGGTTCGAATCCCGCCGGGATAATATATTTAAAATTTCTGTAAACATGTCTTCGCCACGTCTGGTCACTTCGGATATTGAACGGGTGAGAGGAATTTCTAATTTCCGACCGGTTAACGAACTGCCGTTCATAGATGGAAAACCGTAAAGAGCATATTGCGCGTGTCGGTTTCAGTCTATTCCCGAATGCTCGAAATAAAAAGTAGGTCGACAGCGCATCATTGACTGTGGGTTCACTTCATGCTTCATGCTCGATTTCTGACATAAAAAAAATCTTTAAAGGCTGGCAACGCACCTGCAAGGTTAGTATTGAGGATGTCTTTGGGCGGCGGTAATGATGGTAAGTGATCACACTTACCATCACATGAACCACCTACCCATTTGCCCACTATACTATTAAAAAAAATCTTATTCGCAGGTTGTTGGAACTGAACTCTTCAATCTAGAGGCTTACTATGGACATTAGTTCGATTTTCATTTCGAACTAGTTTCGCCCATATATTTTAGTCTATACTAATATTATAGAGAGAATAGATTTGTTTGTTTGTTTGTTACGTTTTCACTCAAACACTACTGGACCGATTTTAAAAATTATTTCTGTATAGTACATCTACATTGCACCCGTGCGAAGCGGGGGCGTGTTGCTAGTCATACTAAGTAGCATCCCTTATTATTCTTTAATTAAATTTAATTTCATACTCGATTGATTCTAAACTCGAACCTGTCCAGCCGGGCTAGCATGACCGCCACGAGATATATCTCGCGCGAGAGAAGACAAACTAAGATGTTAAATATCTCAATATATTATTTCTCGACATCGACAATTTTGATAGAAAAGAGATATCTCGATCGACGAATATATCTATTTTTGATATTAAAAGTCGAGTTTTAAGTGTAATTGTCATGTTAGACCCGAAAGAAATAAAGCGATAGTCGATTAAAACACGAGAAAACGGTCGACAAAATTTTGTCGCGCTTGTCATGCTAGGCCGGCTGTCCAGAATAATTCCTTTCCATTTTAACACGATCTAAGTGTCAGAGCGTTAGACCGAAATATTCGATTGATGTTATAACTTTTAAATGAATGAATGAATGAACTTTTGCCGAATGACCGGGTGAAGCCTTCTGCTCTTACGGACACGTTACCCATTTTATAAGTTTACTTATGTGGAAGAGTCATCGCATGTATTCACAAACCTTTCTTCCAAGGTTGATTTTATTTGATTTGATGTATATGTGTATACTAGTTTGTGCCCGCGACTTTGTCTGCGTAGACTAATTCTACTACGGGTAGCTTATTTTTAACCGAGCTGTTTTTTCTTCATTCTTCGCTTAATGGTAGTCCACTCAAGTCAATCTTATCGCGATATTTTTTTAAACTATTCGTCTGAATTATTGTTTTTTTATGTTAGATATCGACGAGCATGAGGTTCACTTGATGGTAGGTGATACCTCAGTTACAGAACATCAGTCAATGATGCTATGTCGACCTACTGTTTTACTTCGGAAATCCATAGATTGAAACCGAAACGCGCAATGTGTACTTCACGGTTTTTCCATCTATGAACGCTGGTTCGTTACCCGGTCGGAATTTCGATATTTCTCTGCGTAACGTGTTCTTTCGAGCCAGTCAATCTTTCCTCTTTATAATTTTACTAGCAACGCGCCCCGGCGTCACACGGGTGCAATGTAGATGTACTATATTTTATACTCGCTGATAAAGTAGCTTTCTATTGGTGAAAGAATTTTCAAAATCGGTCCAGTAGTTTTTGAGTTTATTCATAACATACAAAAATACAAATCTTTCCTCTTTATAATATTATTAGTATTAATATAGATTAATAGATACCCTGTATATTTTTTGTTCATCCATTCAAAACTCTTTGACGTGTTTAAATAAAACATACTTAAATAAATTCAAAATCATTTATTCATTTAGGTAACACAATGTACACTTATGAACGTCAATAAAAAAACATATTAAATGCTTCTAATTTTACATTTACTGCCAGTTCTCAAATCAAGGGCGTAGAGCGGACGTGAAGAACTGGCAATAAACCGCCACTCTTTTGTATCGCCAAGTTTTTTGTTTTACAAAATGTTTGTAAGGAGCTGCACCCATTACACCATATTCTACATGACATCTTGAAGTAATTATTAGCTATAATAAATCGCGTTTTAATCTTTATTTCTATACTAATATCTATATCTATACTAACATTATAAAGAGGAAAGATTTGTATTTTTGTATGTTACGAATAAACTCAAAAACAACTGGACCAATTTTAAAAATTCTTTCACCAATAGAAAGCTACATTATCAGCGAGTAACATAGACATTTTTGTATCTACATTGCACCCGTGTGAAGCCGCGGCGCGTTGCTAGTCCAGTATAAAGTATTTTATTTAAATGTGCGATACTAAAATTAAATAAAAAGTAAAAAAAACCTTTTTGACGTAACTTGTACGTATGTCTCTTCTAACGACTTCCACCCTACTCTCTCTCTCTCTCTCTCTCTGGTACCTCTTGTGATATTAAATATTCCCACGCTAAAAGATTATTCAAATTAATCACAACAACAAATAAGGGTGCCGCTTGGTGAAATAAGGGTAGTTTGACATAAATCTAAGGGTCAAGGGTGGGTTTGAATTTTGACCGCCTCTGTGGCTCAGAGGTAAGCGCGTTTAGCACCGGGTTGCGAGTTCGAGTCTCGGAGAAAATTTAATTGAATAGAAGGCTGATCACCTTGCCTGTATAGAAATAGTGAAACAGACACAGAAATGTGTCTGCCCCATGCCCCGCTAGGGGATGAGGGAATTCTAAGAAGTACCAGGATATCAGAAATATGTAACAAGTGTTCTTCTATCAATGTATACTGGTTAATAATTACTGAAGAATTTTTAAAAGTACCAGGACATCGGAAATACGGAACAGGTATTCTGTCAATGTATACTGGTTAACTAAATAATAATTGCTTTTGTATTTAGACTTTTTAATCGACCTCAAAAAAGGAGGAGGTTCTCAATTCGTCTGTATGTTGCTTTTTTTTTTTGTATGTTTGTTACGCGATAACTCCGTAAGTTATGGATGGATTTGGATGATGTAAGTTATTTCAGAGGTGGTCCCATATAATTTTTATCGAAATTGGTTTGGTGCTTTTTTAGGAAATCAACAATAACAAAAATAATCTTATACGTGGATGATATTATGGTTTGTAGTTCCTTTCACGGCGCTGTCTCATTTGAGCAGCACGTTTAGTGGTAGGTCTACTAAAGTATTATATAAGGATAAATGAACTTAAAAAATACACTTCCTACAAAAATTTTGAAAAAAAATTATTTTTAAGCAAAAAACAAAAACCGACTTCAAAACTATAACTAAAAAGTAAAAAATAATATTTTAATTACTTCAAAGCATTATTTATTAACAGTTATTTTTGGAGTCTCGGTGAAATATTTTTTGAGTTAAATCGTAACAAACCTCTTTATAATTTTAGTATAGATAACGGATATAACAAACGATATGGAACATCCGATTGATATTCACTACGTCTCGCTCTAACTATAGGTATATTATTACTAGCTGACCCGGCAAACGTTGTTTTGCCATGTAAATAATTTCTAAAGAGCAGGGGTTGGTGATAAAAATGTAAAAATTTAGGGTTGTATGTATTTTTAATACCACATTATAAAAAAATAAAAACAAAAAATTTCGTCCAAAAATTAAAAAAAAATAATTTAAGGGTAAACAAGCCTTATCACTTAGGGGTATGAAAAGTAGATAGTAGCCGATTCTCAGACCTACTGAATACGCATATAAAATTTGGTAAAAATCGGTAAAGCCGTTTCAGAGGAGTACGGTAACTATCATTGTGACATGGATATTTTACCGATATAAAAGTAATAAAGCATTTGGCGTCAGTTTACACTGATATACTAGATATTTGAAAACGGTTTTCAATATCGATATGAAAACTGTATATCGGTTATATAACCGTTTGTGAATAAAAACGAAAACCCATATCTATCCGTAGTCGAATACAGGAACCGAATATTAAGGAAAATAATTGTCTGTTAAAAGTCCAAAGTTTTCATCTTTAAGAAACTCTTTAAGAACTTTTTTTAAAAGACTCATTTATCTTAAATCATTGAACAAGTTAACTTGATGCTTGATTCTTTGTAACTTTCGCTTTGAGTAATTAAATGTTAATTTGTACTCATTACTTGGCTGGATTCTCTCTGGCCTTACGAAGATAAGTTTCTTCTCTCTTCATTTCAACCTTATCACTTCGATGGCTTGAAATTCGCAGCAATTCCTTTCATTTGATACCTATATAGTAGGAAAGAATAAAAAACTTAGTCCGCCATCTTGAGAAGTCCACCATATTGGATTTAGAGTGACGTCACTTTATTTTACGAGTTATTTTCAGCAATCATTTGATACCCATACTGTAGGAGTGCATAAAAATAACTAGTTCGCCATCTTGAGCAGTCCGCCATAATGGATTTAGAGTGACGTCACTTTATTTTTTAAGTTATTCTCAGCAAGCCCTTTCATTTAAAACCCATATTTTAGGAGTACATTAAAAATAACTAGTTCGTCATCTTCGGTGTTGCGCCATGTTAGATTTAGAATGACGTCACAACTAACCATGCGTCATTCGAATTAAAACATCGTGTCAACAAAATTCGGCTCAATCGATTGAAGATATCTGCTTCAAAATTGAGTTGCAAGATTCCACCCACAAACATAGTTACACATGTACCTACATACATACATAATGCAAGTTAAATAAAAGCTTGTAAAAAATACAGTGGCGTAGCTATCATAGGGCAAAGTGGTGCAGTGCACCGGGGCCCCGAAGCTGAGGGGGCCCTGAGCTTTGGGAGAGGGGGAGGCAGCTCTTGAAGCTAGAAATTCAAGCCTGCTCTGAATTTGTTTTTAAGAATTTTAATGAGCATTTATAACATTGGAAGCGCCGAGCGTCCTTAATAAGTAATAATTTGCAAATAATTAATTTTGTGCAGTTTCTGAAGAAATATAGCCGGGGGGAGGATTTTCTCTCGCACCGGGGCCCTTGTCCACTTAAAGCGCAATACACACTGAGCCCGCCGGGCCGCCGACGAAGTCCGGCGACACAACCCGGCGGCCTGTATGAAAAGAATCATGTCGGCAACATGCACCTGCACGTGTTACCCGCCGACATGTCGGCGGCTTGGGTACGCCTGCGTTCAGTTGCCCGGCGACGCTCGACCACCAAAATTATATGACACAACCACACAAACTTTATCGACACGCGGCAATCACTGACTGCCAAATAAATTTTTCATCTCAAGCCGCCGACATGCCGCCGACCAAATTTTCTGACTTGTAATAAGTGAAGCCGCCAACTAGACCGCCGACAAAAAGTTGCCAACATACTATGTCGGCGGCCCGGCGGGCTCAGTGTGTATTGCGCCTAACTACGCCACTGAAAAAATACTGTATTGTACTGGCCGTTATACTTAATACGAGGAAAGATTTGTTTGTATGTATGTTTGTTACGATCTAACTCAAAAACTACTCGACCAATTTTAAAAATTCTTTCATTGGCTAATAAGTTATATATAAACATGTAATATATAGTTTTTTTTATATTAACACCTATTACGTTAAAATCGGCAAGACGGGCTTTTGGGCTTGTATAATTGTACCGCCATTGCATTTTTTTTTATGTCAGATATCGACAGACGAGCATGAGGTTCACTTGATGGTAGGTGATACCTCAGCCACAGGACATCAGTCAATGATGCGCTGTCAACCTAATTTTTACTTCGAGCATTCGGAAATCTATAGACTGAAACCGAAACGAGCTTCACGGTTTTTCCATCTATGAACGGTGATTCGTTACCCGGTCGGAATTTAGATATTCCTTCCGCCCGAAGTTACCAGACGTGGGAAAAACATGCTTACAGAAAATTATAAACATGAGCTCCCGGTGGGATTCGAACCCACGACCCATCGATGCGCACGGCAGGTGTTCTATCGAACGCGCCAACGAGCGTACTAAAAGCTAAACGTACATTTTATGAACTAGATATTTACTACACCGTCAAAACCTCATTTAGTCTGTGGACTATGAAATTATTTCTTTTTTATATACATATATCTTGGAATCTTGTAAATTCGCCATTGAATTGACATTTAAAAACATACAAGCTAGTAATAGTCAAAACGTATGCAATTGCGTGTCCCCCCAACAAACACCAAAGATCCAATAACTCTCCCCCAGCGCCCTCTGGCGGAAATCAATCGCATTACACTAATGGCTTTCACGCCAAGAATTTTGGCTTTTAATAAAAATAATGATTCAAAAGCAACATCAAAGAAACCCTATAAACCGAAACGGAAATGAATCTAATTGACGTGACTTTCATTTTTTAGATCTTGAAAGTTTTTTTAAAGTTAAATAAATTAAAAGTCAGGAAATCGTTGATATTTTGATATTTTTTAAATTTGTAATACTAATATTATATTTTAGTTAAAAATTCTTGACAGTTGACATATATGGTGACAGATGACATATTTTTTTTTTTACGGAGATTAAATAAATTATTTATTTTGAGGAGGAAGGGAGATGTGGTCTTCCTCCAACCTAAAGGGAGGATCCTCGACCAGTCGAACCACTGACTGACCGGCCCTAAGGCCCCAGTGGTTGATGTCGAAGTGTTGTATATATACTGAGCGCTCGGAAACACTTTGATAGCGCGATTCAGTATTAGACTTCTTCGTATTGTTTCTTGGATTTTAGATGTCGCTACAATTTAGTGGCTGTTTTAAATATCCTAGCCATGCAATAACAATTTTTTTATGACTCGACCTTCCAAAAACAATGAACTATTGTTAAGAGGGCCCTTCCCGGTTCGACTATCGTCAACGCGAGCATGGTTGAAAAGCTTTTTGTTTCATGCAGCGCATACCTCTACCGCTAACGAGTGAGTGAGAACGCGATAACATTGAACGAAAATTAGTGTGCGGAAATTTCATAAAACTTGTTCTAGGAAATACGTGTTTTTCAGTAGTCTTTACAAGTTTATGAAATATTTTTTTTTAATTTAGAATCTCCATTATATTTGCAAGGTCTCTATCACAAAAAATTATTTACTTTCACAATTTATGAGTACATTATGAACGTCCAAAGTTCAGGTATTTTTCTTGCAAAAAAGCTGATTTTTGGAGGCTTATACTGAATTTATTTCTGAAAATTTTGATATTTTGTTTCGATAGAAACCTAGATATAGTGCACGAGATACCTATTAGTTCAAAAGTTTCAATGTAAAATCGGTTACAACGCCATAATCACGTACGAGCTTTTGTATGGAAAGTAAGACGGGTTGGGCCCTCTTAAACGCGCCCTAACATTTAAAATAACCCCACCTACTTTCCCTATAAACTGCAGACCCTACCCCCTTATATTATTTATTCAATGTTTGTGTTTTCTCTCGGCTGAATCGAAAATGATTGATTTGTCTGCTTCTTAGCTTACTAACAGCTTTGAGAATAGGGTTGCCATCTTTTATTTTTCTACAAAAATATTATTTTCTTTGCCCCGTTTTAAATAAAATACTGTACACCGGATTAAAACGCGATTTATTATTTATATTGTTTAAATTATTGAAGTGAAACTTCTTTATCGACGTATTGGAGAAATTTTGTAAGTATCGTCACGTTTTTCGGTTACGCGCCATGTTGCTTTTTTTATCAAAGTTTAGTATAGTGACGTAAAGAATATAATGTAATATATTATAATAATAACAACAATATATTAGTTTTGAAGTTTGGTTTGAAATAAGAATAACAATATATTAATTTGAAAGTGATAAAATCTTTTTTCTTAAGGCTTAAGCCTTATCTACCCCATTTTCTTGAAGTTGCAAATAGTACAAAAATGATATGTCGTAAAGAAGTTTCACTTCTTACCTGTGTACTCTGGTACACACACACAATTTTTTTATCCTGACGTTTCGGATGCTTTTCAGCAACCGTGGTCACGGGGAGTCCTGTCTCGTTCACCTCGTATTTTATTTAAATGTGTGATACTCGCGTTAATAAAAGACAATATTATTATTTGCCCCTGGCAACTACTGCCGTATCAAAGATACGAATCCCTGTAGATGACACCGAACCCTTATAAGCGAAAATTTACCTTCCATTAGGGCTTTATATTTGGGAAGAAGGCCAAATTTTGATACAGGCCCCATCAAAGCTAACCTACGCCCCTGTTCTTTGCACTAATGAAGATTGATTTAAACGCATATAAAACCTCCCGACCGACCGAAACATTTTTTTAATCTTGTTTCCGCAAGATTCAAACACGATACACCCGGTCCTAAATGCATCGCTTACGATTGACTCAAGAAGGCCTTAGCTCTTTTAATCGCTATTTCAAAACTTTTTAATATTAAAAAAATAAATTATTTATTGACGCATCTCTAAAAGTTCTTATGACCCAATTAAAATCCCCTTTAATCGCTATTTGAATACTTTTAAAAATTGAAAAAAAAAAAAAAAAAAAAAAAATTGTTTATTTATTGACGTAAAGTAGCAACCCTGAAAGCCCTTATGACCTAATAAGGCTTTACCTACCCCTAAAACTTGTATAAATCGCTATTTGAATACTTTTTAAAATTAAAAAAAAATATTTTTTTTGTAGGTAAAGGAGCAACCCTAAAAGCCCTTATGACCCCTTACTAAGGGGAGCTAGTCATTTGGAAAACAGTTGTTACGCCCCGTCATTACACGCGTATCAATAACATCGTATATCACAATCTACGTTATACCTGTCTTGTTCTCAAACGTGAACTTTGCGAGACAATATTGAGAGAGAGAGAGAAAACATTTCTTCACTGTCACATAATATAACAATACATAATTATTATTAATACACAGATTTTTAATTTTTCGCGAGCAACTGACGGTGAAAAGGCAAAGGCCTCATATTGTGGCAAACATAAAAAAAATGTATAAAAATACAATACACAATTATTATATATTACTAGCTGACCCGGCAAACGTTGTTTTGCCATGTAAATAATTTCTAAAAAGCAGGGGTTGGTGATAAACATGTAAAAATTTAGGGTTGTATGTATTTTTTAATGCCACATTATATTGTAAAAAAATAAAAACAAAAAATTTCGTCCAAAAATTAAAAAAAAAAATTTAAGGGTGAACAAACCTTATCACTTAGGGGTATGAAAAATAGATAGTAGCCGATTCTCAGATCTACCGAATACGCATATAAATTTTGGTAAAAATCGGTAAAGCCGTTTCGGAGGAGTACGGTAATTAACATTGTGACATGGAAATTTTATATAGATGACACATTATAATTATAATTAATAGTAACAACGAAACGAAAATACTGCTCTAGTAACATTCTGCTGCTTTCATTTATTTATTTTTTGTTTAGACATTTAAAAATAAACTACATAATTAAGAAATATACAAAGGGGGATAGGCATTCATTAAGAATTTACATTGCTATTCTTTAAAGGTCAGCAACGCATCCGCAAGCCCTCTGACATAAAAAAAAAAAAGAGATGTCTATGGGCCGCGGTGTTCATTTTTCCAATTTGCCCCAATTCTATAAAAACATAGACAAAAGACATAGTTAGTTGACATAGGTTTTCAGGGATTTTAAATGCATTCCCCTCTTTAAAAAAAAAAAAGTTTTTCAGGGATTTTATTATAAAATCATATAATTTGCCAAATTAAATAATTTTGAACTTAAGCTGAAATGTAAGCAAATCGAGTTAAGTAAATTATTTCTTTTTTATGTTTATAAAATACTAGCCATCCGCCCCGGCTTCGCATGGGTGAAATGTAGATGTAATGTACAGATCATGTTACTCGCTGATAATGTAGCTTTCTATTGGTGAAAGAATTTTTAAAACCCGTCTAGTAGTTTTTGAGTGAAATCGTAACAAACAAACAAACAAATTTTTCCTATTTATATTATTAGATAAATGTTTAGAAATCATATCGACATTGGAAAGCCAAAACTGTTAAAGCACCTAAGTAATACTTGGTGGAAAGGTGGTTGAAAGTTTATTTAAAAAAAAAAACAAAAAAAATCTAATATTTTCATCTGATTTATTTATTTATAAATATTTTATCATCGTTGTTAAAATTATGTTCTTTCTACTTCTTCAAATGAAATATACCTACCTATATTGTGTATGTATTTCTTTATTTTGGACAAATTGGCTCTGGATATGTAAACTTTCCATTTTCCTTAAAACAAAAATAAAAGAACCTCTTTCTTTTGTTTCAGATGAGGCAGTGTGCGACAGAGACAAATAGATGCTGAGATATGGCGTCGTGGTTACTACTGGCGGCCATCTTTGTGGCTGCGCATGCGCAGAGTAATAGAAGTGAGTTATTGACTTTATAGCTTCGATCAACAATATACTATGTCAATGCTTTATAGACCTTATAGAGCGTTTTAACATCAAATAAATCAAGGGATCTTATTTGCCGATGTAAAAGATATGTGTAACACTTCGCTGCGCCGCGCAATTGCGCCGGCGCGCTTCACTGCGCAGGGTGAGTCAGCTCACATATTCATAATGTGTTGGCGCACGGCGCAGTACTCACTCACTGAGTGAACCCCATATAATATACTAGGGCCAAATTCCTAATAGACCGAGAGATTTAACTCTACGGTAGATCCAACCAACCTTGGCAGAAATCAGCCAAATATCGTCCTATATCGTCCTATCCAGACTATTTACCCTTTTAGACTTCAAAAATAAAATGTCCCTTAGGCATAGGCTGAGCCATAGTGCTCGCCACTCTTGTCGTAGAGGCCACTTTAGATTCCATACAAAAAAAAAACGTAGCACATTGTCACATGCATACTTACGATGCTACGAGTACGAGTGTCTACGCGCTACACGCTACGCTTAAGGCGGCTATCTGGAAAAAATCTAAACTTCTGGGAACTTTTTCTTTTTGATACCTTATTATCCATTTCATTCTGTAGCAAAGCGCCATAACATATTTTTGATTACATACTTAATTTTTTTTTTACTTACCGGATGAATATTAGTTATTCGATCGAACAGTCCTTGTTTAAACATAAATTACTAGCAACGCGCCCCGGCTTCACACGGGTGCAATGTAGATGTACTATACACACTATGTTACTCGCTGATAATGTAGCTTTCTATTGGTGAAAGAATTTTCAAAATCAGTCCAGTAGTTTTTGAGTTTATTCATAACATACAAAAATCTAAAAATATAAATCTTTCCTCTATAATATGACTAGCAACGCGCCCGGGTTCGCCCGCTTCACACGGGTTCAATGTAGATGTACTATACACAAAACATAGCCTATGTTACTCGCTGATGTACGCATGAATGTAGCTTTCTATTGGTGAAAGAATTTTCAAAATCGGTCCAGTAGTTTTTGAGTTTATTCATAACATACAAAAATACAAATCTTTCCTCGAAGTATAGATATAGATATTAACTATCGTCCGAAAGCTGTTGCTAATATAAAAATAAATCGAATCCTTTTAATAGAACAGAATTGAGTATAATTTTTCACGACTTAAGAAAACTTGGGAAATATATCGACAAAACTAAGAATATTAATTTCATGCAACTGACACACGAAGCTATTATTTATATTGGAGCTTTCCAAAGTTTTTTCTTTAGACGCAGTTGGCGAAACCTCCCTCCCTACCTCATAATACCTCAACCCTTATCTCATCCACCGTGGTTGAATAGTATTCGATGTATTTGCGGATAAGATTAAGAGAAACAAAATCTGCCCCATGCCCTACTAAGGGACACGGGAATTCTAAGAAGTACCAGGACATCAAAAATATGTAACAAGTGTTCTATCAATCTACTTGTGGAGGAAGGGAGGTGTGGTCTTCCTCCAACCTAAAGGGAGGATCCTCGACCAGTCGAACTACTGACTGGCCGGCCCTAAGGCCCCAGTGGTTGATGTCGAGATGTTGTAAATATACTGAGCGCTCGGAAACATTTATATAGCGCGATTCAGGATTAGACGTCTTTATATTGATTCTTGTAGCGGATCATAGATGTCGCTACATACTTATATTCTGGTTAATAATTACTAAAGAATACACTAGCATTATTAGTTAGCGATGATCAGTGAAACAGACACAGAAATATGTCTGCCGCATGCCCCACTAGGGGACTCGTGAATTCACTAAGTATATATGTTTATACATAGGTACTTTAACCTACGAATACTTTAAATACCTTCCAACAGGAAACCCAATTCTAAGACACAAAATTACAAAGTATTTTTTTTGTTTAATATCGACAGACGAGCATGAGGTTCACTTGATGGTAGGTGATACCTCAGCCACAGAACATCAGTCAATGATGCGCTGTCGACCTTGTTTTTAACGTCGAGCATTCGGAAATCCATAGACTTAAACCGAAACGCGTAATATGCACTTCACGGTTTTTCCACCTAATATTAATTTTTGTTGATTTTATTTGCGAAATTTTACTATATCCACCTATAGAAATGTCATTATTCATCTTTAAACTGCTTATGACTCAAACAAACCCATTACGTAACTCTGCT
Source organism: Anthocharis cardamines (assembly GCA_905404175.1). Lineage (NCBI taxonomy): Eukaryota > Metazoa > Arthropoda > Insecta > Lepidoptera > Pieridae > Anthocharis > Anthocharis cardamines. The sequence continues at coordinate 422,901 of FR989978.1, read as the reverse complement.
CTTGACAAATCGGTATAAGAAAGTACCGGAGAAATACCTAATATTTTTATAAAAATTCCACGAAATATTTCCAAAACACCAAACGGTGATCCAATAAAATACGGACGCTAAACGACTCCGGAAATGACGTCACATTTCCACCAACATCCGGCCGCCATTGGCGATAACTTTACGATGGCCGTCGGAAGCAGCGCCATTGTGAGCGCGTACTCACTTATTTATACTTTATTATACTTTATTTTTACTTACAATACTTATTGTTGAAGTTATGAAGTCCTGAGAGGGGAGTATCGCAAATAATAATTTTAATATTTACTTTATTTCAGTAAACTTCTTCAAACATAATCGAATTGTTAATTGTTTAAAACAATATTATTCAACAATAAGTTTTTACATACAATTTTTTTTTAATTATTAGACATTATTTGCCCCACATTGTTTCACATTTCAAGTGAGCCGCTATTTACTGGGACGGATTTTTTGCGTCGACCCGATATCTAATATATTGTTGATCGAAGCCAACAACAATAAAATTTCAATTAAATAAAATTATACCTGTACCAGGATGTGATCCAGCTCTTCCTTACAAAAATGTCTTATTGTATTATAACCAAAAATTTAAAATTAAAAGAAAAACTTAAAGGTTTGACAGTGACATGCGGGCAAAGTTCTATATTATATTTTTGGCCCCATTTTCGCGACAAACCATTAAAATTATCATTTGCAAGCGCAATAGAAAAAAAACCTATAACAATCAGTTCGTGTTGAAACGCAATTTCTAACCGGAAGTGCGATAGCGGTTGGACCCGCTTCCGTTGGAGGTTGTATACTGCTTCCTAGGTTCTATTTTAAATATTATTTGGTTTAAAACTAAATTATCGTGTCAAGTTAAACTACTTGCTGATTTGACAATGTGATTTGTACAAAGTAGGTTGGTTATAATTATTAATATCATCACGCAACATAAAATACCCAGTGTTTTGACGGGTTCGTTGACAAGTTAGGTTGTACATACAAGTACGCTCATGTATAGAGTACTGCTGCCACCTGTGGGCAGGTTCAGCCAAGTGTCATTAGGAAGCTCTTGACTCGATGGAAAAACGCGCCAGTCGACTTATTGGTGACTCTAGACTAGCTCAAAAAAGGCTACTACCTCTTGAACATCGTCGAATGGTCGCTAGTCTGTCGGTGTTCTACAGGTTGCACTTCGGTGAGGGCGCGGCTGAATTGCACGAACTTATCCCTGCAGCTCCCTTTCACCATCGGACGGTCAGACACAGAGTGGGATTTCACCCTTATATCCACTATATATACTATGTACCTTATATTCGTACGAAACGGTACGCCTCCTCCTTTATCCTCCGAACCGCCAAGGAATGGAACTCTCTACCTGGGTCTGTCTTTCCCGATTCTTACAATCTTAACGTCTTCAAAGCCAGAGCGAATAGGCTTCTTCTAAGTAAGCATGCTCCCATTTAGATCGTATCCGCGATCGTATCAGGCAGGATTGCGGTCAAATGCTTACTTATTCTTCATAAAAAAAAAGAAAAAAAAAAAAGAATCAGTGGCGGGATACAAACACAAAAGCCCGGCTTGTCGACTTTAATGTAATACGTGTTTATATATCTGGGGGCACGGCAATACCCCCGCCATGTCGAGCAACGAGCGGCACGACCGTACTATCCTTTTCTCGAAGTAGTTCGGGTCATTTTCGACCCCCTATAACTTCGTTGTGGATAAAACTAAAAGCCTGAATTTTCAGTAACCAAGCAGGCATTATATAAACTCGGTATATTTAATAATTTCAATTAATTTAAACCAGTAGTTTAAGAATTATAACTAGTCAAAGTTTGTTAATTTGTCACTCACTCACTCACTCACTGACTGACCGATCATCAAAACTCTAAGACACTTCTAGCAGACAGAAACTGCAAATTTAGAATACAATTAGTGTTTAGTGTATAAATCAAAGAAAAACTAAATTTCAAAAAACAGCTACATTATCAGCGAGTATAGTTGCCGAGATGTAACTTGGCAAGAGTCGTTAGATGCGCAGAGTTCATTTTTTAGGTCTCTTTGGTTATGTAGCGGGACGCGGGGAAGAAGCTAGCATCGTTCCGAGCGGCGATTGGTTGCTCAGTCGACACTTGTATCTCGCACTGTGTCGACGTTCCGTTCGCTCCCCAGTACACTTCCGTGCATTAGAAGTCAACCCTTTTGTTTTTTGCGTTTTTGTTTTCATTTTCTATATAGTACATTTTAACTTAACTGATATATTATTACACATACTTATACATTTTATTTATAACAAATAATATATTAATCTCCTTTCTTTAACTTTCTTCCAAACAGACATATTTAAAAATAAATTTTGGAAATAATTAAATAAATAAAACCAACTAATTATTCTAAAATATAAATAAAAATGTATATATCTGATAATAATAAATAAAAATAATAAAATACTATATAATTATTCAACAAGCCTTAAAGGTGACAATTTTTTGGCACGAAGTGTACATGCGCGAACTTACCCCCACTACGCCAAAACCTTGCCAATTTACGTCTCGGCAACTATAACACAGGCTAATTTTCTTGTGTATAGTATCTACATTGCACCCGGGTGAAGCCGGGTGTGTTGTTAATATAATTTAATTATTACTCTATAAAAAATAAATAACTATAAATTAAGTTTCATCTATACAAATATTATAAAGAGGAAAGGTTTGATTTTTTGTTTGTTTGTATGAATTGAATAGGCTCCGAAACTACTTGGCAGATTTGAAAAATTCTTTCACCAATAGAAAGCTACATTATCGCTGAGTAACATAGGCTATATTTATTACTAGAAAAAAATAGAGATCCTTAGAATTTCCTACTAAAACCAACCCGAGGTGTAAAAAAATTTGCCAAAAAATGTTGTTCGTCGCATGCGCTGCGAAAAGTATTGATGATAGAACAAAATAAAGTTCTACAATATTATAGAACATATAAATATCTACAAAAAACTTCGCGAGACCATATGTCTAACTATTGTAGTTATGTTACTATAACTACTTTTGTACATTTTAAAAGTTGATAGAAATGCCGATCAAAATCAGACCCTGCTATCCATACCTCTGTATTAATTCTTATCCAAATAAATTGTTTCATATTTAAGACTGTTTCAATAGCTGTTGATTACTTTTTGAAATATTGAAATCGGACATTCCATTCAAAAGATATTACGAAATTAAAAATATCAATGTAAACAAAAAATACACGCCGTCCGCTTCGCACCGCTGTGGCTCCACGCAGGGCATCGAGCAATACGGCGAGGGGTAGTACTATGTCATTTTGTTCAATTTGTGGGGTTTTGTTACGATTTAACTCAAAAACTACTCAACCGATTTTAAAAATTCTTTCACTAATAGAAAGCTACTATATTGTCAGCGAGTAACATAGGCTTTGCTTTTTTTTTCATCTATTTGCACCCGTGCGAAGCCGGGGCGTTTTGCTAGTTGTAGTATATTTTTTTTTGGTATGAAAAATCTGTGCTCAAATCTTTTTATTGATGTTTTTTGATAATGATTAAACAATTTTTTATCTTTCAGATGATGGTCCCAGGTTCGTGTCCCGCGGCCACTCGTTCAGGACAGTGGTGGGAGACACATTGTTGCTACCATGTCAAGTACAAAACTTAGGTAAAATATAACATGACTTCTTTATTTTTTGAAATGTTGGACTCGAAAACAAAAAAATATGTCTAGATTTGAATATGCTATATTTCCACTTCTATTCTACACAATGTCTAGTATGTCACTGTTTTTTTTTTGTTTTATGTCAGATATCGACAGACGAGCATGAGGTTCACTTGATGGTAGGGGATACCTCAGCCACAGAACATCAGTCAATGATGCGCTGTCGACCTAATTTTACTTCTAGCATTCGGAGATCCATAAACTGAAACCGAAACGCACAATGTCGATATTCCTCCCACCCGTTCAATGCCCGAAGTTGATTTTGAAAGAAAACGTTATTTAGACGCTGTTAAGCAATAGAGCGTCAACCCACATGGTTGCCATTTTAAGAAAATTGAGTTTGAAGTTTTAATCAGGTTTTATAAAATTTCTTTTAAAAAAATACTGAAATAATAGATTTTTTTCTAATTATTATTATTAGACTAAATATATGTCATTCTTCTTGGTAGCAATCAAAGTAATTGAATTTAATGCATTATTATTAAATATTTTAAACATTTAAGGTTTTCGTGCTCGCTAGTATTTTCAATATTTTTGCTATTAAAACGATTTAAATGATACATATCTCTTTTGAAATATGTACTCCAGCTCATAGGGAAGCGATTGGTATCAAAATTTACATTTTTGTAATTTTGTGGGTTGACACTGTATTGTTTTAGCGTCCATTTATGGATCGCCCCTAATCAAGTAAACAAACGAACATTCCAGGATCCCTGGTGCTGCTATGGCGACGAGGTCCAGCCGTCCTCACGGCAGCCAGCCTCATGGTGACCAGGGATGAGAGGTTCCGTCTGGTGGATGGATACAATCTTCAGATTACAGACGTTGGACCACAGGTGAGGAATACTGGCGCTGAATCTTTTTTTCAGCATCTTTCGACATATTCGAACCATAGACAAACAGCTCTACCTTCTATCTATACTTCTATACTTACTTCTAATATATATACGTAAAATTCTTGTGTCACGGGGTACGTGATCGAACTCCTCCGAAACGGCTCGACCGATTCTCATGAAATTTTGTGTGCATATTGGGTAGGTCTAAGAATCGGACAACATCTATTTTTCATCCCCCTAAATGTTAAGGGTAATCCACCCCAAAAATTTTTTTTTTAATTTTTGGACGAATTTTTTTTTTTTTTATAATGTGGTATTAAAAAATACATACAACCCTAAATTTTTACTTTTTTATCACCAACCCCTGATTTTAGAAATTATTTACATGGCAAAACAACGTTTGCCGGGTCAGCTAGTAATATTATAAAGAGGAAAGATTTGTATTTTTAGATTTTTGTATGTTAGGAATAAACTCAAAATCTACTGGACCGATTTTGAAAATTCTTTCACCAATAGAAAGCTACATTATCAGCGAGTAACATAGACTATGTTTTGTGTATAATACATCTACATTGCACCCGTGTGAAGCCGGGGCGCGTTGCTTGTATTTAATAACTTCATATTCGCATTCGTATTACATACATACATTACTTGAAGACGAGAAACCATCAACTTTTGTGAAAAAAGCTGGATCTACAAAAAAAAATAATGGTCGCATATTTTTTTGGTAAGAGAGGTATTTTGACTATGATTCTTAGAAACACAGAAAACTGTCACAGCATTCTGATACATCGATGATAGTCAAAAAGCTTTAGAAGCCTAAAAAATGTGGGGCAAGGCTTGATACTTGGTTTCTCCACCTACCACACCTTTCACGAGGAATCTAAAATAAATTACTAAACAATTACTCAGTCATCCTCCCTATAGTCCGGACTTAGCGGCATGAGATTCTTCTTTGTTCCCTCACGTCCAGAAGCAGTAAAAAGGGCGAAAGTTTTCCAGCAATCTAGCAATCTTTTTGAAGAAATTCGTACTTATATCTCACCCTTTTGGAAAAATACTTTTGCCACTTGGTTCGAGCGTACGTAGGCTTGTAAAGCTACTAATGGATTACATAGAAAAAAAGTAAATACTACCTACGTACTTTTCTACGTCATTGAATTAGAAAGTGCAATTTATTCTATACATCACTTTCACAACGTTACGCAGCTGACATTTGCGGGCTTGCCATAATAAAAAATAACGAACCGCCCGCCGTAATGTCGTTTTATATGGCAATTATCATATTTCTACACTCCAATTACGTTTCGAGCTTGTATCACTTTATGCGTGGTTTGATACAGTGATCTCAGGCTGCTGTGGAAATTGGATGGAAATTTTTGATTATACTACAGAGACTTGCCGTACATCCGATATTATCCGGGCGTGTTATCGACTTTATTGCCCGTGTTTTTATACAGGTAAACAGACTTGTTTATTATGGCGACAAACAATTTTCATTTTCTTTATAGAATCTTATTAAAAATAACTTTACATATTTGTTTTTCATTTATTAAATAAAATTACTTTTTATTATTCTCCATAAGCCGTTAATATCGGAATGACAATTGACAATAACCGCCATTTTTTTTTTGAAGATTTTATGGCGCCCTTCAAGCCATATTTCGAACATGTAAATGTCAATTGTCACTACGATGTCAATTCATTAAATTTTTAGTTATTAATAAAAATATTCATTAAGTAAATATGATTCTAACAATAATGATAATAAAATTTTATTTTACACGCACAAAATTAAAGTAAATTTCTGTCAAAGTAAGCCGTATTACTGTATTATTATTTTTTTCATTTTTTGCATTGTTATTTCTATTAATTTGTAATAATTTTGTTTGTGTACTCTGATATTACGTCTGACATTCTGTGAATTTTTGAAATAAATAAAACAGAATTCATTCTAACTATTGACACAAATTCAGAATGATACTTTCAACTTGTCAATCAATAATTAATTAGGTATACATCGGTGAATGACATCAAGCCGATATTAATTGTCAATCGAAGTTATCATTTAATGAAATCTTGAAAGAACTGTTCATTCGTTCACGAACGATTACATTCGACTAATATTCATTAATTTGAATTCATCGTTTTTTAATTCGTTTGAATGACAATTAATGACTTTTTATTTTCATGAAAATGCGTTATTACTTTTTTTTATGTAACGTAACTACATAATAATTTTGAGAATATATATCAATACAGAGTATAATCATGATATATATTTATTAAAGTATAAACCCATAGTCATACAATAGTGATAAGTGAAACAATGATAAAAATTAAAAATTTGATAATACAATCAAACTAGATATATTTATTTTGCGTTCCGAGACCGATGCACCCCCATCCAATGATTAGAGAACACGTTGTCGGGACATATCTGAGTGACGACTCGGACCATAGAGCCTAGCACGAACGACTATCGACAAAGTATTCGAATCGTCAAACTATCAGTTTAATGAGAAATCATTTGAAATTTAATACAAATGACAGTTCGACGATATGAATACTATGTATGAGAAATTATCAAGGACTTTATATAGTTCTGTATATAAAGTCCTTGAAGCTTGGAAAACATTTAAAATCACATGCAAATGACAGTTCGACGATACGAATACTTTTTCGATAGTTGTTCGTGCTCGCCCCTTAATTCGTTCTCTCAGTTTCCCAAAAACTGGCGATTCTACAACGAAGCGCCGCGTAAAAGTCTGGAACAGCGACCTCTGCAAACATCGCTGATGCGCTGCAATATCGTGGTTTTCTCAGGATAATACAGTAGAATCTCACTAATCCGGCACTTACCCTATGACACCTAATATATTTCGGGAAATTACTAGAAACTTATACTCGTAATTATTTTATTTTTCTATACAAAAATTTCGTTCAATCTTCCAGGATGCTGGTGACTACGTCTGTCAAATCTCGGATCGAGTTGCCCGTGACCAGGTGCACACGGTGGAAGTGCTGGTCCCTCCCAGCGTGCGACCCTCGCCGGAGTCCCGGCACGCTGCGGCCAGACGAGGGGGGGCTGCTGTCTTGGAGTGTAGGGCTTCTGGAAACCCCGTGCCTTCTGTCACTTGGCATAAACTGGTGAGCAAAGCTTTAAGGAAAGTTTTAATTCTTAAAATTAGACATGGGTAACTCAGTGAAATACCTTGCGTTAACTGAGTTTCTCAGGCGCAGTGTACTGCGTCGGCTCTTTGCGTTTACTCAAAATTGCGCTAAATGAGACGCAGGAGCAGTGAAACCTCCGAAACGCACGCAACGCCACGCTCATAGTTCACTCAGTGAGTGAGGTACTGCGCCGTGCGCCAACACATTATGAATGTGTTAGCTGACTCACCCGGCGCAGCGCAGTGTTACACATTTCTTCTTAAAATTAAGGTTCTGGGATTTCTGAAATGATTTTAGGTACTAATCCAGTAGAAGATAGACTGATAGTAAAATGAGATTTTAGCTCTATTGCGAGCGATGTTTTACTAGTTTCTTTTATCCTGAGATTGTGACTGATTTTTGTGTTTTAGGAATAGATAGCTATGTCTAATCTAAGTATCACACATTTAAATCAAATACTGTATACCGGATTAAAATGCGATTTGTTATTTAAATTGTTTAAATTATTTATCCCGACGTTTCGGATGCTTTTCAGCAACCATGGTCGCGGGGAGACAGAAAGATGACAGCTGTCTGATTTGAAATGTCACAAAGTTGCCATATGAACGCCATCTATTGCTACGGAGTTGATATTTACTGTAATTTTGTATATTATGACAATATTGGCTAACGGTCTAACTAAAGCATCCGAAACGTCGGGATAAATAATTTAAACAATATAAATAATAAATCGCGTTTTAATCCGGTATACAGTATTTTATTTAAAAGTTTTATCTATGTAAAAGTGATATTTGATCTTAATTTGAAAGTGTTTCATGTTGCAGAACGACACCAGCACTCGCCTGGGCGAAGGTCCGCAGCTGCAGCTGTCGCGACTGGAGCGGCAGCACAGCGGGCGCTACGCGTGCACCGTCGACAACGGCGTGGGGCCCCCCATCGTCACGGAGTTCCAGCTGCAAGTCCTGTGTTAGTATACTTCATCCGATAAATCTGCTGGCGATCCTTATTGGCTCCAGCGGTTGGTCTCGAAATACAATTAAAAATCATTTATTCATTTCGGTAACGCAATGTACACTTATGAACGCCAGTAAAATATTAAATGCTTCTAATTTTACATTTACTGCCAGTTCTCAAATCAAAGGTGTAGAACGGACGAGAAGAACTGGCAATAAACTCTCTCTTTTTAATCGTCAAGTTTTTTTGTTTTGAAGGTAAAACCGTATCTTTCTTGAGATTGGACCTTTTGTATCTGAATCACTCCAAAGATTCGAATCAATGAATTGCGTCATTTGCATCAGTGACGTAACATGACTGAATGAACGTAACCCAACTTTGCCCGAAGCGCTTCAGAAATACTATCTCATTCGCATTACCAAACGAATGATGCATTTTTTTTACGCATTCGAATCAGTTGAACAATTGAATGAAACGACTCAGTGATTCGATCTAGTAAAGAGTTAATAAAATAAACAAGTATTCCCTTCCAGTCCCCCCGGAGATCACGGTGGAGCGGTCGTGGGTGCACACGGGGGAGGGGTTCCGGGCGGAACTACTGTGCACTGTGCTCGCTGACCCGCCCGCTGAGGTATCGTATTCGTTTTAAAGTAAAATCACTGAAATATTTTTTGATTTATATATCGACAGACGAGCATGAGTTTCACTTGATGGTACGTGATACCTCAGCCACAGGACATCCATCAATGGTGCGCTGTCGACCTATGTTTTTTTATTTTAGATATCGACAGACAAGCATGAGGTTCACTTGATGGTAGGTGATACCTCAGCCACAGGACATCAGTCAATGATGCGCTGTCGATCTACTTTTTACTTCATGATTTCGGAAATGTATAGACGGAAACCGAATCGCGCATTGTGCACTTCACGGCTTTTCCATCTATAAACTTTGGTTCGTTACCCGGTCGGAATTTCGACATTCCTCCCACCCTTTTAATGACAGAAATGACCAAGTGGGAAAGACATGCTTACAGAAATGTCGTCTCGATGGGATTAGAAATGGTGACCCATCGGAACGCAAGGTGATCTACCAAATGTGCTCAACCAGATGGAGACAAACTCTGAAGGGCATAGACTAACCCTCAGAAAGATCATAGACTCTATAATTATATACATAGTAATCCTATTATATCCAGTATATTGTAATCGTTAATAATAATTGTTTCTGCGTCTTTCCATTAAAAGCTATTAATCTATTATATACTAAGTAACACGGCCGGCTTCGCACGGGTGCAATATAGATGTACTATACACAAAATTCTATTGTAGAATTTTTTTTTTCAAATCGGTCCAGTAATTTTTGAGTGAAATCATAACAAACAAACAAATCTATCCTCTAATATTAGTATAGATAAAAATGTATTTTTGTATGTAACAAAATCGCTAAATTCCAACAGCGATAACTATGAAAATTGGCACGTACATATACATTGTTTCATGGAGAAGGTATCCGTTTTGTTGGAACTATCCACCAGTCTAGCTAGTACCAAAGAACAAAGATTTACATGAAAGCACAGGCCTTATAGACCGCGCTTGGCGTGGTTCCTCTGGGGTAAGAGTAGTTCTCCCCCCAGCCGCCGCGGGCTGCTAGTGTCCGTGTGGACGACACTCTGACGTGGAGTCATAGCGCGCACTCTCTCGCACCCAGCCGCTTGTAGAGCGTTATTGCCGTTCGCTCGTGAGAGCGAGCGAGACGACGCGATGGAAGGAGTCAGCGGACTGCTCAGATGTGTGTGTCACACCGATACATTACGCGCGCTCTACAGGTCAAAAGTAGAACTACTTTTTTCTGTGCCAAAAGTTAACACAGGCTCTTCTGTTCTCTTTGCTCTTTTGTTAATTTGTACCTATATAAATAGTGATGTCAGTGTGGACTGATTCTAGGTGTTGTGGTACCAAAACTCCTTCCCGCTGAGTGCCAGCGAGCGAGTGACGATGTCGGTGCGGGGGAACAACCACACACTGCTGATCGCCAATGTGCAGCCGGAAGATTTCGGAAATTATACGTAAGTGTTATTAAAGATAATGTATTCAATTAATTGGTTTATTTATTTATTCTTAATTTTCAAAATGATTACTTAAAAATGTGCAAAAATCTTGAAATAGAGGTAAAATTACCATTCAGGCGTTCACTAATATTCAATTTTTAGTCTAAAATGACTACACTTGAAAGAGTAAATTTTTGACATAAAATGAGGGTAGATTGGAATTAAATTCTCGTTTTCTTCGCAAGATTTTGAATGAATAAAGGCTTGTTAAATATTTTTTATGTTAGATATCGACAGACGAGCATGAGGTTCACTTGATGGTAGGTGATACTTCAGCCACAGAACATCAGTCAATGATGCGCTGTCGACCTATTTTTTACTTCGAAGATTCGGAAACCCTTAGACTGAGACCAAACGCGTTCACTTCACGGTTTTTCCATCACCATAATATTTCATCATATATTTTTGAAGAATAAGAAAAAAATATTCGATGCCATACACTTTAAATAACATTCTTAATCGTAACTTAAACTAAATACATAATAGGGATGTTACGGAGGTGGTTTTATCGGAACCGGAATCGGAAGCAGAGGCAAAAGTGATATATATTATAATAAAATAAAATTACAAATATTATTTAAAATCATTTTTAATCATATTTGACATTTGACAATTTTATTTTCATTCATAATTTTTATTCATATTTAATTTGACAAAATTTTTAGGTTTTTCTTAAATGCCCATAATTTTCAAACTGCATGGGATAGATTTTTTTTGTGATTTTTCTCATGATGGTTATAATCAATCCTATCGCCCCATTTCGGCTTGACGTTGAGTTCTGGGACAACCTGTATATGTGTATTATATGACTGTGTGTCAGTGTGTAATTCTACAAACACTACAGACGTCATTGTATTGATTCTTGTAGGGGATCATAGATGTCGCTACATTTTTATTTTTTTAATTGAGGGTAGACACGAGTTTCGTTCTGCTCACCAGCACCTCATTGTGAACTTCATTCCAGGTGCGTGGCGGACAACAGCCTGGGCCGCGCGCGCCAGCACGTGGAGGTGTCGGGGCGGCCCGGGCCCGCGCGGTTCACGTCCCCCCCCCTCGCGCGCACCCCCCACGCCTACACGCTCGCCTTCGCTGTCGACAGCTACCCTCCGCTGGATGAGCTGCGGCTGTTGTACCGGCAGCTGGCGGTGAGTGACTGACGTGTATATTATTTATTTTTTCTTTATTAATATAGAGAAGAGTGTGGAGGAAGGGAGGTGTGGTCTTCCTCCAACCTAAAGGGAGGATCCTCGACCAGTCGAACCACTGACTGGCCGGCCCTAAGGCCCCAGTGGTTGATGTCGAGATGTTGTATATATACTTAGCGCGCACAGAAACTTTAATAGCGCGATTCAGGAATAGACGTATTTGTATTGATTCTTGTAGCGGATCATAGGTGTCGCTACAAGAAATATTGTTTATTTGTTTGTTTGTTACGATTAACTCGAAAACTACTGGACCGATTTTAAAAATTCTTTCACTAATAGAAAGCTACATTATCAGCGAGTAACATAGACTTTTATTTTTTCTTTGTGTACATTACATCTACATTGCAAACATGCGAAGCCGGGGCGTGTTCCTCGTATCTTACAAGTGATCGAGGAGGAAGAAAGATGTGCTCTCCTCAAACCTAATGTGATCCTTGACCAGACGAACCACTAATCGGCTGTTAGCCTTGTTCGGAATAGAACAGTAATAAAATCTAATGTTGAGAATAGTATATGTCGGCGCGAGTAGAAGTGAAGTGATTTCATTGTCCCTGTTACTGCTACTAATTGTGACGTCATCAAACCTAGGCGAAATTGGGCGAGGGGGGCGACCGGTTACCAGCACTATTTTAGTTGGTTGGTTAAAAAAAATACAAGTTAACTAAACAAATTCCGTGTTCCAGATCAACGAGTCGTTCCAGCAGCCGGGCCGCTGGCACGACGTGATGATCCCGGCGCCGGAGCCCGGGGGCTCGCTGGCGCACCGCGTGACGCACGAGCTGCGCGGGCTGCAGCCCGGCGCCGTGTACGAGGCCATCGTGCAGGCCAAGAACCGGTACGGATGGAACGAGGTGAGTACATAACGACGAACTGGTATGGGTGGAACGAGGTGAGTACATACTTACACCAAGAACCGGTATGGGTGGAACGAGGTGAGTACATACTTACACGAAGAACCGGTACGGATGGAACGAGGTTAGTACATATTTACACCAAGAACCGGTACGGGTGGAACGAGGTGAGTACATATTTACACGAAGAACCGGTATGGGTGGAACGAGGTATTATAGGTTAACAATAATATAAAACCCCAAGTCAAACAATCTAAAAAACAAGAGGACACCGTTAGTCAATATTGCCATAATATAGACAATTACAGTAAATATCAACTCCGTAGCAATAGATGGCGTTGATATGGCAACTTTGTGATATTACACAGTCACTTTTCTGTCTGCCGCGACCACAGCTGTTGTTGAAAAGTATCCAAAGCGTTATGATAAATAATAAATCTAATTTTAATATATGTATATCTATACAAAAGAGGAAAGATTTGTATTTGTGTATACTATGAATAAACTCAAAAACAGCTGGACTGATTTTAAAAATTATTTCGCCAGTAGAAAGCTACATTATCAGCAAGTAACATAGTGACATAGTATAGTACACCTACATTGCACCCGTGTGAAGCCGGAGCGCGTTGCTAGTCCGTTATAAGGTATTTTATTTAAATTTCCAGGTAAGCGACATCTTTCAATTCCACACGCTGGGCGGGTCGCACACGTCGCTCGCGAACGAACTGTCCCCTATGTACTCGTCGGCGGCTCAGCACCGACTGACAGTTTCCCTACTAACGATGTATTCCTTTTTCAAATTCGGATGACTAGAAATAGACAATTAGAATTCGAAATTTGATTTTTGACGTTTCCGTTCGTTATTCTCTATGGAATAACATTTTTATACCTGAAATGTAATTAATTTTGATATTTTTAATATTTAAATGTATATTCTGTTTTAAGTATACTCTAGTGGTAATTTATGTTATATGGATATAGTTGGTTTATATTAAATCAGTGTTGGCAATATCTTTCGCAAGTTTTCTCCCCAACATAAGCCTATATTATGTTGCAGTCATCATTTCAGTAGTTTCGAAGATTAGCCGTGACAAATGAGAAAAATTATTTATTTTGCACCCTTCTTTTACAGTCATGTCTCAATGTCTGGTAAATGTATTCAAAGTACAGATTCATCAATGTTTTATTAATGTATATACATAAATTTAGTGCGAAAAACTCAATTTTTTCTACATAATTCATTAAAACAGAAAATTTTACGTAAATATCTATTATCCTTTTTGCATCAGGCAACATGATTTATCTTTATATCCATATAACATGTAGAAAAAATTATCGTAAAACGATAAATACTATAACACCAAGAATATCTAAGGTAGGAGTGTTTGGTATCTGTCATGTTTATAACTTTCCCTTCAATCATATTTCAAACGATAACTATTGTTATGACCCGATATGAAATTAATATCTTAAATTATCGGTATAATAGAATGTATGTCAAAGCCTTTTACGGATTATTCGTTATTATTTTCAACACAAAACATGACAGATACAATAATCTTTCTAAGTGTTGTGATTAAGCCCGTCTGCTTATTTAATTTTAAATCTTTCTAGAATTCGTTAACTAAAAATATCCTTAAATTCAGATCTTAGCATTTCTGAATTCATCTATTTAGTACATTTATTGATTTTTCTTATTATTTATGTATTGATAATTCTTAAAAATAATTAATTATCAACGTCATATGATATAAAGAATAGTGGGCCAAGAATGGAGCCTTGGCGGACCCCTTGATTTTTTTGTATGTTTTGATAAAGTTTGATAAACATTCGAAATGGTAAGCGTTTAGCCTATAAATAGTGAACTTTTAATGCTAAATATTAGAAATGTAACGTCATTGGATTGTTAGATAACTGGGATTTTCGTAATTATTTTATGGTCTTCAGTAAAATAATTTGAAAAGCATCATATAAAGTTATTTCTTCCAACTTATTACCATGTGTTTGTTCGTCTTTCAAAGCAAAATTGTATCAACGTAATTTTGAACAGAGATTTAAATCTAAAAATTGAATATGTATTTCATTCCGCCGTGTAAAAAATCTTATTCATGGTAGTAAAATGAACAAACAACACCTAGGTTCTAAAAGCATTAAAACGGTATCTTAAAAAAAGCTTGGAAAAGATTAACGAAAACGCCTAAGGATATTTGGCATCTCACAGTGAAAAATAACATTTACCAAATATGAATTACTTTGAAAGTTCAGTTTGCCAAATTAAATTAAATAATAAGTGGTTTTTGAAGCTATTCTTAAT
This sequence comes from Anthocharis cardamines, assembly GCA_905404175.1. NCBI lineage: Eukaryota > Metazoa > Arthropoda > Insecta > Lepidoptera > Pieridae > Anthocharis > Anthocharis cardamines. Next base: position 407,719 of record FR989978.1, on the reverse strand, counting down.
GTAACTTTTGGATTTGGATTTGTAAAAGGTAAACAAATTTAAAAAAAAATTGAGATAGTGCTTTTTGGGTTAAAATTCACAAAAATCCGAATTCTAATAATCCAATAACAAATAGTTAAGTATTATACATTTCAGTAACATCACATCCATATAAATGAATTTATGATAACTAGTTCTAATTTATATAAGCAATAACTGTGTTAGTGATAGCTAATGCTAATTAGCAATAACTGTGTTAGTGATAGCTAACGCTAATTAGCAGTAATAATAGACTTAACATATGCAAGCTCTTATTGTAAATATTTTTCGAATTTTCAACGAGCGATTGATGAACTCAAATTAATCTATTTCCCTCGTATTGAGACATCGATCACAATTTCGTCACCAGCAATTAAAACTACGCTACGGTATATTTTACGCCAAATACAGTTTAAAGAAAAATTCTGATAACTTTTTAATTATGTTAAATAATTTAAAATGTATTACAAAGATTTTTGAAATACCTCTGGCGTAGCGATGGGTAATTAGCCAAAATATCAATAACTTAGCTAGCCGGTTATTTGTAGCATGTAGTGGAATAACTAGCTATTTAGCTATTTGGATAACTGACTCACTAACCGACTGATAGTTGATACCGTTAGCGGCGTAGTAACTGTTGCTATGTAATGGAATGGAATAACACTCAACTGCCCCGCGATTACGTTCGAATCTCGCCGCGGAACATTTAGATAAATAAAAAATATTGAGAATGTGAAAAAGAGCAGGTTGTTGCGAATGAATGAAGATTGCGGCGATCGCGAGCCCTGTTTGCCTGTCGGCTATACACTATACAGCTGGTCAGCTATGAGCGGCTGCGTAATGTAGTGATTATATGTGATCTGTGGCAACTGCCCGCTGTTCTATCCAAAGTAGCCAATAGCTAGTTATCGTATTAACGAATATCAAAGCCGAGGCTATTTTGTGATTAGCCGCTATTTAAATCCCATCTCTACTCTGGCGTAAAATATATTTTCTCAAATTAGCGTAGTGTTAATTGCTAGTGTCTCTTTGGTTTAAAGTCTTTATATCGGTTTTTTTCTTAATCTAATACTTAAAACAGAAATGTTGTGTTAAAAACGTTGAATATTAGTACAAAATGTCTCTTAGTACGGTGAATATTTTAATTTTTGTTCTAAAATTAAGCTTGACCTACACGTAATTATTATTTAGAAAGTAAACTTCAGTTATGAGTGAGACAATGTTACGTCACAATATGGCAGTATCTATTTCTATATAGTCACTGGCGATCAATATTTATAACCTAAAATACTTCGACAATTGACATTTTTTGACAGATTATCTGAATTTACGATTGATGTACCAGAGGGGTGAGCACGAACAACTATCGAAAAAGTATTCGTATCGTCGAACGTCATTTGTATGAAATTTCAAATGATTTCACATACAAATGACAGTTCGACGATACGAATACTCTTTCGATACTTGTTCGTGTTCACACCTCATGCCATAAAATCTTCAAAAAAAAAATACGATAGATGTTCTACTTAAGTGGTGTCTGCATATAAATTATTGACAAAGGTGTATTTTTTTGGACAAATAACAACTTTATGGTAATCGATGTACGGACATCCATTAGTTGATTATATTAACCAGAAATTTGTCAAACTATGAATGTAAAATTCCTTTCTCGAAAGTATTACTTATATAAATAGATGGAACAAGTTTTTTCGAAAAAGTTTATATATTCGTAAGATTAATTTGAAATGGAATTACAGCCGTCATTCAAAATTATACATCAAACACGTAGTACCTAAGTGCAATATTATTTTAAGTCCAAAAAGCAATATTGGAACACATCATTAGTTTAATATTAATTGTATAAGGTTAATATGAGAGACGGTTGTGAAATATCTTGGTACAACTTAGGAGCGTACAAACGACTAGATTTTTCTATGTAAAGTATGAGTTTATTCTCCACTAGTGATGTGCCAGATCGTTAAAAGATACGGACCCGAATACAGATATTTGGTGTCAAGATCCGGATACGGATCTGAACTTTCAATCAAAAAAATAATCTGAATGGAATTCAATAGTATACGCATCTTTCTTCGCTCTCAAATATCCTCGGATACAGATGCGGTATCCGGCACATCACTATACTCAACCTAGTATAATGTCAAAATTTAGAAAAAGTACCAACCTTGTCATTTACGCATTCCCTACAATTTTAAGATACAAAAAGTTAATTAAAAAACTGAAGCCAGGATGTCTCCTTTTATAACCCATTTTTCTGCGTTGTGCTAACAAATTATAATAAATAAATAAAAAGATATTATGGTTGATTTCCTTTATTTAACTGTAAATTCCGAATCGACAACCATTGAATTACTCTACTCGAAGTAACCTAAACGTTTGTTCTGTATGTTTGTTTGTTTGGTTAGGATGAGAAATTCACAGCCGTCTCTTATCCCGGTTCCTTTCAACTTTCAGATGTTCATGATAGATCAACATGCCAACGTCTGTCAAGCTCCATTTTTTATGACAGATAATGTTGTTAGAGTCTGGCTAACGAAAGTTTTAGACTGGCGAAGCACGGCAATTAAAAAAAATATATTGGTAAGGCCCGAAAACCAAATAACTGTAAAAACATCATTTAATACTTGAGTCGTAAAGAATCTAAGGCGGCTATCTGACATTTTTGATCCGGCAATCTACAAACGAAAAATAAGCTCTTGTTGACGTTTAGACTGTTATGTTTTTTTATATATTTGGTTTTATCTTTAATTGTTAATATTAACAGATACCTTAAACATGCAATGAATGATACCTAATACATAAATAAAGGAGAAAAACGTTTTCTTTTTTAAATTGCTAACAATCAACCATAAGTCAGATATCCGCCTTTGAATATTATATTTATTTAAACTATAAAATTATGTTATCCAATTTATGGGCTCATTATATTTTTTTTAATTTGCCGCTTTTTTCCAATGTCAACTGTTAGCCAGACTATAGCAATAACGGATATCCGGCAATTAAAGGAACCGGAAGCTAGTGTGTCACTGCCACGAAAGCTTTTTAAGATCTTACGAAGTAAAATAAGAGTGTAGATTAATACTAAGCTATCAAAGGGCGCATCTATGTATAGAAACATACTCGTAACATTACAATTACGATCACATAAAGCAGTATTATCGCCGTCTTACTTTTTTTTTTTATTGACAGTCGCGCTCTAGTAGTCAATGACTTCTGCAATAATTTATGCTTTAAGAGGGCCCTTCCCGGTTCGACTATCGTCAACGCGAGCATGGTTGAAAAGCTTTTTGTTTCATGCAGCGCCGCATGCCGCTAACGAGTGAGGGAGAACGCGATAACATTGAACGAAAAATAGTGTGCGGAAATTTCATAAAACTTGTTCTAGGAAATACGTGTTTTTCAGTAGTATTTACAAGTTTATGAAATATTTTTTTGTAATTTAGAATCTCCATTATATTTGCAAGGTTTCTATCATAACAAAATATTTACTTTCACAATTTATGAGTACATTATGAACGCCCAAAGTTCAGGTAATTTTTTTGCAAAAAAGCTGATTTTTGGAGTCTTATACTGAATTTATTTCTGAAAATTTTGAGATTTTGTTTCGATAGAAACCTAGATATAGTGCACGAGATACCTATTAGTTCAAAAGTTTCAAAGAAATATCGGTTACATAGCCATAATCACGTACGAGCTTTTGTATGGAAAGTAAGACGGGTTGGGCCCACTTAAGAGATTGTGGTAGCCAGAATAGAATAATCATCTTTCTGTGCAATTTGGATATTATTTAAATTAGTTTAAATCCGAGACGTGCTTCAAATTTAATCTTGTTTTAGTATTTTGTGAATTCATTTACTTCAATAAATGTCATAATTTGACATTTTGAGCTTTGAAAGTTTACTAAACCTATATTTTTTTTAAATTGCAATGACTGTAGTAATTGAGTTAAAAGATAACATATTAATACTTAAAAACTTTTGCAGATTTAGGCTCATTTTTAGTAAATACCAAGTTAGTTACAAAATGGCATATATTATTGTACATAGATTTATATGTTACTTAGAATCAAAACGTTTGGCTTAATGTAACCCGCAAAATTCGTGTCACCTTAATAATAATCTACACTCGACTTCTGTCGGCCATATTTTAGCTATAACCTAGATATTTGTAATTTAAGATTGTAAAAATTTATAGATTGGCAGTTTTTGAATTTTTTTCATTTAACACCAACCCGTAGTAATAAACGTGTAACTTTATTACAAATTCGTTTTTTTATTTTAAAACCTTACCACAGACTATTTTAATAACGTACTTACTAGTATATAGCGATATAGCTATACGGTATGGTTGGATGCCGCCGATAATATTGTGAACATTGTTGAAGAGTAATCGCCGCCTCTAAAGCTCCGTACTCACATACGGTTTTGCTCGATCGAGCTATCATGTCGAGTAAAAACCATGGCATGGGCTTTCGTCCACACATTCAGCATTAATCTATCGAGTGACGCGCACCGTTCAGTATTCACCGAACCGTTCGAGCCAAAACATGTCTGGTCAACAAAGGAGACGGTGGCTACATTTAGCAAGTCTCGCAGTTCGTAAATAAATTCTTCTATAACACCTTTGGAATAAACTCGTAAATACATTTTTTTTATTCTACAAGCGTTTTCACGACGATTAACAATGTCGGACTGACGCTCGACTCGCGCCACTCGCGGCCACGTACACACGCTTGAGTCAAGCTCGACGGCTCGCCTCGAGTAGGTGCGAAGGAAATTACTTTCATTTAATTCCATCGAGCCGGCTCGGTGCGAGCCTTCGAGCTGTGAGTTTTGCGGTCCACACGTTGATTTTTACTCGACTTCGAGTAAAACTATCGTGTAATACCGTATGTGAGTACTGACCTTAACAGAGTTCACAACCTAAAGGCAGCTATCGTACCAGGGTCGTAAAATTATCGTATATGGGTGAAAATTGTCGTATCCATCAGAATAATGACTAATTCAAATTCGTAAGACAGAAACGTGTCAATAGATGGCGCTGATAATAAAAAAATCAACCCCCCCTTAGAAACGTCTTTGCTCACCTGCGACAGTATTCAAATCTCATATTAATGATTTAATGACTGTAGTTAGTTCAGCTCGACGCCCCCCCCCCCCCCCCCCCCTAGGAAAACCTAGGTGTCTTTTTGACACGTCACTAGATGGCGTTAAGTCTAGTATTTTTTGTATTTTGTCAAATTCCTAGATTTTTAATGATAATATGAACTTTATTGCTACAAGTACATAATACTAAATTGTAAACCGACAAAAGACAAGAAAAGGTTTTTCCTTTAATATAGAACAAAAAACAATGTTTTATACATGACTATATGGCGACAGTGTTAAAATATATATATATAAAAAAATATTAAAAAACGCGGAATATAGAATAATCGACATCTAGTAATTTCCGGTGATCTCTTATCTTCATATCCATATATTAAAATGCATATTACCACGATACTGAGGAAATATGGAATAATTTAATAATATAAATATTATATTAAAACACAATCCTTTTTATATTATTTATTCATGCATAATAATTATAAACTAGTATGTACATTTATAAGTTGTCAATGGTCTGTTTTTTTTTTAATTTGACACTTCTAAAGTCAATCTGTCAAATGTAAAAAAACTTGTTGAAAGACCGTACTATAGAAAAATGGAATATTACAAAATATACTCAGTAATATCTACTTACACTTGGACAGTGTTAAGCAATACAGTGTCAACCCACAAAATGATAAAAATGTAAATTTTGATACCAATCGCTTCCTTATGAGCTGGAGTACATATTTCAAAAGAGATATATATCATTTAAATCGTTTTAATAGCAACAATATTGAAAAAACTAGTGGGAATGAAACCCTAACATGCTTAGAATATTTAACAATAATGCACTAAATTCTATTACTTTGATTGCTACCAAGAAAAACAATATACATTTAGTGTAATAATAATTATTACAACAAAATCTATTATTCATGTTATTTTTTAAAAGAAATTTAATAAAAACTTCATACTCAATTTTCTCAAAATGGCAACCTTGTGGGTTGACACTGTATTGCGTAACAGCGACCATTTAATATTCACTTCGAATAAAATCAATACATATGTCTTTATAATATTATATGTATGTTATTGGAGATCTGGCGCAGCACAAGCCGAAGACGAAAGCAATATATTATGGATATTTTAAATACTATTCGATAACAAATATGTGTGCGTAACAAACTCCGAAAAGACGACATTTGAGTTTGGGGCCTCAAATAATGTTGGGGCCTCAAATAATTTCGGGGCCCCAAAGACAATAATAATTTTCTTAAAAAATAGTATCGATTTTGATGTGGATAAATAACAAAAAAATGTTAGTCGAGTATGAGAAAGGCGAAAATGTTAAGGCAATAATGTTGAGTAAGAGAAATCACACCAAAATATCGATCAAAAATGTTTATATCAGTTTTATTTACAACAAAATACCGTTTTAGTTATTTTTTAATCACAATTCAATTTATACTGTATAAAAAAACCACATCAACGGACATAATACACGATAACAATAATCCTTATACAAACAAAAGGGGGCCCCAAGACTGAAAAATGTTGAGGCTACATTTCAACACCATTCTTTATCCAGCAATACGCAAGCCAGCAAATATAAGTGTCCAAATGAATACCGCAGTTCATTATGTATTTCTGTTTTGGGGCCCCATAAATACACCAATTATAATGACTTGCTTACACAAATTAAAAAAGTACAGAAGGGAATTTCAACGTGAATTTAGAGGAATTAATGATACATTATTTTATTATGCTAATATTATAAAGAGGAAATATTTTTTACTTTGTTTGTTACGATTTAACCCAAAAACTACTGAACCAATTTTAAAAATTCTTTCACCAATAGAAAGTTACATTATCAGCGAGTAACAGGCTTTTTTGTGTATAGTACATCTACATTGCACCCGTGTGAAGCCTGGGCGTGTCACTAGTGTTATATTATGATACATTATCATTAACATGATAGTAGGGTTGCCACTCAAAGTTAACGCCATCTAATATCGAAGATAAACGATACACAATATTATAGGCACCATATTTAAACACTTAAAGCCACTTGAATACCACCAAAATAAACAAGAGAAATTCCCTACTACACTATGTTACAAAACGCACTATCGTAAAGGCCGCGCACGCACTCGCCACGCATTTAATTTCAACTCATGTTACCTAAACCTCACATTTCCCCCACAATAACGTTACTTTTTCGACGCCAAGATCTTATACAACAAAAAAATCTACTAAAATGAAACGGAGACTATTTCAGACCTTACAAAAATCCCCCCTCCCCACTATTTAACATGCCGTTAACATTCCCCCCTCTAATAAAAATGAGGTTAACATTACCCCCACTATTTATAATGCCGTTAACATTACCCCCATTTTTTTCCCTACCCTTCACTTTTCTACGCGGTTAATATTGCGCCCCATTATTCAGCATGAGGTTAACATTGCCCCCCACTATTCAGCATGAGGTCAACGTTGCCCCCACTATTTAAAATGCCGTTAACACTGCCCCCATTTTTTACATGCAGTTTAACGTTTACCCCTCCCTGCTATAGACAGTTAATATTTCCCCCATTCTTCAGCATGAGGTTAACATTCCCCCCACTATTTAAAATGCCGTTAACACTACCCCCAACATTTTTACATACGTTAACGTCTACTTCTCAATTTCATACGCGTTTAACATTGTGCCCCCCACATTATTCAGCATGAGGTAAACATGGCCCCCATTATTCAGCATGAGGTTACCGCCGCCCCCACTATAACACCTCGGTGACCTCGTACACCTCCTCGTACAACACCTCGGGCTCCTCTACCTCCTGCTCGTACAGTAAGATCTCGTCCTGCTCTTCCTTCACCTCGTGGTAGTACTCTTCTCCGTCGTATATCGGCACCTGAACCTGGGTGACAAAATAGTTGTCGAATTCAAATTCAAAATCATTTATTCATTTAGGTAACACAATGTACACTTATAAACGTCAATAATACAAAATACATACTAAATGCTTCTAATTTTACATTTACTGCCAGTTCTCAAATCAAGGGCGTAGAGCGGACGAGAAGAACTGGCAATAAATTCTCCGCAACTCTTTTTAATCGCCGAGTTTTTTATTTTACAAAATATTTGTAAGGCGCTGCAACCATTACACCATGTTCCACATGACATCTTTAAGTAATTAACTATAATAATTAAAAACTATATAGATCGTGGATTCGAATCCCACTGGGATGTTTATAATTTTCTGTAAGCATGTCGTCCTCACGTCTAGTAACTTCGGGCATTGAACGGGTGGGACGAATATCGAAATTCCGACCATAATATTATCATTATTATCGTGGTTCGTTACCACCGGTCATAGATTGAAAAACTATGAAGTGCATATATTGCGCGTTTTTTGTTTCAGTCTATGGATTTCCGAATGCTCGAAGTAAATAGTAGGTCGACAGCGCATCATTGACTGAAGTATCACCATCAAGTGAATCTCATGCTCGTCTGTCGATATCTGACATAAAAAAATGATTAAAACTGTATTAAGATTGCGTAAACGTAAGTGCTATAAAGCAAACTGATAGGTTTACGTTTAAGAGCCCGATATTTACTCGGATGGGGCCCCTAATAATTATTTCATGTACACTGAAAACGCAATTAGAACCAGGCAAAATATATTGTTAGCAATTAGAAACACGCAAAAAGTTTGGGGCCCCGTCTACAAATTTGGGGCCCCATCTATAAATTTGGGTCCCATACTCATTTGTGAATTTCGTGCGCAATTAGATTCACGCATTAAGTTTGGGGGAATAAATTTGGGGCCCGGTCTACTCACCTCCTCGTATATCTCCTGGGCGTCCGCGTCCTCCGCGTAGATGGTCCCGTCCTCGAACACCTCCATCTCGGTCTTGATCGCCTCCGGCTGGTACACGGACGCCGATTCGATTTTCACTGCAACGTCCATTCCTGTTGTTGATATGTCACTTTACTCCCAAACGGATGGACAGATTTTGATGAAATTCATGTTGGTTGTGAGACAGTTTAATCGGAACAGGTCTTTGGTATACAGTAGACACTCACTAATCCGGCACTATTAAAAATAAGAGCGTGCCGGATTATTGGAATGTTCGGATTACTGGATGATATGTATGTAATTAGTAATTAGTTCATTGTGAGATATGTTAGTTATAAAAACGTGTAGGAACATAAAAACGTATTTCCTTTATGAATGGCTTTATTTTATTTATTATGAATTTTTAAATACAATCCAGTAATCCGAACATTCCAATAATCCGGCCCGCTCTGGTTTTTAATAGTGCCGGATAATTACATAGTTTCAAAATAATCCTTAATTAGGGACTGTTTTTGTGCATCACTGTACGTGGGGGCGGAGGGTGCCGGATTATTGGACGTATCGGTCTACTGAACTGCCGGATTAGTGAGATTCTACTGTTTGTGGAATTAGATTATAGAATCTTCTGGATATATCTATCTATAAGGCTGGCCTTAAGCTGAGTTTTTTTTTAATATAGACCAAGAATTCTAAGTACCAGGACATCAGAAATATGTAACAAGTGTTCTATAAATGTATACTGGTTAATAATTATTAAAGAATACACTAGTGTTATTAGTGAGCGATGATCAGTGATATGATAACGGACACAGAAATATGTCTGCCCCATGCCCCCCACTAGGGGACTCAGGAATTCTAAGAAGTACCAGGACATCAGAAATATGTAACAAGTATTCTTTTAGTCTTTACTGTTTATTACTTACTAAAAAATACTAAGAAAATAATTCGAAGAAGTACCAGGACATCCGAAATAGACCAGTAAAAAGAGGCTAAGTGGGGAATTTTTCTGTAGGATCTGAAAAATTGGCCGTAGGTTAAGTCACAAGCACTGAATCGAATGGTCTAAGGAACCTGAGGCATCATCCACCGAGAACTTTGCATAAAATGCAGTTGCAGTTTGCACATGTGTTTTATTCAAAACTTAGGCGTTCAATCGAAAAAGTTTAAAAACACAAGTTGTAGAGAATTAAAAAATACAAAATAATATATTTAATAAAAATATATGGGAACAAATATTCTATCAATGTATACTGGTTAATAATTACTAAAGAATCGTTAGCGATGACAGAAATATATCTGCCCCACGCCCCACTAGGGGACATGAGACAATGACATGAGTTTTCATCGAACATGCTTATAATTTTTTTATTTTATTTTAGCCGAGACTCGAACCCCAAACGGGGCTAAATATAACCCACAACCAATTCACCATTGACCTACGGCGACATATTTATATGGAAACCGCTATAAAGATTAAAATGGAAATTTGGATAAGTCATTAATAAAACCTTATTAACAACTAGCAACGCGTCCCGGCTTCACACGGGTGCAATGTAGATGTACTATACACAAACATAGCCTATTTTACTCGCTGATAATGTAGCATTCTATTGGTGAAAGAATTTTCAAAATCGGTCCAGTAGTTTTTAAGTTTATTCGTAACATACAAAAATACAAATCTTTCCTCTTGATAATATTAGTGTCATTAAAGCAAAAGTATACCATTTAAGGCGTTAAACTCACTTTTCCTCGCAGCTTCTTTCAACTTTCGGTTCTTGCTTTTGTACGGGGCTGGCATTTTGAGATGAACCGTCTTGACGTGTAGTTTCATAGAGTTTGATTGAGTGAATGTCTTGCCGCATTGCGGGCAGCCGTAGGGCTTGATGCCAGTGTGTACCTGTGATTAATGGCCATTAATTGTCATTAATTTTCATTAATCGTCATTAAAAGTCCTTAAATCATAAGGGGTCATCAAAGTTAAGTCATTAATAATCGCTAACCGTCATTAATTAAGTCGATAATAGTCATTAATTATAATAAATGGTAAAAGAAAGTAATATGGTTGATTGTTAGTGAAATATCAACTAGTTTGTAAGTTTCTAGTAGTTTATTATGGTCATTAATAGTAATTTATTTTATAAAGCAAAATATAAAGACGAAAAAGTAAAAAATACCATTTTGAAATATATAAGAATATTGGTTTTAAATTAGTTTGAGGAAAGTGTAAATAACGCAGGACGATTTTATCCTTTACATATTTTCTTGAATTTAACCTGTGTCAATGCGGTCTTATACACATTTATTTGATTTTACCCATGTTAATGCGGCCTCATACGCAGTTTCTTGCTTTGACATAAGTGCCAATGCGGCCGTATACACGTTTATTTGACTTTACATTTGTTATGGTGGCCTCATACGCATTTTCTTGACTTTAACTTATGGCAGTGCGGCCTTATACACATTTTCTTGACAACCTTTTTCAATGCGTCCTTATACACATTTGCTTGACTTAACCTATGTCAATGCGGCCTTTAGATTTGTTAATGTGGTCTCATACGCATTTGCTTGAATTTAATTTATGGTATTGCGGCCTTATACACATTTTCTTGACTACCTATTTCGATGCGGTCTTATACGCATTTTTTTTTACTTTAACCTATTTCAATGCGGTATTATACACATTTATTTGACCTTTACCTATTTTAATATGGCGAAATATGGCGAGGGGGTCGATGGCTGGCCATGCGTCATACTCGTGAACGGGTGCTACTTGTGGTGACTGGTCGAACTTGAATTCGTGTATGCGGTGATATTAGTTATTTCGTCTATGTATTTGCGTGTTGTTCCCACGAGAATGTAAGTGAGTGCTCCTACTTCACCATACATTCTGCTGATAGAGGACAAATCTTTGTTTTTATTTATTTTTATTTTTTTCGTTTATATATACTCGTATATTTTTTCGATTATTATAGTTAATTACTTAAAGATGTCATGTGGAACATGGTGTAATGGTTGCAGCTCCTTACAAAACATTTGTAAAACAAAAACTTGGCGATTAAAAAAGAGTGGCGGCGAGTTTCTTGCCAGTTCTTCTCGTCCGCTCTACGCCCTTGATTTGTGAACTGGCAGTAAATGTAAAACTAGAAGCATTTAATATGTATTTTTTATTGACGTTCATAAGTGTACATTGTGTTACCTAAATGAATAAATGATTTTTGAATTTTGAATTTTGAATTTTAATGCGGCATTATACACATATTTTTAACTTTAACCTTATCGTTAGGTAAGAACAACGAATACTCACTCTATCGTGTCGAAGTAGCGCTGCCTTGTTGCTGAATGCCTTAGGACAGTGCGGACATTGGTAGGGGCGCTCGCCGGTGTGCGTGCGAACGTGGATCTAGGAAAAACAAATATTACCACCTTAATAACACCCCCAAAACCCCAAAACCTGCGTTACCCTTACAAAAAATGAACGATGGATATTTAATGGCTGAATTTTTTTGTTTGTTATTGAGTTATGAGCAAGCGTTTGGCCGCTGTTTCACGTGTTGGAGAACGTTAACGCAGCCTAAGCAGGAACACGCTTGCTCATTAGAAACCTATGGACATTTGCCATAAAAACAGTAAAGTCTTGAAAACGTGATTTTTTTTTCAATTTGACTTCATTATGACTTCAAAACTACAACTACATATATTATGTACAAGCTTAAACTAAAAAGTAAAAAATAATATTTTAATTACTTCAAAGCATTATTTATTACAGTTGAAGTCAAAAATCGATAAAGAATCATCCAAATCCATCCATAACTTGCGGAGTTATCGCGTAACAAACATACAATGAAATAAACAACATACAGACGAATTGAGAACCTCCTCTTTTTTTTGAAGTCTGTTAAAAAAGTCACCTACCTGTAGGAACAGAGGCATGGTGAAAGCTTTTGGACACAAAGAGCATTGGTAGGGTCGCTCGCCCGTGTGCACGCGCTGGTGGTAGCGCAGCGCCGCATTTGTCTGGAAAAAATAATGTACATTTACCAAAATTTAATCTGGTTACTATGGTCTTTTATTACCGCGAGTATCACACATTTAAATAAAATACTGTATATCGGATTAAAACGCGATTTATTATTTATATTGTTAACATTATTTATCCCGACGTTTCGGATGCTCTCCAGCAACCGTGGTCGCGGGGAGACAGAAAGATGACAGTTGTCTGATTTTAGAAATGTCACAAAGTTGCCATATTAACGCCATCTATTGCTACGGAGTTGATATTTACTGTAATTTTCTATATTATGACAATATTGACTAACGGTGTCCTCTTGTTTTTAGTATGTTTGATTTGGGGTTTTAGATAATTAATTATTGGATCTCAAACCATCTTCTCTATTGAATGAGGATGATTTTGTCGCGGTTGTCATGCTAGGACGGCAGCATTTGCTGGGTCTCAAATATGTGACCAACTGTGACAAGGACCCTTCCTTACCCCGGGAAGGGTTAAAAAATCAGGAAACTGGTGTGACGTACTTTATGGATGACCCCTTAGGGATAAAAATATGTTTCGTACTATAATATTATTCTATAATATATAGTACAATTTACTGAAATATAGTACACTAGCTATCCGCCCCGGCATCGCACGGGTGCAATGTAGTAGTTTTCGAGTTTATTCATAACATACAAAAATCCAAAAATACAAATCTTTCCTCTTTATAATATTAGTATAGATATAGATTACTATATATGGACGCTGTTAAGCAATACTGTGTTGACACGGTTGCCATTTTGAGAAAATTTGAGTTTGAATTTGGTTTAATTAAAATAAAAATAAAAGAAGTAATAGATTTTTTTTGTGATTATTATTTTTACACTAAATGTATATCGCTTTTCTTGCTAGCAATATTCAAATATTCAAAGCATGTTAGGGTTTTGTGCCCACTAGTTTTTTTTAATATTTCTGCTATTAAAACGATTTAAATGATATATATATCTTTTGAAATATGTACTCCAGCTCATAAGGAAGCGATTGGTATCAAAATTTAAATTTTTATCATTTTTTGGCTTGACACTGTATTGCTTAACATCGTTCATATTATAGTTCGAGTGGCAACCCTACTTATACTATCTGATAAGATTTGCGAATGCATAATGTATTGGGCGCGCGTCGAATAACATCCGTTCTGGAATATATTGAAATCATTCGAATTTGAATCGAAGGCCATACATATAATAAAACTGTAGAGGTTAAATTTCTGTACATAGAAAAAAAATGCTCAAAACCGAGTCAGGGGGATGTAAGAAGAGAAATAGAACAAACCCAGATTTTTTTTTAATTTTTTTGTTTCTCTGTTTGTACGGGCTAATCTCCGAAGATACTGAACCGATTTTTATGCAATTATATATAATAAAATTGCACAAATGTATTAAGCAAAGGCTGGGGCAACATATAGGCTTTATTTCATCGAAATCGGTTGGCGGAAAGAAAAGTTATCACCATTTAAAGATTATTTTAAAGGCACCATATCAATAAATTGCAATGCAAACTGACTCGCGTCGAAATTTTTTTAAATTATGAGATGTCAATAACAGTTTGATATGAATATGTAATAGTGTTATTATTTCGCCACATTCAATATGTATTCGTGGAATAGTGGAAGAAGCCTTTCTCAAAGATGAAGCCCACGCGAACGAAGTCGCTGGCATCAGCTAGTCTCTAAATATTAAACAAAGTCCCTATACAGGTTTTTTCCAAGTGTTCGTGTAAGGCCAATTCCGAAACAAAAGAGTTTCGACGGACTCGTTGGCGCGTTCGGTAGAACCCATCCAGGTTTTTCGTGGGTTCGAATCCCATCGGGACCACGTTTATAATCTTCTGTAAGCACGTTTTCTCCACTTTCCACGTATGGTTACTTCGGGCATTGAACGGGTGGGAGGACTATCGAAATTCCGACCGGCTAACGAACCACCGATCATAGATCGAAAAACCGTGAAGTGCATTGCGCGTTTCGGTTTCAGTCTATGGATTTCCGAATGCTCGAAGTAAAAAGCAGGTCGATAGCTCATCATAGACTGATGTTCTGTGGCTGAGGTATCACCTACCATCAAGTGAACCTCATGCTCGTCTGTCGATATCTAACATAAAAAAAACATAGGTCGACAGCGCATCATTGACTGATGTTCTGTGACGGAGGTATCACATACCATCAAGTGAACCTCATGCTCGTCTGTCGATATCTAACATAAAAACATAGGTCGACAGCGCATCATTGACTGATGTTCTGTGACTGAGGTATCACATACCATCAAGTGAACCTCATGCTAGTCTGTCGATATCTAACATAAAAAACATAGGTCGACAGCGCATCACTGACTGATGTTCTGTGGCTGGAGTAACCTACCATCAAGTGAACCTCACGCTCGTCTGACAACACCTCAATCTCTTTCTCTCGCTCAACACTCACCGCGTAGAGTTTCCCGCACACTTCACACACGTGCTTCTTCATGTTGTAGAATTTCTTCTTCTCCCTGATCTCCTCCTGTGTCCTGGGCTCTCGCCTCACCCTCGGCTGCGGCAGCTCGTGGACACGCTGATGCAGCAGGCATGCCCGCTCCGACGTGAACACCCTCTCGCACTGCGATGTGAAACTCTTCTTTAAATTCTAATCATTTATTCATTTAGGTAACACAATGTACACTTATGAACGTCAATAAAAAATACATATTAAATGCTTCTAATTTTACATTTACCGCCAGTTCTCAAATCAAGGGAAGGGAAGAAGGGAAGAACGGACGAGAAGAACTGGCAATAAACTCGCCGCCACTCTTTTTAATCGCCAAGTTTGTTGTTTTACAAAATGTTTGTAAGGAGCTGCAACCATTACACCACTTGAAGTAATTAAATATAATAATAAAAATAAATGAATAAAATTCGTTTGTCCTCTACCAGTAGGCATGGTGAAAAAGGAGCACGCACTTATTTTATCGTGTGAACAAAACGCAAACACATAGTCGAAATAACTAATATCACCGCATACATGAATTCAGTCACCACAAGTAGCACCCGTTCACGAGCATGACGCATGGCCAGCCATCGGCCCCCTCGCCATATTTTAGGGAGGGACAACCCGACGCATGGACGCCGCTACAAGCAACATAATCTACCCAGCGATATGTCCTACATCATCCACCTTACGCTCCGCCGTCCTCATGTTTATAATTTTCTATAAGCATACCTCCTAACTTCGGGCATTGATCGGGTGGGAGAAACATTGATATCCCGACCGGGTAAAGAACCACCGTTCTTAGATGGAAAAACCGTTAAGTGCTCGATGCGCGTTTCGGTTTCAGTCTATGGATTTCCGAATGCTCGAAAAAGTAGGTCAACAGCGCATCATCTACCATCAAGTGAACCTCATGGTCGTTTTTCGGTATCTGACATTCGTCTACAGCTAGTTGAGAACAATATTTTTAGTATGTTAGACTTATTTTCTTTCTTATTATTTGGATTTTTCCTGAGTAATTTCGTCCAAGTTTTATATATGTACAAAAATTATTTATATCATTTTTTTCGTTTATTCCAAAATTTAAATGACTTTTCTGTAAATGGCAGTTATTCCTTTTTGGATGTTAGCCATCGAAATGCGAACTGTATCACAAGTTATTTGGGTCTGTTTAAATATTAATATTTGTAAATGAAGTCTGAATATAATGTTGTTTTTCAGCTTCATCGACGTGACCTAAGAGTTGAGTTTATAATACATACATATTATTATTAGCTGACCCGGCAAACATTGATTTGTCATGTAAATAATTTCTAAAAAGCAGGGGTTGGTGATAAAAAAGGTTGAACAACCCTGATCACTTAGGAGTATGAAAAATAGATAGTAGCCGATTCTCAGACCTACTGAATACGCATATAAAATTTGGTAAAAATAGGTAAAGCTTTTTCGGAGGAGTACGGTAACTAACATTGTGACATGGAAATTTTATATATTAGATGTACAATGTATATGTGATCCCACTAAAATTATAAATGTGAAAGTTTCTGAGATGTGTGTTACTCTTTCACACAAACACTACTGAACGGATTTTGACGAAACTTTACAGTATTATTATTCATACGTCATGTAAACATATAGGATATGATTCATAATGATATTTGATATGTTACCCTTCCGGAGTGAAACATTTTCTTTTAAATCTTGTTCCCCCAGGATTTGAACCCAGGACCTCTAGTGCTAAACTCTTACCGCTGAGCCATGGAGGAAGGGGACAATCTGAACCGGTGACTGTTTTAAAATGTGACAAATCAAAAGATATAAGTTTACTTGAATAAAGTTATATATGAATAAGATTTATATTTTAATATTAATTAGGATTTCAACCCATTTTTTCAGGCAAGAGTTTGGCTGAAAAGGAAGCCAATTATAGTCAACCAAACTTTATATCAAACAGTAATTAAAGTCTTATTTTTAAAGCAATAAGTACTATACTATTACATCCATCAGCTAGAAGTACACATCGCTCAGCTTTGTATGAATAACTGCAAAACTTTTTTTTTTTATTTCTAGCTGTAAACGCCTTGCAATCTAATAAGTATATAGTCCTTAATTTTTGTATATAAAACACATATTCATATAAGCATAATATAGTAGTGAGAAAAAATTATATTCCATTGGTTGATTTTTGACTCATACATACATACATACATATACATCACGCCTCTTTCCCAGGTCAAAAGTACTCGTAACCGTCGAGTGTGTATGATAGCATTGATGAAAGTAGAAGAAGCGAAAGTGGTATGTAAGGATCGGAGCATATGGAATTCCGTGATCTCTGCCTACCCCAATGGGAAAGAGGCGTGATTTTTGACTCTATTCTTAT
Organism: Anthocharis cardamines; assembly: GCA_905404175.1. Lineage (NCBI taxonomy): Eukaryota > Metazoa > Arthropoda > Insecta > Lepidoptera > Pieridae > Anthocharis > Anthocharis cardamines. Next base: position 389,844 of record FR989978.1, on the reverse strand, counting down.
AAAACAACCATAACAATGCTATTGATTGATATGATTTATACATTCAATACTCATATATAATTTATATATAAAAAGATGTGAGAGCAATTATTTTGTTTAATTTTTAAACAGCTCTCCGGTAAAATGACCTATTTTGGATTGTGTGTTATTCATGAAAAGCAGCGACAAATGTTTTGTTGTCTTTTATTAACGCGAGTATCACACATTTAAATAAAATACTGTATACCGGATTAAAACGCAAATATCAGACAACTGTCATCTTTCTGTATCCCCGCGACCACGGTTGCTGAAAAGCATCCGAAACGTCAGGATAAATAATTTAAACAATATAAATAATAAATCATGTTTTAATCCGGGATACAGTATTTTATTTAAAAATGTTTTGTTGTTTGTTTGTGCTGATGGCTAAATATATCAGCAGTCTACATCAATTCAAAAGCCAAGAAACAAACAAGAAATTAAGGTAAACCAGTTTCCCTAATAACAAAATATTAATTATCTCAAGTCAGTTGCAATAAGGGTTATAATGGTAGACTAGAACTATTGTCTTGTTGTGTTTGCAATGTAGGTACCCCAATAACATCAGATATTTTGCCTCTAACTATCTAATTACTATTAATATTTGATAAGTCAGTAAATATAAATATTATACATTTTAAACAGCTTTTGAACAGTTTTACAATTTGTTATTGTTTTTTTTTCATAATATGATATTGTTGTGATGTATTAAACGCTTTTAATTTTGAGTAATATAACTTTCTCAATTGTTCTAGAGCACTGCTAAACTGCATTTTAAAAAATATTCTTTTAAAGAATACAACTTTTAGTTTGCATTGAAAACCATAACAATCTTACGATAAGATTTTGAGGTTATCCCGCCTTTATGACATATTATGATAACGTAATAAAATAATCATTATAAATTATTATTACGTAGTTGCACTCTTTGTTTGATGGTTTTAGGAATGTTTTAATTAGCAAATGGAATAATTAAGAGCTGCATTATTATGAACAGATGCTTGTTGATGATTTATTATAAAATATCTAACTTACCGTGGCACATTTGTATTCATTTGTTTCGATTTTGTCACGATTGTGATCGGTCTCCAAATGTTCCTTTAATTCGTCTTCTGTTGGAAAAGTTTCTCCGCATTCACAGATAATATAGTGAATGCTAACGAAGGAACAATAAAATGTGTTATTGCTGCTCATAGCGGACGCCACAGATTACTTGACTTTGGTTATCTGAACGAATATTTTTAATAGTTTTCTATGCTAAGCCGCCATCACAGACTAATAAGCGAAATGGCCGCCATGACAGATATCTGTGATTCTGTGGTGGCGTCGCGTCGCGTTGGTATTTCCGGTTAGTTTAGGAATCGATTTTAAAGTGAACCGTGAATGATGTATTATTATTTATAATAATTATTATTTGTAGATTTATTTTTGAAATCTTCTTCTGAGTGAAACTGAGAATGATCTCTTTTTCCTATAGCTTAAAAATATTTTTTTTCTTTCAGTAAAAAAAAATTAAAGTTAAAAATACACATAAATAAATTTATATTAATGTATAGTTATAGTTACTTGTCCAAGGAAGTAAAGGCATTGTTTGCTAAAATTAAAAAAAAACTTTTGTTCTTGTATTTTGTGAAGTTGATATAAAATCGAATATTAAAATAATCGATGAAATTAACAATCGAACTGGTAGTAATAATTCAAAATTAATATTTTTTACGTATGTATAAATAAAAAACGCTCATCATTTCTCATTAGATAAGCAATTATTTTTATTTTTAACTACCTGGTACATAATTAGAAAATGAAAGTTCCGGAAATGATAAAACTTGTAAATATGATTGCCATACTAGAAAAAGATACCCCCAAATAGTAAGTACTTTAAACCAATGGCATTGCATAAATCAATGATAATGGCTCACGTTGGATATCTCAAATAATTTGCCACTATCATAATAATATTTTGTGATTGTTTTTTAAACATATTATATGTATGTATATCAATTTTACTGCGATAGAATAAAATTACTCAAAAATTCTAAGTAGAGAAAACTAATTGAATATGCTACTATTACTAAAAGAATATGAGAAAGTGCATTTTTTTATTAATAAGTTGATTTCGTCGATTTTGTTAATACGAAATCGTCTTTTCAATTTTTTTATCTATAAAACTATCTAAAACTAATGTTTTATTTATAATCGAAACATTATAAAACATACAATATAATCGATATATAAATTACTATAGGATTTAATAAACAATAGATTTTGAATAAAACGAGGTAACTAAAAGAAAGCTTTTTAATAACATTATTTTAACTTTAAATTAGTAACATACATTACGAATCTTATAAGTTTTATAATACTACTATTACGGTGAATTAAAAAAACTTTGTCAAAATATAAAAAATACATGACAGTTCGCTCGTTTTAATACAATTTTGATAGTAAAATTAATATCACACAAAATAAAAAGATTCTACATATTATCTTAAACCTAGAGAATTACTTTTTTAATGGCAACATTGAAAATAAAATTAAATACATTGTAAATGAAAATAAATGTCTCATAAATCGTAAATTATCTTACTAAAAAGTAAATTATTTGCTCAAATCAAATTTAAAAAACAAACAACTTTGCTAGAACAAAAATGGCAGGCGTTAAAAATTAAATTGATACGAATATATTTAATTATTACAAAATACAAGTGAAAATAATCAAATAGATACTTCGATCAACAATATACTAGATATCGGGTCGACGCAAAAAATCCGTGCCGGTAAATATCGGCTCACTTGAAATGTGAGAGTCTATTTTGTTTAGTTCTCTTAAAGCACGGCCAATATTAAGACGTTTCACAATGACGCAGTTTGTCTTCAAAAATTGCGAAAATAATTCCCGAAAAAACTATTTTACGGACAGAGTCTTATTTTTGGTTAGTACATATAAAATAAGATATTTTTATTTTATATTTTAAGCTTTTAAACTAACAAATAATTCAAAATTTGAACAAAATTATCTGTTTTAAATCAACGCTACAAATGTTTGGCCAAGGTTGGCCAACACATGCGCAAACTATTGTGTAACAGAATAGTGGATGCATGGAGTAGATTTGTACTGAAATAATCCTTACTATCTTAGGATAAGCATCCTTAGTAATATTATAAATGCGAAAGTGATATTTTTGTTTGTTACGCTTTCACGCTAAAATGGAAAAGAAAACATTCCAATCTGTATGTTCATTTTGCGGATATTATTATTTAACATACTGTTACGGAGACAGGCTGAAGAAAGTTCGAGAAACATTTCTGGTATATTTCAGTCACTTAGAGACGTTTTCAGCAAGCTGACATACGATTTCAGGCCGTTTTAAGGCAGTATCTATCAAATAGCAAAAGTTCGGAAAGCGATACCAAGCGATCAACTTCTGCGATTTACGAGAGATCCGAGTGCGATAGTTCAAGAGCCAGAAGAGTATAAGAGTCAGTGTTTTGTGCGCAGTGTAATTGTAGTTTTTTGTTTTAGTTTCGTTTTTCTCTAATTGTAGTAGTGTAATTTTTAATTAATTCATTATTTTATTTATTTTCTTTTGTGTTGTTTTTATAAATAAATCCTCAGTGTATAAGAGCGGCGTTTATTAATCCCCAACCATTATAGCTCGTAACAATACGAATGACAATTTATATAAAACATTATATTATTGTTTATCAAATATATTATAGTTTACGTTTCATGTTGATATATTATTTTGTACCCTATTAGATACATGATAATTTACACATTGGTGTTTCATAAACTATACTAATAATACCAAAGTCTTCGAAGTTAGTCAAGTGTGTATGTATAATACATAGATATGTATATATATTTTGGTAACAAATAAAATCATATTTCTACTTCACTCTTTTCTTTGTTCCCATTGAGCAGTGTCATTTTTTCAAAATTTGACAAGGGGCGTGGTTTAAATAACAGGTTACTTTTTTCGTGAATTTTGTATGCGACCTGAAGTCTATTTAATACTATGTCAATGAATAGATAGTAAGATATATTATCGGCGCATTCTAATTGCTTGCATGTTCGAATCATACTGGGATGCCATCATTAAAATTTTCTTTAAACACATTTCCCCTATCGAAATTCCAACAGGGAAACGAGCTATAGAGATGTTAAAACCGTAAAAGCATTTTGCACGTTTCAAAACTCAAACTTTTATCGATTGATTATCTTTACTGATGGTCGCAAGCTAAAACGTAAATAGGCGGAGGTGACAGCAGGTAGACCGGCGTATCTGAAACATAGATTTCTTTATACAATATAAGTATTGACGTCGGCATAAATAATAATTAATATTTAAAAGTGATTCTGTGGAGGAAGTAAGGTTCTTCCTCCAACCTTAAGAGAGAATCCTCGACAAGTCGAACCTCTTAGATATCATTTTTTTACTGGACTGACAAATACTTTCTTGCTCCTTAGCAAGAAAGTATTTGTAAAGCCCTTGCCTTCGAATAAAATACTTCGACTTCCGAGAGGAGGGAAAAGCCAAAGTTACTCGTATGTGGAATTTGCGATTTGCAAGGAATTGAGATTAATATACTTTTATTTTCTAGGCGTGTTGAGTTGGTTTGGGCATGTTAGGAAGATGGAATAAAATAGGGGAAGGAAAAATATTTATGAATCTGGTGTCGCTTGGAGCGACATAATAACTGAACAACAAAGATATTCATAAAAAATAAACATCAAATCAAAGATAAAATATTAGAATGTTTTTTTTATATCAGATATCGACAGACGAGCATGAATTTCAATTGATGGTAGGTGATACCCCAGCCACAGAACATCAGTCAATGATGCGCTGTCAACCTACTTTTTACTTCGAGCATTCGGAAATAGACTGAAACCGAAACGCGCAATATGCACTTCACGGTTTTCCATCTATGTAAAAGAAACAAGGTAATAAGGATCATAATAACAAAAACAAAATAAAAGTGTCAAGATATAGGTATTAATTCAAAAAAATACTCATAATACATACCACCATTGCCATCCGCTTTCAAATTGTCCATTGATGTACTGTGCTCAGCACTCGTGTTACTAAAACAATTAATAAACTGTCAGAACAATGTTATCATTAAAATTATTTAAATATAGTAAAACTTACCTCTTTTCGTTCGAATTAATGTTATTCAATGATTTAGATAACTGGCAACTCTGGACAGCAAAATTTTGCAAATCAGCTAACGAGCAAGCCTGCCTCAGTCGCGCAACTAGTTTGTGCTGGATCATCATGTTATTACATTTCAAATTTGATTTACAGCATCCATTCTTGTTTTCGGTATTAATACTCGGTATATTGTTCCTTTTATCACAACAGCAGTTTGGCGTATGGCTATTAAGACTTTCCCGCGATTTTTGACTTTGACAGTTAATTTCACCATCATTATGTTTTTGACTTTGACAGCTAATTTCATTATCATTAGGTTTTTGACAGCTAGCTTCAACTAAATTACAATGGTTATGACATTGACAGGTGTTACGAGCGTTGAAATTTTCTACTAAATTGGAAGTTTTTGGTTTACAATCGGTGCGTAGCGACCGTCTTATATTTGGGTCGGAAGAATACTTTGTAGCATGCAGTCTACTTCTGCTCATCATTGATAACTGATACTGTCCTTTACGACTCGGCGAGGGAGATACGTTCGGAGATCTATTCGGCGAATTGAAAGCAGAAACGGTTTGATTTTTCTTCATAGACTCCTTTATTTCATATTCAATGGCTATCGCTTCGAAAACCTGTAACATATTACATAATGGATTTTTGAAAAAATTACAAAAAAAAGTTAAAAAAAACTGAAAAGTTCTCAGCGGAAAGCCTTTCTTAATACTTACTTGTTCTGCAACTAAATTCTTAGCATATGGAGACTCTTTGGGCGGCAGCGGCTCCCGGCAGAGTGCGCATCTTTCTAAACGACTCCAACAACCTGAAAGGAAAATATAATTTTGTAGCGCCATCTAGAGTCTGCGGCTACAACCAGTGCGAAGCGGTCAACAATCCTGAATCGCGCTAACAAAGTTTCTACGGGCACTGAAGAGTGCGGAAGAGTAAAGCTTCCTTTCTCCATAATATAGTGAATTTCCGAGTCTCCTAATGGGATACTCACATTTCTGTGTCTGTTTCACTGATATTTACTTACTGATTATGCTAGTGTATTCTTTAGAAATGATTAACCAGTATAGATTGTTAGAATACTTGTTACATATTTTTGATGTCCTGAAATTCTTAGACTTCCCGAGCCCCTAGTGGGACATAGGGCAGACACATTTCTGTGTCTGTTCCGTTGAAGCGTTGTTGAAAAGAGTGTCCATGGAGTTTCTTGCCGGTTCTTCTCCATGAGACCCACTTTTTGGAACCGTGCAACTAGACGTTTCATAAGAGCCTGCAAAGGCCTATTTGAAATAAAAAACTTTTGATTTTGATTGATTTTGATTTGATTTGAAGTTCTGTACAGTGGAGATCTGCTGAGTGACATACAATAATATCTCGAAGTACTTAAACAAAATTTAATCAAAATCTAATCGGTAACGATACAAACAGACTGGAACTCTTCGAAACCACGCGTTCGTACCTTCGCAGTACAGGTGCGAGCGCGCGCAGCTGAGCGCGCCGGCGGCGGTGGCGGCGCAGACGCAGCACGCCAGCGCGCGCACCACGCCGCCGAGCGCGCGCCGCGCCCGCTCGCCCCGCGCGCCGCCGCCCGCGCTCCACAGCAACTGCGAGCGTTCATTTTTTTATGTAAGATATCGACAGACGAGCATGAGGTTCACTTGATGGCAGGTGATACCTCAGCCACAGAACATCAGTCAATGATGCGCTGTCGACCAACTTTTTACTTCGAGCATTCGGAAATAGTTTATTTATTTATCGATAATTAAAACGGCTGATTGAGCCAAATACATTATTATTATTATTTATCTATAATCTATATCTAATTATGATTAGTTTGTTACGATTTAACTGAAAACACTAATGATTTTAAAAATTCTTTCACCAATAGAAAGCTAAATTATCAGCGAGTAACATAGGCTATTTTGTACAGTACATTTTCATTGCACCCGAAGCCGTGTACCACTCGGGTTATTGCATGGGGCCCCTTTAACAGAGAGGCCCCGAGCGAAAGCCCTGTTCACCTCTCAGTACTATGTTATATAATTGGCCCAGGTTGTATGGATTAGGGACTGAATACCGGTTAATTTACTATGGGAGTTATACCGGTATAATAAAGGTTTTTGTTAATATTCTTTCGTTTTTATTCATATTTACTGAAAAAAATTACTGTGGTAAGTTTAGTGTGTATAACTCTTTAAAACTAATATCATGGTATCTCAGTCAGACACGTATTTTAGAAAATAAAAATTAACCGGTTTCAGTCCCTGGTGGATACTAAGGTAACTTTCCTTATTTTAATGAACTGGAAAATTCTCACCTCAGGGTCATCTTTGGGGTCAACTCCACAGTTCCAAACGAGCAAAGACACCCCGTGACTAGCCCCGTTGCCCCGGATCAGACCGGCTACTTGACCAACCTGTGTCGTAAGAAATAAATTTCATCAATATATTATACACTAGCAAAACGACCCGGCTTCGCACGGGTGCAAATAGATGAAAAAAGCAAAGCCTATGTTACTCGCTGATAATTTAGCTTCTATTGGTGAAAGAATTTTTAAAATCGTAACACAACCGCAAAAATTGAACACAATGACATAGTACTACCCCTCGCCGTATTGCTCGATGCCCTGCGTGGAGCAACAGCGCGCGGTGCGAAGCGGACCGCGGCGTGTATTTTTTGCTTATATATATTTTTAATTTCTTAATATCTTTTGAATGGAATGTTCGATTTCAATATTTCAAAAAGTATTTAACAGGTATTGAAACAGTCTTAAATATGAAATAATTTATTTGGATAAGAATTAATACAAAGGTATGGATAGCAAGGTCTGATTTTGATCGGCATTTCTGTCAACTTTTAAAATGTAAAAAAGTAGTTATAGTAACATAACTACAATAGTTAGACATATGGTCTCGTGAAGTTTTTTGTAGATATTTATGTGTTCTATAATATTGTAGAACTTTATTTTGCTCTATCATCAATACTTTTCGCAGCACATGCGACGAACAAAATTTTTTGGCTAATTTTTTTACGCCTCGGGTTGGTTTTAGTAGGAAATTCTAAGGATCTCTATTTTTTTCTTGTAATAAATATAGCCTATGTTACTCAAGGATAATGTAGCTTTCTATTGGTGAAAGAATTTTTGAAATCGGTCCAGTAGTTTTTAAGTTTATTCAATACATACAAAAATACAAAAATACAAAAATACAAATCTTTCCTCTTTATAATATTAGTATAGATAAATAAATAAAAACTTTATTTTGACAAACGTAATACATACAAATACTTAATAATTAACTTAATAAAATTTAAAAAAAAACACTCCTGTCAAAAAGGATGACCTCCGCATACGTTTTGCCGCGGTCAGACGCCACATCGAGTACGAGTCGAGAATTAACGGTTATGACGTAGGCATTAGTTAGATAGATATATACAAGATTCCTTTATTAAAAATAGTAAAAAATGGTTCACGAGTTATTTAATTGAATAACAAATGTTATAAATCATTAAAATATTTGATAAATTATTCTATTTACCGATAAATATTTGGAGTAATACGTTAACGTTCATAAACATTTCAATAAACAAAAAATTCAATAGCAATTTAATATATTTCTACTAAATTCTACCATTTGCTACTAAATCAACTTACTGGCAACCCCAATAAATCTTTCCCGTCGGCTTGCAGCAAACAATCTCCTGTCTTTAATCCGGCACTGTCAGCTCGGGAACCTGGTGTTACATCGTGGACCTAGAAAATAATTGAAGCTAGGTTACATTCATAATTAATTATTGAAAGAAACAAAGATGAGTTTGAGCAATTTCCCATTATTTAAACAATTTTTATGATAAATCTAATTACAATATACCGCACCTTGAAAATCAAACCGTCACTAAATGATAACTGACGATTTTCAAATGTCAGCGCCATCTTGTGAGATTACTGTTTGTCTTCAAAATGCAGACTCAACTGTATGACGCTAGACGCCAGTGTCACTATATCGTGACATAGGAACTCGTGAACATTATGAGAACTAAAAAACGATTTCCCAAAAACACATTTTGGTTCAGTGTCAATTTTAGATTTTAAGTAAATGTATTTATATAAGTAAAGTTGAGTGATAATATTAGGTTAAGTATTTGTATCGTATGAATGTAAAGATAGGAATTTATTGAAATAAATGAGCTGAATATAATATTGCAAAATAACTGGTCCCGAAATTGAAAAGAATTTATATCACTATCGTAATCGTATGTGTTGAATTACATTCATTATTCATAGGCTAAATCCCTTTTGATTAAGTAGGTAACGTTTTTTATGTTTCGACAGACGAGCATGAGGTTCACTTGATGGTAGGTGATGCCTCAGCCACAGAACATCAGTCAATGATGCGCTGTCGACCTACTGTTTACTTCGAATATTCGGAAATCCATACAGACCGAAATGCACTTGTGCACTTCACGGTATTTCCATCTATAAACGGTGGTTCGTTACCCGGTCGGAAATTCGATATTCCTCCCACCCGTTCAATGCCCGAAGTGAATCTGCGACTCATTAGAGCGCTAGGTAGGTGTTCTACCAAACGCACTAACTAGTCTATCTAATTTTGACGTTATACACTTACATAAAAATATTATTATTTTATTTATTAATCATTATTTAATATATAAGTTTATAAAATGATTACCCATGGATAAGGATCCCACAGTGTTCTTGTCAATCGAAACCCCAAACCCTCGCCTTCATCCTCCGGGAGATTCAACTGGAAAACATTGTTAACAATTATTATCCTATTTTTTTTACTCACGAAATCTTATCTTATTGGCGAAACGGGCGAACTAAAGAAAAATGTACTTTAAATATCCCGGGAAACCGCTATCTCCAAGTAAATCCGACCACTTTCGTTTGGTTTTTTCAGAAAAATATCCCATGATAGATAATATACGTTTTTTCATCACGAACCATAAAAATAAATTTCATATTTACTTCCTACCATTTAACGGTATTTTAAGTTACTGGCAACCCCAATAATTGATTCCCAATAAAAATGGCTACCGAATGGAGTTTTAAAATTCGGCTTTGAGTTAAATATTGAAAACGGTTGTTGATAAACACTAGTAAGTAATTCTGCTTCAACAGAAATTCTGCAACAAACAGAAATATGGATCTATTTCACATAAGAATGATTAGAAACGTGTATATTTTTCTCTTTTTCACCTCATTAATTTATTTTTACCTTAGGTATTTATTCAGACACTGATATTCGCAGGAATATCGCGAAAGTGACTACGAATGTCAAGTAATATGCGAATATTAGTTACATTTTGTAAAACAAAAAACTTGGCGATTAAAAAGAGTGGCGGCGAGTTTATTGCCAGTTCTTCTCGTCCGTTCTACGCCCTTGATTTGAGAACTGGTAGTAAATGTAAATATATAAATGTAATAAAACTCACGACAATAAGTCGAATTCCAAGAGTGTTCTCTTCGTGGTCGCAGCAAGATGGACGACTCTCCATTTGAAGTTCTGAAATATTTCATTTACTTACGAAAATTTTAAATACAGTAGCCTCTCACTAATCCGTCACTATTAAAACCCAAAGGATGCCGAATTATTGGAAAGTTCTAATTACTGGATTGTATAGAAAAAATCGTAAAAATAAACTAAAGCATTTCACAAAGGGAATAACTGTAACATATCACACAATTAACTAATTACATAGTTTTAAAATAATCCTTAATCGAGGCCTGTTTCTGTGCAATTTATATAGGGGAGGGTGCCGGATTATTGGACGTGTCGGTCTATTGAAGTGCCGTCTTTGGAAATAGTGCACCAATAGAGTAACTGTCCTTTTTTTTTAATAGGGTGCAAACGGCAGGTGGCTCGCACTTGATTGTAAGTGCATCGCAACACCAGGGAGCCTACAGATGCGTTGACGGCCTTTGAATGAAGCACAGTCTCATCTAGTACAATTTTTTCTGTTATACTTATGGTAATTTATTTATTTTTTAGTTGGTAGGGTATAGTTAGTAGATATTGTCGATCAGATCGGAGACGTTCTTCACAAGGGTCAGATCAAAAGTACTCGAAACCTACGAGCCAGTGGCGTAGCTATCATAGGGCAAAGTGGTGCAGTGCACCGGGGCCCTGAAGCTGGGAGGGGCCCCTGGGCTTTGGAAGGAGGGGATGCAGCTCTTGAAGCTAGAAAAATTCTCGCAGGAAATTTATTTTAAATGAGTATTTATAACGCCGAAAATAGAAGCGCCTTGACCTTTAGACCGGGGAGGGGGGGGGGGGGTTGCCCCAAGCCCCTTTAGCACTGGGTGCTCCAAGTTCGAATCCCACAAAAAAATAAATAGTTTCGGTGGGGCAAGGTACAGAAGACTGATGATCTTTTATTATTATTTGTTTTTCTTTTATTTACTTGTTTGTAAATAAAAATGTCTGCCCCATGCCCCACTAGGGGATTCGAAAATTTACTAACACTAAAAAAAGACCGTATTAAATTTATAAGAAAAAATCCACGATACCTTTTGTATTAAACACTAAAACGCAAGATATTTATTCCATGTTTTCAATCGAACTGCAAGATTTGCTATTATAACGACATATCGGAATCAATTAGTGATGTTCATAAGTTTATCGATAAACGTAGGTATATTGTATTTACCAAAATTACTTTTTTTCATAGAAGTGGTGAGTAACAATGAAGTCACTCGAAGGTCAACAGCGCATCATGACTGATGTTCTGTGGATGAGGTATCACCTACCATCAAATAAACCGCATGCTCGTTTTTCGATATTTGACATAAAATAAAAGAAGTGTTTTTCAGAAACTGTCTTTTTTCTGAGCATCGAATTACTTTATCAGATCATCACAATCCAAAGACCGAAAGAAGAAAGAAACCATGGTATTCTAATCATTGGCGTATGACTTTATAGAACGCCCGACTACCAAAAATATCTCACCAAGTCCTGCCCCAAATTTTGCCGCCCTAGGCCGGTACCTCCTCGAACTATAGGGAAATTCTTCCCTGATTGCAGTGTCCAAAGTTTACATCGGCATGATTCTAATCAACCTTTGAATGAAAATTAACAAAAATAATATTTAAACAAACTTCTTTCTTCTTCTTCCTGCCCTGTTTTTTTTATTTTGGGATCGGCGCAGTATGTTCCCTTTTTCCGTTCACTCCTTTAACTCGCCATATCATCAGTCACACCTTTCAAACACATATCATTCTTCACACAGTCAATCCATGTTGTTTTTGGCCTCCCTCTTCCCCTATACTCATCTACTTCCATATTCAAATTTTTTTTACATGTTTTTCATCTTTCCTCAGAACCTTTATACAAACAAAATATAAATAGTCGACTGTCCATATGTTACACCTTTCACTAATTAGGCATATATTATAATTGCAATTCAGTGTATGACTATATATTTACATTTTTCAAAAAGGCCTGCGGACATTCTATATTTCTGCCATTATATTATGTAGGTACATTATTTTATATCTATCGTAAAAATTTAAAAAAATACTTTTGGCCGCGATTTAGTTCACACGAGGTTTTTGTAACCTTCAAACCAGCTTCTACCCTCTCTTATTTCCTTAATTTATTCGTTTAGATTATGCGTTTATATACCATTTTCAATTTTTTTACACACGTCATGACTTTTACGAAGGCATAATATGCCCAAGCTTTCGCAAACAAACCCGGACTACATTTCTTTTATCTGTCACTAAAATAAACTATCGACATAATAGTATCGATAATTGCACATCACTATAAAACAAGTTAGCCTCTATATGTACACTCATGGCCGCGACCTCACGATCGCTTTCGATCTTACCACATCACGAATTTCGGATGATATTTTAGTTACCTTGCCATAATATGTTACGTTGGACTATCTCACCGATACGTGGGTCGTGAATTCGATTCCCATATCTATACTTACTACTATTATAAAGAGGAAAGATTTGTATTTTTGTATGGTATGAATAAACTCAAAAACTACTAGTCCGATTTTAAAAATTCTTTCACCAACAGAAAGCTACATTATAATTTATTTATTTAAACAATAAAATAAATTATATTAAATGTATATGAATCCAGCGTATCTCATCGAAATGCAATTGTTTTTCATTTCGATGAGATACAAGGTTAGTAAACGCCCGTATATAGCTTTGATTACAAAACATTGATTTTTTTCTAGTATACAAAAAACTTATTTAGAAAGTATTGTACAGACTTAGGTTCCGTAAGTAATTACATAACAAAGTAATTTTGAGGAAGAAAGCTGATGGCGTTTGTTTAGAACTAAAGAATTGTTATTTTTGAAAATCCTAGTAAATTCGTAATGACCTAATATAATTCTCTTATTTCCGTAACATAGTTCGTCATAAGTCCATTTTTTTTATGTCACATATCGACAGACGAGCATGAGGTTCACTTGATGGTAGGTGATACCTCAGCCACAGAACATCAGTCAATGATGCGCTATCGACCTACAACTTCGAGCATTCGGAAATCCATAGACTGAAACCGGAACGCGCAATATGCACTTCACGGTTTTTCCATCTATGAACGATGGTTCGTTACCCGGTTGGAATTTCGATATTCAATGAAAATAACCCGTTCAATGCCCAAAGTTACGAGACGTGGGGAAGACATGCTGGGATTCGAAGTTGCTTACTAGTTTACTCGTCGGAATTTGAAAGATTTTTCTGAAGTATCTATTGTGGGGGCCCCACTTTTGTGGAGGCCCCGGGGCCTCTATATCAGGCCGTTTCTAGTGGGCATAGCCGTTACGTCCTAGCGATGTGTCTGTTCGTGCTTGATACGGTCATAAATTGTAATATTACGTCGATGCATTCATAATAAAAAAACTGGTTTCTTTTTAAATGTTATATTTACAATGTAAAACTATTGTTTTGGTTACAAATAAATAAATTTCATTTTATTTTACTAGAAATATTTAATCAAAATATTGCTATTATCATTTGTAATTTATTACGATACAATATAATGTAGTGTACTAAGGTTGACTAACAGTAAACACTTTCAGCTTTAATCGGGCTTCACACGGATGCAATGTAGATAATATAATATACACAAAAACATAATTAAAAAAAGCATATGTTACTCACTGATAATGTAGCTTTCTATTGGTGAAATAATTTTTAAAATCGGTCTAGTAGTTTTTGAGTTAAATCGTAACAAACATTTCCTGTTTATAATATTAGTTGAGAAAATAACACACTACAAAATAAGATTTTTGGCGCTATGTGTGTATCAATGGGAGCAAAAAATGATGCTATGCTTTGCTATTATGATTAAATATACAATGGCGTTGTTGTCTATATTTTATCCCATTTGTACCTCATGTAAATTTGTTTCTGTAATGTCCAATAATGTTCGTTTTAGTGTTGTGTAGGACATACAAGAGGCGGTAAATTTGTCCCGTACCTACATGACGTCAAAATGTAAGAGCGGCTCGAAATTATAAAATGTACTACTTCAAATTTTCAGTTTTTTTCCCGAAATATTTGGGTCTCGCTAGTACAAATAACGCTCCGAGCTTCATACGCCTCGCCTCATTTGAAGTGGGACATTCTACTGGCTCAAAGTGAAAAAGAGGCTACTCTTACAAACTCTTTTTGAAGTCCTGTACTACCCAACACTATTTCGTTTGTATATTAGTCAATATGGTTTAATAAAAAACATTTATAGTTTCTAGTTCTGGTAACTCGAAAACGAGTTTTATGTGAATTATTTATCAGTGGGAGCAAATTTTTTTGCTATGATTTGCTATTTGGGTTAAATAGGCAATAACTATTGTACATATTTTGTCCCTATTGTACATTCAGCGACTCAAATATTTTAGATGCATTGGCAACCTTTTAAAAATTTAAAGGCTCATTTAGTTTGTATATTGTGTTTATTGATCAATATGTTGAGGTATTTCCATAAAACCATTTGTAGTTCACCTATATTTCTCTCCCCTTTGAGGTACAAACGTTACTATCTGGTCCAAACCTAGTACAATCGATTGAAATTAATAAAAACTAATTATTGCTTATTCGGTTGCTAACTTCACATCGGTATGTATTTTGTGACATTTGTACATTTATTTTATGTATTGTCCAATAAAGTGTATTCGTTCCTTTTGTACATTTATTTATTTTATGTAGTGTCCAATAAAGTGTTTTCGTTCCTTTTATACATTTATTTATTTATTTTTGTATTGTCCAATAAAGTACATTTATTTTATGTAGTGTCCAATGAATTGTTTTCGTTTGTATATTGTTACATGATGAAATAAAACACACGTAGGTATATATATTGTACTAAATCAGAAAGTTTGATTGTTTCTGTTCCGCCGCCGGTACGGTGTCGGCATCTTGAGGTGCACAGTGTTCACGTGCAGCTTCATGGAGTTGGACTGCGAGAACGACTTGCCGCAGTGCGAGCACGTGTACGGCTTCACCCCGCTGTGCACCTTCGGACGAAATGAGAAAAATATGCTGTAATAAATTGTAGAATAGTGTTGTGATGTCCATGGGCGGTGGTAATCGCTTACCATCAGGTGAAGGCGCAGGGCCAGATTTAGGGGAAGGCATTTGGGGCCTCCACAAAAGAGGGGCCCCAACTTCGGAAAAAATCTTCCGACGAGGAAACACTAGTAAACGACTGTTCCTTTAATATTTTTATTTTCTGTTTTGCCTTCAGCTACTGTTCTTTGCACAAACAGGATTAAATTGTTTTTGAATATTAAAAAAAATGACTTCATTTAGAAAATAATTTGGGGCCTCCACTTCTTTGTTGCCCCAAGGCCTCTAAATCCGTTCCTGATCAGGTGAACGTCCATTAATTACGTGAGATTTTGGTGACTTATCGACCCTCCTCAACCCTTGGTGAGATGTCGTGTTTTCTCGACCGCCTCCCACATCCGAAGTGGGATTGATCCATCATTGCCCATGCCCTGTAGCCTCATTCGGAAGCACGATACTCACTCTATTATGCCTGTTGAGCGCCGCTTTGTGCTTGAAAGCCTTGGGGCACTGTGAGCACGGGTACGGGCACTCACCGGTGTGCGTGCGCAGGTGTATCTGTGAGGGATAAACTCTATCAGATAATAGCAAAGAACATAGATGTACATAGAAGCACAGGCGTTATAGGCGCGCTTGGCACGGTTTCTCTTTCTCTCTTACAATTATTTAAAGTTATTGAAAATTGAAAGTGGAGCATATAGTACGATTCAATTTCAATCTAGCCTAAATTTTAAAAAAAGAGTGCGCCACACGCTCGTCGGCTTATATCTGACATACCATCAAGTAAACCAAACGCTCGTCTGCCAATATCTGACATACCATCAAGTGGACCACACGCTCGTCTACCAATATCTGACATACCATCAAATGAACAACACGCTCATCTGCCAATATTGGACATACCATCAAGTGGACCAAACACTCGTCTGCCGATATCTAACATACCATCATCACTCATCTGTCGACACCTGCAAAGGAAACCCGCCGAGTCTGACTGACCTGCAGGCGCTGGTAAACGCTGAATTTCTTCGGACACTCGCTGCACTGGTACGGCTTCTCGCCGGAGTGGATGCGCTGGTGCGCCACGAGCGTCGCGTTACTCTGGCACCACAACACACACATCGCTAGTGTTAGACTATCTGGGTAGTTGAGGTCTGTGTGTTCCCCTAACTTTGTAGTGTTCACAGGTGGAGTTTCTAGTGTTTGTAGGTGGAGTATGTAGTGTGTTAAGGTGGAGTTTGTAGTGTGTGTTGGTGAAGTTTGTAGTGTGTATAGGTGGAGTTTGTAGAGTGTTTAGGTGAAATTTGTAGTGTGTATAGGTGGAGGATGTAGCTTGTGTAGTTGGGAGTTTGTAGTGTGTTTAGGTGGAGTTTGTAGTATGTTCAGGTGGAATTTATTATGTGTGTAGGTAAAATTTGTAGTGTGTGTAAGTGAAGTTTGTAGAGTGTGTAGTTGAAGTTTGTTGTGTGTATAGGTGGAGGGTGTAGTGTGTCTAGCTGGAGGTTTTTGTGTTGAGGTGAAGTTTTCAGTGTATTTAAGTGGAATTTGTAGTAAGTCTAAGGTCCAGTTTGCACGGGCGGTGGTGATTATGATTAATGGTAAGCATTTGGTAGCCCGCCTAACCTATAGCTAGTGCTAGCCCTTACGCTTCGCAGCGGCATATTGGAGCTGAGTTACTATTTTTTAAATTTATATTGCCAAAAAAGTCAATTCTTCTACAAAACCTCAATAATTTGGTAAAATTTACACAAAAATGATTCAAATCGGCCAAGCAGTTGAGAGCTGCTGGGCTTTTGATCTGCTCAGAAACACAAATGCTCCACGGTATCTCCGCTCACTAATAGCGCGTCCGTCTGTATGTCTGTGTATCTGTCTGTCTGTATGTATGTCTGTATGTATGTCTGTCTGTATGTATGTCTGTATGTCTGTATGTATGTCTGTATGTCTGTCTGTCTGTATGTCTATCTGTCTGTATGTATGTCTGTCTGCCTGTCTGTCTGTCCGTATACTCACCGTGCACTTCCTGCCGCAGACCTCGCAGACGGCGGGCTGCGCGGAGCACACGCGGCGCTCGCGCGACACGCGCTTGGCCGGCTGCTTCAGCTTGATGCCGAGGTGCACGCGCTGCACGTGGATCGACAGCGAACGCTCGTTCGCGAACTTCTTGTTACACTGCGATTGATTCGGTGTAAGTCTCCTGCCGGCCTAGCACGACAACCGCGACAAAACTTGACGGGCTCGTTGGCGCTTCGGTAGAACACCTGCCGTGCGCATCGATGGGTCGTGGGTTCGAATCCCACCGGGAACACATGTTTATAGTTTTCTGTAAACATGTTTTCCCCACGTCTGGTAACTTCGGGCATTGATTGAGTGGGAGGAATATCTAAATTCCGACCGGATGGAAACACCGTGAAGTGCATATTGCGCGTTTCGGTTTCAGTCTATGGATTTCTCAATGCTCGAAGTAAAAAGTAGGTCGACATCGCATCATTGACTGATGTTCTGTGGCTGAGGTGTCACCTACCATCTCTTTATTTCTTCCGGGTCTAACACGACAATTACACTTAAAATTCGACTTTTAATATCAAAGATAGATATATTTATCGATCGAGATATCTTTTCTATCAAAATTGTCGATGTCGAGATATAATATATCTCCATATCTTGCATTATAGTTTGTCTTCTCTCGTCCGCGACATATCTCGGGGCGGTCATGCTAGGCCGGCTGGTATGGTAAGATTTAGGTCTTGGAACTTCCATCAGCTAATTTACCAGCTCAGTTGAGGTTAACACATATTTCCCGCATTTAGGTTAGGTTTATTAAAAAAATAATATCTCATGAGCCATAATAGTAGTGTAGATAATTTACCATTTCTTCTTTCTCTTTTTTGATTAATTTTTAGTACCTGGATGACCGAGCTTTGCTCGGTATTTTTTTTTTTTATAAATTGTGTTTTTTGGAAAATTTAAGTACGAATTACATAGTAATAAAATCAAGTCTAACCTCAAAGCAAACACTCATTGACTTCGTGTTGCTTAACAACGCCATCTGCTGGAATAGCTTTAGTGTTGTTGTGTCGTTAAAGCAATTTAAAAAAATCAAACGCCACCTTTTTGTTATTATTCTTCGAATAAAAAAAAATAAGTTTATGTTTAAGTTGATAGAACACGAATAAAATGAAATTTTCTAGAAATGATACCTAGTTTTAAAAAATAGTATTACTACTCACCGATAGATGTCAGGAAGAGTCATATATCGTTTAAGTTGATAAAACACGAATAAAATGACATAGTATTACTATTCGCCGATAGATGTCAGGAAAAGCAATTTTTCCTTTAAGTTGATAAAACACGAATAAAATGACATTGTCTAGACCTAGTTTTAAAAAATAGTATTACTATTCACCGATAGATGTCAGGAAGAGTCATATTTCGTTTAAGTTGATAAAACACGAATAAAATGAAATAGTATTACTATTCGCCGATAGATGTCAGGAAAAGTAATTTTTCTTTTAAGTTGATAAAACACGAATAAAATGACATTTTCTAGAAATGATTCCTAGCTAGATCGATTTTTTGCCCCCGAAACCCCCCGTATACGAAATTTCATGAAAATCGTTGGAGCCGATTCCGAGATTCCAATTATATATATATATATATATACAAGAATTGCTCGTTTAAAGGTATAAGATTTTTAATGGCGTGGCTAAGCTTTGATGAGGTCACTAGATCACACCGAAGATACGATATTAATAATCCAATATATCTCTGATTCAATATATAAGTGACCCATATATTAGTGATCCAATATATAAGTAAGCCAATATATATGGCACTGATTGGCAAGGAAATATAATGGAAGACAGTGAATACGATCATGTGGATGCAAATACTATTAGTATCCGACATCTAAGTGATATAATGTATAAAAGATCAGATATATTAGTGATGCAATATATAAGTGAACCAATATATGAGTGATCCAATATAATAATATAAGTGAACCAATATATGAGTGATCCAATATAATAATATAAGTGAACCAATATATGAGTGATCCATTAATTAATTAAAATTTAAGCGAACTAATAGTAACCAACTCTAGTAATGAAGAAACCAGGGAAATAATTTCATTAGACAGGCAACATTTACCTCAAGACACGTGGTGTTGCTAGCTGTGTGGTGCTCCTTAATGTGCTTCCCGAGTAATTGTTCATTTTCAAAACCCTCACCACATTCTGAACACGAACTAGAACAAAGAAATTTCATTTTAAAATTGTAAATCTTAACTTTGTTGATATCTAACATAAAAAAGCCATGTATTACCAAAAGCCGGCAACACACTCGCCGTTAACAGACAACTCCAAGTGTCGTTTGACGGCTTCCTTATTCTTAAACTCTAGCCCACATCCGTTGCACGATATAGTTAAGGTGACTTCAGTTATTACCTAAAAATGGAAAAATATATATTTAATTGGTTATATTAATATTGAAGTAAGCGAGTCCCCTAGTGGGGCATAGGGCAGACACATTTCTGTGTCTGTTTCACTGATCATCGCTCACTAACAATGCTAGTGTATTCTTCAGTAATTATTAACCAGTATACATTGATAGAATACTTGTTACACACTTCTGATGTCCTGGTACTTCTTAGAACTCCCGAGTCCCCTAGTGGGGCATGGGGCGGACACATTTCTGTGTCTATTTTACTGATTTAGGGGCAAGTAGGATAACTTCCTTTTTTATTTTATTTGTTCGGATCTCAAAACCGGGACAAGCAGCTATATGGGGGTGATGTTAGTTACTTCGACTATGTGTTTGCGTGTTGTTCCCACGAGAATGTAAGTGCGTGCTCCTATTTCACCATGCCTACTGCTGATAGAGGACAAATCTTTGTTTTTTATTTTATTATAGTTAATTACTTCAATATGTCATGTGGAACATGGTGTAATGGTTGCAGCTCCTTACAAACATTTGTAAAACAAAAACTTGGCGATTAAAAAGAGTGGCGGCGAGTTTCTTCTCTTCCGTTCTACGCCCTTGATTTGAGAACTAGCAGTAAATGTCAAATTAAAAGCATTTAATATGTATTTTTTATTGACGTTCATAAGTGTACATTGTGTTACCTAAATGAATTAATGATATTTGAATTTGAAACATAAGTAACACACTTGTGCCACGGAGACTCAAAAACAAATTAAAAAAAAAAACAGTTATAACCTAGAAGTTAATAATTAAATGCCAAGAAGATTAGGAAAAATATAATTTTACTAGCTGACCCGGCAAACGTTGATTTGCCATGTAAATAATTTCTAAAAAGCAGTTGGTGATAAAAAAAGTAAAAATTTAGAGTTGTTTGTATTTTTAATGCCACATTATAAAAAAAAAAAAAATGTCTTCCAAAAATAAAAAATAAAAATTTAAGGGTGAACAACCCTCATCACTTAGGGGTATGAAAAATAGATAGTAGCCGATTCTCAGACCTACTGAATACGCATATAAAATTTGGTAAAAATCGGTAAAGCCGTTTCGGAGGAGTATGGTAACTAACATTGTGACATGGAAATTTTATTTATTATAATTTAAAATTAAACTAAACTAAAAATAATTATACAATATTATTAATAATTTAGAATGGATAGTAAAACTAATAAACAATCTCACCTCATTCTCAACATCGGTGTGGGCTTTCCGTTTGTGCAAGTTGAGTCCGAACTCCCCCAGGAACGACTCTCCGCAAATATCACACGAGTTGTTAGTGGGGTGCTGCAGGCGGACGTGGGTCAAGTAGCTAGTTGATTTACTATAATATAATTTACATGATTAATATTGAACTATATATCTGTCTCTCTTTTTCTCAAAGCACCCAACTCTCTTTGGTGTGCACCTGTTTCTCTCAAAGGACCTTACTCTCTTTCTAAAAGGACCTAACTTCCTTTTTTATGTACCTAACTCTCTCTCTCTCTCTCTGTCTCAAGTTGAACCCAAACTCATTATTTGTGAAATGTTGAAGACGGATGTGAGTCAATGATTCATCAATGAGTCGTTGATTTGGTAAAATATCACTAAGTTTAGTTTGTCTGTTTATCTTGAGATATGTACAAGGTTAGAGAGAGATATGTACAAGGGGAGAGAGAGAGATACGTACAAGCTTAGAGAGAGATATGTACAAGGGGAGAGAGAGAGATACGTACAAGAGGAGAGAGAGATATGTACAAGGGGAGACAGAGATATGTACAAGAGGAGAGAGAGATATGTACAAGGGGAGACAGAGATATGTACAAGAGGAGAGAGAGATATGTACAAGGGGAGAGAGAGATATGTACAAGGGGAGAGAGAGATATGTACAAGGGGAGAGAGAGATATGTACAAGGGGAGAGAGAGAGAGATATGTACAAGGGGAGAGAGAGAGAGATATGTACAAGAAGAGAGATATGTACAAGGGGAGAGAGAGATATGTACAAGGGGAGAGAGAGATATGTACAAGAGGAGAGAGATATATGTACAAGGGGAGAGAGAGATATCTACAAGAGGAGAGAGAGATATGTACAAGGGGAGAGAGAGATATGTACAAGGGTTGAGAGAGATATGTACAAGAGGAGAGAGAGATATGTACAAGGGGAGAGAGAGAGATATGTACAAGGGTTGAGAGAGATATGTACAAGAGGAGAGAGAGATATGTACAAGAGGAGAGAGAGATATGTACAAGGGGAGAGAGAGAGATATGTACAAGAGGAGAGAGAGATATGTACAAGGGGAGAGAGAGTCAACAGTTTACTTACGAAAATGACGCTCCGCATATTTTACAGTCAAACGTATGACCATTATGCCATTGACTGTGTTCTCTGGCTCGGTTCCTGGAAAAAAAAAGATATATTTATCATGATACTGGAGGCGGAAGGTGGATATGGGAACTCCTCAACTAAATAAATTAGCCCTTTTGTGTTTGGGCTCGTTCATCAGAAACATTTGGATTTTGGACGCGGGTTCGGTAGAACACCTGCCGTGCGAATCCATGGGTCGTGGGTTCGAATCCTACCGGGAAGTTTATTTTTTATTATTATAATTTTCTGTAAGCATGTTTTCCCCACGTTTGGTTACTCCGGGCATTGATCGGGTGGGAGAAATATCGAAATTCCGACCGGGGAAACGAACTGTGGAGGAAGGGAGGTGTGGTACATAGATGGAAAAACCGTGAAGTGCAAATTGCGCGTTTCGGCTTCAGTCCATGGATTTCCGAATGCTCGTAGTATAAATTAGGTTGACAGCGAATCATTAACTAATGTTCTGTGGCTGAGGTATCACCCACCATTAATCGAACCTCATGCTTGTCTGTCGATATCTGACAAAAAAAAGCAATAGAAAGCTACATTATCAGCCAGTAAGTAACATATGCAATATTTTTTTTGTTTTGTACATCTACATACAAAGCATCCGTGCGAAGCCGGGGCGGATCGCTAGTCTGTAACAAAGCAAGTAAGTCTCTATATTAATAAGCATTAAATCTATATATATAAAAGAGATTCCCACCTATATATTGACTCATCACGATATCTCTGGAACCATAAGGCGTAGCGACTTGAAATATGGTAGGAATATTCCTTTCGCCGAGTAGAGGTCAGCTAAGAACGGATTTTACGAAATTCCACCCACAAGGGGGGTTGCGGGGCAATTGCTAGTTTGAATATAAATGAATCCTCACATAGATCTGGAGACGTAGTTGCACAGCTTGCAGATGTACTTCCGCTCGTGCGCCGTGGCCGCGTGCCCGCGCAGCGACTTCGCTTCCGGCCACACACACAGACACACGTCGCACACATGCTCGCCTTTACTCTAAAACACACCATTGTGTGGCTTTAACAACAACATTGACAACTTTAATTGAAAAAAAAAATTAAATTTTGTCAGGTAGTCGTAAAAAATATTTTTTGACGACTACCCAAAAAATCGCCAAGTTTTTTTTTGTCAGTATTTCGTACATCTAATGATAAATAGGAGAAGAAGAAGCAAAAGCTTGCGTTTTGCGTATAGCACCGGAAGGTCTCGAGTTTGAATCCCGGGAATACAAGATAGAAACGATATTTTTTTGATAGTTACAAAAGACTGATCCTGACCTACTTGCCTGTAAAGAAAGTGAAACAGACACTAAAATATGTCTGCCCCATGCCCTACTAGGAGACTCGGAATCGACTTTTATGGGGTATGTCTGTCTGACCAAAACCACTGAGAGCATAAATTTGGTATTTCGTATATACTCAAATCAAATTACTATAAGTGTATTAAGTATTTTTAAATCGTGAATTGTTAATCTAAAAACTCACACATAACATTTTATTAAAATCGGTCCAGCGGTTTATGAGTTCAGATACACACAATCGATGTTTGAATATTTGAAATTGCTTAACTCCAACGGTGTTTGCCTAATTACTATGAAAATTGGCATGTATATGTATCTTTTCATTAAGAAGGTTTTTATACTATCCACTTTGTTGCAACTACCCACAAGTGATAAGATTAAATGTATGGAAAAATAAGACTTACAGTGTCATGCCTTGTCATATGGTTTTGATACGTCGTCTCTGTTATAAACCCTTTGTAGCACTTATTGCATTTATACAACGAATTCACATAGTTAACCGATCTCTTCCTCAACTCTATCTCTTCTAACTGCTCTTCTTTTGTCAAAAGAACTAATTCCACATTCAAATCGTCATATACTTTATTTTCAACAAAATCTATATCATCTTGGAAGATATTGTCGTCTTCTAACTTCAAAAATAAGATTTCCTGGGTCTCTTTTATTGGTTCCAATTCCTCTTTGATCTCGTCTTTTATTACTGCTCCTTCATACTCAATGTCTATAGTTTCGTCTGTTATGAATGTGGTGTACCTGTCTATAGTTAATGGTGCTAATTTTCGTAGATCTTTGACTTTAAGCTGAAAAAAGTAATTAAATGATTCATCATATACATAGTAGGTAAGCAAGAACTATATATTGACTGGTTCTAAGAACAAAATCTGTGAAAATTACAGTATGAAGCTGTAAATTCTGTGAAAATAATAATGATTTTTTTTTAATGTTATATATCGACGTCTGGTAACTTCAGGCATTGATCGGGTGCGACCGAGTAACAAACCAAAGTTCATAGATAGAAAAACCGTGAAGTGCACATAGCGCGTTTCGGTTTCAGTCTATGGATTTCTGGCCTCTGATTTTAATTAATGTAAGCCTATTACTATAGATTAATCTTAATCTACCTGGGTAACGAACCACCGTTCATAGATGGAAAAACCGTGAAGTGCACATTGCGCGTTTCGGTTTCAGTCTATGGATTTCTGGCCTCTGATTTTAATTAATGTAAGCCTATTACTATAGATTAATCTTAATCTACCTGGGTAACGAACCACCGTTCATAGATGGAAAAACCGTGAAGTGCACATTGCGCGTTTCGGTTTCAGTCTATGGATTTCTGGACTCTGATTTTAATTAATGAAGGCCTATCTATTACTATAGATCAGGGGTCGGCAACCGGCGGCCCGCGGGCCGCATGCGGCCCGTGCTCTATCTCGTTGCGGCCCGCAAGCCTCAGGTCCTTAAGAAAAAAATACCAAAGCAATAGGCCATATTACTAGAATCACTAGAATTTATACGGCCATGCTGCTGGGCCATGAGAGTATTCTTGAAAGCTCGCTCCCACGCGGGGTGATAAAAATGTACCTATTTCATTTTTTAAGAACTGTTATGTTATGTATTGTTTCTACCGAAAATAAATATTTGCTGTACTTATTCAATTCTTGGCAATTATTTTTGCGTTTATACGCTGCACCTGGCCGTCGGTGGCGGGCGGCTCCTTTGAGACAATAGGCGGTGGCAGTCTTTGATTAGACGCAGGTGTGCGGCGGCGAAAAAATTCAAAGCGACCGACTTTAGTTAAAATCACAGCCGCGCGCAGCTATCGCCTCATTCGGTTGTGGAAATTCGCCGGAAACTCACGTCTCATCTGGTTGCTGGCTACGCGTTTCGTTTCACCTTTCTTCCCTTCGATGATAGCTTCTCACGCACGACGTATGAGGTAAGTACGTTGTATGCACTCGCGAGCAATTTGTATTATTTTATTTACTGATTGTGTATGTGAACCTTCAGATTGATGGGTAAATGTTATAAGGACGTGGATAGTAGTTACATGACATGAAGTCAGTTACGAGTATGTCATGTTTTAATTATTTTTTGAATGTGGAGTTGAATTTGTAGGTGCTAACTGGAACATATAATTTTACAACGAATTTAATTTTTTTCATTATTGTTACAGAATATTTATATAAACATGGCTTCAAGAAAAAGGAAGATAGAAGAAGAAAAAAGAGTTTTTAACAAATTATGGACAGAATTATACTTTTTTATCGAGTTTAAAGGAAAACCGTTATGCTTGATTTGTCAAAAGAGTATTTCTGTAGTAAAGGAATATAACCTGAAGCGACATTACGACACTGAGCACAAAGCTAAATTTGACTGTCTTGAAGGAGAAATACGACAAAGGAAAATTTCCACTTTGAAATCGTCATTACAAAATCAACAAAACATATTTAAGGTTGTGGCAGACAACAGCGAATCGAATGTTCGTGCCAGTTACAGGGTAGCAGAGATTCTAGCAAAAAGTGGACGTCCGTTTACCGATAGTGAATTAGTAAAAGAGTGTGTCTTAGCTATCGCAGAAGAAATATGCCCAGAGCAAAAAAAAATGTTTGAAAGTCTTAGTCTCTCTGCGAGAACTTGCACCCGACGTACTGAAGACTTGGGTGCTAATTTGTGTGAACAACTCAGGGATAAGGCGCAGTCTTTTGACTGCTTCTCTTTAGCGATGGATGAAAGTACGGACGTGTCGGATACAGCACAGCTACTCATATTTGTACGCGGCATTGACGAAAACTTTACTTTACTGTTTACGAAGAGCTTGTGAAAATGTGCAGTTTGAAAGGTACAACTACGGGAGAAGATTTATTTCACCATGTGGAACAAGCTCTGGATTCATTGCAGTTAAGCTGGGAAAAGTTAACAAGTGTCACTACCGATGGAGGCAAGAACATGAGCGGTCAAAACAAAGGTGTTGTTGGGAGAATCATCAGCAAAGTGAAAGATTCTGGATCTACTGTGCCATTGATTTTTCACTGTATTGTCCATCAAGAGGCATTGTGCTCCAAGGTTATATCCTGGAAAGAAATAATGGATACTGTAACATCCACTGTTAATTTTATAAGAAGAAATGGGCTGACACACCGTCAGTTCCAAAAGTTTTTGGAAGATCTGGAAGCTGATCATGGTGACGTGGTTTACTACTGTGAAGTGAGGTGGCTCAGTCGAGGTGCCGTTTTGGAACGGTTTTTTGATTTGAGGAAAGAAATTGGCAACTTCATGGAGATGAAAGGAAAGCCAGTCGAAGAGCTTACTAACAAACAGTGGATTATCGATCTTGGTTTTTTGACTGATTTGACTAAGGAACTGAATCAGCTCAACAAACGCTTGCAGGGAAAAAATAAATTGATTTGCGATATGTATTCAGATGTTAAGTCATTTGAGATGAAACTGAAACTGTTTATCGAGCATATTGATGAAAAAAAGCTTGACCATTTTCCTAATTGCAAGAAAGCCGTGGAAGAAGCTGGAGATAATTTTGTGTGGCACAATATTACATTGAGAAACGTGTTAACACAACTACAAACTGAGTTTGTAAATCGATTCACCGACTTTAAAAAGAGCTCCCTTAACCTGGAAATATTCCAAAACCCTTTTGCAATTGATATTAGTGAGGTACCAAGCAATTTGCAAATGAACATAGTAGATTTGCAAAGTAATAGCACACTTAAAACGGCATTTAAGGAAAGCACTGACTTGATACTGTTCTACGGAGGTTTGAGTTCTGAAAACTTCAAAGAATTGAAAAAGTTTGCTCAGCAGATAATAACTATGTTTGGTAGTACATATTTGTGTGAGCAGACTTTTTCAATTCTCAACTACCGCAAAAATAAGAATTGTTCGCGGTTAACGGATGAACATTTGGACGCGATTCTACGCGTGTCTACTACTAAAATGAAAGCAGACGTTAAAAAACTTGCAAGTCAAATGCAGCCGCAAAAATCTCACTAGTTCTTACTTTTATGTTAGTATAGTAATTCAATTAAAATAGACATGATTGTATTAATATATATGCGTTTTATTTCAAATATTAAAAATACATACCCGAACATATAAATATAAAAATAAGTGCGGCCCGCACTGATACTCTGGCAACATATGTGGCCCTGCTATAGCAAAAGGTTGCCGACCCCTGCTATAGATTAATCATAATGTACCTAAAAAAATCCAGAATATTCTTATACTAATTTACATTTTAAATTGGTTTTCAATAAAATTGCTTATCTTTTACCTTTCCATTGTGTAGGTCTTGATAGAAATATTTCAGTAAGTCCTGCGATCCCAGACACATCTCTTTGAAGGCCAGGTATTTCCGGAGGAGGGCGCTACAGTAGGTACAGACAACTGTCGGGAGACCATCATCTGTTGAGAGCTGGGGACATGATTAAAATATATGAGTTGTATAGAATCAAAGGCGGCTATCTGACTTATGGCTGATTGTTAGCAATTTAAAAAAGAAAATGTTTTTCTCCTTTATTTTTGTATTAGGTATCATTAATTGCATGTTTAAGGTATCTATGAATATTAACAATTAAAGATAAAACCAAATATATAAAAAACATAACAGTCTAAACGACAAGAACTTATTTTATTTTGATAGTTTGCGGACCAAAAATGTCAGATAGCCGCCTTTGATTCTATACGACTCATATGAAACCATATTTCCTCCAAACTGTTCAATGCCTGAATTGACCAATCACAGTGAGAGACATTTTACATAAAATTATATACATGTTATATGAGCTTAGATACTAAATTAATATGTGATAAAAAGATGCTTTCATCGCTTAGCTAATTCTACGAAATGAAGAGTTATTGAGCTTGGCAGCCTCCATGACTCAGTGGTAAGGAAGATTTAGCCCCGGAAGTCCTGGGTTCGAATTCCGAGGAAGCAATCAATGAAACTTGCCTGTAAAGATAAATGATCAACGAAACAGACACAGAAATTCGTCTGCCCCTTACCCCAGAGTTTTACCTTAAGCACAGGACAAAAGCTATGACCGAAACGAAACGGTTATGATAATAAAATACAACTGCTCTTTTAAACTAACCTGGCCGCCAATAATAGATTCATAGGCTTCCTGAAGCTTGTACTTGGTTAAAGTGCACAGCTTAACATCTTCTGTTGCTAAGCACACGCGACAAGCTATTATTTCACTCATATTTACAATTATTATTTACTTATTCAAAAACAAAATTAAAGTTTTTGCAAACACAACACAAAAGGCACAGAGCATTTAACACGTAGAGAAAAAGGATTTACAGCATATAGCTTTAATATTATTTTCCCGTTTGACTTTATCTTTTTTTTACTTTAGCCTCAAAATTTACTTTAAATAAATTAAAGTTTATAGTTGATAAAATATTTTAAAGTAGATATTCGAAATATGTTTTATAAAATTGATGATACAAAATGTCTGTATTTTAATTAACCTTTATAACAATGTATATGTCACGAACAAAAGATTCAATCTTGTGCCAATATAGAGAAAAAGTACCTAATTTATAAATGCGTTCATAATAATAATAATTATGTACCTATTCTGTACTAACCGTTTACTTAAAGAATGCCTCCGTCGACCGTTATGATGTCCTTGTAACTAGGGATACGCAAAATTTCAAAAGTATCGATACTTTACTCGATACCAGTATCATATCCTGAAGGTATCGAGTACTTTTTTATACATTTATAAAAAACCTGAATGAAGTGTTAATAATAATAATATACCTCACACTCGGCCGTCTGATCCCAAACTAGGTAGAGCCTGTGCTATAACCAGGTAACCAGACTGCTCATAAACATTAAACATACCTATATATTTTTAAATACATACATAATTTAAATAAAATACTATATACCGGATTAAAACGCGATTTATTATTTATATTGTTTAAATTATTTATCCCGACGTTTCGGATGCTTTACAGCAACCGTGGTCGCGGGAAGACAGTCTTGTAATATAAATAATAAATCGCGTTTTAATCCGGTATACAGTATTTTATTTAAATGTATGATACTCGCGTTAATAAAAGACAATATTACATACATAATTATTATAGGAATATAACTTCCAATCACAGAGCAAATGACCGTCCTCATCACACAATATTTATCCTAGGTGGGAAGTAGTTAATGACCATGACTGCTAAGCTCCGGCTTAGCTTTACTTTTTCCTTTTTAAAATATGAGATAAATATTTTGTTTAAAATATCAATTAAATATTTTTTTCTTTTTCTTTATTAGAAATGGGGAGAAAAGTATCAATATTTTGAGAAAGTATCTACATACTTGAGAAAGTATCGGTACCTCAAAAGTATCGTAACAAAAGTATCGATTCCAAAAGTACTTGGTATCGAAACAAAAGTATCGATACCCTGAGGTATCGATACTTTTTGCGTATCCCTACTTGTAACGGTAGGTACTGTAGACAAAAATATAATAGAATAGATAAGATATTTTTATTTAAGTAAATCATATTTGAAATTACCGCTCAAACCGAGTGTACAAGAAAAACTTTAGATATTTAGGGTGGGGTAGGTAGATATTATGTACATATTTGAAGTTGGTTCTTCCCTTCCTAATCCCTTCTGGTCCTTCCCTATATAAGGTATACTCTATGAGTTGGTTCTAGGGGGAACATTTTGTAGGAGTTGGCATTACTGATTGTCGCTACGCGCTTGACGTTGACAATTATTGACATCAAAATATTAATAAAATTAAGGAGGCGGGAAAGTCATCAATAAGTAAAGGCGCGCTCTTTTTAAAATTAATTTTTAAAAATATTTTCTATACTTTTGTTCTATTTCAAATACGTTACTAAGGTTCTCCTAATAAAGGTTTAGTCCAAAATAAATAAAATGACCAAAAAGAGACGGTGGAAAGAAAATCCACCAGACCCACGGATCGGGTACTCTTCGGACTCAGACTCTGGAGAATTGGATAATGCGGACAAGTACTTAACTTATAAAGTTAAAGGATATGTCCGCAAGTATCCCGAAGATATTCCGCAAAAGGACTTGGTTGTGTTCTTAGCACATAAGGAGGAAGGCAAAGTATTCAACGACAGGGATCGTATGGCCTTGTCTAAGGGCATTCGGGAACATGGTGTGTCTGGAGTTATGCATTTGCGCTCCATCAACAAATATAAAGTCGGTATAACTTTTGATTTACCAAATAATGCTAATATGTTTATTCAAAATAAGAAATTATTAGATCATCTTACATTAATAGCCACAATACCAGCTGGAGGTACCGAAGTTACTGGAGTTCTCACTTCAGTGCCAAGCGATATGTCTAATAAGGAAATTTTTGGTCTGATAGGCAGCTCGAAAAATGTGGTACAAGTAAGGCGTTTCATGCGCAGAGTCAGGGGTGACAACGGAGCAATAACCTATGCTCCTACACAAACAGTTGCAGTTACCTTTGCCTCCCCCATCCTTCCAGAATATGTTTATTTAGATTCTTGGCGTCACGAGGTTAAAAAGTATATCCCTCCAGTTAAGCAATGCCTCAAATGTATGAAATATGGACACATAGCTAAATTTTGTCGCAACTCTGAGGTTTGCTCAATATGCACATTAAACCATAACTTTAAGAACTGCCTAACCGATTCACAAAATGCAAAATGTGTCAATTGTAACGGTAACCATATCGCCATCTCCATTCAGTGTCCTTTGAAAAAACAAAAAATTGAAGAAAACAAAATTAAAACAAAGAGTGTAAACTATTCTGAATTATTTAATCCAAATGCTTTTCCAGCTCTTTCTGCTCGAACCTTAGAAGTACAAATAAACAATTTAATGAAATCTAACACATTTATCAACACTTTAGTTGAAACAATTATTAAAATAGTCAGTAATAAAGATATACCAGTAAATACAACATCAATTAAAGAAGTATTAAAATCTACCTTAAGTAACAAGTTCCCATCTGCCTCATAATGGATTTGTCATATTTAAATATCATTCAGTGGAATGCTCAAAGCCTCAACAGTAATAAACATATATTTAGTAATTTCCTCTATACACATAATATTGATATAGCTATAATTAGTGAAACATGGCTTAGGCCTGAACAAACTTTTAAAATAAGTAATTACAACATAGAAAGGAATGATTGCGGTAACATACATAATGGAGTCGCAATTATAATTCATAAAAACATAAATTATACAAAAATTGACACATATTTTGATAATTCATTACAAAATATATGCATTAAAATAGCAGTTAACAACAAATACTTATATATAGTAAGTTTTTATAGTCCCTTAAACTCAGTTCCTGTCTTCAATAAAGATAAATTTGAGCAATTATTGAGGTCTATTCCTCAACCTTTCATATTTGCTGGTGATTTTAATGCACATCATACTTCTTGGGGATGTAACTATGACTCTCCACGAGGACGTAAACTTTTAGATGTCTTCGATGAAAACAACTTAGTTTTGCTCAATAGTGGTCAACCAACAACTGTAGGTTCTACAACATGGCGTCCGAATGCTCTTGACCTGACATTGGTCTCTTCATCTCTTGCATGTAATTGTGAATGGAGTGTAAACGATAGTCCTCTTGGTAGTAGTTATCATATTCCTGTTTTAATAAAAGTAGTAATTAGTGAAAATCATAACAATAATTTGAATGGAGGAAATTGTTCTAATGCTATGCATTTGCCTCTCTATCCCAACTATAAGTTAGTTAATTGGCAGAAATATAGCAACCAGGTTGATGATTTGTTAGTTGATCTAAAAATAGATAGATTAAATCCTCTTGATTCATATTTACATTTTTGTACAATTTTACGCAAAGCTGTTTCTAATTCTATTGCAAATAGTTCAAACCGCAAACCTACCAGTAATACCATTGATTGTTCTCTTTTTAAGAATAAAGGTAAAAAGTCCCCTCTCCCTTGGTGGAATCAAAAGTGTACTGAAGCTGTATTAAACTTCAAAACTGCATATTTAAATTTTAAAAATGATCCAAAAGAAGAAAACTATATCCATTTTAAAAGACTTAGAGCTGTAAAAAAGCTTGTCATAAAATCAGAAAGACAAAAAAGTTGGTTTTCTCTATGTGAAACTTTTAATAGGAATACGCCAATATCTGTCATATGGAAATTCATGCGTAAATACAACAAAACATATATTTCCAATAATTGTGACAATGATACATGGATATTAGATTTTTTGCAGAAGTACACACCAGACTATGTATCAAACACTATGTCAAATCACAATAATAACAACATTAACTCCAGTAATAGGTTTCTTGTCAGTCCATTCACAATTAATGAATTAATATCAGCCATAACCTCAAGAAGAGATACTGCTTATGGTCTTGATGGAATACCCTATATTCTACTTAAAAAAATTAGCATTGCCAGTTTAGAATCATTTCTAAATATACTGAATTTAATGTGGGATAAAAACATTATACCAGAAGAATGGAAAAAGGATTGTCTTATACCAATTTTAAAACCAGACAAGCCTAAGTTTTGTCCCGATTCTTATCGGCCCATAGCACTTACTTCCTGTGTTGGTAAATTATTTGAACAATTGTTAAAACAACGATTAGAGTTTTACGTAGAAAATAACAACATATTACCTTCCAATCAATTTGGTTTTCGTAGAAAATTTTCTGCCAGGGAAAGTATTTGTCAACTACAGCTTGATGTTCGTAACTCTTTGTCGGATCGTAAAAATCTGGTAGCTGTATTTTTTGATGTAGCAGGTGCATTTAACAGTGTTAATATAGATATTCTTTGTCATGAATTATTATTGTTGGGAATTCCTGCACAATTTACAAATTGGGTAAAAAAATTCTTAAGCAATAGGGAAGTATTTGTTAAATTAAATAGACATCTTTATGGTCCTAGACTTTCATTCAAAGGAGTATGTCAAGGAGGGATACTATCCCCACCAAGCCTGGAACATTGGCGTGGCCGCACATGAGACAGACTTAGTTGTAAACCGTGTTGTCATATAAGAAAGAATTACCCATATCTGGGTAAAATTGTCGTGTGATTTGGTGTAATGCTTAAATAATTATTATGAATCCATTTGCGGATAGATTTTTAATAATAAATTAACATTGCACCAAAACACTTTGTAATAACAAATTAAGTGCGTGATAAGTTGATGTGTGTTTTATTTATTTATATATAAAGTTTTAGGTTCTTATGAAAATAAATTTCTTTAAACCTTAATTTTTATGCCATCTGTTCTGTTTCTGACGTAAACATATTACCATAATATTTAACAGACATTTATTTACAATCAGTAATCGTCTTTTGTCCTTTAAATAGAATTAGTTTTTTAAAATATTTCGTTCTCCTTGGTCACTTGGCGTGAGTGAAATCATAAAATGAATTCAAACTTCAAATTAAAAGCAGAAAAACCTTAACCCTTATTTCGATTTTGTATAGTATACTATACGTACAACTTTTAAAAAATCTGTAGTCACTCCCTTTATTTCTTTTATTTTCTTTATTTAACATATACGATTTCTGAAGGGTTCTTTACACTTCAAAAATAAAAATAACCGTTTACCTATGATACTTTTAAATTAGTTGAGAAAAATAACTGAAAAGATGCACCCGTCCACTATAGCTAAGTAAGTTTTATTTAGTTTTTACGTTTTAATACTAAAATACATGTATTTATTATAAAATACGGATGGCCAGATACGTCTTGATCTAACATTTTTTTTTTTATATAAAATATTTTTTTTTTTTATAAAAAAACTGTTTTTATATAAAAACTGTGGTTGCTTTAGGAATTAGTATGAATATATCGTGTTTTTTAGTAACGTATATTATTCTATACAGTGCTAACTTCACGGAACTTATAATTGTTGTTGGTCTTTATGATTACAATTGCATGTTATATATAATTTTTCCTGCCTATGGTCCTTGACTTTACTCAAAGCTGAAATAGCAGGACCCACAGTTATTTAAGATATTCTACCGGACTGGTCACCATTAATTTTTTTAAATAGTGCATATTAATTATTTCGGTACTCTACTTCTATATTACTTCCAGTCTCTAAGTAAGTATGAATCAAATTGCTTCCTCACAAACTATAGACTTAAATAATGCAAACTTTCTAAGTGATTCAAAATACTTCCGTAGACCAATTTCTTTGTTAAGACATGTTTAAAAAAAACTAGAATTATCCGGTTCTGTGTTTAATCAATGTTCTAGAATTTTATTTACATTATTAACTTCAGCTCTGATATGATATTTTTAAGAGACAAATTATTTAAATAATATGCGTTTACATTCACGCATTGTATATTTGTCATTCTTCGAGTCGATTTGATCTTTTCTGATTTAATACTGCTTTTATTTGTTCTTCACCCATGTTTTATATTGGTTTCATTACATATTATTTTGGAAGATTCAGACTGTCCTAGTAGTGTAATATTTTGAATGTTACTGAAAACCACCTGAAAATAAAAATTCTTTGTTAACTTGATATTTAAATCTTAAGATCTATGAAATTATTATTTATCTATTTTTTTTATTTTGAATTTAATTAATTAGTTACCTAAGAAAATTTGGGAAAATAAAAAATGTAAATTGGCAACACAGAATCTGTCAAACATTTAGGTTATATTTTCTTAAATTATTTTAAATATTGAAAAATAAGCATAAGTTACCCAAAAAGAATTAAACACGACTATAGAAAAACATAATAAACCATTACATTGTAATATTTTGCCAAATTAAAGAGATAATCATATACTTACGAATGAATTGTGATTCCATTTATATTTCGTTCACTTTGGCTTTTGTAGCCCTTAACACAACAACCTACTATTGTTATCACATTTAAGAAACCTTAATTAACAGAGTATATGTCTCAAAAATAATCAACATTTACTTGAAATCACTACAAACCGCACATGATGAAATGGCGCCGAAGAAATTTGTCACAATTGACAAGAAAAAGTGGCCACGCCGACGGGGACAAAACATCTGTGTTTTGTCCTTCTTTTTTACATACACATTGTAATTTGCTATCGCGCTTTAATATTTTAGTGTTACATCTATAGGTACTTAATCTGAGATCCCCACTTTTATTTATATTGTACATTCATAGATTAAATATAATCCTAGGATCTCAAGTTAAAAATCTTCAGTTTGCAGATGATTTAGTTATATACACATCAGGGAAAAATCAGTCGGAAGTAGTTCAAATTATTAACAATGCTTTAACAAATCTGTACAAATATTTTACTTACCTTGATCTTAATGTGAATCCATCTAAGTCTAAAGTCATTGTATTTGGCAAACAATCGCGTGACATGCCTACCATACTATACAATTATTATTCTTTGCCGGTCTCGCTTGAAGTAAAATTTTTGGGAGTTATTTTTACTCATAAGTTAACTTGGAATAGTTACGCTAAGCACATAATAACTAAAGCAAATAAAGCCTATAACATCTTAAAATCTCTTTCAGGTTCATACTGGGGCGCTGATCCTAAAATTCTGTTGTTGTTGTACAAATCATTAGTTCGTAGTCATTTTGAGTATGGTTTTTATTGTTTCGCTGCAGATACTAGTGTTGTAAATAGTTTAGATCTTTTGCAAAACAAATGTTTACGTCTAATAACAGGAGCTTTCAGAAGTACTCCTATTAACGCATTGCAGATTGAATGTAATATCCCACCGTTAGCCATTCGATTCAACTATTTAAAAGAAAAATTCTTACTTAAACTTTATAGTGTATGTGGTAATCCATTTTTGATCAATTTGTTACACTCTGCATCTCATTCAAATGTTAAATCATTTTATATGCTGCAAGGTCTTCAAAATTTCACTGATTTTATAGAAAATACAAACATTCATCAATCTAAGCATGTCTTGCCATGTTACGAGGGTTCTTATAGTGGTAAATTTCCAGCAATTAATATAGTTATAAAGAATAAAGAAGATTTATTTTCAAAAGAAGAAGTAAATGCAATGCTATCAGAATGGTCAGATCATAAATTTATTTATACTGATGGATCCAAAAACAGTGAATCCGTGTCTTTTGCTATTTATGAGCCTTCCTCAAAAGTAGGCATAGGTCAGAAAATCAATAAAGATGCAAGTATATTCACAGCGGAAGCTGTCGCTATCTTAAGTGCTTTGAAACATATCGAGAATTGCTATATGGAGCACACAAAATGGGTTGTTGTAAGTGATAGTATGAGTGTTCTACAAAATTTAACAAATAATAATCTAAATGCTCATACTAATTATGTCATATTCTTAATAAAACAGTTATGGGTTGAACTAACTCATTTAAATGTAGTAATTAATTTTGTGTGGGTGCCTTCGCACATTGGTGTTCAAGGTAACGAACATGTTGATTACTTGGCTAAACAAATTGTAATGTCAGGAGATTCTCCTATTAATATGAGTATTCGTATTCCTTATACAGATGCAATTAGTTTAATCAAACAGCAGATGTGCCAAGCATGGGGAAAACATTCATATTATTGCACAAACGTTCAAAACAAAGGAACTTGGTTCGCCGGTCTCGATGTCCAAATAAATTCTACACCTTGGTTTTGCAAGCACAAAATATTCACAAACAAGAAATTTTATACAACTATTTCTCGCATGCGTTTTGGTCATTGTCGTTTAAATTACCATCTTCATCGTATTAAAATGGTTGATTCTCCATATTGTGTCTATTGTCAATCCTTAGATTATTTATATGTCTAGATAGAGTGTCGCGCTGCAAACGACCTAAAACAAACAATCCATGTCTGTTATAATAGTGTGCGTGACAGCTACGTCTTACACTCGCCATAAGTCATTATGCGTTCCTAGTTGGCGTGAATAATGTTACCAGTTGTGGAAAAATTCATCTCAAAATAGGGAGAAATTAATCAAAGTCGAGAATATATTTTTTCAATTCACAAAAATATGTAGCATGAAAAAATAAATTAATTGGAATAAAACAACAATACTAACAATATTTCGAAGGTCGGAACTCAAGTAATTTTCATTCTTTGCATATAAACGTACCAATTATTATTTTTTAAAACTTCTGGGTCTTTTGTGAAGAAAATTGGAATATATAAAACTATGATTTATGTGGATAAATAAAAATAAAATCATAACTTATATGCAAATGCGTTTGAAAAATGTTTTTTAACTTGGAATATATAATATTATTATGTATATTTAAACTCATAACATTTGTTTTAACTCTATTAAAAATAATTATTTTTTTAAGATACATCTTTCTTCGATTGAAGATCTGACAATAATTAAAAAAAATACCTTTTGAGGCCACGTCAGAAACAAAAAAAATCCGTTTTGTTTTTTTTTTTAAACGAACGAAGGTCAAAAATTATCGTCATTAAACTATAATGAAATACAACATCACAGTTATTTTTTTTATTTATTATTATTATATATATTGGCTTTTTCTAAAATTAAATAACAAAATAAACTTGGATTTCATATTTAAAACAATCATACCAATATCCTCAAAATTTAAAACAACTTCAAAAAAAATATTGTAAGAACGACTTCCAGGTACTAAAAAGTAAAAAATAATTGAACGGGGAGTTTTCATTTACTATAGAGAGATATTTTCATTTTAACTATAATTAGAGTTCATACCTTGACATATTTACTTAATAGATATTCATATTAATTTACTTTTATTTAGCATAAATAATTAAATTAAAAAAAAACAATTAATATTAAACTACTTTTTTATTTAAAGTCGGTTAAAAACGGCACCCAAGTCGACGCTAAATCTATTTCTAATATCTTTATGAATTACATACTAGGTCATATTTTTAAGGTATTTTTGGGTTCATAAACTGGCAACACACGCGTCAAACACAAAATGGCAGAAATAAATAATTATTTAATTTCGAAATATTTCAATGGCTTAATTGGCTGGAATTGATACGAAATAATGTTACTTACCGATGATAGGTAACTTTTTTTGTTGTTTTAGATCGTCCTTTGTAATTTCTGCACACTTTAATCACACAAATCGCCATTGTAAAGAAGATAATTTTACAAACAAACTCGAGCGTATCCATTGACAGCACAACTGCTACTGAGCGCGGGGAAGGTATAAAGAGTCTAACAGCTGGACACAATATTTTTTGACGCGTTTTCAGCTTCGACTGTCTATCTAGACATATAAATAATCAAAGTGTCAATCATCAAAAGTACAATCACTACATCATATCTTCTTTGAGTGTTCGTCTTTCAACATTCAGCGCCTTGTGTTGTCTGATGGGCTTTTAAAAATTTACAATAAAGTTGAAAGTATCCCGCATTGCATTCAGGAGTTACTTAAAAATGCCTCAACTTTTATATTTTTGTACAGATTTGTTATTGAAACTGTTAACGATATTTAAAATTATATTTATGTACTCTTTGTTACAGTAGTAAAATAATAGGATAATAAGTTAATTATAATATTAAAGCTGTAAATATATTTTTTCTAGTAAATAAGTTTTTTCAGAATTTTTAAATTAGATTCTCCGTCACCACTCTTCGGGAGTCCTGACGGACAAGATAACGGGATTTGTAAATGGAAATGTGCCTTTTCTACTCTTTGTTGGGTAGTAATAAATAAAGAATTGTACGTACGATACGTATGTAAAATCGGATTGAACAAAATGTATTTAACTGAGATTTTAAAATTAAATGACATACGTCAGACTTATGGCCGCGTGGAAATAAAGATATGATAATAACTACTTATATTACGAAAAATACTGGATATTGGAAGATTCCGTCTTTGACGGGGGTCCTCATTAATTAAAAGAAGAAGTACTATATTGCAATACATATAAAGGATAAGAAACGTAAGACATAAATAAGGAGAGATAAAAGGGAAAAAATAACATAAGACAAGGCGGTATGGTCGAAAGACTTTAGCCTGCCCTATGGGCAAAAAAAAAAAAAAAAAAATAATAAAATTAAACACAATGCCGAATATTAAATAACACATTCAAATATGTAATAGAATCATTTAACTTCATAATTTTTTCTATAGTATAATTAGTGTCGAAGTTATTTAACAATAGAATTCTGTAGAAAATAGCTGTTTGATTTTTCACACCTATTTTCTTGACCAAATATGAATCTTAACGAAGATATGGATGTTAAACCCGATGTGGAAATGAAAAGCATACATATTTGCCGCTGTTGTTTATCCACGGAGCGGCGTATGATGAGAATTGATAAATTACGATATCTTTTTATGGATTTGGCTGATATTATTGTAAGTACACAAACTTGTATGAATGCCTCATCAAGCTTATCAACAAGCCACATTAATATGACCACCTTGTTCGAATTCCGTTGGGATGACATGTTTATAATTTCATATAAGTACATCTTACCCACGTCTGCTCAATTTGGATATGAAACGGGTGGGTAACTGAGTATAATAACACCATTCATTGATAGAAAAACCGTGAAGTGTACATTGCAATTTGTTGATATGGTGCATTTAAAATAATATGTTAATGATGAAAACTTTTCTTTCCGATAACCAATTTCTATGAAACATATTTATATTTATTTAAATTTCATAAAAATTGGTTACGTATCTTCAGAGATTAGCCCAGACAAAGAGACAGAAACAAAAAATATTTAAAATCTCGGGATTTGTTCTATTTCTCTTCTTCAAACCTCCTGACACGGTTTTAAGTAGTTAAGTTCAGACATTCAACCTCTACAGTTTTATTATATGTATAGATGTATTGTTTTAGGTATCCGATTCTGATGGTCTTCCGCAGGACATATGTTGGGAGTGTGCCGCACTTTTAAGAAAGTCCGTTCGCTTCAAACAGAAAGTGTTAAATTCTCATACAGTGTTGTACGACTACCACAATAGATGCGCTCCAGTGAGTTATCCTTATCCTTACCGGATATCCTTATCTGCGGATGTCCAAGATCTTTTACCTTTTATGGAGGGAAAGATCTATGAATTTTTTGCAATTCTATATATAGGTTATAAATCCTCAATATATTGCCATTCACTGTTCGTTCTCGGTCTGGTAAAATATTATCAAGTAAGAAATATATTATTCCATTCCAGTCACAACTCACAACTGTCTCAACGAAATGCTTCTGAAGAAACTCAATGCTTAGAGATATTTTATTAGCACATAACAAAGTATTTCCGCATTAAGTATATACAACTGCTAGAGTCAGTCAGTGGTTTGACTCCCTTTAGGATCGAGGAAGACCACACCTTTCAACCTCCATATAACAGTATGTTTTCTGTTTACAGTTTGCAATCGATGGTCAAGATCCTGAACTAACAAAATATTCAACGCCACACTTGAGTGAGACGTCTGTGGTTGTTTTTGATAACTTTGACAGCGCTAAGACTAAAGTTGGATTTCATACTGCATTGCAGGTAATTATAGATGTTTTAACTCACTTTATTTCAGTTTTTTTCCTGTCTAATTCATTCAATGGAAATCAATTGTTTTTCAAAATTTTTGATAAAGTGTGATAACTTAGGGAAATGTTTCTCTTAAGATGATGATTTCATGGTGAAAATATCAAACTAATTTTCCTAAGGGATATCTCACCCATGCTTATTTATTCTTTCTAACAAAATTTTTTACAAATTATTTTCTTTAATACTATCGATCCGCCCTGGTTTCTCACGGGTGCAATGTATGTAGATGTACTATACTCAAAAAATAGCGTATGTGACTCGCTAATTATATATTAGGGTGAATATACGGTATTTGATTTTTTTGTGTCCCTGAAGGAAATGTAATCTGTTTCATTCAAAATTCATAATTTCTCTTTTTGACACTATTTTTGCATTTGTAATGATGCGGGCCAGAAGATTTTTCTTTTTTTTTTAATTTTATAAGCTCCAGAGGAAAATTTGTTACCAGGGGAGTGACACTATTGGCAGAGTAGTGACAAATTTAAGCAGGGAAGTGACATGCCATTGATTATTAGCTAAGAAATTGGACATATATTAAATAAAACATATATAAATTATAGTATTTGGATATTTATTAATATACAAGATACATTCAGTCTTTAAAGTTTCTAAACACAACCTTATTTTTAATATTAGTAGTTTGTTAATGTCTAAGTATGAAATAACAGAATTAATATTTTCTACTTATCAGTCTCATCTGAGATGAAAATTACAGTACATACTGTTTGATAGTTTTTAATTATAAAATGTTAAAAAGCTTACAAGCTCCTTTTAAGACGCTTAAATCTGAATATTTTTTTTTTAATGAAACAAAAAGATAAACTTCGTTTACAAGAAAAACAATAAAAGTATGTTATAATACACTTATCAGTCTCGACGCTCTCTAAACAAATAAATTTAAAAAAAATAGCAATGCACAGTATAAATGAAAACTTTCATTTTTTGCAAAGAACAGAATCGATAATTTATACTAAACTAAATAGTTCACATCAACATCAATTTACTTTTCAAACACATCAACTGGTTCTGGAAACTTGTAGAATACTCTGTTACCCTTTATAAGTATATTTGGCACTGGCAATATGTTCCCATTTATCAGACATATCATTGTCATTAAATCTAAAAAAGTACAATCTTCATTGGAGTTCTTTAAAAAGGAACACTGATCTCTCCTTCTTCTTCATCAAAATCTAACGAACATAAGCCAGCATATCAGTATTTTAATTATTTATATGGTTTTCCACAAGTACAAAATATCCGTTCTTGACAGTCATAGCAATGTCTTCAATGTATGAAATATGCCAGAGAAGTGACAAAATCGCGCATAACCTACAAAAACAACATCACTTGCTTTTCTGATCACATTTTAACGTAATACATGACATCTACACACAATAAACATTGTATTGTGCAAATATAAAACTTCGTAACGTCAAAATACAAAAACATATAATTACCAAAGGAAATACTCCAACGACTGGCACAACCATGCTTTCCTACAGTGAATCGAAAATGGACGCAATATTATTGAAGTTTTGCTCAATGTTGTTAGCTTGCTTCTAACTTCACACTGTTATACAAGCGTAGTTTAAGGACAAAAATATACCTATGCGGTTTTAAGTCATATTTTAAGTCTTCGAGTTTCGCCAGATGAAGT
Organism: Anthocharis cardamines; assembly: GCA_905404175.1. Lineage (NCBI taxonomy): Eukaryota > Metazoa > Arthropoda > Insecta > Lepidoptera > Pieridae > Anthocharis > Anthocharis cardamines. The sequence goes on along the minus strand of FR989978.1, from coordinate 346,814 downwards.
GACACTATTGTAACGTCACGTGAATATAAGTCATTTTTTTTTATATTAATAAATGTTTTTTCAGTGTATTTTGGTAAAATATGTTTCAATGTTTATTAAAGCATAATATAATCATGTAAAAAAAATACATAATCGCATAAGTATATAAAGCATCTGGCTATAAAATCATTATAATCTAGTAAAAGGGGTGGCCAGAGGAGTATACATTTACAGGTATTTTTAACTATTAATGCCTTAAATTAAACAATTATCGTTAATAGTCTGTGTGGCCCAAATAAAAGACCATATTCTTTATTGTTAAAGCATACCGAAACAATCTATACATATAATAAAAGAGTAGGATCGAAATTACGCTTCACTAAATATTTTTACCAGAAATTGAGAGGGGTGATAAAAGAAAGGTAGCAGAATGCATAAATGCAATTTTTAAGATTCTTGTCTGTCTGTCTGTCTGTCCGTCTGTCTGTCTGTCTGTCTGTTTGTTCACGCTAATCTCCGAAGATACTGAACCGATTATCGTGCAATTTACACAAATATATTAAGGAAAGCCCGGGGCAACATATAGGCTTTGTTTTATCAAAATCGGTTATCGGAAAGAAAAGTTATCATCATTTAAATATTATTTTAAAGGCACCATATCACCAAATTTCAATGCAAACTGACTCGCGTTGAACTTTTTCGAATTGTCAGATGTCAATCACAGTCTGATATGTAAATGAAATAGTTTGATTATTTCGCCATTTCCAATATATGTATTCGTAGAATAGTGGATATGCAGTCCCATAGCGTAGCTTCTGATGCGAGTTCGAATCTGAAGTTGAAATGAAAGAATTTTTTTTTTTGTATTTCTTTATTTTTTTTTTGAAAGAACTATATTATAACAAAAATAGAAAATGTATTATTGAAATATTATATGAAAAAGTATTTCTTATGAGATCATTTATTTCACATTTTCATCAATCCTTTCTCTTAAACAGAATTACGATTATTCGACATTGCTTTTTTGCTTCCTTATCTTAGAGGTTTCCGCATTTAGCACAGGAAACCCGGGCAGGAATCCCGGGAATTTAAAAAAATGTCCGAAAATGAAAATGACCAATTAAATGAACGCACGCATCTATTTAAGACAGAAAATGCATTGAATCCAATCTTCGATTGAACTCTGATAAGTAGAAAAAAGACACATATCTGGATTTTGGTCACGTAAAATTTAATTAATATGAATCTCCCTAAAGTTTCTTTAAAGTCAGGTTAATTATTTCAACTATTGAATTTCAAATCATCCTTCGAACCTCAATCTCAACCACCATTAAACATGTCGATAACATGATGCAAAAGCAACCGTCAATGACTAATTTGATAGCTCTTTCCCAAAAGAAATCACCAAGTACAGAGGGTGGAGGAGGATATGTCATTTGAAGAAAGCTTGCTCAAAAGCTCAGCTTAAAGTGAACCCCACGCGAACGAAGTCGCGGGCATCAGCTAGTAATATAATAAGTTTAAAATACAATTTGTCTAAGGACCAATGGAATTCAAATAGCGTATATTCACCCATTAATAATGTATCGCTTTCTATTGGTGAAAGAATGTTTAAAATTGGTTGAGTAGTTTTTTGAGTTAAATCGTTACAAACATACAAACAAACAAATCTTTCATCTTTATAATATTAGTATTGATTATTTTTTTTATATTAGACGAGGCAAGCATATGGTGATAGATAATCATCACCACCAATGGACATCCGCGACTTTAAAGTCTCAGATGCGTTGTTGGTCTTAATGTCAAGTGAACCTCATGAAGTCTGTTGATGTCTAACTTAAAAACTAAATAGGTCGGCAGCACATCATTGACAGATGCTCTATGGCTGGATGTCACCTACCATTGAGTGAAACTCACGCTCGTCTGTTTATCTATGATATCTAACATAATAACGATCGAAGTAAAAGATAGGTCGACAGCACATCATTGACTGATGCTCTGTGGCTGGATGTCACCTACCATCGAGTGAACCACGCTCTATCTATGAAATCTAACAAAGAACGAATTAAAGATAGGTCGACAGCGCATCATTTATCGAAAATTGTACAGTCAAAATTTCTAATTTTTTTCCCATAATATTTTAGCACGAGAAACACTTCAAAGATGTCACACTAGAAAATATTAGTACGTTTCCAAACCCTATAGAGAACAATATCGATGTGAAACAAGAGGACTTTCAGATAGAGTATGATGACCACTCCGTGTTGGCAGAAGATTATGACAGGTGACCCATCCGTTTACTGTCGCTTTGTATGTTGCTTGACCTTTTCGGTACCAGTATAGATGGTAAACTGGTTATTAACGATTTTAACCAAGCGGTTCAAAATGCATTTTTCGTTATTAACGGTTATTTAACCGTATTTTATGAGTGTTACGTTTATGACTTAAATAAGTTTTATAACTCCGATGTTTAAGAATACGATTGTCCTACTACAAAACTCTTATCTAATGTTGTGTAAGGATTCCAACGACACCTCATACATCTAAATCTTTTGAGGCATTTAGAAGTTACAGTTGTTTTAAGAAACTCACATACATACATACCTTAAAAATATGACACGCCTTTTTTGGGGCAGTAGTGTAAAAAGCATAAATCAGTACCAACTTTATAGATCGCAGTCGGATAATTAACGTTAATAAGTTGAATTGTGCTTTCCTATGATACAAAATTGCCTATTTCCTCGAAATTCATTGAACTCTATATAAAATCTCATCAAAATAACTTTAGCATGAATATTTTCTATATTTTTCAGAATAAATGACACAGATTCGCAAGATTATAAAGAAGAGAGAAAGTCGCAGGAGAGAAAGAAAAGAGTCAAAATTAAAAGTCTAAATAAGAAAGAAGAATGTTCCGAGTAAGAAGAGTCTTGTTATATTTCTTTTAATCATGCAAGTGTATTTACAAAAAAGAACTCTGTTACATCAAACAATACCCTGACGCATTAAACAGTCCCCTATTGCATGAAACAGAACCTTGTTACAGCAAACAATACCCTGTCGTATGAAACAGTCCCCTATTGCATGAAACAGAACCTGGTTACAGCAAACAATACCCTGACGCATGAAACAGTCCCCTATTGCATGAAACAGAACCTTGTTACAGCAAACAATACCCTGACGCATGAAACAGAACCTTGTTACAGCAAACAATACCCTGACGAGTCCCCTATTGCATGAAACAGAACCTTGTTACAGCAAACAATCCCCTGTCGTATGAAACAGTCCCCTGTTGCATGAAACAGTACCTTGTTACAGCAAACAATCCCCTGTCGTATGAAACAGTCCCCTGTTGCATGAAACAGTCCCCTGTCGTATTTTCAAAAGAGTTATATTATATCATTTAAATCGTTTAATACCAAAAAATATGAAAAAACTAGTAGGCACGAAACCATAACATGGATAAAATATTTAACAATAATGCTCTAAATGCTATTACTTTGATTGCTACTAAGATAAACGATATACATTTAGTGTAATAATAATAATTACAAAAACATCTATCATTTCTGTTATTTTTTAAAAGAAATTAAAAAAAAACCTAATTGAAACTTCAAACTCAATTTACTCAAAATGGCAACCGTGTGGGTTGACACTGTATTGCTTAACAGCGTCCAAATAATATTTGATTGAGAAATAAGCCCTAAACCTTCTTTTCAGTGCTGATACTAAAACTAAAACTAGGAAAACCAAAACTGCCAAACTAGACATAGATGAGACTAAAATTAGAATAGTCAGACTGGATCCACTCGAGCAGCTTAAACAGAGAGAGGTGTGTCGCATTTACCCCAATACATACTACTATGCCCCAAGTACATATAACCCCATAATCTACACTAATATTATAAAGAGGAATTATTTGTATTTTTGTAACGAATAAACTCAAAAACTACTCGACCGATTTTAAAAAATCTATTAATTCACCGATACTAAAATGCCCCATGTATCTACACTAATAATATAAAGAGGATAGGTTTGTATTTTTGTAATGAATAAACTCAACTACTGGACTTTAAAAATTCTATTTCACCAATAGAAAGCTACATTATCAGCGAGTAACATAGGCTATTTTTTGTGAATACATATACATTACACCCGTAAGAAAGCGGGGCGTATTGCTAGTATTTGATATAATTAAGGGTAACCGAAGATATTAATTTCTTACATTTTTATCTGTATGTTTGTTCACGCTAATCTCCGTAACTACTGAACTGATTTTCATACAATTCTGCAGCAACATAAGCCTGGAGCACCATAACAGCTTTTTTCGTCTAAATCGGATGTAGGAAGAAAAGTTATCATAATTTTAAGTAATTTACATGAACTGTATACATATAACAAAATGTCTCCCTATTCATGAATAAAAAAAAACTGGAATTACGATAGGAGTATTTTTAAGAGTAGGTAGCCGCTATGAAAGTATTATTTTATTTTGTTCAAACATGTTTTTTTTTCTTATAATTTCAGGAAGAATGCAAGTCAACATTGAATTTCCCTTTCATTTGCCATTTATGTTATAAAGGCTTCATTTTCGAGGAGAAACTAAAGAATCACATGAAAAAACACAGCCCGGTATGAGAGTTAACTGATATTGACAATTACATTAATTTGTTTGTTTGTAGATCACGCCAAAATGGTTGCAGGAATTATTCTTTTGTTACCTGAATTGTACTATTTAATATTTGGTAAAAATACCGAGATGGTGGTGGGGCAAGTACATCTTTAGACATATTTTTGTATGTTTATCTATAAAATGTTTCTCTGTATGGCTTTAGTATAGTTTTAATACGAGATATATTTTTACAATCTAGTCTTTCCTTACTTATACATGCAATATACATTCTGAGATTTTTTGCGGGATTTTTGAGAGAATTATACGATTGGAAGATTAATTGTTTAATTCGTATAAAAAGTTATTCATAACCTGTCGCACTTTCATTCAGTTTATGCCGATTTTCCCCCACTCGGTGGGGCAAGTCCGTTTTTATTCTGATTCTCGTTCAATATCGTTCCTGAATGGTTTCCAGTCGCGCGGCTCATACAAATGCGAGACATGTTCCATGTACCTGCCCACTAACTACAGCCTGTCCGTGCACACACTCATACACACGAGACGGTTCGAGTGCCTCAGCTGTGGACGACGCATGATTGACAAAGATGCCATCATCAATCATTATCGGTGAGAAATTATATGATTGAAAGAATGAATGATTGAGTTAATGGATATTAAACTAGTGAGTGATTAAATGAGTGGATATTATATGAGTGAGTGATTGAATGAATGGATATTAAATGAGTGAGTGATTAAGTGAGTGGATATTATATGAGTGAGTGATTGAATGAATGGATATTAAATGAGTGAGTGATTGAGTGAATGGATATTAAATGATTGAGTGATTGAGCGAATTGATATTATATGAGGGAGTGATTGAGTGAATGGATATTAAATCAGTGAGTGATTGAGTGAATGGATATTAAATGAGTGAGTGATTGAGTGTATGGATATTAAATGAGTGAGTGATTGAGTGAATGGGTATTGAATGAGTGTGTGACTTATAATTACTATAAAATTATTTTTAAATAAATAAATGACTGAATTAACGAGTGAGTGAATGGCAAGTTAGAAGAGTGAAATTTATAATGAATATGACTTGCACTTTTAAACACAAAAGAACATATTATATTTTTAATACAGAGCAAACGCGTTTCCTCAATATGTTCACCATGGACATGCGCAATCGAATGTCTCAGATGCGTTATCGACCTTTAAGAATCGTTTTTTGCAACCAGAGTCGTAATTAGTTAGATATTCCGGAGTCACAAGTGTTGGTATATTTCAGATCTGAACACGAAGGCATCACCTCAGTTTTCACGTGTCATATTTGCGGGAAGATATTCAAGTGAGTGTTACCATTATATTGTAGAAAATTGTACAAAAACAGGTATATTTAAAGATAAAATTTGTAAAACTCATATAAAAGTTAATAATTTATTTTGACTATTATTATTAGAATATACTTTTTAATGGATTTTATTAGAATAGGGTTTAAAATACTTTTTAACAGATTTATTAGACTGATAATAATTATTATATAATAATCTTAAATCTTCTCAATAGCTCATTTGAGTCTAAAATTTGGGGCCTCTATTATTTTTATCACTATATATTTTGGGGCCCCAATTTTTTTTTACGGGCATAAAGTTCACTTGATGGTATGTGATACCTCAGCCACAGAACATCACTCGAGGATGCGCTATCGACCTACTTTTTACTTCGAGCATTCGAAAATTCATCTAACCTAACCTATAATATAAAAGGTTAATGAATAATCCCGTCACCTAATTACTTTGTATGTTTAGTAATCACAAAACTACTTTGTACGGTCAGTAAACACAAAACTACTTTGTATGGTCAGTAATCACAAAACTACTTTGTACGGTCAGTAATCACAAAACTACTTTGTACGGTCGGTAAACACAAAACTACTTTGTACGGTCAGTTATCACAAAACTACTTTGTACGGTCGGTAAACACAAAACTACTTTGTATGGTCAGTAATCACAAAACTACTTTGTACGGTCAGTAATCACAAAACTACTTTGTATGGTCAGTAATCACAAAACTACTTTGTATGGTCAGTAATCACAAAACTACTTTGTATGGTCAGTAATCGCAAAACTACTGTGTATGGTTAGTAATCACAAAACTACTGTGTATGATCAGTATTCACAAAACTACTTTGTATGGTTAGTAATCGCAAAACTACTGTGTATGGTTAGTAATCACAAAACTACTGTGTATGATCAGTATTCACAAAACTACTTTGTACGGTCAGTAATCACAAAACTACTGTGTATGATCAGTATTCACAAAACTACTTTGTATGGCTAGTAATCACAAAACTACTTTGTATGGTCAGTAATCGCAAAACTACTGTGTATGGTCAGTAATCACAAAACTACTTTGTACGGTCAGTAATCACAAAACTACTTTGTATGGTCAGTAATCACAAAACTACTTTGTATGGTCAGTAATCACAAAACTACTTTGTATGGTCAGTAATCGCAAAACTACTGTGTATGGTTAGTAATCACAAAACTACTGTGTATGATCAGTATTCACAAAACTACTTTGTATGGTTAGTAATCACAAAACTACTTTGTATGGTTAGTAATCGCAAAACTACTTTGTATGGTTAGTAATCACAAAACTACTTTGTATGGTCAGTAATCACAAAACCATGCGGGGTCACATCCGCAACCAGCACACGCTGTCGCGCGTCAAGTGCGACGAGTGCGGGAAGACACTCGTCAACACGGACGCGCTCGCTGAACACAAGCTGTGAGTATTGATAAACTAGTGATACGCCCCGGCTTCGCACGGGTGCAAAGCAGATGTACTATAAAAAATAATAATGTAGCTATATAGCTATCTATTGGTGAAAGAATTTTTAAAATAGGTCCAGTAGTTTTTGAGTTAAATCGTAACAAACAAATTCCTCTTTGTAATATTTGTATAGACAATCGAATTATCATTTATTCATTTAGGTAACACAATGTACACTTATGAACGTCAATACATATTAAATCCTTCTAATTTTACATTAACTCCCAGTTCTCAAATCAAGGGCGTAGAATGGCAATAAACTCTCCAAATAATATTGTCTTTTATTAACGCGAGTATCACACATTTAATTAAAATAATTTACCGGATTAAAACGCGATTTATTATTTAACGATTGACATTTCAAATATAAGACAACTGTCATCGTTCAGTCTCCCGCGACCACGGTTGCTGAAAAGCATCCGAAACGTCGGGATAAATAATTTAAATAATAAATCGCGTTTTAATCCGGTATACAGTATTTTATTTAAACTCTCCAAATAGTCTCGATAAGCCAAACACGGTACCGTTGATAAGACAAAAGTGTTACATTTGGTAATCATGGAGATAGAAGAGAACACCTTGTAATTCAATAATTCGAATACAGACCGTCTAATTTTTGTCCTTAAACTTTTAAAACTGAATTTAACTTACAGCTTTATTTTAATTATTGGAATTAGGGCCGGATTTAGTGAAGGGCATCCGGGGCTCCTGCCCCTGGCCTCCACAAAAGAGGGACCCCATAATAACGACTCCGTAAATAGTCTCTCAAATTTGATTTTGACATTTGATATTTTTTTCGCTGTTACCTTTATCTACTGTACTTTGTACAAACATGATTCTTAAAAACATGCTAATTTTGTTTGAAAATTAATTTGGGGCCCGGGGGCCTCAACTTCTTTGTTGCCCCACACCTCTAAATTCGGCCATGATTGGGTTTTAGCAATTCTACGATATACATTGAATATTTTTACGAGAAATTGAGAGGGAATGATAAAAAACTTATAATATCGCGATAGGATACACGAAGGCGTGAAGAACCACGAGTGTCCGATATGCTCGAAGCGGTTCCGGACGCGGCAGCAGGTGCGCTACCACCAGAACAAGCACAGCGACGTCAAGAACTACTACTGCGTCGAGTGCGACACCAGGTGAGGCGCGATACACTGTCAAAGGCCGTCGACACATCTGCAAGGTCTAGGTTTACAGATGCTTATGATCGCCAGTGAGTCATCTACTCAATTGCCTTTTCTCCCAAAAATAAAGGTTTGTTCAAATATTTAATAGAAACCAAAGGACATCTTTCTCCTCTCTGTTGATATAATATATAATTTTTTCTCTGGTAACCCCTTCAAAAAGGACTTTTCCTAAAAAAAATATGAAACACTATCTGAAAGTGTTCAAACTCCATAGATTGTTTATAACTAATTTATTATAAGTCGTGTTAATGAAAATCTGTCAAAATTTTAAAACTTAATGATTTCAGATTTAAAACATCACACGCGTTGAGTCAACATCTGAAGAAATCTGTCAAACACAAGGATATACATAGTCTTATGTAAGTATTTTTAATGCTCTCAGTGATGCGTTGTCGGCCTATTTTTTTTAATTCGAGCATTCGGAAATCCATAAACTGAAACCGAAACGTGCAATGTGCACTTCACGGTTCGTTACCCGGTCGGAATTTCGATATTCCTCCCACCCGATCAATGCCTGAAGTTACCAGACGTGAGAAAGACATTGCTTACAGACATTTATAAACGACCCATCGATACGCACGGCAGGTGTTCTTCCGAACGTGCCAACAAGTTCAAACAATGGGAAAGAGGCGTGATGTATATGTATGTATAATTGTATATAACAAGCCATTAATGCGGTTAAATAGCCGTTAATAACGAAAAATGCATTTTTAACCAATCGGTTAAAATCGTTAAATATGGACCTTTAACACTTGGTTAAAATCGTTAAAAATCGTTTTTATCACTTAGTCAAAATCTTTAAAAACCGTTTTTAACCGCTCGGTTAAAATCGTTAAATATGGACCTTTAACACTTGGTTAAAATCGTTAAAAATCGTTTTTATCACTTAGTCAAAATCTTTAAAAACCGTTTTTAACCGCTCGGTTAAAATCGTTAAAAACCGTCTACGCGTCTGCACCCCAGCCACGGCTGCAGCCGCTGCGGCAAGCGGTTCGAGACGGCCGCGGCGCTCGCGCACCACCGCGCGGTGCAGCACGAGGGCGAGCGGCGCCACGCGTGCCCGTCCTGCCCCGCCGCGCTCGCCACGCGCTCCTCGCTGCTGAAGCACGTGCGGGTGCTGCACGGCGGCGTGCGCGCGCCGGCCAAGCACGTGTGCGACACTTGCGGGAAGGTTTTCAAGGTGGGTGGGGTTGGGTTGGGGCCCCGGGTTTAGGTAGTCGTTACATAATTTGGGGCCCCATATAATACAGTAAATTTTGTTAGGGCCCCGATGTCTAAAGTTTGGGGCCCCGTGCCGTGATACATATTTGTATAGAAGTAGCATTATTGACATTTTGACCGCTTGTGTTACAAATATTTCCGTGCCCCTACCGTCCGTGTCGTATTTCTGCGACAGAGAACGTGCATGTTTTTTTGATCTATGAACTGCGTGGTTTAACTGAAATGATTATTCAATAATTCGTAATCGGGCGCTAGTCGCGCTTAAAACATTAAAGTTACTAGTAATTTTGAATCGGAAGTTTATAAATCTACCACCGCGCCGGTTCGGAATGTCGCTTGTAAATATATAGGATGTATGAACAATTACAAATTCCTGTTGAATATATTATATAAACTCAGCATAATATTTTATAAGTAAAACACAAATATATTGTTCTCTTTTATTGTTATTTTACTGACAGTTAAATGTCCTGTGTAAACAATATAAAATTTAATTTGATTCACCGAACTACAATCGTGTCCCCCTTCACGCCCCCGCCAGGCCAAGAGCACGCTGACGAACCACCTGCGCACGCACACGGGCGAGAAGCCGTTCGCGTGCGCCGAGTGCGGCCGCCGGTTCGCGCAGCGCTCCGCCATGCGCACGCACGTCAAGCTGGTGCACCTCAAGCTGCACCGGAACAGCAAGGTGCGTGCCGATCTAGTCATTTGGTCAAACAATCTTGTTCCCAGCAGTTGTTGAATAACTAAACCAAAATTTGGGGCCCCATATAGTAGTCATATATTATGTTGGGGCCCCGGTGTCTAGGTTTTGGGTATCGTATCTGTAATTTGTATGTAAAATTAGTTGCATACAACTCAGATTAACCCTTTGCGATCGGCAGATTTCACTTTTGACAGTACCAGCCGGTTGGAGCAACTATATCGTTTCAGAATTACTTTCCGTACGGAATTTAAAGCCAATATATTTATATTAAAACACCTACAGTGCGTTTTTTTTTAATTTGTTGAAAATGAATTGTTGTATTTAATATTGCTTATATATATATTTATATGCTATACTAGCAATTGCCCCCGCAAACCCCCTTGTGGGTTGAATTTCGTAAAATCCGTTCTTAGCTGACCTCTACTCGGCGAAAGGAATATTCCTACCATATTTCAAGTCGCTACGCCTTATGGTTCCAGAGATATCATGATGAGTCAATATATAGGTGGAAATCTCTTTTATATATATAGACTAGCGACCCGCCCCGGCTTCGCACGGGTCAAGATTTTTTGACAAAAAAAGCAAGGGTTGTATGTATTTTTTAATGCCACATTATAAAAAAATAAAAACAAAAAATTTCGTCCAAAAATAAAAATTTTGGGGTGGACTACCCCTAACATTTAGGGGGATGAAAAATAGATGTTGGCCGATTCTCATAGATACCGGATAAGCACAAAAAATTTCATCAAAATCGGTCAAGCCGTTTCGGAGGAGTATGGCAACGAAAACTGTGACACGAGAATTTTATATATTAGATAAGCAGTATTAAATACGCTGCCACTAAATATTAAATGCTGCTCCGTAAGAATATACTTTTTAAAAATCTGTAATGTTCTAAAGCAGAGATGTCCAAGGCGACATTCATTCTAGCCTTGAAATAATACATTTACAAGACTACTACTGTATTTCCTTTTCTATAATATTTTTTGTTGTAATTTTCAGATTAAACCCAAACAACCCAACGATTTGTTGAAGTTCAAAGAGGAATCGCCTCTAGTGTTCGATTGGCCGCGACAGGCCGTGCCGGGGTGCGAGTTCTTCACTGTTACCGCCGGGCCCTAGAGGCCCCAAAACCCAAATTGTGTTCAATTAAACTGCCCTCTGTCTAGTAGTTTAATCAGGTCTCAGCATAGAAACTCACTAGAAAATTCAAATTCTGGTGCCCTTATTTAATTGCTATAGATTTTATTGATAACGGTGTCTCAACACAGGCAGATGGCGGGGCCCCAGATTGTGATTTTAATTTTTGAAATTAACCTTTATCTAGGTAAATTTAAACTGATCTCAGCTCCCTATATGATCCCACTAGGAAATTCAAACTCTGGGGCCCCTATTTAATTGCTATAGATTTTTGAGAATGGTGTCTTGACGCAGAAAGAGGGCGAATAACTTACCGATAGCTGAACTGTACTCAATCACTTCGTTTCTGTTCAACATTTGGGGCTCGGGGCCCCAAATTCTTAAAATATGAATTTTACTAGAATAAGTGGTAAAATCTACTTTTTACGATAGTCAGATTAATAGATAGTTTAAATATTTAGTAATAATGGCGGGAACCATACAAGATTAAAGAGTGGCGGCGAGTTTCTTGCCCAGTTCTTCTCGTCCGCTCTACGCCCTTGATTTGAGAACTGGCGGTAAATGTTAAATTAGAAGCATTTAAATTTTTTAATTGACGTTCATAAGTGTACATTGTGTTACCTAAGTGAATAAATGATAATTTGAAAGCCCAAAAGCCCGGCTTGTCCTATTAATGCAGCTATTAAAAAAAATGCCTTTAACATATTTATAGAAGCTATGAGAAATATATTACTGAATAAAAGCAAGCCAGGCTTTTGTGCTTGTATGTTTGGTCCCGTCACTGTTAAACGTGTAGTACAATTTTCCTTCTTCCTTTTTTTAATTCGTGTCGTATTTGATTAGTTTATAGTATTTGGCAAATGAGTTTGTATTGCGTGTATTTTAATTAAGGTTTTGTGTTATCATATTAAATGAATAATGAATCGGAATAGCAATTGTTTACAAAATTTACCAGACTTTAGATAAAACAATTAAAAAGTAAGTTTTAATCCGGTATACAGTATTTTATTTAAAAGTAAAAGTACTTTTTTCTCACAATCATTACAAATACTGCGATAACAGTTTCGAATACTTTGAAAATTATATTTATTGCACTCCACATAAATAAATAAATCTATACAAATATAATAAACAGGATAGAATTGTTTGTTTGTTACGATTTAACACAAAAACTACTGGACCGATTTTAAAGTTTTTCACCAATAGAAAGCTACATTATCAGCGAGTAACATAGGCTATTTTTGTATAGTACATCTACATTGCACCCGTGTGAAGCCGGGGCGTGTTGCTAGTAACATAAAAGGGGTGCTGAATCCAATAAGTAGTAAATTAAAAGTTTAGGGACAGAAATACCTAAGATATCTTTAATTTTTTTAATGATATGTGGTAAAAATTGATTTTAAAAATGTGGAATAATTACTGGCTGAAAATCAGCGCTGTACAGACCCCGGTCTGTCAGCTTTATGCTGAGCCTGCTGCCTTTTGTCACGAGTCTAGTATTTAGTATTTAAGCTTATTATTCTTATAAATAGCACATTATGTATGTACTTGTGAGTTGTGACAATAAAGATCATATTATTATTATCATAGAATATGTCGTATCACAAGTTTTAATTACGGCCGTATTTTACGTAATTTTGTCTCTAAACTTCATACCTTTTGAGTTTTAGCTTTATACCCTCCATATAAGAAATAACATAAAAAGCAAAAGGCGACCTTATGGTTAAAAATAGTTTTCTTCCAGACAACCTATAACAACTGCAAAAAGTTAGATATATAAAAAATTACTGTAAACCCGTCATAATGACAAAATAGACTGTCTCTTTCTCATCATTGAAAGTTAATCGCGAAAGTAAAAGAATAAAAAATATATATTTTTTATTCGAAATAGCATTGTAGGTTGATACGATTATACAACAAAAAAAATGACACGTGGGGCCCCCGGGGCCCCAAACGGATAACATCGATTCGGCTATGATTTATAGTTTTAAGTAATAATTAGGAAATAAAATGTATTTTTGCCTGAAATTAAAGACATTTTTAATAACTTGACTTTTATTGGCCGTAACTCAACTTAATTTTTATGATCAAGTGTAAAACTCAAATTCAAATGTTATTAAATGTGGCTCCGGTCATAATAGGGAATTATTAAAAGAAGGTTTTTTTATGTCAGATATCGACAGACGAGCATGAGGTTCATTTGATGGTAGGTGATACCTCAGACACAGAACATCAGTCAATGTAGCGCTGTCGACCTAATTTTTACTTCGAGTATTCGGAAATCCATAGACTGAAACCGAAACGCGCAATATGCACTTCACGGTTTTTCCATCTATACCCGGTCAGAATTTAGATATTCCTCCCACCCGATCAATGCCCGAAGTTACCAGACGTTATCAATAAGGCCTCATTTCCGCTCCTACCTTACCTTTAGGTCTAGGGTATTCAATCGGGATGGGTTCTTTTTGTATTTGTACCGTGTCAGTATTGTAAAAAAACAACAATATCAAGAAGCAAATTGTTTACTTATAAAATAAATAAATGTAAATGTTTATGTGTTGTAAAAAAACACTAATAATACTATGATCTTGTGAAGATTGATTAAGAAAATGTAAACATGGCATGTAATGTAGGTATATACAGTAAATGTAGTCAGTATAATTTATATACTTTTCCTATGTACATTTATTCATCATCTGTACTCTGAAAACTATACTTCCCAGCTAAAAATTCATCGTCATTTAGACACTTTTCTGTGTCTGTTTCACTGATCATCGCTTACTACTAATGCTAGTGTATTCTTTAGTAATTAACCAGTATACATTGATAGAATACTTGGTACATATTTTTGATGTCCAGGTACTTCTTAGAATTCCCAAATCCTCAGAGGAGCATGGGATAGACATACTTCTGTGTCTGTTTCACTGATCATTTTCAACAAGCCTTCTTACAAGCGTAAGCGTCTTAGCTTACAAGCGTCTTCTGTGCCGCCTGACCAAAATATTTGTCTTTAATTTTGTTTCCATAGAATTAAAACCCATAATTCACAAAGTAGTAGTCAGTAAGATACCTATATTTTCATCGAGAAGTAAAATAGACAATTCATAGAAGTTTTATAAAAAATCTGACAGAAATTCAAAATATTTTTTTTTATTTTAGATACCACAAATAGTATCATGTACCCTTCGAAAATGCCTCTTTAAATGTGTATCTGACTTATAGAACCTCTCACACATAGTACATTGTACCTTAAATCCATCTGCATGAGTCAATTTATGCCTCAATAAATACTTTTTTGATGAAAACATCCTATCGCACTCATCACAAGTGATTCCTTTATCCGAATGCACAGCCGACTTGTGTATTCGAAGATGTAGGGCCGATTTATATGTTTTATTACAAATATCACATGATTGTTCAGCTTCTTTGGGTGGATGAGTTGTTCTCATATGCCGTTGAAAGATGATGTTATCAGTGAACATCTTAAAACATAACTCGCAAGTAATTTTCTCTGGTTCTTCTACTTTTATTGAAATTTCTGGAAAATCTTTGAATGTTATATAACTATCAAGTTTCTCTTTCAAATTATGACAAACCCTGAGGTGCTTTTTTGCAATTTGCGGGGTTTTATAGGCTTTGTAACAAAGAAGACATCTCGGTCTGTTTACCGAGTGAACATTATTCATATGCTTTTTGTATTTTAGGTCCGAATTAAATGTTCTATCACACGGACATTTATATTCAATATCATCCTTTGGATGGCTGTAACTCATATGTTTCTTTAGAAGCGTCTCTATTTTAAATGATTTATTGCACTGAGGACATTTAATGTTATCTTCGAATGTGTGGACATTTTTCATGTGTAATTTTAGCTTGCGCTGACCATTGCACACCTTCTCGCATTTAGTACAAGGTATAGGCGTTGTGTCTTTGTGTGTGTAGTATATATGATTATCTAAACGTCGCTTGTTCATAAAAATCTTTTTACATACAGGGCAGGGGACCTCTGCTATTTCGCGATGTACAGCATGTATGTGGTTCCATAAATACTGTTTGGATTTATAAGTTCGATGACACTGAGCGCATTCCACATTTTCTGATTCCTCTAAATGAACAGTATCTAAATGTTGTTTGAGATTGGCACGGTTTTTTAAGGTACGATCGCATTTCGGACAAGGAAGACGGTTTTTCTTACCGTTAGCGTACACTTTATCCACCACATCAGTTTTCCTACGATTATCAATGTTTTCTTCCGATCTTTCATGATTCTCGGTCGATTCCAAAGCGTTGTTAGTTGAATTTTCTTCTTCATAAGGTTCTACTTTAATTTCTACACTTCTAATAAGTGGGTCTATTGTTATTTCCACTAAATTCTCCATTGTCTCGCTTAGTGTTGATAAAAATCTCTGACACTTTTTTATTTACGTTTCTAAAAGATTTTCGAAACTTATTACATAATTTCATTGAAATAACATTAATATCCACAATTACTCATAATTATTTAAAAGAAAATAAAAATAGAATACGAATCGATCGAATTAATATTAAAACCAAGAAACTTGAAACTCAATCATAAACATTATGTTCATACTTCATATTATGTATAATGTACCTTCAATTTGAACTTTGAAGGCTTCAAACAAAGATTGTAGGAGTGGGCGTTAATTCAACAAGCAGCTTTTTTTAGCTGCTTTTCGTTTACCGCAAAAGCCGTTAAATATATTAACTGTTTAATTCAACGATTTTCGAACGCAACGTGCGGATTAGCTCAACGAACATTCAATGCATAGTCGCTAACTGCAAACCAGCTAATAAAATTAGCTGCTTTTTTAACAGGTTATCAGTTTGTTATTAGCAGTTTCATTTCGTTAACACAAAAACCGTCAACGACCCACCTCTAAAAGATTGTCTTATTTGACAAGTGTCATTTCTTTTTTAATTTTTGCATGACCATGAAAACCAAATCTTTGCCATGGATACATGTCCTTCAGTCGGCACAAGTGTAATTTCATTTTTTTATAAATTACCTACACTAGTTACCTACATAGTTTCATTTTAAAAACGCTTTTTCTTCTGCCATCGCTCCCAATAAAACTCACTTCTTAAATTATTTGTTTTTATTTTTATAGTGATACCTAAAACGTTATTTAGTTCGATTTATACATCCCCTTCTGTCTATTTCAGGGTGTCAATATTAAATTGCGTATGTACAATATGCAGGATTGCATACCCAAAGGGTAAAACGGGACACTATTACTAAGACTCCAGTACTTATACTTATCTATGGACTCCGCTGTCCGTTCGTCTATCACCAGGCTGTACCACCGACTATGTTCCGGCCAACAAATATTAAAATTTCGAAATAAAAAAAATCTCATTGTATAGATCTTAATTTGCCCTTTGGACCTACGTTAATTATTTTATAAGCCCGTTTTTCGTTTTTCCAGGATAAATCGAAATAGAATTTTCCATTTTCTTATATTTCAAATAGTCATATCTCTTTGAAAAATGATTATTGTTTACTCCATCAAGCGTAAAAAAGTTGCCCTTGGGCTACTTTAATTTGCCCGCGTGCAAATTCTTAAAAATATTTAATAATTAACAAATAAATAATAAAAAAAACTGTCTTGGCATTTTCAAGCCAATTATTTGCGCGTTGCGCTTGCGTACATACGAGTAAATTAACTTTCAGAAAAATGTGTAAATGTTCATTTTATGCCTTCCACAATCATTCTTTTCTTAAAATAAGCGATATTTAATTTTTTAAAAATATTTTATTTTCATTAATTTGAATTTCGCGCGAAACCTGCCGGTCACAGGACATTTTCGGCGGTGATGTCATCTGTCACATATTATTTAAACAAAACGAGCTGCTATGAATTATTATACATAATACCTACAACGCTCTAAGCGCATTTGAGAGGAAATTTAAAAAATATTTTTATTAATAGTATTAATATTAAAATACTTGGAAAATTTACAACGTACAAGACGTGTGCCGTGTCAATGTGAGGAAATACAACCGTTAATGTCCTGAAAATTTATTTATACATGTACCTACTTAAATGTTTAAACGTTGAAAGCAGTGGAAAGCATTAAATTGTTTAGAACTTGGTGTCTACATTACAGACAGAGGATTTAAACATATAGAAGAACTATTACTGCAAAAAAGAAATAATTTAAGTTTAAGGATTCATAATGATATAGATTTTTACAAAGCAAGAATTTTCTGTTAAACCCTCATACTATACTTAATAAGAAACTATTAAAATATCTAGATTACTGTGTTGTTATTGCATGTGCAATGATTTCAGTAATGGTAAATGGAAATTAAAAATACATTATTTATTATGATTCAATTGTTTTTATTTGGTACTGATATGGACAAATTTGTTCCAAAAAGCCATTAATTCAGACAATAAGTCTTCTATGTATTTAGCCAAATCTTCAATCAATACTTGGAAATAAATATGTTTGTAATATCATCAATTTGATAATTTATTTCTATAACAGTATGACCATTAAAAATCTCATCAAGAAATGCTGCTATCATAGGATACTCCTGACATAATATGAACAGGCAGACATACAGATTTTCAGTATTAAATCTGGAGCTCAAATAATTCAATAAGAGCAATTGCGCTGTTTTGTCTTCTTAGAATTTAGCATTTCTACAATTTTTTATTCATTTTTATGTTATAAAGTATATAATCTCCATCTTGTCAGGTGTATAAGGAATTATTACTGTTTCCTGTACATATTTTTTAATTAATATGCACTTCCAGAGTACTAGTGCCCATAGTTTTCATTTTTTCCAATAACATTCAGTGGCAGTGCAACTTGGCTCTTCACTTGTATGAGTCCACATTTAAAAAGCCGCTGCATGTTTGCAGCACCATTGTGAAGATCTAAAATTAAAAAAACACTTCGTATTTAAGTAGGCATTTCCTCAATCTTATAACTATTTACACTTTTTATAGCCTAAGAATTATTAATATTATCGACTTAATAAATAAATGGTGTAATACTTTGTTTATTCAAGTACTTACATGAAAGTTTTTGTTTTCCATAACTCTGCAGAGCAAAGGCTAGGATAACACTCAAAGGCGACTATAAATTCACTACAATTATACTTTGGATATATTTACACTAACAGATTTTATGGCTCCATTTAGTGAATCTTTTCACAAGTTAGCTTCAATAAAAATAATAAAATAACACGATATTAATTATCAGATGTTTTGTTTACATGAGATATGACATCATACGATGTTCAATCATGGCCGCCCCCGTTTCATTAGTCATTACTTTTAGTCGACAGATAAAAAATCGCAAATTTATTTTTTAAAAATAAAATATTTTTAAATTTAATTTAATGCAAAAAATATATTCAATAATTATCCTTAACATATAAACTACCATATCCAGTAGATTGCATATTTTATTGTTATAACTGTCAAGTAGCCAATTGGCTTGAAAATGCCACGACAGTTTTTTTTATTATTTATTTGTTAATTATTGAATATTTTTAAGAATTTGCACGCGGGCAAATTAAAGTAGCCCAAGGGCAATTTTTTTTGGCTTGATGGAGTAAACAATAATCATTTTTCAAAGAGATATGACTATTTGAAATATAAGAAAATGGAAAATTCTATTTCGATTTATCCTGGAAAAACGAAAAACGGGCTTATAAAATAATTAACGTAGGTCCAAAGGGCAAATTAAGATCTATACAATGAGATTTTTTTTATTTCGAAATTTTAATATTTGTTGGCCGGAACATAGTCGGTGGCTGTACCTCATGAACCGTGATAGTTAAACAGTTGAAATTTTCACAGATGATGTATTTCTGTTCTAAAAAACAGAATAAAAAATATTTAAGGGGGATCCTATACAACAAATGTGATTTTTTACTCGATATTGATAACGGCAGACGCGTGAAATATTCACAGAGTATTTAGTTATATTATATTCACTTTAAAAATAATTAATTAAATTAAAATAAAACAAATATTTAAAGGGTGCTCCTATACAACAAACGTGATTTTTTTTGTTGTTTTTTGTTCTATCATCAATACTTTCCGAAGCGCATGCGATGAAAGACATTTAATGGGTAATTTTGTTCCACCTTCGGTTGGATTTAGTAGGAATTTCTAAGGATATCTAATTTTTTCTAGTAATTATTATTGGTGAAATAATTTTTCAAATCGGTCCAGTAGTTTTTAAGTTTATTCGTTACATGCAAAAATATACAAATTGTAGGTGCATACATATTATACTTAGCATCGTAAATAGTCAAGTTACTATTATCATATACCTTTACCTTGCACTACATACCAGATTACCTTATTACCTGCGCAGCCAATATACCAGGCTACTTCAATACCTCATTACCTGTACCTCACAGACATCAAAGATGTCTGCTACAATTACCAAGGAGGAAGAGGAAAAATAAGAGAACACCAACATATTTATTTTATCAACAAGCTGACGTCCATCATCATAGAAACGGAGAAGCAGACAGTTCTGAAAAGAACTATTTTTCGTAACTGTACATGCGAGGATCTGCGATCAGACTCAGCGAGCGCAGGCCGCAGGAGGTACCCCGACGGTGCAGTGAGGAGCGACCCGTTCGACGCGCGGACTCGGATTGAACTCGCGGCGCGACGCGCGCGAGCTCTAGCTCGCGATATGCAATGTGAGGCCGCCGCGGGATGTGTGCCGTATTTATAACAATAGCGGGCGCGGACAAGTTTGAACAAGTTTCCATCTCGCACACGCACGCGATGTGGCGCGATCTGAATCCGCCAATCAGATCAACTTATTTTTACCTATTCGCTTTTATATGCTATATTATTGTACCATTTTTATTGTTTATTATTAATCATTTTTATTGTAAATATATTCATTCATTCATTCATTCCTTCACATTAATACCTTCTGATCAAGAGTTTTATTTGCTACCTACGATCGATACAACCCCTCACTACAGTGGTGACCCCGAACGAACAACAACAAGGAAGAATCTCTGCCCGGCAAGAAAGAAGCCTGCTACTTTGCCTAAGAAGAATAAAGCAAGAAGCCTGCTACTCTGCCCAAATTTCTTCACTATGGCCGAAGAAAATCAAGTTGCCGCCGTTTCCCTAGCGCTGCGAATTCCACCGTTCTGGCGTGATAAAACAGAATCCTGGTTCTACTGTTTCGAAGCCGCCACCGCCGAATCCAACCGAACGCAGCAACAACTCGCTCAACTTGTAATTTCTCAGCTAGAGAGGCCCGACATCGATCACATCAGCGATATTTTGAAGAAACTTCGTGATGAATCAAACCCGTACGACAAAATCAGGAAGCGTCTAATCTCTGTATACGAAGACAGCGAAAATCGTCAGTTACAGAGACTATTATCCGAAATGGAACTAGGCGACCAACGTCCTAGTCACCTACTACGGCGCATGCGTGATCTCGCCGGAGACTGCGTACCCGAGAAGACCCTACGAATGCTTTGGCTCAACCACCTACCAGCCCACGTTAGAAGCGTACTCGTAGTCAGCGACACGATCTCGAAGACTACAGCACTCGACGATCTCGCATTACTCGCCGACAAAATGCATGAACAAAGCCACGAAGTAGCAGCACTATCATCATGTCATCAACTGCAATCATCAACTTCAAACGTCAACACTGTATATCTACTGAAGAAAATAGAAAAACTTTCACTCGAAATCGCCGAATTAAAATCAAATTCTTCACCTCCGTATCATCGTAACAGCCGTCGTAATTTCAACCGCTTCCGCAATTCATCGCGTCATCGATCATCATCGCGATCACAATCACAATCAAGATCTCCGTACTGCTATTATCATCGCCGTTTCGGAAAAGAAGCCAGAAAATGTACGACGCCGTGTTCATTCATCAAGAATAATAACAACACGCAAGATTTAAATTAAATCGAACGTTGGCTGCGGCGGAATCCAGCGTTCACGAAAAGTCATACCGCCTATTCGTCACCGACAAGAAGACGAAACTCACTTTTTTGGTCGACACCGGTGCTAATATATCGGTCATACCGAAGAAGAAAGGCTCAACATGCGAACCACTCCCATTCCAACTTTACGCCGCCAACAACACAATTATACCTACATATGGGGAGAAAACACTCGAACTCGATCTCAATCTTCGACGTCCATACAAGTGGAAATTCATCGTAGCTGCAGTATCCAAGCCTATCATCGGTGCGGATTTCTTAAAGCATCACAATCTCATAGTCGATCTTCAAAATCAACGATTAATCGACGGATTAACCAATCTGAAAATCAACGTACCTGCATTTTCAACAAGTATTCCTACTATAAGAAGCATCGACAAACAACAAACATATCACAACATTTTAGAAGAATTTCCCGGCATAACAAGAATAACCTCAATGAAGCTAAACTCAAAACATAACGTCGAACATTTCATCGAAACAACTGGTCAACCCATATACTGCCGAGCAAGACCTATCCCACCTCATCGATACGAACAAGTGAAAAAAGAATTCGAAAACATGATCCAACAAGGCCTATGCAGACCAAGCAAGAGCCCATGGTCATCACCACTTCACGTCGTACCGAAGAAAAATGGTGATATTCGAGTCTGTGGAGACTATCGTCGTCTGAACGCAATAACAAAACCCGACCGATATCCCATACCACGCATCAAGGATTTCACCTACCAACTAGCCGGCAAGACTATATTCAGTGTAGTCGATTTAAATCGCGCATATCAACAGATATGTAATTATGATAAAGACATAGAGAAGACAGCCATCATCACACCATTCGGATTATTCGAATTTCCTCGAATGTGTCCTGGACTCAAGAACGCAGGACAGACATTCCAACGATTCATCCATGAAGTACTGCGAGGACTCGATTTCGTATTTTCATTCGTCGACGATCTGCTCTTAGCCTCTGAAAGCGAAACGCAGCATCGCGAACATCTACGCATCGTATTTCGAAGACTAGAAGAATACGGAATCACAATCAATCCCGCAAAATGCGTTTTTGGAAAAGAAGAAGTCAAATTCCTAGGCTATGTCGTATCAAAACACGGAATCAAACCGCCTACCGAGAAAATTCAAGCAATCTCAGATTTTCCGAAGCCTACAACCGTCGAGGAACTCCGAAGATTTCTCGGAATGCTTAATTTTTATCGCGAAAACATAAAAAACGCTGCCTTAGTTCAAGAGCCACTGCATAAATATCTTCACAACACCAAGAAAAAAGACAAAACAAAAATCGAGTGGACCCCGGAGGCAACGCAAGCATTCGAATCGTGTAAAGAAAGCATCAAAAACGCTACTTTACTCACTCATCCCGTGCACAAAGCTCCGTTAGCTATTTTTAGCGACGCATCCGACAAAGCAGCAGGAGCCGTACTTCAACAATACGTCGAAAACCATTGGCAACCACTGGGCTACTTCTCGAAAAAATTCTCCGACGCGCAAATCAAATATAGTACCTACGACAGGGAATTACTTGCAATCTACATGGCAATGAAGCACTTCAGAAAACTTTACGAAGGACGTGAATTAATTATCTTCACCGACCACAAACCGCTCACATTCGCTCTTACGAAGACTCCTTCACCTTCAGAAACACCAAGAAGAACGAGACAAATATTATTTATCAGCGAATTCACCACCGACATACGACATATCAGCGGAAGTCAAAACATAGTCGCCGACGCACTCAGCCGTATAGAAGAAATTAATTTACCTACATCATTAAATTATCAAAAGATCGCACAAGCTCAAGAAAACGATACTACAATTCAAGAACTCAAAAAGCAAGATAATATCACATTGAAGTAGGGTAATTTAGCCGGTTTCCCGTCCAGGTCCTGTTTTCGTCCACTAACGCGGATCTTGTAAAACATTTACGTAGAATAACATTATAAAAATAGTTAACCGCGCAAATTTGGTCTCGTTACGGACCCTAAAGTCAAATCTGCATGTCTATTAAATCAAAATATTTATTGACTAGTTGAGACTCGAACAAAAGCTATTTTTATCTGAGGCTTGTTTCCGAGCTACAAACATGTCATCATAAATGTAAAAAAAATAGTTGTACGACTTAACTTTGCAGTCAGATTTTTTTATTGTTTTAGCATGTATTTCTTATGTTTTGGGTATTAATGACTAAGTAAAGACATAAAGAACATTTTAAAATGTGTGTTTCGTACTCATTTAAAGAATTACTTTAAAAATCGAGGCGGACAAAAACTGAAGTACCTATTTCGTAAAATATTCAGTTCTCGTCCGCGTGGACGAAAACACAAAAATACAAGTAAAGTTTGATTAGTCGTTTAAAATAAGGAATGCGAAAAAATTCTGTTGAAATCATTATGGAATGATCTTCGATGGTTAGTTAGTCTGATATTTAGTTTCCGTCCACCAATTTAGCAGTATTGCAAGTATAAATATATATTCAAATATTGTGGACGAAAAATAAAAAATACGTTGAAAATTGCTTTAGTTTCCGTCCATGAGTGGACGAAAACTAATACTGGTTAAGTATTTAGTTTCCGTCCATCACAAACAGCGTTATGTTACTTTTCGTTTAGCTTTTTTTCTACATACGTGTAGAATATACGCGATATAACCCACTTATGATGTACGTAATCGCGTATATTGTTTGGACCTATTTTATTATTTTAATTTTTAATAAATCCCATTTTTATAGATGACGTCGTCGTCTAAAAAACTAGAAAAAGGCACCATGATACTCTGAGGATGCGTTAAAAAAGCTCTTGCAGAGATCCGTGATAATTAGAAATGTATGTATAAGAAAATGTGCAATGGATATGCTTTATATACCGTGGACGGAAACTAGCCTACACAAGGTCGAAAACTAACATTTTTGGACGAAAACTAACGAAATCGGTACTTTTCACTAAAACATTTTATATAAAAAAAACGTTAATTATAATTATTTGCTACTTAATGTAAGCCTAAAATAGACTATATCAGCTTTCAATAAAAATTCGGTTTGTTAGAGTTGGGCCAGTAGAACATATTAGTTTTAAGCCCATAAGCTGGCAAGTCCACTAAGTGGACGAAAACCGGCTAAATCACCCTATATAAACATACCTAACACCGATATCAAGTTATATTGCGAAACCTCAACTTCAAATATTCGTCCATACCTACCGCTACAATATAGAAAACTTGCATTCAACGCAGTTCATAACATAAGTCATCCCGGTGTACGCGCAACGCGTAAAATATTATCTACAAAATACTTTTGGCCTTCAATTAACCTCGACGCGGGCGCATGGGCGAAGCAATGTCTATCGTGTCAACGAAGCAAAATACAACGCCATTCATCGAGCGCAATAGGAATTTTCCCGCCAAGCGAGCGATTCCAAACCATACACATAGACATAGTTGGACCGCTCACTACTACAGCGAAAGGACATCGGTACTTAGTAACAATAATAGATCGACACACAAGATGGCCCGAAGCAATACCTACTAGCGAAATAACATCTGACGTCATCGCCCGAGTAGTCTACGAACACTGGATATCTCGTTTCGGTGTACCTAAAACATTAATATCCGACCAAGGTCGCCAGTTCGAATCCCATCTGTTCCAGTCACTAATGAAGATTATGGGAATAGAAAAATCTCGTACTACGCCCTACCATCCACAGTCTAATGGCATCGTCGAGCGCTGGCATCGTTCATTGAAACAAGCGCTGAAAGCCAGACTACAAGGAAAAAATAACTGGGACGAGGAATTACCTACAGTTTTACTTGGACTTCGCGCTGCGATGCGCAGTGACAACGGATTAAGCACCGCCGAACTTACCTACGGATACAACCTACGACTACCCGGAGATTTCTTCAATGAAACTTTGACACATCAAACCTTGGACAACTCATTCGTCGATCAACTACGAAAATCAATCAACTCACTCAAACCTCAAGTACCTACGCAACCACATAGCAACAATAGACCTATCTTCATTCATCAAGATCTTCATACTTGCAAGAAAGTATTCATACGCACAGATTCATCAAGAAAACCCTTAGAACAACCATATACCGGTCCATTTGAAGTTATAGAACGCAAAGAGAAATATTTCGTAATAAAAGTCAACGACCGTATATCTACTATATCTATAGATCGCCTCAAGCCAGCGTATATCGTCTCAGAAGAAAATGAAGCAAGTCCGAGCGACGACACAGAAAAATCGACCGTATTACTACGCAGCGAAGATACAAATTCGAACGAGCGCGAAACTAGGTCAAGAGCAACGACTCGTCACGCTTCAGTGAACACAACTCGCACGCACACAAGCTTAGTGCCTACAAGGACACGTGCCGGCCGCAATATTAAACTGCCGGTACGCTTCGCTTGAGGGGGAGTTATGTAGGTGCATACATATTATACTTAGCATCGTAAATAGTCAAGTTACTATTATCATAT
Source organism: Anthocharis cardamines (assembly GCA_905404175.1). Taxonomy (NCBI): domain Eukaryota; kingdom Metazoa; phylum Arthropoda; class Insecta; order Lepidoptera; family Pieridae; genus Anthocharis; species Anthocharis cardamines. Next base: position 320,651 of record FR989978.1, on the reverse strand, counting down.
ACCTTTACCTTGCACTACATACCAGATTACCTTATTACCTGCGCAGCCAATATACCAGGCTACTTCAATACCTCATTACCTGTACCTCACAGACATCAAAGATGTCTGCTACAATTACCAAGGAGGAAGAGGAAAAATAAGAGAACACCAACATATTTATTTTATCAACAAGCTGACGTCCATCATCATAGAAACGGAGAAGCAGACAGTTCTGAAAAGAACTATTTTTCGTAACTGTACATGCGAGGATCTGCGATCAGACTCAGCGAGCGCAGGCCGCAGGAGGTACCCCGACGGTGCAGTGAGGAGCGACCCGTTCGACGCGCGGACTCGGATTGAACTCGCGGCGCGACGCGCGCGAGCTCTAGCTCGCGATATGCAATGTGAGGCCGCCGCGGGATGTGTGCCGTATTTATAAAGGTGCGTACGGATAGCGCGTTCCTGTGTTACGCGTAGTTGGGAAACACTGTCTACGCGTACATTGGATACGCGTACAGCTCCTGTACGGACCGCCGCGAACCTGTACGGGAGGTCATTGGATCCAGAGCGCTCCGCGAGTCCCAGTCATTCGCCATGACTCCGACAAAGTTAAAGCTAATAAAATTGTCATCTTTTTTTTAAATTCACCTATTGGAATTTTCAGTTTATTCGAAATTGCCTTCCATGCATCTTGGCGTAAATCGTTATTTCGATAATCAACTAGTGTGCTATCCCACAAGACCCGGTGAAATTCATAAAGTTGAATCAGTCTGATAATATTTTCATTATTAAAACTCGAAGAACACGCGTGTTTATTCATTTCGTCCAAATGTAGCGTAGCCGGCCCCGTGCGTCCTCTTTGACGCGCGACAAAAAACCGACTGACGATCGGCTCGCGCTCGAGTTGGCTCGCGCGGTACGCGTACCCCAAGAGTGAACGCGTAGCTGCAGGTATGAACTAGGCGTTCCGAATACGCGTAAACTGAGTACGCGTACCAGGGTACGCGCAATCCGTACGCACCTTAACAATAGCGGGCGCGGACAAGTTTGAACAAGTTTCCATCTCGCACACGCACGCGATGTGGCGCGATCTGAATCCGCCAATCAGATCAACTTATTTTTACCTATTCGCTTTTATATGCTATATTATTGTACCATTTTTATTGTTTATTATTAATCATTTTTATTGTAAATATATTCATTCATTCATTCATTCCTTCACATTAATACCTTCTGATCAAGAGTTTTATTTGCTACCTACGATCGATACAACCCCTCACTACAAAATCTTTCCTCTTTATAATATTAGTAAATTAGTTATTAGTATAGATTCCGGGTCTAACATAACACACCGATTGTCGATGTCGAGATATCTTATATCTTAGTTTGTCTTCAATCGTGCGCGAGATATCTCTTGGTGCTAGGCAGGCAGGACGCTATTTTGATAAAATTTGCCAACTTTTTATTACACACACATAACAAAATAAGATTGACAACGTTCTTAACTAAAAGTTATAACAATGAGCACGCGTTACTAAACCCACCGAGGGAGTAACATCTGGAAAGAGAAAACATCATCAAAAGAAAACAACTCCTTACTTTGTTTAACCATATATTTGCAATAATAAAACTCTTTATTTACAAATTTAAAAACCTTAATCACATTATTAAAATTAATTGCCTACTAAGATGCATAGTATGCTACAGTCACTGCCGCTTTTCTATCGAGGTGTCGATTTGACGTATGGAAGCTTAGAGACGAGCTCTCTTTGAGGTATTTTTCTACGTCCCTCGTCACAAGCCGATACGTATCTTACGAGACGTGTACCCCGGCTTGGGCTGCGGTTGTAGGGGAGAGAGTCCGCGGCAGTTGGTGCGATCCCGTGGTCTCCACTCATGGCGACAGTTGGGGCCTCCCGGTATTTTTTTAGTGGGTAGATCGCTCTCCCAACCCTCTGACTAGCAGAGGGTCTCCAAGGATGTGCTGAGTCCTACATACCCGGCTACTTGCCAGCTGCCGGGATCCGTAAAAGGATTTTCATCCCGCAACAAAAAAAGAGGGGAGAGAGAAGGTTTAGTAGTCACACGTTCATGCTTTTAAAGGAGCACTTGACGATCAATTTGAGAATTTGAGGGATGTTTGACGCCTGTATAGGTTTATAACATAGAAATTGATAGAAGTTTGAAACCTATGCAGACGGGCACGTAAGGATAACTGAAACACTAGTGACCTGACCATTTCAATTTAAAAAGGAATGATTGAAGTTTTTTGAACTTTTAGAATTTCACAAAGACAGTGACTGTAACACATACAACAGTGCTGCCAACTTAAAAATATATTTTCCATAGCGATCAAACATGCGGAAAATATACGATAAACGAGTGTCATATACTCTACTGTAATCATTTTTGTACAGTTTTATATTATTTGTTTTGTTTAAAAAAAATACTATCGAAACATCATTGAGTACTTGCAAAAGTTTACTTTACTAGTTTACGGATTCTGATGCAATTTGCAATAGATGCAATACTTAAAAAAAAGTTGGTACATAGTTGCGTATATTTAAAAATGCTAAAATGGTTTATGATCTTTATATTTCCCGCATGTTCTTGGAAGGAATTACTTCAATGTTAGCGGCCGAACATACAGATTAGTTTGTTAAAAAAAATATCAACTTTCGTTGACTGCAGTTTAAATAAAAAACTAAGACAAAACTCTAAGGCCCATATTCCAAGACGTGTCTCAGTTTTGAATCTAGTTTTGAGACTTGTCAGACCATTTTTTCTCTATAGAATATTGACAAATTGACAGTTCTCAAGAATAGCTTACGACTTGAGTAACGTTTTGGAATACGGGCCTAAGTGGATCACAATTATGTAGCTAAAGTAGTACCCCGTCAAGTGTTGCAATTATTAAATATTGCCAAAGTGTTAGACCATTTAATAAAAAAAATATACAACAAATTGACAAATATATATCGTTCGTTTGGATGAACGGACATTAACTCAAAATTTACGATTTTTAACTTATTCAATCCTATTAAAAACTTTGTGAAATTCAACTCTGACACAGCTGTCATCTGTCAACCTGCGCGTGCGCACGTGGGGATACAATATTGACTGCCGCAACCAACAGTATCTTTCAATATAAATACATTGCAGTTTTGATACTGTTCGTTGCGCCAGTCGATATCGCCTATCTCTTATTTTTTTTAAATACCCTTTTTTAAATGCAACTTAAAAGGTAATAATTTATCTTAATTTTTCGTAAGAATGTTAGAAATCAGAAAGGGGGCGTCCATAAATTACGTGAGGTGTTTAAGGGGGGGAGGGGGTCGAGTCAAATCTCATCTTATCTTACGTTGGAGAGAGGGGGGGTCTCGGCAAATATCACGCAATTTTTTTCGGATTGAAACAAAAAAAATATATACTATTTTGGTCCATTTAATCCAGATTGTATACATGTAATTTTTTTTTTCTTTTTACAATAACAATCCAACGCGTTTACGCAAGAAACCCACATTTTGAAAAATCTCATGTGAGATTGGGGGTTGGGTGAGGGGGTTGAATAAAATCTCACGACATCTCACCAGGGGGGGAAGGAGCTACAGAAAATTTAAAAAAAACACCTCACGTAATTTATGGACGCCCCCAAATCGTTTTTTTAACCGTACCAAATCAGTTATATTCGCTTTTCACATCTCTCTTTCCAAAGCGCAGGCTCTCTCAGGTTGGGGGCCCCGGTGCACTGCACCACTTTGCCCTATGATACACAATAAGTAACGAGCCGCGAGTGCAAAGGGTTTATAAGGATAGGCGATAATACAATGAATAAATTGCATTATAATTTGTAAAATGCATTTAATTTTAAAGACGGGGTACTAAGAGTATAGAAGAGGTGTGGCTGTCCCAACCAGCCTATATCATTCCATATTGTACAGTGCCCAAATATAAAATTCAGAGTGACTCTAAAAGACTCGAATCCTTTATAAAAAATGCTTCACTTATCACTAAATACGGTATTCATTCTTTCGATCAACGCCATCTATTGATGAAAACTTTAATAAAACACCTCGTTTCGAAGTATTAAAAACATCTGACATCATTTTCTATCACATCAAATGTGTTATAATATATCAGCCTAGCATGACCGCCACGAGATATGTCGCGGACGAGAGAAGACAAACTAAGATGTAAGATAGCTCGATATATTATATCTCGACATCGACAATTTTGATAGAAAAGATATCTCGATCGACAAATATATCTATTTTTGATATTAAAAGACGAGTTTTAAGTGTAATTGCCATGTTAGACCCGAAAAAAATAAAGCGATAGTCGATTAAAACACGAGAAAATGGTCGACAAAATTTTGTCGCGGTTGTCATGCTAGGACGGCTGGTGTGGTATCGACTTCTTTTAAATCAATATTATTGACATTACGATAGAAGGAGACCACACTATACACGATGTATCACTCTCTTTCTCTCATGAATGGGCAATAGTACTGCTTTATAATATGGTACAACTCCTGATCTAAAGTCTAAGATATTTACATACAATACAAACAAAAGGGAAAATTTCGAATAAAATGCAAACAACGATTTTCTAAGCATATTTATCGTCAGTGCATCGGTAAAACTGCTAAAACGTCAAAATGATACTTTTGGTAAATGAGGTTTAAAGTATTTTTTTTAAAAACAAATATCCCCTATATTTTAATTTCGAATCAAAACGCCATTTGTTTACATAGACTTCCAAAAAATACACGTGATCTAGGGGTGGGGGGGGGAGTGGTCCCAAACCTCACCAAATATCATCAGGGGGGAGGGGGGGGAGTGGTCCCAAACCTCACCAAATATCATCAGGGGGGAGGGGGGGGAGTGGTCCCAAACCTCACCAAATATCATCAGGGGGAGGGGGGGGGGCAAAAAATGAGAAAAACGACCTCACGTGATTAATGGACGGCCCCTTAAAACGCGATTTATTGTTTAAATTATTTATCCCAACGTTTTGGATGCTTTTCACCAACCGTGGTCGCGGGGAGACAGAAATATGACAGCTGTCTTATTTGAAATATCACAAAATTGCCATATTAACGCCATCTATTATATGGCAAATAAATCGCGTTTTAATCCGGTATACAGTATTTTATTTAAATGTGTGATACTCGCGTTAATAAAAGACAATATCATCTCCTATATTTTTCATCTGATATTTATTAAAAAAAAAACTTAATAATGTTATATGTTCTACCTCTGCAAATGAAATATAGTATTTCTCTATTTTGGCCAAATTGACGCTTTAGCAAGTTTTGCCTCTGACGTTATTGGCGACGCTGGCGAAAGAGCAAGACAGATATGTCCCACAAACTGGGTCAAAAAAAACCTTCATCAAACTATAAACCCCTATAAAAATTAGCGGATACTAAATCTATGAAATTAATTGCTGAAATATTTAAAAACTAAAATCATACAATGTTATTTTGGTTCATCTTAAAAGTGGACGCTTTTAAGCAATACAGTGTCAGAAGAAATTGATTTTGAAGTTTTTATTAGGTTTTATTTCATTTCTTTTAAAAAATAACAGAAATAATAGATTTTTTTCTAATTATTATTACACTAAATGTATATCGTATATCTTGGTAGCAATCAAAATAATAGAATTTAGTGCATTATTGTTAAATATTCTAAGCTTGTTAGGGTTTCGGGCCTACTAGATGTTTCAATAATTTTGCTACTAAAACGATTTAAATGATATATATCTCTTTTGAAATATGTACACGCTCATAAGGAAGCGATTGGTATCAAAATTTACATTTTTGTCATTTTGTGGGTTGACACTGTCTGTATTGCTTAACAGCATCCAAGTACAGCCGTCATAAAGACAATTCTTAAACCTTGTTTCCATAAGAATGAAAGCTATATTCAATAACTGAAGCAAGCATCCGATTGACATAACTATATCTTAAAAATATACATTTCTAACACCTAACAAAATATTGGCAACTTAAAAATAAAATAAAAATACATTTATCTATTTTACATTAAAATGTCAAATCTATTAAATATATATTAACAGCCTATATATAGGTAAAACTGAGGTGAGTCAAGATCAAAACGACGTAACTTCATCCCAAAAATGATAGGGTATACAAATATTTCAACTACCCACATATGTATTGAGCTATCTCTTTCTAGCTCAGCAGTTTTAATAGAGAAAGTGTGTTCCTTGTTTTTGACTTGAGTCTCATATAGGAATATTTTTTTTTTAATGTTAAGTAAACTTGCGAAAGACACACTTAATAGATTATACTTCAGCTATAGAACATCAAGTCAATGATGCGCTTTAGACTTATTGATTTACTCCGATCATTCCGACATACATAGACTGATACCGAAACGCGCTATATGCACTTCACTTTTCCATCTATGAACGGTGGATATCCGGTCTAAATTTCGATATTCCCCACACCCGTTTAATGCCGACATGTTTATAATTTTCTATAAGTATGTTTTCCCCACGTGTGGTAACTTCGGGCATTGATCGGGTGGTAGGAATATGGAAATTCCGACCGGGAAACGAACCACCGTTCATAGATGGAAATATCGTGAAGTGCACATTGTGCGTTTCCATTTCAGTCTATGTATTTCCAAATGCTCGAAGTAAAAAGTCGAGAGCACATGATTGACTGATATTCTGTGGCTGAGGTATCCTACCATCAAGTGAATCTTATGCTTGTCTGTCGATATAAAAATAAAAAGATTTGAGGATAAACTGTCACTTAATTCTGTATGTCTTCGAAGAGATAGATTCATCAGGCCTGACCCTAACTGACCCCACGTAAATAAATCGAAACCCTATTACCGTAGTTCCTCAAAGTGGGCCTCTATGATTCAGACAATGTTGCCATTGAAGCATTCTAGGGAGCTAATGACAACACTGAACTCGACATCGCCCCCTATAGGCAGAGGAGGCCTTTAGGGGGGGCTATCACCCGCTTTGAGAAACCATACCTTTTACTAACAACTTCCTTAATAAATGAATTATGTATAAAAAAATCAATAGTGATCATCAATTTTGAAAGAGACGTTTCAGCCTTATTCATAAACGTATTACATATAAGGTTGATATAGTTAAAATATGTTTTGTCTCTCTCTATCGAATATGAAAAGACGAACGAACGAAAGAAACAAAACATATTTTAACTATATCATAATACGTTTATGAATAAGGCCGTTACACTTTTAACATAATTTAACCGTATCTGTGAGCATGCAGTAATCTTTTAGAAAATTCAATAAATTACCACTATTTTTTATTCAATTATGTTATTTTTATTAAAAACTTATTATTATTAGTTATAAATATTACCTAATTTCAATCAATTTGTTTTTCCTAGTCACTTCCCTTCCCACTTCACTCCGGGTGCAAATCAATTTCTTTACCTTTATTTATTGCCATATAAATAAATTTATTTCACTATTCACAAATACATATTATTAAACTACCCACAAAAAATTATTAGAACCCAATCATAATATGGCTTAAATTTATGAAGTTTTACCGCTTCAAAGAAATACCTCTTACGCTGGTTTCTTTTCATAACTAATGTCCGTAGATAGGGTATCACAATCACATTTATTTGTCAAAATCTCTCTTTTTATGACAGAAAATACAGGGTAACCTATCTACAGACATCCGATAGATATTCAATTAACAGTAGAAACCGGGTATATGTCAGCTATGTTTAAAAGAACAAATTATGTCTCAATTATTAATCGCATCCATATAGTGTTGCCAGGTTTTATAATTTAAATCTGCCGGATATTACTGGTAAAAATCATTTCAGAACGCCTGACAACCCTATTCCCATACAACAATAGGCCATAGAACTGTCTGAAATTTCAACTTATCGTGTTTTAATCGCAAGGACTTACCGAATTTTTCGCCATTTTCGTTGGTACCTTACGAAACATTTGAGCTAATAGCTGTAGCATGAAGGGACTACAATTTTGTTCTAATTCTCATAACTGGCTTTCCAAAGTGCACAGTATCTTAAGACTGGCGTATTTTAAACCAAGTAGCGACTTGATATCCGATCTCATCTCCCCCTTATTACTTGACATATCTGGAACCTTCTTCACGTCCAGATAGGACAACACCTATTCCGACTCCGATCCACTCTCAGACTCCTCCTCGGAGCTGACAGGTTCGCATTTCACAAACTCTATCTCCTTCCTCGTCCGCTTCGGTCTGCCTCTCTTCTTCACCACTTCCGTTCCATCGTCCATCACAGTCTTCACCATCTGCGAAATTCTCTTCAGATGTTGCTGTTCATGTCTTTGTAGATGATTATTGAGGTACCGCTTGATTTTGAATTTCTTTCCGCACTGTTCGCATTCGTGCTCATACTGGCTTTCATCCACCTCCATATGAACGGAGTTGTTGTGGCGTCTCAAATAATGCGCATGAGCGAATTCCTTGTCACACTTTTCACAGCGCAGTTTGGGTTTATCCGGGTGAACGATTTTCTTGTGTTTCTTGAGACGGATGGCCGAATGAAAGAATTTATCGCAGAGATCGCATTTCACTTTCGAATCGATCGACGAGTGAACCTGCATGTGCTCTTTAAGATACTGATCGTTCTTGAACTCCTTCAGGCATTCGGGACACTGGACTTTCGACTCTAAAGGCGGATGTATGTTCAAAATGTGGCGTTTCATGTGATGCCGGGATTTAAACGTCATGTCACAAAACACGCAAGGATGCCGAGGAACTTGCGAATGTTGGAAGTGCAGGTGACGGTTCAAATTCAAATGGCTCTTGTAGAGCTTTTGACAGATCGGGCATTGGTATTTTTCTTTGTCTTGTCTGTGGCAAGCGTCGATGTGGTATCTCAGCTTGTATGGAACACTGAACTCCTTCCCGCACTCTTGGCACTTGAGTTCCGGTAAGGTGTTCGGATGAAATCGCTTAACATGCATGTGTAATGCTCGTCTGGTTCTAAATTCTTGCAAACAGAATTGGCAGTAGCACTTCTCCGACTCAGAATAGTGCTTGTTCATCCTATGCATGTACAAATAGTGTTTATTTTTGAACGATTTATCACAAATGTTGCACAGTACGGCCGAGTCTTCAGATGAATGAACTCTAGTCGTATGCAAGTAGAGATTTTGATAGTTTTTGAATTCCTTATTGCACTTCTCGCAGATATACCGCTTCATCTCTTTGGGAAACATGACAGGTTTCCAGGTGGAGAGTACCGACTCGTACATGGCCCGTTGTTCTTCTGTGAGCTGCGAGCTATTAACACTAATGAAACGTATGGGCTTGCCTGGCTCCGGTTCAATCTTCGGTTCCACTTGGGTGGTTTCCGGCAACGACTCGAACGGTTTCTGCTCGTAGTTCTGCGATTCCTGCATGTCTTCTATCTTGAGAGTATGTTCATATGGGTTTTCATACTTCTGCTCGTAGGAAACCCCTGCAGCGTACACCGGCATTTGATCAGCCATGATCTGGAAATGATAAATAAAATTATTTCCATTTGTATAACAACTGTATAACGGACAAAAAACAATTTGTTCAGGAGAGCAGTTTAAAGGGCACTTCGAAAACGTAGTTATTTGTTTGGGCATAAGTTTTTTTTTTATATCAGATATCGACAGACGAGCTTAAGGTTCACTTGATGGTATACTTCACTCACAAGACATCAGACAAAATTGCGCTGTCGACCTAATTTTTACTTCGAGCATTCGGAAATCCATAGACTGAAACCGAAACGCGCAATATGCACTTCACGGTTTTTCCATCTATACCCGGTCAGAATTTAGATATTCCTCCCACCCGATCAATGCCCGAAGTTACCAGACATGTGGAAAACATGCTTACAGAAAATTATAAGTATGTGCTAACGAGCCCATCATAATATGTACTGATAAGTGACAAAAAGTCGTCGTAGAGCCATGGGAGTGCGCGCATTCGAAAGAACAGAAAATTATAGGTAGAATTCATAAGTCACTATCGATCAAAATGTTGCTTATTACCCTATTTTTTTTAACGTTTTAAACTTTTAACTGTGTATATAATTAATCAGCCTTAACAACTAAAGAGATAAATTATTTTTATAAACAGCAAAAATTTATACAAAACTGCACCAATCTCCAAATTCCATGTAGACAGTGCCACAGTTACCAACCGTACTGATGTACTTTACTAGAGAATGAGAAAGCGCAATTTTGCACAGCTGTTTTGTATCAATAATTCCTGCAATAATGCTGCTCTTAGAGATGGTGGTGGAAGAGAGGCTTACCCTAGAAGAGATTGCTTGTTCCACACTAAGTTTATAAAACAAATTTTTTATAGCAGATATCGAACAAGCATAAGGTTCACTTGATGGTAGGTGATACTGCCACAGAACATTAGACAATGATGCAGTCTACCTACATATTACTTCAAGCATTCAGACTGAAACCGAAACATGTGATGTGTATAATATGGATTTCAATCTATGCAAGGCCAGATTTATCTATAGGCCAGGACCTAGGGTGACATTTCAGGGAACTCTGCGAACTTATATTTCAATGTTTAGAAACTCGCAAATAAAAATGGTATGCATCAGTATCTAACAGTTGCTCTAGTTGAGTAAGGGGGCAATGTTACCACCTCTGCCTTTATGAATGGTTGTTTGTTATTCAGTTAAACAAACATGTAAGTAGAATTATGCAATATTTTATATAATTAATGATTAATACAAAACTAGAAAAACCATGTCTTATTTTATTTATAAGTCAGAGGGTAAAGCTGATGCTTATCAATTCACTTTAGCAGGTAAATTATGGATGCATGCTGTCTAATTATAATATTCTAATACCTTGTTAGACATATTGAGTCATATAAGAAAGGAAGTCAGATTAAAATAAAACCTAATAAAACCAGGGTGAAAAAATTGAGCCTTTCTTAGAATACAAAATATTAAAACCTCAAGTCTGTCATTAACTCATACTCCGTTTTATCATAAAAGAAAGGGGAGCTACTTAACACTTAACAAAATCAAGGTTTATTTTAATTTCAGCAAATAATTCAGAAAAACTAGTAAATAAATATTAATTTAAATAGTACTTATTTCATAATGTCTTTTACCAGTTAGTTTTAAGAGTTAGATTATAATTTATAATTATTTACTTCACATATTTAAAAACATCTCATATGAAACGTGCTGTGTAAATACGACATGTCATATAAAATATAATTAAGGGTTTTTTTCATTATTCAGAATGTTACTGTTATATTTTTGTATTAACAAATAGTAAATGGCAATCATAGCAATAATCAAGTGACTTACTGAACTGATATTGAGATATTGTTCTTAAAATGCACTGTAACACGTCATATCGATATCAAAACTGCACAACAAATTTTATTGGATTTATGATAAAGGACATTTGCCCTAAGGCATCTTATTTCTTTCCAGATACCTCACACCACAAACACTATTTACACAAACATTTACAATAAGTACTTAAAACATATTTTTGGACTTTTTTACCACTAATTTTAAAACAAATATTAAATAATATACAGAGAATTTACACAAAAATCACGATAATTTTAGCACAGAAAATTGATAGTTGTTTAATGTTTGACATTTGACGTTTTACAGATTTTTTTTTATTGAATTTCACAGACTATACTATGTTTTTTTCTCGTAAAGTACCAACAGACTATAGATTACATACATAAATTAATAATCAAATAATAATATTATATATTTAGTATAATATAGAATATTCTGTATTTTTGCCTTTTTACCTACCTATAATATACAATATGATTTATTAAAGTTACAAAAATAGGACAAAAACCACCGGATTTATACAACAACTGATGTTATTTCTTTTCTGTTTAATGATGAAAAAAGAAGATAAAATACAAAAGGAGAAAAAGTGTGTTTTTACCACACGAAGATAGTTGTATGTAATGAGATCATTAATCAAACGCCAATATTCATTATAGATTCGCAATAAATATTAGAAATCTGGAGCCCACGTGTGAGAGCTCAAAATAACTTTAACACGCGAATCATTCGCACATCACATTGTTTTGAAAATATTTACAAAAATGAGAGAAATAGTGCATCTGCAAGCCGGACAGTGCGGTAATCAAATAGGATCTAAGGTATTTATTTTTATATGTTATCTGTGACGTAAGCAGTGGTCATTTCACAATTGGTATTGAAAAATGAAATCTATTTATAATCGTTACGCTCTGAATGCCAGAACTCTCAAGATAGATGGGACGTCGGACGATGAAATTATCTGATATTTATGCAATATATATTTTTATACAATCTTAGACACATAGGTGTTCCCAAAAAACACTCGTTCGGAATTAAAAAAAAATGCGTTTTATATTCATCAAACACTTAAAAAAACTAAAATCAACGTAAAAACTTGAACGTTTATTGGGTTTTGAACTTTACCCTATCTTGGAGTAGGTCATCATCCTCTACTACTGCTTGGAGACGAACCTAAACACAGTAGTGCTTGCATACTGCTTCGCGGAAATATGTATTGTAAATATGCATATATTATACTAGCGACCCGCCCCGGCTTCGCACCGGTGCAATGCTGATACTAAATACACTACAAAAAAATATATTATACATATAAACCTTCCTCTTCAATCACTCTATCTATTTAAAAAAACCGCATCAAAATCCGTTGCGTAGTTTCAAAGATTTAAGCATACAAAGGGACAGAGAAAGCGACTTTGTTTTATACTATGTAGTGATTTATTTGTTTATATTTTTAATAATGAAGTCACGAATCACGAATCCTGTTAGTGTGTCTATAAATAAAAACCAATGTATGTTTGTCCTCTATGCACTAAGCTATTAAAGCGGTTATGATGAAACTTTGCAAACTCTGGCTCAAAAGAGACTCTTTTTAGCTTTACATGACATTGTAACGTATGCCGTGTACAGTTAGTAAATCTACAAGTTATAAAGAGGAAAGATTTGTATTTTTGTATGTTTGTAACGAATAAACTCAAAATTCTTTCACCAATAGAAAGCTACATTATCAGCTATAGCATAGACTATTTGTGTGTATAGTACATCTACATTGCACCCGTGTGAAGCCGGGGTGTTTTCTAGTAATCTATACAAATATCATAAAGAGTAAAGATTTGTATGTTTGTTACGATTTAACTCGAAAACTAATCGACCGATTTTTAAAATTCTTTCACCAATAGAAAGCTACATTATCAGCGAATGCATAGGCTATGTACATGTATCTACATTGCTTGTAATAAATATGAGAGGGACTTTGTTTTTACTACACGTAAACGCTTTCAGTTCTGGGAGATTATTTCTGATGAGCATGGCATCGACCCGACGGGCAGCTACCACGGAGACAGCGAGCTGCAGCTGGAGAGGATCCAGGTCTATTACAACGAAGCTGCTGATGGTGAGAAATTAGCACCGAGTTGCATATGGAACTGTTTTGCGGGCTCGTTGGCGCTTTCGGAAGAACAGATGATCGTTCTCTGTATATTAAAAAAAATATTTTAAAGCAAAAAACAAAAACCGACTTCAAAACCACAACTTGCACTAAAAAGTAAAAAAATAATATTTTAATTACTTCAAAGCATTATTTATTACCAGTTATTTTTGAAATCGGTGCCGCTCCGTACAGTTCCAAAACTTTTTGCAAAAGCAGGATTAAACTGTCCTTCTTGGCTGGCACCGACTCCAAAAATAACTGGTAATAAATAATGCTTTGAAGTAATTAAAATGTTATTTTTTTAATATTGTCTTTTATTAACGCGAGTATCACACATTTAAATAAAATACTGTATACCGGATTAAAACACGATTTAATCCGGTATACAGTATTTTATTCTCCCGCGACCACGGTTGCTGAAAAGCATCCGAAACGTCGGGATAAATAATTTAAATAATAAATCGCGTTTTAATCCGGTATACAGTATTTTATTTAAATGTTATTTTTTTACTTTTTAGTGCAAGTTGTGGTTTTGAAGTCGGTTTTTGTTTTTTGCTTAAAAATAATTTATTTTCTAAATTTTTGTAGGAAGTGTATGTATCTAAGTTCATTAATCCTTACATAATAATTTAGTAGACCTACCACTAAACGTGCTGCTCAAATGAGACAGCGCCGTGATAAGAACCACAAAGCAAAACATCATCTACGTATACGCAAATTTTTGTTATTTTTGACCACCTCTGAAATATCCCCTACCAAACAAAAAAAGAATCATCCAAATCCATCCATTACTTGCGGAGTTATCGCGTAACAAACATACAAAAAAAAAAAAAACAACATACAGACGAATTGAGAACCTCCTCCTTTTTTGAAGTCGGTTAAAAAAAGTCTGCACGTCATTAGCCTTTCAGCATTCATCTTACATTCTCAGGCAACCGGTACGTCCCTCGAGCTGTGCTGGTAGACTTGGAACCAGGTACCATGGACGCCATCAGATCCTCGAGTTACGGGACGCTGTTTAGACCAGACAACTTCGTATTTGGACAGAGTGGAGCTGGTATGTCATTACTTAGAAACTGACAGATGAGCATGATACCTGCACTTTGGAGCGTTTGGAAGAACACCTGCCGTGCGCATCGATGGGTCGTGAGTTCGAATCCCACCGGGACGACATGTTTATAATTTTCTGTAAGCTTGTTTTCCCCACGTTTGGAGACTTCAAGCATTGAACGGGTGGGAAGAATATCGAAATTACGACCGGGTAACGAACCACCGTTCATAAATAAAAAACCGAGAATTGCACATTCCGCGTTTCGAAACACACACACAAACAAGCCACAGAACATCAGTCAGCGCATCATTGACTGATGTTCTGTGGCTGAGGTATCACCTACCATCAAGTGAACCTCATGCTCGTCTGTCTACATTTAACATAAAGAAATGACTCTGTCTCTGTTTTAAAAAAATGTCTTTGAAGTGATGATGATTATCTACCTTTCAGGCAATAACTGGGCGAAAGGTCACTACACCGAAGGTGCTGAGCTGGTGGAGTCGGTGATGGACGTCGTCAGGAAGGAGGCGGAGCCGTGCGACTGTTTACAAGGTAAAGATCGACCATTAGACGAGTATGCATTATATAGACCTATGTTTGAATTTACCTTCTTTTATATTTCTTTAATGGGTGTAACCTAATTTTATTCACAAACTAGCAACGCGCCCCCAAAGATAGGCTAGTCTGTACAACAGCGTATGTAGCCTTGCGGTCGCACGTTCATCCGTAAGAGCATACGTCCCGGGTTCGATTCCCAGGTTGATCATTAAATGAGTATGAGAACTTGAGGGATGTTTGATGCCCGAAAGGGTTGATAACATTAAAATTGGTGGAAGTTTGAAACCTGTACAGAGGGCACGTAAGGCAACAAATTTGACAAAAAATTCGTCCCGCGGACACCTCCCAGGTTGAGCATGGGAAGGATGCACAAGCGGGACGAGGAGGTGGGCCGTTTGGCCTGACCGCCGGGTGCTCGCGGTAGTAGGCTATCGCGATCTCGTGAGCCCCATTATGGCGGCTTGAGGGGTGGGGGATTTTTTGGCTAGTCTAATACAGGACATCTACATTGCAAGGGCAAAGTCGGGGCGTGTCACTATTATTTCATCAAATGCTACATTATCGGCGAGTAACATTACATAACGACTGACTTCCAGGTTTCCAGCTGACCCACTCGCTGGGTGGAGGGACAGGCTCCGGGCTGGGGACGCTGCTGCTCAGCAAGCTCCGGGAAGAGTATCCTGACAGGATCGTCAACACCTTCAGCGTTATGCCTTCACCTAAGGTACTGTTCTTTATTAAGGGCCTATGATAGCTCTATTGAATGTGAGCGAGTGAGATGGAAATAATTACTTGAGACATGAAAAAAGAGATAGCTGTAGCTTGAACACGCTCGGAATAAAACAACGTATATGCCAAAACTAATTCATTTCATTATTTTAGAATACTTATTTATTTATTTTTTTATTTCAGAGTGGACAACTGAGCAGGTAGGTTACCTGATGGTAAGTAATCACCACCGCCCATGGACATCCGTGACTCAAGGGTCTTAGAGGCGTTGTCGGCCTTAAATTTAATTAAACAACGATTTTCGGAAATCTTAACATCGTTAAGATTGCCTATAATATTTTATCTATATTTGTTGCTTGTACCACTGAAATATTTGCTACTCCACCAGAACCACTAAAAATCAGTGTTAAAGGGTTTATACTGCCCCCAACGTATGCTGAGTGGTATTCCGTTTCAGGTGGCACCACTGTGGTATGAAAAATTATGTTACTTAGCTAATTTTTTTAAATTAAATTAGAAATAGTCACATATTCACTTAGGTGGTGTTGTTTCTGAATAAATAATAAAAATAAGATATATTGAAGGTGCATTTACAAAAATTATTTTCCAAATAAAATGATCAATTTTTTAATATCTAACAACAATATTATAAACATGTTTGAACAGTAGGTAAAGGTAAAACAGCGAAAATATCAAAGTCAAGTTTTTTTTGTTAAAAGACACTCGTTTTTGGCACATAGGGCCTTTAAAACTAACCGGACGTTTTTGGGCGAGCGCTTGTGTCTGCAACTAGACCAAGGGCTCCCCGTGGGGGGCTACGACCTCGGCTTGGACCGCCGCAGATTGGGAGGGCGCTTGAGGAGCGGGACGGATTCTCACCCGGGTGAGAGGTACGCGGAGCAAGGGTCCACGCCTTCGCCGGCGAGGGCGGTGTCGGGTGTGTCGTGTGTCGTTGTCGCGAGTGGCTTGGAGCCTGTGGACGGCCTTAGCTAGGTCGTCGTCGGGGTCGTTTAGAACGTTACGCGGTCTCCTCCAGCGGGGATTGTCGGATGGGAAGTAGTCAGTGGCCCGGGCCACCAGTGGGTTGGGGTGCAATGCGGCTTTCTTAAAGTAGCATTGAGACGCTTCTTTAAAGTACTGATTTAAGGTCGAGAATTCAAGATCCGTGTCTCCACACATGTTTGCATTGCGGATAAACCAGGGTGCTTCATAGCGATTCGAGTGAAACGGTTCTGGATTACCTGGAGTTTGTGGAGTGTCGTACGCGGGGCGTGAGCGAATGCGACGCTGGAATAAGACATAATCGGACGAATGCACGTTTTGTAGAGCGTAACTTTGTGTCTTGGGGACATTTTGCTTTTCGCGCAGATGAGTGGATAGAGCCGGCTCATAACAAAACTGGCTTTCTTGCGAACGGAATTAATGTGAGCCAAGAATGTCATTCGGCTATCAAGAGTACTTAACTGACGGCTGCCAGGGAATGTCCTTGCCGTACAGTTGGACGTTAGAGGTTAGGCGTTTACGCGGGCCTAATGCGTTATTCAAACGTCTAAAGAAGAACACTGCCGCAGTTTTGTCGGGGTTCACCTCGATTCTCCACTTCCGGAACCATTTGCCTAAGGCGTTGGTTGCGGACTGGAGCCTCGCGACTACTTTCGGTTTGTTAGTGTGGGAGGTGTAGAGTGCAGTAGGTATCATCCGCGAAAAGGGCGAAATGAAAGGTAAAGTTATTGACTAGTGTTTACTGGAATTTGAAAGATTTGTTTTCCGAAGTCTCTAATGTGTTCCTTTTTTGTGGAGGCCCCTGTTGCTCCGCATCCCCTAAATCCAGCCCTGAGCACGACCATTATTCCAGGTGTCAGACACGGTAGTGGAGCCGTACAACGCAACTCTCTCGGTGCACCAGCTGGTCGAAAATACTGACGAAACTTTCTGCATCGACAACGAGGCGCTGTATGACATCTGCTTCCGTACCCTGAGGCTGGCGTCTCCCACGTACGGAGACCTTAATCATTTAGTGTCGGTAAGTTGCAGCTGTTGGCCTAGCATGACAACCACGACAAAATATTGTCGACCGTTTTCTCGTGTTTTTATCGATTATCTCCTTCCAAGTCTAACATGGCCCACTTAAAATTCGACTTCGACTCGCGTAGTCACTTACAGGTCGCGGTGTAAGCTGAGCTTTGCATTGGTGTGAGTGCACATAGATAGTGTAGGTGTGATAACGGCTAGAGGCCTCACCTCTATTAGTGAGGAGGATTTCACCTCTAGTAGTACTAGCAGCGTGACGTGAATAATTTTTAATATTTTTATTTTAAATAAAATTCTTTATAACGGGTTAAAACGCGATTTATCTATACTAATATTATAAAGAGGAAAGATTTGTATTTTTGAATTTTTGTATGTTATGAATAAACTCAAAAACTACTGGACCGATTTTAAAAATTCTTTCACCAATATAAAGTTACATTATCAGGGAGTAACATAGGATATATGTTTATAGTACATATAAATTGCACCCGTGCGAAGCCGGGGCGCATTGCTAGTTATTTATATTATTATTCAGATGCTTTTCAGCAACCGTGGTCGCGGTAGACTGAAAGATGACAGTTGTCTGATTTGAAATTTTAATCCGTTAAGTTTTATTTAAATGTGTGATACTCGCGTTAATAAAAGACAATATTATTATTATTTTACTAGAATACCTCTCCCCCTTATGTTACTCACCCCTACCTAAAACATAAAAAAAAATATCTTTAAAAGTTTTTTGTTTGACTGTACTTTTGGTAATCACTCACACAAATGCAAAGCTCAGCTTACGCCTCGCCAACTGTCCAGCATCCGAAGCAGCTTGTTTATTTAACGCAAAACCAGTTGAATTTATTAACTCTAGCGAATTGACGATCACTCTGCGGATAGCCCTTGTCGAGTGAGGTCGCGTTGTGCGTTCTGCCGGGCTAGCATGACCGCCACGAGATATGTCGCGGACGAGAGAAGACAAACTAAGATGTTAGATATGGAGATATATTATATCTCGACATCGACAATTTTGATAGAAAAGATATCTCGATCGACAAATGTATCTATTTTTGATATTAAAAGTCGAGTTTTAAGTGTAATTGTCATGTTAGACCCGAAAGAAATAAAGCGATAGTCGATTGAAACACGAGAAAACGGTAGACAAAATTTTGTCGCGCTTGTCATGCTAGGCCGGATGTAAGCATGTTTTCCCCTCGACCGCCTCCGTGGCTCAGTGGTCAGCGCGATGCGGTTTGAATCCCGGGGAAACAGGATTTTAAAAAATTGTTTCGGTCAGGCAGGGCACAGAAGGCTGATTATCTACTGATACTGATACAAAATCAAAAGTTTTTTATTTCAAATAGGCCTTTGCAGGCTCTTATGAAACGTCTAGTTGCACGGTTCCAAAAAGTGGGTCTCATGGAGAAGAACCGGCAAGAAACTCCATGGACACTCTTTTCAACAATGGTATTACAAAGACTCGGTTACAATAGTAATAATCGGCTGAGAAGTTTATATAATGCAAGGTATACAGAGATTCTATACAATGCAAAAGAAAAATGAGTTTTTACTATTAGTGTAAAATGAGATACACACACTTGCACAGCGCAAGTTGCCAGGGAAGCCGCACATGCAGAGATGAATTAGCGCCATACATCTTTATCGTCATCATAGTCTTGGATTTTATAATACGCTTTTTTAATAAGGATTCCTTTGATGACGTTTTTGAACTTTTTAGTCGTAAGATCAGTTACACACTTCGGTAGCCTGTTGTAGAATCTGACACAATTCCCAAGAAACGATTTATTCGATTTTGTTAATCTATATTTATCTTTATTCCTGGTATTTATAGAATGTATATCACTTTTGACAGTGAATTGATACAGAAATGGGAATCGGGAATTCACACTTTTTATGTCTTCCCCACGTCTGGTAACTTCGGGCATTGAACGATATCGAAATTCCAACCGGAACCACCGTTCGTAGATGGAAAAACCATGAAGTGCGCATTGCG
Source organism: Anthocharis cardamines (assembly GCA_905404175.1). Taxonomy (NCBI): domain Eukaryota; kingdom Metazoa; phylum Arthropoda; class Insecta; order Lepidoptera; family Pieridae; genus Anthocharis; species Anthocharis cardamines. Next base: position 300,796 of record FR989978.1, on the reverse strand, counting down.
CATTTAGGGTTCCAGTCTATGGATTTTCGAATGCTCGAAGTAAAAAGGTAGGTCGACAGCGTATCATTGACAGATTCATGCTCGTCTATCGATATCTATCATAAAAAATAAAATAAAACAAAATGGCACAAGAAATCATCCGCGGAGCGTGCCGGCGACAGTCCGAGGGCGCTAACATAAGCGCCCACCTCAATGACCGCCCTATTTTGATAGGGCGCGACCCCGCATTCCCCTGCATGCCATTTCCTAGCGCAAACAGGAAAATATTACTAGTAAACGGAAATAAACGTTCCGTTTACTAGTAATATTTGAACAATTATTGATGTAAAATGTAAATTCGCTACGTAAAAATTAATTATCATATTTAATAAGCTACATAGCTATAATAGGTATTTGCATAATAATCATATATAATACCACAAGAGCTTTAAAATTATCGGGTATTTCCCGATAGGTTCGTTGCGCGTTCGCGCTCGTGATTTTTTTAAAAAACTTGACGACTTTATTTGTTTGCAGGGAACCTTGAGGGAAATGCCAGATAATTTTGAAGCTCGTGTGGTATTCGGGGGATTATTTTTCCGTCCCAAATGTCGACCAATAGAATTGCACCATGAGACGTCACGTGGTACAACCTTTAAATTTTCAAAAAATTATCAGTATAATTACCATGTAGGTTGTACCACGTGACGTCGAATGGTGCAATTCTATTGGTCGATATTTGGGTCGGAAAAATAATCTATAGTAATTTTATAAAGAGGAGAGAATCAAAAACTACTCGACCGATTTCAAAAATTCTTTCACCATATAGAAAGCTACATTATCAGCGAGTAAAATAGGCTTTTTTAGTACATGTACATTGCACCCGTGCGAAGCCGGGGCGAATCGCTATATAATAATAATAAACTAATATTTTGAACGGAAATTGTAGTATTAGATAATGTTTTAATGAACGGATTTTTATACATTTATTTAGTTGTTAAATTAATTATTTTCCAAGTAAATATATAATTAATAATCTGTCATTATTTCAAGTGTCTATCTGATGCCGTTATCAATATCGAGCAAAAACTAGCAAAAATATCACGTTTTTTGTATGGGTGCCCCCTTAAATATTTTTATTTTTTAAATTTCAATTGTCTAACTATTACGGTACATGAGATACGGCCTGGTGACATACAGATTGACGTACGGACAGCGGAGTATTATTAATAGGGTCCCGTTTTATCCCTTGGGTACGGAACGGAACCCTAAAAAGTGATATGTTGGTATTGTCATCCGCAATTTAATATTGACATTATAAATAAATAGACAGAAGATGATGTATAAATCGAACTAAATAAAAATAGTTTTATGTAGGTATTACTATAAAATACTTAATAAGAACAAGTAATTTAATAAGTGTAATTTATAAAAAAAATAACATGACAACACTACACTAAAATGTCACTTGTCCCGGCTGAAGGATTAAAAAATGACACTTGTGAATTTTTATGGATATCGATTAGATCGTTTCGTATTCTGAATTCTGATTTTATTTTCTTATAAAAAATTAAGAGTAATCGTAGACATTATGTGTCTTTATGTTATTTCAATTAAATTATGTAATAAATTCCGAAAGTCTTTTAGAAAAGCTAAATAAAAGTGTCAGAGATTTTTTACAACACAATGGAGAATTCAGTGGAGGAAATAACAAAAGATTCACTAATAAGTAGTGTAGAAGTTAAAATAGAGCCTTATGATGAAGAAAATGCAACTAATGAGGCTTTGGAATTGACCGAGAATCATGAAAGATCGGAAGAAAACGTCGATAATCCTAGGAAAACTGATGTGGTGGATAAAGTATCCGCTAAAGGTAAGAAAAGTCGGCTTCATTGTCCGAAATGCGATCGTACCTTAAAAAACCGCGCTGTTCTCAAACAACATTTAGATACTGTTCATGTAGAGGAAATTGAAGTTGTGATATGTGCTCATTGTGATCGATCTTATAAATCCAAACAGTATTTATTGAGACACATGCGCAATGTACATCAAAACAAAGCAGATCTCCCCTACCCTGAAAGATCGGAAGAAAACGTCGATAATCCTAGGAAAACTGATGTGGTGGATAAAGTATCCGCTAAAGGTAAAAGTCGCCTTCCTTGTCCGAAATGCGATCGTACCTTAAAAAACCGCGCTGTTCTCAAACAACATTTAGATATTGTTCATTTAGAGGAAATTGGAATTGTGATATGTGCTCATTGTAATCGATCTTATAAATCTAAACAGTATTTATTGAGACACATACACAATGTACATCGAAGCAAAGCAGATGTCCCCTGCCCTGTATGTAAAAAGATTTTTATGAACAAGCGACGTTTATACAATCATATTTACCTCACACACAAAGACACAGCGCCTATACCTTGTACTAAATGCGAGAAGGTGTGCAATGGACAGCGCAAACTAAAAGTACACATGAAAAATGTCCACACATTCAAAGAGAACATTAAATGTCCTCAGTGCAATAAATCATTTAAAATAGAGACGCTTCTAAAGAAACATATGACTTACAGCCATTCAAAGGATGATATTGAGTATAAATGTCCGTGTAATAGAACATTTAATTCGGACTTAAAATACAAAACACATATGAATAATGTTCACATGGTAAACAAACCGAAATGTGTTCTTTGTCACAGAGCCTTTAAAACCCCACAAATTGCAAAGAAGCACCTCAGGGCTTGTCACAATTTAAAAGAGAAACTTAATAGTTATATAACACTGAAAAAAGTAGAAGAACCAGAGAAATTTACTTGTAAGGTATGCTTCAAGACGTTCACTGATAACATTATCCTTCAACAGCATATGAGAACAACTCATCCGCCCAAAGAAGCTAAACAATCTTGTGATATTTGTAAAAAAACTTATAAATCGGCCCTACAACTTCAATTACACAAGTCAGCTGTGCATATGGATAAAGGAGTCATTTGCGATGAGTGCCATAAAATTTATTCATCAAAACAGTATTTAATGAGCCATATATTGTCTCATACAAATAGATTTAAGGTACAATGTAGTTTGTGTGAGAAGTTCTATAAGTCAGGTATACACTTAAGGAGGCATTTTCGCAGGGTACATCAAACTATTTCTGGTAAATAACTTTTTAAATTATTATGCCGAGGCCTGACTTAATATTGTCTTTAATTGTCTGTTTTACTTCTCTATGAAAGTACACATATCTTACTGACTACTACTTTGTGTTGATTTTTGCGTTTTGCTGTGATTCTACGTTTAAATTTTGAGGAAACTAATTAAAAGACAAATATTTTGGTCAGACGGCACAGAAGACATGCTTGTAAAAGAAAATGATCAGTGAAACAGACACAGATATATATCTGCCCCATGCCCCACTAGACTCGGGAATTCTAAGAAGTACCAGGACATCAGAAGTATGTAACAAGTGTTCTATCAATGTATACTGGTTAATAATTACTGAAGAATACACTAGCATTTGTGAGCAATGATCAGTGAAACAGACACAGAATTGTGTCTGCCCCATGCCCCACTAGGGGACTCAGGAAGACTTAGAAGTACCAGGATATCAGAAATATGTAACAAGTGTTTTATCAATGTTTACTGGTTAATAATTACTGAAGAATACACTAGCATTATTAGTTAGCGGTGATCAGTGAAACAGACACAGAAGTGTTTCTACCCCATGCCCCACTAGGAGACGAAAAAATGTATATTGTTGCTTAAGTTCTAACACCGCGGAAGTCACATTTTGAACAAATCGTGTTACGCATGTCATTTGATAGGGCAAGACGCATCGTTTCACGAGTTCTCATGAATCAAACAGTTCTTTAATTCGTATATTGAATAAACTTAACCCGATGAACAGAGAAATGAAACATTTTTTGCTCTCCTGAAAAGTTAGGTATTTTGACATCTGCGTTTTTAGAAGTTAAGCAATATAGGAAAAGTATATAAATTAAAGACTTCCCTTTAAAGATACAAGATTTAATGCAGTTATATAAAAATTATGTAATGTATATTTATTTATTGTAATCGGACATATTATGTCCAATTACATTAATTACAAATAATACGATAATACAATAATAAAAGACATACAATCAAATAATATAAATAACAAATGGACGGTGTTAAACAATACAGTGTCAACCCACAAAATGATAAAAATGTAAATTTTGATACCAATCGCTTCCTTATGAGCTGGAGTATATATTACAAAAAAAAATATTGAAAAAACCAGTGGGCACGAAACCCTAACATATTTAGAATATTTAACAATAATGCACTAAATTCTATTACTTTGATTGCAACCAAGAAGAACAACATACATTTAGTTTAATAATAATAATTACAAAAAAAAATATTGTTTCTGTTAGTTTTTAAAAGATGTTTAATAAAACCTAATTAAAACTTCAAACTCAATTTTCTCAAAATGGCAACCGTGTGGGTTGACACTGTATTGCATAATAGCGTCCAAATAAAAATTGTAATACGATTATATGATATAAGATTGCAAAATAATAAGATTAAAATAATAATATGTCTATAAAATATCTATGAAATCTAGTCAAGTTTACTGATAATATGTCTATAAAATATCTTGTTAGTCATCTATGAAATCTAGTCAAGTTTACATTATCTTAATCAATGTTCGCATATAGGATCAAAGTATTATTAGTTTTTAAAACGCATAAAAATTTACATTTATTTATTTTATAAGTTTCAAATTATTATTAAATAATTGCTGCTTAATGTTATTTTTTTTTACAATACTGAGACAGGATCAGTGTTGCCAGCTGTGTCTTGTTAAAAGTTACCTAAAATGGGTAAAAAAGTAACCTTTTAGTATGAATAATAACCTATATTTTGTTTTTTTTTTGTTGAATTCACTAACAGAAATATGGATAATATAGTAATGTTTTGCATTTACCAGCTACATTTGAAATAAAAATTATAGAAATGTACCTTGCCAATTGAAATTTTCACCACGCTATTGTGGAATGAGTTGTCGCCAGCGATTTTTCCGAACCGGTACGAATTGGGGACCTTCAAGAAGAGAGCCTATTCCTACCTTAAAGGCCGGCAACGCAACTGCAAGTCCTCTGGTGTTGCAGATGTTCATGGGCGGCGGTGTTCACTTTCCATCAGGTGAGCCGCAGGCTCGTTTGCCCCCTATATTATAAAAAAAAAAAAACAAACTTTTGGCTACAATATCAGTGCGAGAGAGAAAGACAAAGAAGTTGAACCTCAGCCGGCCTAGCATGACAAGCGCGACAAAATTTTGTCGACCGTTTTCTCGTGTTTTAATCGACTATCGCTTTATTTCTTTCGGGTCTATCATGACAATTACACTTAAAATTCGACTTTTAATATCAAAAATAGATATATTTGTCGAACGAGAGATATTTTCTATGAAAATTTTCGATGTCGAGATATAATATATCTTAGTTTGTCTTCTCTCGTCCGCGACATATCTCGTGGCGGTCATGCTAGCCCGGCAGAGCATTATTCGTCTGAGAGTTGCACTCACTGCCTACGAATGAAGCCAACATTGCGTTCCGTTTCAAGGTGGTTTCATTTAAAAAAAAAAATTCTACAAATCACCTAAAAATAACCTTTCGAGTCGTGTAACCTAGAAATAACCCGAATCTTGGTGATTCCAAATCGAAGGAGTTAAAAATCACCTAAAAGTAGTAAGTAGTGGACGTAAAAAATTTGTGGTGCGAAATATTCTAGGTATTTCTGTCCTTAACTATTAAGATTAAATTTATTTAAAACTTTTAATTTCATACTATTATAATATGGGTTCGAATCCCACCGGGACGGTGTCTTCCCCACGTCTGGTCACTTCGAGCATTAAACGGGTGTGGGAAATATCGAAATTCCAACCGGGTAACGAACCTCCGTAGTCCGTACACATTGTGCGTTTCGGTTTCAGTCTATGGATTTCCGAATGCTCGAAGTAAAAATTAGGTCGACAGCACATCATTGACTGTGGTATCACCTACCATCAAGTGAACCTCATGCTCGTCTGTCGATATCTAACATAAAAAAATAAAAATAAAATATTTATGAATTTGAATATGCTATTTTTCCACTTCTACTATATAGATTTGTAGTGGACATCAATGATTACAAAATAGCTATAAGCGAGCGTGACGTGAGCTGTCAATTGCGCAAGATGGCGGAGTTCCGAACCTAATTTATTTTAAAATTATTTTCTGCATATATATATTGCTCGACTTGGCGGGGTACTGCCATGCCCCCAGATATATATAACGTATATCCAATATTTAAATAAACTACTGTATACCGAATTAAATCGCGATTTATTATTTATATTGTTAAAATTATTTATCCCGATAAATGTGTGATACTCGCGTTAATAAAAGACAATAATTTTCTAATATTTTAATAGTTGTTCTGTAATCTGTTATTCACACGACTTTGTTTTGGTATATGTAAGGTTTCGAGTTAAATGGACAAATCTGGAGGAGGCCTTCACCCCCACATGAGGGGTTTTTTGCAAGAAATAACTTAAAATTGAAATTAAATAACAACATTATCATTATCATACTTAATTAATTACCTGACATTGCTAAAATACCAAAAATAGTGACATTATTTTTTTATACTAATTGGAAAAGTATTTTTTAATTTTAATGTATTTTTATTTTCATATTTTTTATTTTTATTATAATTATTTTTGTATAAATAGTTTTTTTAATTATTGTAAGCTCATGACATTTTTTTTTATCTCCTTTGACATATTTTATAATCGGCTCCATTTATTATTATTTTTTGGTATTTTGTATTTCTTTAATATTATAAAGTGTAACTATGTATGACTGCAAAAAAATAAAAGGCTTTTTTATTTTTATTTTTTATTTATTTTTAATGTTTCTTTTTGTATTGTTTCTTCTGTAAGCTCACGATGTCCGGGGTGACGACATGTCTGCGCTTCCCGGGGCAGCTGAACGCTGATCTCCGGAAACTAGCCGTCAATATGGTGCCGTTTCCACGACTGCACTTTTTTATGCCCGGTTAGTAACGCTTATATCTATCTATATCTTACATATAATAAAACTGTAGAGGTCAAAAATCTGTACATAGAAAAAAAAATGCTAAAAACCGCGTCAGGGGGGTGTAAGAAGAGAAATAGAACAAACCCAGATTTTTTGGAACGAAGTTCCTTATCGCGCGTTGTGAAAGGGGGCTAGACGAAAAAAATTCTTACTAAAAGTTGTCACGACACTTTTTGCTATAGTCCCGCGCATCTATGACGTGTATGAAAGAATAGACAGACAGAGTACATATATACAGGGTGGAAAGAATCAATGGGCCCTGGAGGGAAACCACTTTAAATCCTTAAGATTTTCTAAAATTCGTTCGCCTCACCCGGAAATCGAACCAGCTAAAAATCTAAGAACTAAACATTCGCTATTTTATTCCACTAATCGATAGAATCAATATTCAGAATAAAATCTGTCTTATAAACATTTGGTCTTAGAAATAAAAAAGATCATGAAATCTAACATTAATTAAACTTCTAATACGAAGGACATGTAAACATGAAAGAAAATGGACTGATGAAGATGAAGCGGGACATTGCTACTATTGTTAATAATTATTTAAAATTACCATTTTGTAACACTTTAATAATCTATCTGATAGTAAATTATTAGAAATAATATTTTTTAAAGGTGGTAAAGGTGTTACAAACTTTGACTTTTTTGAAATTCACTTCGTTTAGCCTTCTGCAAAGTGTTGTGGTGAATTCTCCTAATAATCTTTTCTAAAAAACAAGGGATATTTTGCAAACAATTTATTAGTTAAATTAATTATTAAAATGTCTGTCTTAATTACAAAATTGTAATTTTAAATTTTTCGTTTATCATTGTCTAACTAGCTAGGTAAACATTTTCTGTCAGTTTACGTGTCCTTCGTATCAGAACTGATGATAAAATAAAATTAATGTTATATTTCATGATCTTTTTTTATTTCTTATACCAAATGTTTATTAGAGAGATTTTATCTTAAACATTGATTCTATCGATTAGTGGAATAATATAGCGAAAGTTTAAATTTTGAATTTTTTGCTGGTTCGATTTCCGGATGAGACAAGATAATTTTAGAAAATCTTTGAATGCAGTTTTGTTTCTTTTTAAAAATAAAGGAATGGTTCCTTTAAGTAAAATAATATATCTTAAGGATTTAAAGTAGTTTTCCTCCAGGGCCCATTGATTCTTTCCACCCTGTATATAACTTCGTTCCATCCGGGTGTCCCTTGACACCTCTCAACTTTTTAATTTTTTTTGTTTCTCTGTCTGTTTGTCTGTTTGTACGGGCTAATCTCCGAAGATACTGAACCGATTTTCATGCAATTTTGCAATGCAAACTGACTCGCGTCGAACTTTTTCGAATTATCAGATGTCAATAACAGTTTGATATGTAAATGAAATAGTTTGATTATTTCGCCATTTTCAATATGTATTCGTAGAATAGTGGATAAATTAATGAATATATCATATGAAGAAAACTTGCTCAAAAACTCAACAAGATGAAGCCTACGCGAACGAAGTCGCTGGCATCAGCTAGTTTTAAATAAAAATTAAAGATTTATAAAACTGGTGTGAGTGGTAGAGTTGGGAGGGGTCAACCTGATCGAACTTACGACGATCCAGATCGGAGACGTTCTTCAAAAGTACTCGAAACCGACGAGTGTGTATGAAAGCATTGATGAAATGGATGAAGCGAAAGTGGTATGTAAGGATCGGAGCATATGGAATTTGGATTTAACTCATGCTACATGATATTTCTTTTTGCCAAATTTCATTATTCTAAGTCAACGGGAAGTACCCTATAGGTTTTGATACCCTTGCGAGCAGGACCGGATTTAGGGGAGGGCATTCGGGGCAACTGCCTCGGGGCCCCCACAATAGACACTTCGAAAAAAACCTTTCAAATTCCGACGAGTAAACACTTTCCATTAATATTTTCCTTTGATATATTTCTTCGCTGTTTTACCTTTTAACTACTTTGCTTTGTACAAACATAATTATATTGTTATTAAATGACAGTATATTTTGGGGCCACGGGGCCCTCCACTCTTTTGTTGCCCCGAGGCCTTCACACAGTGGCGGATTTACACATTTTCGGCGTATAGGCTATCAAAATTTTGCCGCCCTAGCCTCTATACAGTGGCTCTATTAACTACACCCCCCCGCCAGCAAATGTCTATGATATCTATACATATAATAAAAGAGTAGGATCGAAATTACGCTTCACTAAATATTTTTACCAGAAATTAAGAGGGGTGATAAAAGAAGGGTAGCAGAATGCATAAATGCAATTTTTAAGATTCTTGTCTGTCTGTCTGTCTGTCTGTCTGTTTGTTCACGCTAATCTCCGAAGATACTGAACCGATAACTCGCGTAATTTATACAAATATATTAAACAAAGTCCAGGGCAACATATAGGCTTTGTTTCATCGAAATCGGTTGTCGGAAAAAAAAGTTATCATCATTTAAATATTATTTTAAAGGCATCATTTCAACAAATGCAATGAAAACTGACTCGCGTTGAATTTTTTCGAATTGTCAGATGTCAATCACAGTTTGATATGTAAATGAAATAGTTTGATAATTTCGCCGATTTTGCTATGTGTTCGTGGCATAGTGGATGTACGGTCGTACTACGTAATTTCAGATGCGAGTTCGAATCATCACTCAGGGAAATATTTTTTGTATTTATTTTTTTATATTTTTAAAAGAACTAATATTGAAAATAGAAAATGTATTATTGAACTATTCTATTATATAAAAATGTATTTCTTATGAGATCGTTTATTTCGCATTTTCATCAATCCTTTCCTTTCCAAGGGAATTAAACAAAAATATCTGAAATTAAAAGTGATCAATTAAATGAAATAAATATAGAGGTGGATATAGTATCTTCCACACTAATTAAATTTATTAAAAATTAAGTATTTGGCCAACATGGCCATACTATTTTTTTCATTCATTTTACGTTGCATTTCTCCATACCTTCATTTTATTCGTATTTAGACATTTTCTTGGCGTTTTTTCCATGTGTCGCAAGTATTTTCAAACCCCCGTACAATTTTTGTGCATATATTTAAGACGGAAAATGCATTGAATCCAATCTTCGACTGAACTCTGATTAGTGGAAAAAAGACACATATCTGCATTTTGGTGACGTAAAATTTTATTGATATGCATCTCCCTAAAGTCAGGTTAATTTTTTCAATTACTATGGTATTTCTTTTGAATTTCAAATCATCATTTGAACCCCAACCTCAACCACCATTAAACATGTCGATAATATGATGCAAAAGCAACCGTCAATGACTACTCTGATAGTTCTTTCCGAAAAGAAATCACCAAGTACAGAGGATGGAGGATATATGATATGAAGAAAGTTCAGCATAAAGTGATCCCCACGCGAACGAAGTCGCGGGCATCAGCTAGTATATAATATATAGAGTCCGATTACTGGTTCGGGGCGGCGGGTGGCGGGTTTTTACTATTGGATATTTAAGTTTGATATTTCGTTGAATGACATCATAAAAACGTTCTACAGTATTATTTTTGATTTCCATAAGACATGTAAAAATAAAATTTGTCCCCAAATTATATTATTATTATTGTTATTATTAAATTTGCCGCCCCTGAAATCTGCCGCCCTAGGCTGAAGCCTACTCAGCCTGCTGGTAAATCCGCCACTGCCTTCACACCTCTAAATCCGGCCCTGCTTGCGAGTGTCAAAATATGCGGCATACACGGAGCATAAAAAGCCGTATCTTTTGATTCGCTGCAAGCTTGATTTGCTGCAAGGGTTTGCAGACCTGAGTATTTGATATTCATTTCAACGTGATACCTCTACGCAAGGACTGAATAACCGATTGATATGGGCTACCTTTTTGAAACGGTACCCATATGAAATTTGTCAGAACCGATTCAATTCAATACCTTTATTTCGGTATGCTTTTAAAACGGTTTAACAGGTTAAATAGGTAGCGAAATTCCAAACGAAACGAAATTCCAAAGAAAACCTAAATCTATATGTTTAGGTTTCTCACTATCTATAAACATTAAAATTTAAAACGTTCCATGCGAAGTAGTATATAAATAAGCGCGGGAAATCTCTTTCTTGATGTAACGATAATAAAAACGCGTTCAAACTCTGTCTCACTAATTCAAGTCGCAACTTGTCTCGGGCTACGATAGGTTCAAGGTTGGTCATTTAGGTTACCGAAATATAAAAGGGTTAAATAAAGGTACCATTTAAAAACATGGACCTAAAAAAAAGAGCGGACAGAACGTCGCTAAGAAATATTTGAAGCACCACAATGGCGGCGGCGAACTATGTGTGAGTGTCTAAATTATTGCCAGATGGAAAAAAATTACCCAATTTTAAGGTGTGGTGACCTCGGAACTTGGTTTTATTATAAATAACAAAAAGGCAACGTAATACTCTAAAATCTAATTGATTTTATATTTAAAATGAGCACTTTTAAAATAAATGATGTATTTTTTGTTTAATCTTTATATTCATTATTGCGTTTGTATTATTTATAAATGAACTGCATTCAAGCTCTAGGTAACATGATAATTTTTTTTAACTTTTATTTATACTCAATAAAATTTGGCATACCTAAATAATATTAATTGATCCTCTTATTCAGATATTTGTCTTTTTTGACAATTGATGGTTTTTATATCAAGTGTGCCTTTTAATATTGATCTCCTAATAAATACAATTTTATCTATATTATAATTAAAGTTTAAAAAATATTCGATCAATCTATTAATATTTTTACTAAGTACATTAAGATAAAAATAATTTAACTCCTACGTTTAAGGTAATTTGCAAATTTAAATTACTGACAACACTGTTTGGTTGCGTTTTGCTAAATTATATTGAAGTATAAACGAGAATTATGGTGAATAAATAACTTGCTTACTTATGAAAGGTGATTCCCTGACTTTCTTTAATGGAACCGTTATGGTTTCTACAACTTTTCATCACGTAGAACGGCATCTTTTATTTTTCGTCATATAACATCACGCGCAGGCGGTTGGGAGCGTAATGGCGAGCGATCGGCTTCCTATGGTGTGAATGTGTGCGTGCCGGCGTGTTTGTATTAGCGAGCTGGCTTCCTAGGGGTGCTTCAGTTATTGTAACGAGAGGTGGTGTCCGCTCTTTTTTTTAGGTCCATGTTTAAAAAGGTTGTTATTTCGATATCGTATTTTATACCGGTATTATTCCGGTGAATTATAAAGGTTACGGTACCCCATTCAGTCCTTGCTTCTACGCGTTCTTGACAGACAGACGGACAGACAGGCTGACAACGAAGTGATTCTATAAGTGTTTCATTTTTGGTATGGAGTACGGAACTCTAATAATGGATGTTTGTATATATAAAACGGCGTTGGAGTTTAGACTCCACTACAATTACACCACCAATGGTAAAAGTAGCGTGTGTGCTTTGGCCTTTGAATATTATATTGTTACAGGCTTTGCTCCGCTGACAGCCCGGAATAGCCAGGGATATCGCGCACTCACCGTACCTGAACTCACTCAACAGGTAAATAGCTTGTGATGAACGAATCTGTACTATATATCTAGACTAATATTATAAAGAGGAAAGATTTGTATTTTTGTATGTTATGAATAAACTCAAAAACTACTGGACCAATTTTGAAAATTATTTCACCAATAGAAAGCTACATTATCAGCGAGTAACATAGGCTATGTTGTGTGTACATCTACATTGCAGCCGTGTGAAGCCGGGGCGCATTGCTGGTAATATTATAAAGCGGAAGAGTTTATATGGTTGAACGTGATAATATCAGGAACTACTGGTTCGAATTGAAAAATGATTGTTGTTTTGGATAGCCCATTTATCGAGGAACGCTATAGGCAACATCACGCTACGAAGAATATGTTGCAAAAATGAATGGAATTTATTTCGTAAACTGCGTAAACGCGTTACGCGACAATCATGTTTAAAATAATTGTTCCTCTTAAAAAGTTCTAATAAAAAGTCCGCAATAGCATATGCCTATCTATTAAGGTTGACTCAATATACATTTTTATATGTTTTTTTTTAAATAATGCATTATCTAAATAACTACGTTCTTCAACACAAGTATTATCACTTCATCAGCCGGCCTAGCATGACCGCCACGAGATATGTCGCGGACGAGAGAAGACAAACTAAGATGTTAGATATGGAGATATATTATATCTCGACATCGACAATTTTGATAGAAAAGATATCTCGATCGACAAATATATCTATTTTTGATATTAAAAGTCGAATTTTATTATATAAAAGTGTAATTGTCATGTTAGACCCGAAAGAAATAGAGCGATAATCGATTAAAAGACGAGAAAACAGTCGACAAAATGTCGCGGTTGTCATGCTAGGCCGGCTTATACAACAAACTTTCGCTGTTTTACCTTTACATACCTACCTAAAATGATTATAATACTCTAAAATATTAAAAAATATATTTTGGGGCTCCACATCTCTGTTGCCCCAAGGCTTCCAGATCTTTAAATCCTGCCCTGTGTATAGTGCCTACCAGGGACTGAAACCGGTTAATTTTTATTTTCCAAAATACGTATCTGACTGAGACACCATGATATTAGTTTTAAAGAGTAATACACACTAAACTTACCACAGTAATTTTTTTCAGTAAATATGAATGAAAACGAACGAATTTTAACAAAAACCTTTATTATACCGGTATAACTCCCATACTCCATAGTAAATTAACCGGTATTCTTCGTCAATTGAACGTTTTGCGCTGGTCCCTTCCAGATGTTCAGCCCAGTCAACATGATGGCGGCGTGCGACCCTCGTCACGGGCGCTACCTGACCGTGGCCGCCATATTCCGTGGTCGCATGTCCATGAAGGAAGTGGATGAGCAGATGCTTTCGATACAGGATAAGAACTCAGGGTGAGACGGGCAATATTTTTTTTTCAGAGCGTACAACTGTACAGGTAGGTTACTTGATGGAATGTAATCAGCACCGCCAATGGACATCTGTAACTCAAGGGTCTTAGATGCGTTGTCGGCTTTTAAAAATTATTAAAATACTTCCTACACCACATCATATACATATGTATAATACAATTTTCTATATTTTAAGTTAAAATTGCTTGTTCTAAAATATATTATGACAATTATGGTGAACATAAGAATTACAAAAAATTGCTTTTGAAAAAGAAACAGTTAAAAATGAAAAGTAATGTAAATACAAAAAAGAAGATGTTTTTTTTCTTATATTCGTGGTTCCTTGGTTTATTTTAAGCACTTATTATTAGTTTTGTATGTATAGTATTAGTATTAGCTACCGTTTCAGTCATGATGCAAAGGAGACTATTAATCAAACACTATTATGTTTTTTTTAAATTATAAATGGCTGATGACTCAACATTGGTGAGGTTCTGAAAACCAGCGCTATGCCCAGAGTATTGGCATAGGCATAGCACAAGCTGAGTAGGTACCATTTAGGTGTCGCCGGGGCCGCGGTTGTTTACGTCGTTATCCCGTTGCCCCATTACGGCGAGACCTGAGGGTCAAGAGGGTTTTAGTGGGTATAGGTCACAGGTCGTTGCTAGGACATAAGGAGTCTTTTTCCCCCTCTATAATAAAAAAAAAAAAAGTTACCATTTAGGTGGCTAGCAAACTATAGAATTGATATTGTATTTTTTTCTTATTGTTGTTGATCGAAGGTTTGTTACCTAATAAATTTATTCTTATTTTCATATCAAATCTCCTCTGAATTGAAATGAAAAAATTCTTGAGAATGCGTTACTTGCCTTTAAAATAAGAATAAGTTGAAAAACACGACAAAATTTTGTCGACCGTTTTCTCGTGTTTCAATCGACTATCGCTTTATTTCTTCCGGGTCTAACATGACAATTACACTTAAAACTCGACTTTTAATATCAAAAATAGATATATTTGTCGATCGAGATATCTTGTCTATCAAAGTCTTCGATGTCAAAATTGTCGATGTCGAGATATTTTACATCTTAGTTTGTCTTCTCTCGTCCGCGAGAAATGCGCGGTAGGACGGCAGGAAGATATAATCGATTAAAACACGAGAAAACGGTCGACAAAATTTTGCTGTAGTCCGATTCTTAGGTACTTCACTGAAGTCCTGGAGTCAGTGAAATATCTTCGGTTCCAGCTACTTCGTGGAGTGGATCCCCAACAACGTGAAGGTAGCCGTGTGCGACGTGCCCCCTCGCGGACTCAAAATGGCCGCCACCTTCGTGGGCAACTCCACAGCGATACAGGAGATCTTCAAACGTATTTCTGAACAGTTCACCGTCATGTTCCGACGAAAGGTGAGCTTCTAGAATTAGTACCACTTACTTTAGAGACACATCAGTTTAGAAGTTTTTTATCCGGGCCTGAGAGGCTCGAATTATAATGGTCCGGAAAGATAGACGGTATTTCTTAGTAATTTTATTCAGGAATGCTAGGAATTTTTTATACAGTTTATGGATATATTTAATAAAAAAATTCCAATCAAGTATTAACTACATATTTATATTGTCATTGTATAAGGAAGGACTGACTTCTTTAACACAGGATCTCCTAGCAAAGAAGTCAGAGCCACATTTAATATTGTACACGAAAAAAATGGTTAATAAAGAATTTATTATTATTATATACTGTTGCTTTATTTATATTTATGTTTTCATAGCTTTAAGACTTACGTCATGGATGAAAACCAGCGAAGTAGTCTTTGGCTGATTAGCCACTCTATGACTTTCCATCGTTTTTTCTTTTTATGTTAGATATCGACAGACGAACACGTGGTTCACTTGATGGTAGGTGATACCTCAGCCACAGAGCATCAGTCAATGATGCGCTGTCGACCTACTTGCACTACGCGCAATGTGCACTTCACGGTTTTTCTATCTATTAATGGTGTTTTATACCCGGTCGGAATTTCGATATTCCTCCCACCCGATCAATGCTCGAAGTTACCAGACATGGGGAAGCATGCTCATGTCGTCCCAGTGGGATTCAATCCCACGACCCATCGATGCGCACGGCAGGTGTTCTACCGAACGCGCCAACGAGCCCGTCAAAGTTCGTAGCCGTTTTGTTTACAACTAGTTTTAATATTTAAATATAATAAGTGGATCATATGCTGTTACGATGAATAAATGTCACTCTCTCTCAAACATTAATACATAATTCTAGGACACTCTATTTCAATATATTTGGACTCAAATAAAAAAACTTGGCGATTAAAAAGAGTGACGGCGAGTTTATTGCCAGTTCTTCTCGTCCGTTCTACGCCCTTGATTTGAGAACTGGCAGTAAATGTAAAATTAGAAGGATTTAATATGTATTTTTTTACTGACGTTCGTAAGTGTACATTGTGTTACCTAAATGAATAGATGATTTTGAATTTGAATAATAACCTGCCATTCTAATGAATGATCGTACCAGGCGTTCCTGCACTGGTACACTGGAGAGGGAATGGATGAAATGGAGTTCACGGAGGCTGAGAGTAACATGAACGACCTTATCTCCGAGTATCAGCAATACGAGGTGAGAATATCGATGCTAAGACGGTTATTAACCATTTTAACCAAACGGTTAAAAACGGTTTATTACCGAATAACATTTTTCGTTATTAACGGTTAATTAGCCGCATATTATGTTTACGTAAAATTATATAACTATACGGCCTTATTCATAAACGTATTATAAACTTGATATAGCCAAAATATGTTTTGCCTCGTTTTTTTTTTTTTTAGTATAGGGGGTAAACCGGTAGGCGGCTCACGTGATGGTAAGTGATCACCGCCGCCCATAGACATCCGCAACACCAGAGGGCTTGCAGGTGCGTTGCCGGCCTTTAAGAAAGATGTAGGCTCGCTTCTTGAAGGTTTCCAAGTCGTATCGGTTCGGAAAGCTGATTCCACAGAGTGGTCGCTCTATCTACTATATAAAAATAAGTCGGGTTTTCCTTCCTGACGCTATAACTCCAGAACGCACGAACCGATTTCCACGGTTTTGCATTCGTTGGAAAGGTCTCGGGCAAAGGTTTATAGCAAAGAAAATTCAGGAAAATTTCAACAGAAAAGCGGGAAAATCTTTATTCAGCCAAAATTGTGGCAGAACGTCTGCGGGGTCCACTAGTCGGATATAAAAAGACTACATAACGAAAGATACAAAACATATTTTAATTTCTATATTAAGTTTATAATACGTTTATGAATAAGGGCAATAATGTTTAAAAACACGATTGTCCTACGACAAAACTCTTATCAAATATTGTGTAAGGATTCTAACGACACCTCTTACATCTTTTTAGGCATTTACAAGTTATAGTTGTTTAAAGATATTCACACAAATTACATACTAACTTTATGATTAAGGTGAGGGCATCTGGGGCTACAACCCCGGGGCCTCCACAAAAGAGGGGCACCAACAATAGACTTCTGCAAAAAACTTTCAAATCTCCTCCAGTAACCACTAGTAAACAACTATTCCTTTGATTTTTTTTTGCTGTTTTACTTTGTATGTTACGATATAACTCAGTAACTACTGGACCGATTTTAAAAATTCTTTCACAAATAGAAAGCTACATTATCAGCGAGTAACATGAGCTTTTGTGTATAGTACATCTACACTGCACCCGTGCGAAGCCGGGGCGTGTTGCTAGTTCCATAATATTTCTCTCATTTTCAGGAGGTAGGCGTGGATGAGGAGTTTGATGAACAAGAGGAAGTACCGGAAGAGGAATATCCCGAATAAAAAATAATAGCTCACATATAAGATTACTGGCAACACAGTGATATTTATAAATTAATTATTCGTTCTGGTCACTTCCTATAGTTTTTTAATTGTGAGAATAAGATTAAGATTAACAAATGACCTTAGTCTCCCATCAATATCTATACTTAATGAGCCAATATCTTTTTAACTCTTATTTTTCTGATGTATCTCAGCCAATATACTTCATAAAATAGCGCTTCCAAGTACGAGTCCGTAAAAATACCAGGTTTTTTAAATACTTGAAAGTATTTGGCAGTATTAAGTATATGGTCATTCATAGATGGAAAAACCGTGAAGTGCATATTGCGCGTTTCGGTTTCAGTCTATGGATTTCTGAATGCTCGAAGTAAAAAGTAGGTCGACAGCCCATCATTGACTGATGTCCTGTGGCTGAGGTATCACCTACCATCAAGTGAACCTCATGCTCGTCTGTCGATATCAAAGAAAAGAAAATGGTTCCGCCGATAAAATGCAAATAAACAAAAGATAAAAAGCTATGGGTACCTACTATTTTGTCTTAAAAATATTTCTTCATAGTTATATAAAAGTATTAATTAATTTATAATAATAATAAGACTGTTCGCACCAAATATTATTAGATATTAATTTTCATAGTAGTTAAGATCAGAATTGTTATACATTTTTTTTTTGTACCTGATGTATGAGTGTTTTCGAAATATACCAAAATTAATGGTTTTTAAGGTATTTTTATTTATTTTACACCCTGAAGTACTGGTTAGAAATAAGTGTAAATTGATCAATAGCGAACTCCTGCGATTTATATGAGAACAATGCAAAAAACGTAAAAATATTTTTTTTATTTTAAAAATTATACATCACAAAAAAGCTACATTTTTCTTGCATATAATTAAGTTGACGGGCTCGTTGGCGCGTTCGGTAGAACACCTGCCGTGCGCATCGATGGGTCGTGGGTTCGAATCCCACCGGGACTACATGTTTATAATTTTCTGTATGTTTTCCCCACGTCTGGTAACGTGGTGCGTAGGGTGGGAGGAATATCGAAATTCCGACCGGGTAACGAACCACCGTGCATTGATAGAAAAAACATTGAAGTGTATATTGCGCGTTTCGGTTTTAGTCTAAGGATTTCCAAATGCTCGAAGTAAAAAGGTCGACAGCGCATCATTGACTGATGTTCTGTGACATCAAGTGAACCTCATGCTCATCTGTCGATATCTAATATAAAAAAAAATCCTTTGAAAAAATATAGTTTTTATTCTCAGTGTATTCCAGCCGGGCTAGCATGACAAGCGCGACAAAATTTTGTCTACCGTTTTCTCGTGTTTCAATCGACTATCGCTTTATTTCTTTCGGGTCTAACATGACAATTACACTTAAAACTCGACTTTTAATATCAAAAATAGATACATTTGTCGATCGAGATATCTTTTCTATCAAAATTGTCGATGTCGAGATATAATATATCGAGATATTTAACATCTTAGTTTGTCTTCTCTCGCGCGAGATATATCTCGTGGCGGTCATGCTAGCCCGGCAGAAGTCTTCTTCAGAAATAATATTTGTGAAATAAAAGTGGTATTAAGTTTTACTAAAATTAAATTTAATCTTATTCAAAGGTTTGACAGGTATCTTCCTAACGATCTCGTTACCAAACTTATTATAGTTTAAATGTTCATTAATATTTGTTATTGTTTCATTTTCAACGGACGTACAGTCAACTATTTCTATGTTTGTTTCATTTAATGTAACTTCATTACTAGTTTTATACATAACTGGTGTTTTACTTAAACTATTACTTAGAATTTCATTATTGGAAGGTTCAACATTATTTTTTTCATTTGAAACTAAAGTACTGTATTGATAACTAGATGTTTTCTCATTTATATTTAAATTATCATTATTTATAGGGTTTTTACTAGAATTGTCATTACTAAAATGTTTTTTATGACAGTTATCATTAATAGCAGGCACAATATTATTGTAAGATTTCAACTTTTTATGTACATTATAATCTGCCATTTTTCGTTTTTTGATATTTCCAAAACATATAGTATTCTCTTCCCCCATATTAACTTTAATCGTACTTTCCTTAATAATCACATCATCTTTAGTATTACTTTTCTTAACACTTTCATTCTGTAAGTTTTTTAGACGGAACAACACATCTCTTTGCCGTTGAAGTAATTTTTGACGTGTTTCTTCAATACTCTCTAGCTCAGGGGCATAACAAATATGCAGTGAGCCTCCGTAGAAGTTTTTCATATCAAGCATTCTCTTTGCAAGTCTCGCTGGTTGTATTCTATCATACTGTGCATGATATGTATCAGTGAAGGTATCGGCAGGGTGCTCCAAAGCAACATTGAATTGTAGAAGCTTCCCAAACTTAATAAATAGGGCTTTGACTTCTTGCCGAAGATTGAGGGAAGGTACCCCGAATATGAGGAGATGGTTTGATTCTTTAGTTATTGAATAAGCCTGAAAAATATTTTATTTACCTATAAATACTGCTAAGTACCTTCTTCTTTTGTAGTAGATAGTAGATGTAACAGATGGGTTAAGATTTGTAAATTATTACAACATTAATAACATTTATTTAATGAGATTAATCTGAGATAACGATTGGGCAAATATAAAGGATAGACAAAAATAACAATATGTAATATATATTTACCTTAGCATTTGAACTGTTGTATGGTTAATAGGTATTTTTAATTAATTTTGAAAACTATCTAATTGCGTGTTAAGTTTATTCAAAACACAAGTTATAAGACAAATACGAATAATAACAGATTAGAATATATCTACGTGCGACATCGAAGTCACTGTGAGCGTTGGGATCCTGGACAGAGAATTTACTTCGGCGTATCAGAACTTTTATTTTTATAGTAATAAAACGTACAAGACGGGAATATCAAATTAGGCAAATTTTTTATTTAGATTATAATATGGTGATTACCTTAACCGCAGTTAGTTTCCTGCCCTGTCGGTACGGTAGACGCGTCGTGCATAAACTTTTCTGTTCGTGATGAGGTAGAATAACTTTATCCTTTTCATTGCTCATTTTTGCTTAATTTTACGTTTTCTTATTTTGTAAATAACAAAAATCAAAATATTTTTATACATATGAACTGTCATCTTATAGTGTCAGAGAGGCTGTCAAATGTCATGTCACAGACTAACAAGGAATGCTACACTACATTTTGTCCGCGTCGGGATAACTAATAAATCGTTTTATAAATTTAAAAACCGGTAAAAGTTATTTTGATTATAAATTTAAGTTATATTTCATAAGGAGTTTTTAACTGACGTTCATTTTAGTCTACATTACGTTATTTAACGGAATAAAGGTGGAAACATACTTCTAAAACGCTACGTGATGTGACGTGTCGACATCTGATGCGAATTGTGGCAACATACAACACGCCACACGACGTTACTATACGCTTTGCCAGTGAAAGCTTTGTGAAAGGCAAAAGAGAAATGACGTAGCCATGAATTTATCGCGTGTGATCACGTGGCGTGTTTTCTATGTTTCTGAGCGTATTAAATGTATGTGATTGATTAGTACTGACAGCGTCAGATGCCGTGGTGTGGCGTCGCGTTTTGATATTATGTTTCCGCCTTAAATGATTCGAATTTGAATACTCGTATATAAAAGAACACTAAAGTTCGAATCCGATACGCTTGACAACTTATTTAGAAAATGTAGGCTTATTAACACGTTATCTGTCCATATATCATAAGTGATACATTCGAAGGTAAAATGGTATGCCCTTGCATCACATGTGATGCAACCGGGTATACCGTTCACGAGACCGCGTTACTTGTTCTGTCATTCACAATATTTGCAATATTACTTTAAGAGTTAAGATCCTTGTTATTTGGTCCGGAAACGAAAAAAAACTCAATATAGTTATGACCAATTTATTGTAACTTTTTATAAATATTATATTTTCAAATCAAAACGCTTTCAGTACACTTCCGAAGCCGACGACACTTAAAGCTTTTACAAATGCAACAAGTACTATTAGTTTCCATTTATATTTAGCGAAGTCGCACACTAGGCCACCAGTGGCCTCGACCGGGCCACAAGTTGCGTGTGACCGACGCTCGCTCGCCTCCCGCACACTCTCCACCCTAAATGTAATTAGTGGCCGCGACCCGAGGCCACTGGTGGCCACGACCAGCCACCATCTACTTGTGGCCGACTCTCACTCTCCTCCAGCGCCCTCTTGGCCACAGACGCCCTATATTATGTAATTAGTGGCCGTGACTTGAGGTCACCGGTGGCCTCGAGCGGCCACCACCTATTTGTGGCCGACGCTCACTCTCCTCCAGCGCCCTCTTAGCCATAGACGCCCCATATTATGTAATTAGTGGCCGTGACTTGTGGCCGTGACTTGTGGCCGTGACTTGTGGCCGTGTCTAGTGGCCACCAGTGGCTTAATGTACTGCAAAGCTCACTGTCGACTATTTTTAATAACGGATTACAATTAAATATAAAAAATGCTGCTATAAAAATAAGCGATTATGTCTTACATAGTATATTCAAAGCATGAAATATCTTAAAAAGTAATATATTTTTGAAGCAGTGCTGTGTATGTGAAAAATACATTAACATAGTAACAGAAATTTAGAATATCAGTCGTTATACATCCATACTTGAATACATATAAAAGTACAATTTCGTAACAAAACAAAGTTCAAATTACGTAAGAAGATACTTAAGTCTAAATTACATAAGAGACTGAAGTCCAACGACTAAGTCTAAATTACATAAGAGACTGAAGTCCAAAGACTAAGTCTAAATTATACAAAGATTAAGTCCAAATTTCGTAAAAAGTGTCTAAGTCCAAATTCTTTAACAAAAGATTAACTCTCAAACTCATCCGTTGCCATTGGACATTGGAACAGTATAATTTCACAACAAATGAGTGCTCTTTAATTTTTCAATTCGAATTAATTTCCTAAATAAATCTCTCAAAAGTCGATGGCACTATAATCTGTCCAACCATTTATTTTCTTTTTGACAGTTCGAAAACTAAGCAATTAGTGTGGTCCTAATGCGTTATCGATTCGATTTTGTATAACAATCGATTTTGTTTATCAATAAATTTTAATCGATTTAACAATGATATATTTTCATGCTCAACATCTTGTATTATTTTGAAACATATACGCATATACACAGGTTACAATATCTAATATTAAATAGTTAAAATTACAATTTTATATATTTAAATAAGACATAATCAGTGCAAAGTATCATGGTAAATGAATTTATAACTTGGCAACATTGATTTACTATACTATCAAAACCGTGATGTGAATAATATTTTAGGAAATTTAAAAAGTCATTGTAATTATTTCGATAGGACCATAATCGAACGATTTTACATTACTTGACTTATTCACATCCCTAAAATGACGTTGTCGCTAATCTTATTTTGAACAGACGTCATGGCCAACAAAATGGTTTGTTTTGTATGGAAAAATCTTTGCTTGACGCTGACACAAAGTTGTATAGACGAATTTTGCGAGCTGTCAAAAAGAAAATAAATGGTTGGACAGAGTATAAGTCCGAATAACGCATTTCCAATCTATACAACGCCACACTGACAGACACACATAATTTCGAGCATACAAAATCATTATACATATCTTTTTAAAATAAAGTAATGAACAGAGACAGAACAGTTTTAAGCATAGCCTAATTCGTCTTTGACGACAGAGTGCGGCCGTTGGAACGCAAGTAAACGGCGTAAGGCTGTTGATACACAGGGTGGGTGTCGGTTTGGGTGTGGTTTTGAATGTGGGTTTGAGTATAGGTTTGAGTGAGGTTGGGTTTGGGTGTGAAGTTGGGTTTTGGGTGTGAATTTGGGTGTGGGTGTGAAGTTGGGTGTGGGTGTGGGCGTCCACTACGAGTCCTGCTCGTACCCCTCAGTCTTCATGTCGTTGAGGCCGAGCTCCTCGTTCTGTTCATACGAGCGCTCGTAATGCGTCACTTTCACGCCTGCAACATGTATGTTTATTACTTTTACGGCCGAATTCTCGAACTCTAATCAACATTGAAGTGTACTTAAATGTATCTCTAACCCTTTCATTACGAAGGTAAAATGAAAAACAGAAACATTTTAAGAAGTCCTCAAGCTTTGATTATCGTTTCAGTAGTCCGCTGTTAGAGGCCAAAGTGAGTTTTGACTTTAACTACTACTGCCGGGCTAGCATGACCGCCACGAGATATATCTCGCGCGAGAGAAGACAAACTAAGATGTTAAATATCTCAATATATTATATCTCGACATCGACAATTTTGATAGAAAAAATATCTCGATCGACAAATGTATCTATTTTTGATATTAAAAGTCGAGTTTTAAGTGTAATTGTCATGTTAGACCCGAAAGAAATAAAGCGATAGTCGATTGAAACACGAAAAAAGGGTAGACAAAATTTTGTCGCGCTAGGCCGGCAGGTTAGTGTTGAGGTAGTTCAAGTTTATCCATGATCATTATGGGTATTTTTCGAATATAATTTGGTGGATAACTGATGATTGATTACTATGATCACGATTGATGACTTTAATCATGATTGATTACTTTAAGAATTGATTTTTTTTTTTCAAAATGTTGTTTATAAATGTGTCAGAATTATTATTATTTCTTAATTTTCTAATAGGTTTGACATATTTAAGTCAGGATTTATATATTATGTATGTAAACTATTTGAAAGAGCCCAAATTTCAACTATATGTGTATGTAATCACGCAGTGTGGTCGCAAAATGGGAAAACAATTTGACTCGATACCTATATTGTACAAGATCTCTATTCTATTTAATATATTGTAAACTGTATCAACAACCAACATGTAAATAAATCATGATTGATAAATATTGATTGTACGGTTTAATCATGTAGTAGTGATTAATGATCAACCTGTAAATAAATAATGATTGATAAATATTGATTGATCGGTTTATAATTATCAACCTGTAAAAAAATAATGATTGATAAATATTGATTGATCGGTTTAATCATGTATCAATCATTAATGATTGAACTGTTATGATTTTTTTTGTGGGACAACAACGTCTCTTGCCGAAGGACACAGATGTATGTCTGTCACTCACCGTCGTCGTACACCGTGGGGTCGTCGCTCAGGTTCTGCACGTACGAGTTCCCAGCTGGGTCATCCAGTATGAGTGTGATGGGACGCTTCCCTTCGAGTACCTCTTCTAGTTTCTCTAAGAACCTGAATATTATCGAATAAAGTCACACTCAATCTAATTCGTTTTGATTAACACTTTGATCTTCATTTCACTTTCGAATCGTCATTTTTTTAATCTAGCCCCGGAAATAATTATTTTATTTGATATGATTGATTATTATATATTATAATATAATTTCACAGAACAGTAGAAAAAACTAATTGTAAAAAAAAATTACTAAACTATCTAAATAATAAATTTCAGCTGTATGTAAGAAAATCTATATATAACCTGAAAGCCGGAAACACACTCGCGACTCTTAATATTGGTCACTTTATCAGATGACCAAGCTGGTTTACCTTCCTTTAATGGGGGAAAATACTAACTTCTGCAAGTTGCCTTTGGCCGGTACGGGCGCGTCACCATGCAGCGCAGGCGCATCCGCTAGCTGCTCTATGCAGCCGCGGATCACGCCCTCGGCCGTCGTGAACCGCCCCCCCAGCGCCCTGCCCCCCACTTCCACCTCCAGCTCCGGGATGCTCATGCTGCAGGTCTCCGACTGTTAAAAGTTGATGGTTAAGAGAATATGTTGAGAAAAATGCGATTTTCTATTACGTGTAACTTGTTCAGGCTGTGGATTATTGATATGAAATTTTGGAATCTGTTTTTTGACTATATTTCGCAGTGTCGCTCAAAAGGAAAACATGTTTCAATGAAATTTTCTCGATAGAAAAAGAATGTGATATGTCTATTTTTACACTTTTTTGGATCCCAAGGGATAACGGCAAAGAGTTATTTCATTTAATTTACTAGGATGTAGAATAAATGTCTTTAAGATTGCTCAAAACCGTTTTTTAATCAAATAATGTATTGTGAAGTTATGAAATGAATTAGTTTTGGCACGATAAGAGAAAAGAGATAGCTATAGCTTGAACGCGCTCGGAATAAAACAACGTATGTTTTATTCCGAGCGCGTTCAAGCTATAGCTATCTCTTTTTTTTACATGTCTCAAGTAAATATTTCAGTCTGGCTCGCTCACATTCAATAGAGCGATTTGTCGGCCTGCGAGCCTCATCGACATAGGCCCTAACATCCGTGCTATGTTATCCTATTCTCCACGCCTCCCCACGCTATGTACTCGTATACGTAACTTTGACGGGCGCGTTCGGTAGAACACCTGCCGTGCGCATCGATGGGTCGTGGGTTCGAATCCCACCGGGACCATATGTTTATAATTTTCTGTAAACATGTTTTCCCCATGGTAACTTCGGGCATTAATCGGCTGGCAGGAATATCTAAATTCCGACCAGGTAACGAACCACCGTTCATAGATGGAAAAACCGTGAAGTGCATATTGCGCGTTTCGGTTTCAGTCTATGGATTTCAGAACGCTCGAAGTATAAAATTAGGTCGACAGCGCATCATTGACTGATGTTCTGTGGCTGAGGTATCACCTACCATCAAGTGAACCTCATGCTCATCTGTCGATATCTGACATTAAAAAAAAAGTGGAAATGGATTGGCCATATTCAAAGAACAACAGATAGTAGATGGTCGCAAAACGGCTACAAATTGGTCCCCAATTTACAAAACTTGAAGTCGAGAATCTGAGTCTTGGAGCGATGACTTCGCAGAAATGGCCGAAGCTCTTTGGATGAGTGGCAAGAGATAGGGAAAGTTGGCAACATTTGGAGGAGGATTTCACCACAAATGGCGGTCCTTATATGAGGGGTGTAAAAGCAAAGGCGCTTCAGTCACTAAACACCAATACTGAGCTAATTGTCATTTTCTAATACATCGTATGTAATTCACATTTATGCAAAATTTTGTTATTAGTATTTTAATTAGAACTTTTCATTTAAGTAAGAATAACTAAAATAAAAAATATATATAAGATTTCCATAATAATTCAGAAAAACCTTAGGACTAAGGTGTCTTTGCATCTAAATACTGGATCGAAGCATGTTTGCTTTTGATCACTATGGACCGAAGCGAATTTGCATTTCACTATTTTATTTGAAAGTTGTTATGTTGTAAAGTACCGATTGCAAAATAAAAATTAAAATAATTTTTGTTTTTGTTGAAAACAGAATATCTTTAATTGGAAATAAAAATCAAGTTTAATTGAAAATATAAAAGTAAGACAGTCCTATTTAGGTCTTTAAACAATTATATTTGACTCAGCTGGACTCAGGTGGATCGCAGGATGGCTCATCTTCTTGAACTAAAACTAACTAAACTTATTTTGCAGAATACCTTAACCAAAAGCAGAAGATAGTTTAGCATAAAAAAAATTACAACCATTAAGTGAAAAAAAAATAATGCTTTATAAATTTTTTGCTTAAAAATCTTATACAGACCCTACTATAACGGTCAAAAAACAAGCAAATGTTTGTTACTTGTTTGCCCTTTCCAGCACCCGCCACCACTGTTCTACATTTCTTACACGTTTCCTGGCTCGTCCTGCACGAGCAGGTTGAATAT
The DNA here is from genome assembly GCA_905404175.1 of Anthocharis cardamines. Classification (NCBI taxonomy): domain Eukaryota; kingdom Metazoa; phylum Arthropoda; class Insecta; order Lepidoptera; family Pieridae; genus Anthocharis; species Anthocharis cardamines. The sequence goes on along the minus strand of FR989978.1, from coordinate 273,262 downwards.
TTTCTTCCATTCCAATGAAAATCACAGAGAAATTACAAAAAAACGGGCAGTATTTATTAGTCAACTTGCCTTGAAAACTAAAAGATTCACCATCTTAGAAAATTTGAAATTGTGGCTCCTGATTGGTCGTATGTGACAGAGGCCGATTTGCTTCTAACAAATTTTGGATCGAAGCCGATTTGCAAGTAAACGCTATTTTCAAAGCGAATTTTACCTTGGATTGAGGTGGATTTGCACAATAATTATAATTATACAATATTACAGCTTTTGAGCTCTTCAATATGGTGTGCTTACTTAAAAAAATATAATTTTGGACTGAAGCTGTTTTGCTTTTATACCCCTCATATATAAAAAATATTTAAAAAAAAACAATAATTAGTTATTCAGGCGTTCTTGATCACGTTACGATAACTCGGATCTTGCAAAATACATTATTATGAGGTATCGAAAGCGTTTGATTGAATTACTTAGTTGTATTGTACTTTTACTTTAAAAACCTTGCGGGGTTCCACAAGGTCCAATATTAGGTCCAGATCTATTTTTAACGTACAACAATGACAGGGTGACATAAATGAAAGCTTACCTTTAAAATATCTCTAGAAAAGTCGTCCTTATTCGCTATTCTAACTTCGAATCTAACTCCCTTCTCTTCAATTCCACCACCGGACTTGACCTATAATGTAAAACTTTTTCGTTAAAATCGCTTTTAATCGTAAACGACACAGCAATGGCATTCAGAAGGCTTAGCGCGAACGACTATCGAAAAAGTATTCGAATCGTCGATCTGTCAGTTGTATGAGAAATCATTTGAAATTTCATACATACAAATGACAGTTCGACAATATGAATACTTTCTCGATAATAGTCCGTCCTAGGCTCTCTGAGCGTGTTAACTGAACGACCTGATAGTCCAATTCTGAGACATTGCCCTGATTACATCTTACTAACATAGTTTTAAAGTCTTTCCAGCCAATGGAAGATCCATGGATTTTTAAATAAACAAGAACGAGAACGAATATTTGTTCAAATAACTATCCATAATTTTCGCGATTCATACTATAAGCGATTAATATAGCAATATAATATACAGGGTGGTACAAATTGGAAGCCATAAAGCTGCAATAGGCATATGAAAGATATATTTTGAGCAAATCTGTTGAATATACTATATATTATATACTACATTTTCTTGGAAAATTATTGGAATTTTGGCAAATGGACGTTAGACCATCAGCATTTAAAGTATGACTAACTTTAGTCGATCCAATATTTCAGAATAAAGTGAAGGATGGAATATTAACGACATGGGTAGGGACTTAAGTTGCTCACCTACTATTACGAATAGAAAATCTAAATTAATCTTATTTTATTTTGTAATCATCTTCAGTAAAATTAGTTTCCAATGATCGTCCAAAACATTTTTCACTTAGCACTATTCTAGGCGAGGTCTTCCAACAAGCAAGAACCAAAAATATATTTCAGTAACATCTTTACAAAAAATAGCTAAAAGGACTATTTCTATGAGTTTAAATCTTTAAAGCCGTTTGGTTAAAATATATATGTCATTAACTAATCAGCCAATATATCTACTAAAGGAAAAAAGAAAAAAGACTGAAACAGTTTTGCGAAAATTACACAGGATCCAACGCCAATCTCCAATAAAGGTCATGGATTTACAATGTCTAGAATCGGTTTCGTTCCGATTTTAAGTCTACCACTGTACTCCTTCTCACTACTCTATTCCCTTTTATATTCAGTGTCGACGCAGTATGCTTCCTTATTCCATTTTTTTCTACCTACCATTGCCGGTGGACTGTTTTCTCGTGTTTTAATCGATTATATCTTTTTGTCTTCCGGGTTTAACATGACACATTCACTTACAAACTCGACTTCTAATGTCAAAAGTAGAGTTTTTTTTTGAACGAGATAATTTGTCTATCAAAGCTGTCGATGTCGTGATATCTTATATCTGAGTATCATGCTAGGCGGGATGTACTCTTAACTTTAAATTAATCAGTTATGGTTTAAATAGGAATATCTTCCAAATGACTTTAGGTATTTATGTAGCTATCCTAATTATTTGCAAGCAGCAGATCCTATTAAAATCTATGACCATTTTTTATCGATTGGCGTTGTTCCAGAAGCTATCTATCTATCGACTTAGCAGTATTTCAATAAATACCTCGATAAACCAATTCGACCATTCGTTCCCACCCTGTATATGAATAGAAATATTACTAAATAAGATTTCCAAAATCAAACCTATACTGTATACGAAACATATTTAAATAAAATACTGTATACCGGATTAAAACGCGATTTATTATTTATATTATTTATCCCGACGTTTCGGATGCTTTTCAGCAACCGTGGTCGCGGGAGACTGAAAGATGACAGTTGTCTGATATTTAAAATGTCACAGTTGCCATATTAACGCCATCTATGGCTACGGAGTTGATATTTACTGTAATTTTCTATATTGTGTTTCTCTTGTATTTTAGTATGTTTGATTTGGGGTTTTAGATTTTTAATGACTGGGGATAAATAATTTAAACAATATTAAATTAATAAAAGACAATATTACTACGGTAAAACCTAAGATTGCCACACTATAAAAGTTCACACGTTAAAAGTTCGAAATGTTCTGTGATCATCATGTACAGTGAACGTGTACATTTCAAACTTTTTTGGTCTACACACTTTAAATCTTCTTTATTTTATTTTAACTTGGCGATTAAAAAGAGTGTCGGCGAGTTTATTGCCAGTTCTTCTCGTCCGTTCTACGCCCTTGATTTGAGAACTGGCAGTAAATGTAAAATTAGAAGCATTTAATATGTATTTTTATTGACGTTCATGTACATTGTGTTACCTAAATAAATAAATGATTATGAGTTTTAATAATTTTCTAAGACACACGACACGTCTTTCACCTGTTTCCCCTCTCATTCTGCCCTACATCTTCCCTCTCACTCTGTCCTACATCTCCCCTCTCATAACAATGCGAAGTTTGCAACTGACTAAACAATAATTAGTTTTTATCTTTTCTTTTCGATTGTACTGAGTCTGTATCGGATTTTACCGCTTTTCAAATCTAAAGCGGAGAAATAAAATTGAAAACTATTGCTTAAAAATCAAAATGTAATTTTTTGCTATATTAATATTCCCTTTAAGGTCCAAACTATTTAAAAAGCGGTGAAATCCGGTACAAACCTGGTACAATCGAATAGAAAAGATAAAACCTAATTATTGTTTGAGTCAGTTGCTAACTTCACATGGGTCTCTTTTATCTGTCATCCATCGCATTACAAACCTAGTACAATCGAATAGAAAAGATAAAACCTAATAATTGTTTGAGTCAGTTGCTAACTTCACATGGGTCCTTTTCATCCGTCATATATCTCATTACAAACCTAGTACAATCGAATAGAAAAGATACAAACTTAAGATTGTTTAGTCAGTTGCTAATTTCACATAGGTCTCTCTCATCCGTCATCCATCACATTCCATTAAAGGCCACCCCACATACTCGTTTATTACACGCACTCACCTCATTAGTTCGATGTCCGCACGCCTCGCACACCGTCGCCATTATCACGACTTCTTTGAAATGTGGGATTTCTAGGAAAAATAAAGATCATAAGGTAAATACATATATAGTTTTATGAAATACATGTATATGAAAGTTAGTATGTATTGTTAAAAATAAAGATTTCAAATAATTTTGACGGGTTCGTTGACCTGCCGTGCGCATCGATGGGTCGTGGGTTCGATTCCCACAGGGACATGTTCATAATTTTCTGTAAACATGTCTTCCCACGTCTGCAGGGATCCCGGCCGTTTTCTGGTCCCGTAAATCCCGGGACTGTATTTGGCTAATCCCGGGATTTTCGGGATTGCCACAAACAGGTTTATTTTGCATTACTTGCCTAGATTTTCTCAATAACCTTGCCTAGATTATATTAATAGCATTTATTATATAACGACAAAAACAATCCTTAGATACGCCGTACGATATATATACGTACTTACTACACAGGTTACTACAGCTCTAATAATGTGTTTGTCGTAGAACTTAGAAAGAAGGATAGATAGATATCTCGGAATACTTCAATTTGATACTCTTTAGGTCTTTACCCAACGGGCCATCAGGGGATTCACTCGATCACCTCATATCATAATATTGTATATAAACTATGAAGCAGGCTTGTAAGTCAAACATTGGATGCTTTGATATTTTTACGATTTTATTTTATGTATTTTAAAATTGAAAACAGATTTTTTTATTTTTTTTTGTGTTGTCATTTTGATTTCTTACAAAGTATAGTTTTTATTATTTGGTCATTTTATAATATTGTCTTTTATTAACGCGAGTATCACACATTTAAATAAAATACTGTATACCGGATTAAAACGCGATTTATTATTTAAATTATTTATCCCGACGTTTCGGATGCTTTTCAGCAACCGTGGTCGCGGGAGACTGAAAGATGACAGTTGTCTTATATTTGAAATGTCACAAAGTTGCCATATTTAATTCAATTAAATTAAAAATAATCTATTAATTTAGGTAACACAATGTACATCTATGAACGTCAATAAAAAATAATACATATTAAATTACTAATATTACTAATATTAAATGCTTCTAATTTTACATTTACTACCAGTTCACAAATCAAGGGCGTAGAGCGGACGAGAAGAACTGGCAAGAAACTCGCCGCCACTCTTTTTAATCGCCAAGTTTTTGTTTTACAATCTTTACATATTAACGCCATCTATTCCTACGGAGTTGATATTTACTGTAATTTTCTATATTATGACAATATTGACTAACGGTGTCCTCTTGTTTTTTAGTATGTTTGATTTGGGGCTTTAGATTTTTAATTACTGGATCCCAGGTGTTAGAAAGTCTCAAACCATCTTCTCTATTGAAGTTAGGATGTTTTTTAATTTCAATAGCCTCACGTACTAGTCTGGGAAAGAATCTACTTTCTTTTGCAAGGATTTTCGGTTGGTCGAAACGTATGTAGTGGTTTGGTTTATCCAGAGTGTGTTCACATACTGCTGATTTAGAGTGACGTCTGTGTTTGATATCCGCAATGTGTTCCTTAAGTCGGTTTGAAATGCTACGTTTAGTTTGCCCAATGTAGGATAAACCACAGTCACAATCCAGTTTATATACACCTGGATCTTGCAAAGGAATATTACTTTTTATTGGTCTCAAGAATTGTTGAATCTTCTTGTGCGGCTTGAAAACTGTATTAATAGAAGCTCGTTTTAAGATTCTTCCAATCCTGTCTGTAACACCCTTCACATAAGGCAGGTAGGCTGGTAGACGTTGTACTGTTTGTGGTTTATTCCTGTTTCTGTGATGCTGTGGAGGCACCCGCAGCTTGTTGTCACGGAGTACCCGCTTAACATGCTGCAGTTCCCCGTTGAGGTGGGCAGCATCACAGAGGCGGTGGGCTCTCTGAAACAAACATACACCGACAGAAGAGAGTTGGCAAAGGTGGTGGTGGGAATCACCATTGAGGTACCTATCAGTATGGGTTATTTTCCTAAACACAGTATGGCCAAGTGTACCATCCCCTCCCCGATACTTGGCCATACTGTGTTTAGGAAAATAACCCATACTGATAGGTACCTCAATGGTGATTCCCACCACCACCCTTGCCAACTCTCTTCTGTCGGTGTATGTTTGTTTCAGAGAGCCCACCGCCTCTGTGATGCTGCCCACCTCAACGGGGAACTGCAGCATGTTAAGCGGGTACTCCGTGACAACAAGCTGCGGGTGCCTCCACAGCATCACAGAAACAGGAATAAACCACAAACAGTACAACGTCTACCAGCCTACCTGCCTTATGTGAAGGGTGTTACAGACAGGATTGGAAGAATCTTAAAACGAGCTTCTATTAATACAGTTTTCAAGCCGCACAAGAAGATTCAACAATTCTTGAGACCAATAAAAAGTAATATTCCTTTGCAAGATCCAGGTGTATATAAACTGGATTGTGACTGTGGTTTTATCCTACATTGGGCAAACTAAACGTAGCATTTCAAACCGACTTAAGGAACACATTGCGGATATCAAACACAGACGTCACTCTAAATCAGCAGTATGTGAACACACTCTGGATAAACCAAACCACTACATACGTTTCGACCAACCGAAAATCCTTGCAAAAGAAAGTAGATTCTTTCCCAGACTAGTACGTGAGGCTATTGAAATTAAAAAACATCCTAACTTCAATAGAGAAGATGGTTTGAGACTTTCTAACACCTGGGATCCAGTAATTAAAATCTAAAGCCCCAAATCAAACATACTAAAAAACAAGAGGACACCGTTAGTCAATATTGTCATAATATAGAAAATTACAGTAAATATCAACTCCGTAGGAATAGATGGCGTTAATATGTAAAGATTGTAAAACAAAAACTTGGCGATTAAAAAGAGTGGCGGCGAGTTTCTTGCCAGTTCTT